>JBAMMX010000011.1:7700000-8900000 GCA_037126225.1 Dillenia turbinata
TTCTCTCCATATTTTGGGCATTTTTTTTGTTTATCAAATTTTGTTGAGAATGTCGGTTAACATTGTTATCCCAATCTCCCCCAAGCATTTCCATACCTTAATAGGGATGTCATCGCTTCCTAACGCTTCATTATTCTTCATTCTCTTTAAAACTTCATCTACTTCATGAGAACAAATCTTTGAATTCTCTATTGATCTCCTCTACAAGTATTGTGATATTGACAATGTTTTTTGTTCCCTCTACGTTGTATAGATTATCAAAATAATCTCTCTAACGCTTTCTTATATCCTCATCACTCACAGATATACTATTAGTCTTCCTCTTGATACACATAACACTATTTAAAATTTTTCTCTTCATCTCCCTTAATTTGACGATTCTGTAAATCTCTTTCTCTCTATTATTGATTTCTAACTTTTTATAAAATTCATTATATACCTTATTTTTTAATTTTTTGATACTCTTTTTTACTTTTTTTCGCAATTTTGTATAAATCAAATGTTTCATTATTTTTTCTATTTTTAATATTTCTATAACACTCTCGTTTTGTTCATATAGCAGTTTGAATTTTATCATTCCACCACTATAACTCCTTACCTATTGACATCCGTCCTCTAAATATATCAAGAACCTCCCTACCTATATTTTTAATGTTATTAGATATTTTTACCCATATAATTTCTGAACCATCATTGACCGATCAAGTGATTATTGTGTTAATTTTTCTTTAAAATTTGTTACTTTTTTTTTTCAATTTTCATCACTTAATTCTCAACTTTACCAATAGATGATTTTTCTTTTGTGTTTTAGGCACATGTATATTTACAATTTAAAGTCTATACTAGATTATTACACTCTCTCCTGATATAATTTTATAATATTTATAAGTCATTTTATCACTTCTTTCTGTAAAAAAATATATATAGTAAGAAAAAAATTAATAATAGAATTGACAGAAAAAAAAAAAAAAGAGAGAGAGAGAGAGAGACTTGAGGCTGCATGCGGAGAATAGCGCCAAAATTCTTGACCAGATATTTCGCACCACTCTCTCTCTCTCTCTCTATCCGTATAGAATCTTGTTGGCAAATCAAAATAGATATTTGTAGCCCATCCCCCGACTGAACATGGCATGCTCACTTTTTCCCACAACGGTGTACTTTTTGGCGGAAATTCGTAGGGTGGTGTCGTTTTCTTTTTCATTCCAATTCTGGGGTTAGCGAGATCACCGATCTCGCTTTCTCAAAGCGAGATTACGAATCTCGTTTTCTTCTTTTTTATTTTTAAAAAATAAAATTAAAAAAATTATGATAAAAATAAAAATTATTATTATTATTATTATTTAATTTTTGAAGTCAACGATATTATTATTATTACTATTATTAAAACATACAATTATCAATAAAAAGTTAATAAAAATTATTATTAATGAAAAATTTTTATTAATTTTATTTTTTTTTTTATTTTATGAAAAAACTTAAAATTAATAAAAAATTAAATATTAACCAATATTATTAAAAATTATTAACAAATTAATCGAAAATAAAAAATTGTTGAAAAATTATTAATTAAAAAATAAAATATATAATTAATAAAAATTTATTATTGATTTTTTAATTTAAAAAGAAAACATAATTAATAAATTTTTATTAATCAATGATATAAAAATTTTAAAAAAATATTCACTATAGAGAGAAATTGAAATCCAAAAATAACATCTTTAAACTATCAAAAAACAATGAGATGCGGAATTTTTGAATTCTGGTGATAATTTTTGAACTAGTGGTTTATTTATTGCAGCAAAAATATACTCATTTCAGAATCCTTTTTACGATTAATTAATAAAAATTTATTAATTATGTTTTCCTTTTAAATTAGAAAGCTAATAATAATTTTTTATTAATTATATATTTTCTTTTTAATTAATATTTTTTAAAATTTTAATTAATTTTTTTAAAAAATTTATTTTTGATTAATTTTTGATTAATTTTTAATAATATTAGTTAATATTTAATCTTTTATTAATTTTAAGTTTTTTCAAAAAATAAAAAAATAAAGTTACTAAAAATTTTTAATTAATAATAATTTTTATTAACTTTTTACTAATAATTGTATGTTTTAATAATAATAATAATAATAATAATAATAATAATAATATTGTTTACTTTAAAAATTAAAAAATATAATAACAATTTTAATTTTTATCATAATTTTTTAATTTTATTTTTTTAAATAAAAAAAGGGAAGCGAGATCACCGATCTCGCTATGGGTTATTTACATAAATATCGTGAAAAAAAATAAAAAATCCAATAAATATGGTACTTTTTTTTATTCCCAATCTAATGAAATCGATATCCAAAATATCGACTTTGAAGTCGACATCTTGAACGTCGACTTCAATAGTGTTAAAAAAACTGCCCGTGAAGTAATTTTTTTTTTTTTTAAAAAAAAATCGACATCATAAATATCGACTTCGATAGTATTATATTATTTTTTTTAATTATAAAAAAGATAAGTTAATATCCTCAAAATCGACTTCCATTATCCTTCGTGTCATCTGCCACTATCTCCTATCCCTCTCTCCTCATTAATACTCTATTTTCTCCATCTTTCTCCTCATTTAACACACAATAAACATACACACATTAACTTTTTTTTTTTTTTGAACTCTCTCTCTCACACACACTAACTTTTTTTTTTGTTTCTTTGAACTCTCTCTCTCTCTCTTTCTCCCTCCCCCGCATGAAATGGTTAAAACACACACATTGTACTTTTTTCTTTCTGTTTGAGCAGTCTCTCTCTCCTCCCATCTCATTGTTTACAATATAATTTATTTTAATTTATATATTTTTGATATTATATTATTTTAACATTATATTATTTTTAATATTTTTATTCTCATTTTAAATATTTTCAATCTCATTGTTTACAATATAATTTATTTTAATGCATTATTTATTTTACAAATTTTTATTTAATTGTTAATTTATTAAATTACATTATTTAAATAATAAAATAATATTATAAAATAAATTACAAATAAAAATTTGTAAAATAAGTAATAAAATTAAAATATTTTTATAAAATCAAAAATTAAAATAAATTATATTGTAAAATATTTTTTTACAAATTCTCATTATTAAAATATTTTAATTTTATTATTTATTTTCCAAATATTTATTTAATTTGTTAATTTAATAAATTACATTATTTAAATAATAAAATAATATTATAAAATAAATTACAAAAAAAATTGTAAGATAAATAATAAAATTAAAATAATTTTATAAATCAAAAATTAAAATAAATTATATTGTAAACAATGAGATTAAAAATATTTAAAATGAGAATAAAAATATTGAAAAGATTATGATATTAAAATAATATAATATCAAAAATATTAATATTTTATAAAATAATATGACATAATATTAAAAATATAATATTATATTATATAATATAATATTATTATAGCATTTTAATATTATTAAATTATATAATAAAGATTTTATTAAATTTAATATTATTTTAATATTTATAAAATAATAATTTATGTTCCTTTTATAAAAAATTTTTAATTTATATTTTAATATAAAAATAATATAACTTTTTAAAATATTTTATATTAATATAATATTAAAATAATATTATATTAGATAAAGAGAGAGACTGTTGAAATTGAAAGAAAAAAAAGCAGTGTATGTGTTTTAACCATCGACGTGGGGGAGAGAGAGAGCTCAAAAAAACAAATAAAAAAAGTTAATTTTTGTGTGTTTGTTGTGTGTTAAATAAGGAGAGAGAGAGAAAAGAGAGTATTAATGAGGAGAGAGAGGGGGATAGGAGTGAGTGGTAGATAGTACGAAGAAAAATAGAATTCGATTTAAAAAATGTAGATTTCGAATTCATCCTTTTTTTTAATAAATAATATTTAAAAATTATTAAAATTGATATTTAAGATGTTAATTTTGAAGTCGATTTCTGTTTTTAAAAGAAAATTTACTTTATAGATAAATTTTTAGATATGATTATTTAAAATATTGACTTCATATTTTAGATATCGATTTTGTTAAATTGAAAATAAAAAAAATTATTATATTTATTATTATTATTTTTTCACTATATTTACGTAAATAACCCACCTCGCTATCCCCAAAATTGAAATAAAAAAGAAAATCACACCATCCAACGAATTTCTGCCAAAAAGTACACCATTATGGGAAAGAACCCCGCTCATCCACTCTATCTCCCACTTCTGTCATTAACCCAAGGTTTCCCAATTCAAGGAGAAGACGTTATTGTCTGAACCCAAGAGCCATAGCCAAAGAGCTTCACTTCAATCATGATGGGTCTGCCTTAAAAAAGCTTCAGGTGACACTAGCTTAAATTCCTCTTCAATTTAACTACAAAGCCAGTGAGGTATTTGTCTAACTAATTTGTTTTTATGGGGCAGGCTGGAGTGGATTTGGTTGCAGAGTTAGTGCAAGTGACATTAGGACTTAAGGGAAGGAATGTTGTTTTGGAGAACAAGTATGGACCTCCCAAAATTGTTAATACTTGCTGTTCTTAAAGAGGTAATGTCTAAATAGCTAATTAATTCTTGCTTTTGTTTTTTGTTTTTTTGTTTTCCGTTTTTTTTTTTCCTTTTTCCTTCTTTCGTGGATTTCTTGCATTTTCAGGGTTTTAGTAGGGTTTTTGATGAGTCTCAGTTTGTCTTCCTTGCAGCCTGAAATTTAAGTGATAATGTAGTTTTGGTTCTCAGTTTCAAATGCCCAATTTGGGACTTTTGTCTCACTCACTATTTTAAGTTAGATATGTATTTTCTTGATGGAATTAAAGGTTAGGTTGCTAAAATAGTTCTTCTTTTGTTTGTTTCTTATCATCTTCTCCTATTCACTGGGACGTGATCTTGTTTGTTTACAACAACAACAGCCTGATTTTGCATTTGGAGATGCAGTGGTATAAGCATTTATCTGTTGGCTGTTGATCAATTCTCTTTTACATCTTTATTAACTCAGAAGAAGAGAGGGATTTTAGATTCTCATCTGTCCTGGTTTTTTTGGGGCAATTTCTCTTACTTAGATTAAGCTGGAGGATACTTTGGAGAATGTTGGAGCAAAGTTGGTGAGACAAGCTGGTGCAAAAACACATTATCTTGCTGGTTATGGTTCCACCACGTCAATAATTCTTGCTCAGGGTCTAATTTCTGAGGGCATGAAGGTATGAACTTGAAGCTAGAAAACGAGTGTTCCATCTTTTATTGCAAATGATGTAGCATTTAGACCCTGCCACTGATTACGGTCAATGCCATATAAATAAGGGCAAGCCTGCCTTTACCTACATTTTTTAGCTCAGAAGGACATGCCACTTCCAGTATGCTTTCATTCAGTCTTATTTTACTTCCACTAAAGTTCACTTTTGGACAGGTGATTGCATCAGGCATGAACGCTGTTCAAATTGCACGTGGAATCGAGAAAACTGCAATAGCTTTTGTTTCTGAACTCATATCAATGTCTCAATAGGTAAGAAGACATAACCCGCTTAAATTTTCCCTAAGACATTTCATATAGTCAAATTATGAACGTGAAAAAGTAAATTATAATTGAACAGAAAAGGAGCTGTCTCTTCCTAAGAAAAATTTTATGCATCTATACGTGTTTGTTGAAATTTTCTCATTTTGCAGGTTGAGGAGCATGAGCTTGCTGACGTTGCCGCAGTTAGTGCTGGGAATGATTATGCAGTGGGAAACATGATTTATGAGGCTATTCAGAAAGTAGGAAGCGAGGTGTTGTTACCTTTGAGAAGGGTAAACAAACAGAGAACAAGCTAGAGATTGTACAGGGAATGCAGTTTGATCAAGGCTATTTGTCTCCATATTTTGTAACTGATTGATGAAGAATGATAGTAGAATTTCACAATTGCAAGGTAAGGTTGCCCTACTTATATGCTTCAGTATGTTGAATATGGGCATGAAAATATGAAATTCTTTGGGTGCAGCTACTTTTGGTTGTCAAAAAAAAATTTCAAATCCAAGAGAGATGTTTAAAATATTGGACTATGCAGTTAAGGAGAAGTACCCAATTTTGATAATTGCAGAGGGCATTGAGCAGGAAGCTCTGGCTCCAGTAATAAGAAACAAACTCAGAGGTGCGCTGAAGGCAGCCGCCATCAAGGCTCCTGCCTTTGGGGAGCACAAGAGCCACTGCTTAGATGACATCGCTATCTTGACTGGAGGTAGTGAATTAATACATTATATTTTAATTCTTAGTCTCTTTTGAGTTTAAGTGCTCGTATGGTAGTAAATGACAGCTAGTTAGGATATTTGATTTGCTATTGATTAATACTGCATAAGAAGGCATAGCATAAAGTTGGTAGTGATACAGGGATCAGTCTAGCCTTTAAAGATCTAAGTGGGTTAATGTTGAATTTGTTGTGTAATAATCTATGAGATGATACCGTCAAAATATCACATTAAAAACTAGAACAAGTCCTTGCAGGTGTAAAGTTACTTTTGTAAATGTGACAAAACAATGTCATTTATCTTCTAGGCATAACTAACTTAAAAAAAAAAGAATTATTTGCTTTTCATACTAGTGTTATTTCCATAATCTGTCAGAAGATGACCTCAGATTCCTAAAGGTGAAAGCTAATATTTGCAGGTACTGTAATTAGAGATGAGATGGGCCTGACCCTAAAAAAGCTGGAAAGGAGGTATTGGGAAGTGCTACCAAAGTGGTGATAACCAAGGACTTTACATTGATTGTAACTGATGGGAGCACTCAGGCCGCTGTTGAAGAAAGGGTTTCCCAGATCTGAAATCTTGTTGAGGTTTGTCATATGCCTAAGCGTCCTGTAGTCAGGGAATGGGATGCGACTTGCATGGTCTTACATTGATGTTTCCCTTTAAGGACCAGTAATAGAGAGTGCAATGAATACATAAATGGTTAAGACATTGAGTGACAGAAAATGAAGGGATGCATGCATTTTGGTATGGGGCTTTAGGACAGAAAAGATTAAATGGTCTCTTATTTTGCAGAACACGGACAAAAATTTCCAAAGAAGATTCTGAATGAAAGAATGGCAAGGTTATCTGGTGGAATTGCTATTCTTCAGGTAATTTATTATGTTCCAAAATTGCCATCTTATGAACAATATGGATCCTGTGAATAATACCCGGATGTTGTTCGAACATCTACCAATTTCATTGCAGGTAGGAGCACAAACTGAAGTCGAATTGAAGGATAAACAGCTTAGGATTGAAGATGCTGTCAATGCAACTGAGGTTGTAACTGCCTCAAATGCTCTCTTTCATGGTGACAAAGGCTTCTTTGTTTATGTTTTGACATGCTTCCGAATTAATGTATTGTAGGCGGCTATTGACGAGGGTGTCGTTGTTGGTGGTGGCTGTAGCCTTTTGAGGCTCTCATTAAAGGTTGATAGGCTGAAAGAACTTTTGGAAAATGAAGAGCAGAAGGTATTTCTTTCGTCCTCATTATATATACTTCTATTGCTTTCCCTTTTTTCTTTCTTCATTTTTTCATTATCTTCTGAAGTTTATTTCATTCTGTTGTCCTAACAATTTAAGTCAATTGTAGCCATGTCAATGTGCCATCCATTTCCATTTCTGCTAATGAAGGCTGTTTTTTTCGAACCTCCATCTTTGTGCAGATTGGAGCTGACATCTTCAAAAGAGCTTTGACGTATCCTGCAAGACTGATAGCAAAAGATGAAGGTGCAAATGGCAGTGTTGTCATAGACAAGGGTCTGCATATACATGTTTTTACAATTTGAAATTTAATGTTTCTGAACTGATTTTGCTTTTACACTATTTGCAATTACTACGTCTTGCAGGTTCTATCTGCTGATGATATAAGGTATGGATACAATACTGCAAAAGATCGTTACGAGGATTTGATGGAGGCTGGCATTTTGGATCCAACAACGGTATTACAGAATGGAGGTATTTCATCCCCAATGCAAGTGAAACGTAAACAATTTGGAAATCGGAACAAGTTGGTGGTAATTTAACACTATGGTGAATTTTAATTTCCATCATGAGCAATGAAGCAATAACATAACTGGTTTATCGTCTCTAGGAAAATATTTTACCACATTAGAAACAAATATACTAGCAAAACTCAACTTCTTAACAATGGAAGACGTCGGAATCAAACTAAGCAATGTTGATTTATTCTAGGCTGCCCTATATATCCCAATTTGAAGTTTGCATGATGGTGCAAGGACTTAATTCCAGAATATTTTCTAGACTAACTTAAGCATATTTTATGCTGCTTAAATTTGTTAATATTTGATCATCAACTTGATTTAAAATCTGAGGCAGGTGGTGAGATGCTGTGTGGAGCATGCTGCTTCTGTTGCCAAAAACTTTCAGAAATCCAATGCTGGTGTTGTGGAAATTAAACTTTCAGAAATCCAATGCTGTTGTTGTGGAAATTAAGGAGATAAAGAGGATACCGCGCATCCCAATGCCTAAACCGATGCCAACCTCAGATGCAGGTATAGGACCAGCACCAATCAGACTCTAGTGTGGGTTCAGGATCAGGATATTAGGCTGATCAGGACTCTCCACCCCAAGACCCAGCTGAGTTCTACTTAGTGTTTTGAAACCCAGATCGGAATACAAACCAATTATATAAAGGGGTCAATGGGTCACTTGGTCAAATCGGATGAAAAACTCGGATGATGTCGTCATAACATTATAAATATATTTAATTTATAAAAATATTAATAATTTAAAAAAATCTATATAACATTTTTCAAGTTATGTACAAAATATATAATATTAATAAAATATAATCCATTCTTTTAAACATCACATATCATTTAATATAAAATGTTATTTAAATACATCAAAATATTATTCAAATAACATGTTTGAACGCATTAAATAAACAGTAAGAAAAATTTAATATAATATATAACAAAATTCAATTATCAAAATTCAAATCATATTCAATGTCGTTTTCATCTCGATCATTATTGTCATCATCATTCTCATAACCATCTCTAACTTCAAAACATGACAAGTCAATTTGAGTATCATCATTATCATCTTCATCTTCAAAATTTATCAAAATAAAATTCTTTTTATCTAAAATAAATTGCAACACATGTAAATATAAAAACTATATCCAAATAAAAAATTTATAAGAAACCATATAAAAAAGCAAAATAATAGTTTTTCACTTGGTTGGTTGGGAGGATTCTTCTTCCCCATACTTAGGATACTCTTCTTCTATCGCATCCTCTAACTTATCATTGTCAAGCTTTCCTTTGGGTTGTTCTTCAATTATCCAAAATTCTGTTTTATCAATTGATTCATAATCAATTAGATCATAACTTCTCTTCTTATATATGAGCCTAAAAATCACATGAAACTCACATGTAAATAAAAATATATATATATATCCTAATGATAATTATAAAATTTTGAAGAAGTTACTTATTTTTCAAACGGAGGTTATAGTGAACATAAACAAGATCATTAAGTTTTTTATACTCCAATCTATTTCTTTTCTTTGTATGAATACGCTCAAATACACTCAAATTACGTTCACATCCCGAAGATGCAGTTTGACTCAAAATTTTAATTGCCATCTTCTGCAAGTTTGGAGTATCAACATCAAACAATCTCCACCATTCATCTATGTCATAATCATAGCATAAACAATATAAACAAGAAAATGTAAGGTTGTTATAGTATAAACAATATAAACAATAACATAATTAATTTAGAATTTATCTGGACGAGAAGTTTTACATGTATTTATAGCAAAGTCAATCCCAAAACCTTTACTCCTTGTTCTAAATGTTGTTATTTCATCAATCACATATTGCATTTCTTCAATTTTGAACCTTCCCATGACATCTAACACACTTCTCATAATTTCAGGCATATTACAACGGTTATCTTTCTCATATTGGAATGTCAGATTCAGCCAAAAAGCAACAGAATGAAGGTCTTTCTTTAACATACTATTCCATCTCGTATCGATTATATCAATGTAAGGTTGATACAATTTCTTCTTATTTTGAAACAACTTTTTGATTCCATTAACCACTCTCCATATGCCATTATAGACATATCCCAATGAAGGTTTCTCATCAGAATCACATATACGCAACAATCGTATCACAGGTCCCATAATCTTCACACTGATCAAGCAAGTATTCAAAATTCATCATTAAAAATAATTTGTCTCACTTCTTTGCTTTTATTAATTTTCAATTCTTTCTTACACTGTGTAGAAGGGACCAAAGCTTCCAAGTGTTATTTATGATCATAAAGACTTTTTAGTGTTATAAATGAGGTACCAAATCTAGTTTCAGCAGGACGAAGGATTTTTCTCCAATCAGGTCTTTGTCTCAACCAATTGATAATCCATTTATGGTTATACACAAATTTTGTAACCCTAGATGCAAGAATAATTGTACTTGCAATTTTAGGCATTTCTCCAATATCCTTTATGATTAAATTAAGACAATGTGCAGCACAAGGAGACCAACTGATATAAGGATATTTAACAGAAACTAATCTTCCTGCAGCCTTATAGTTATTTGCATTATCCGTAACCATATGAACAACATTATCAATTCTAATCATTTCAACAATTTCTAAAAACAAATTACATAAAGTTTATGCATTTGTCTCCACATCCGAAACATCAACGGATTTAATAAATGTAATCTCAGTAGAACAATAAACAAGAAAATTAATCAAACTTCTTTGTCTACCATATTTCCAACCATCACTCATAATCGTACAACTAGTTTCTGTCCACTAACTACGAAAACTATCAACAAGTAATTCAACATCCTTTTTAGCATTTTTTAACAAATTCACTCTAAGTGCATGATATGTTGAACCTTTGTAACCATGACCCATAGATGCTATTCTTGATATTGCTTATTGAAAGTATGGTGAATTAATAGTATTGAAAGGAATACATGTATCATAAAGCCACATAACTATAGCCATATCAATTTGAAGACATTTTTCTTTACTTTGTAAACAAGATTTGATACTCAGTAGAGATCAAAAGCTTTACCTGACAGGTAAGATTCAATTCCATGACTAGTCTTCCTTTTCCCTTTGTTCACCTCTTCATTGATAGAAATTATATTCCACTCGTCACTTAAATGTTTATTCATACTTATCCCAAAATCTCCATTTTTCTTCTTTGCTTTTTGAACATTTTCTTTCAATGAATTGTTCAACAATAACCTCACTTCTGGTGGCATTTTTTTTACAAGAAGAAACATTGTCATTTACCCCTCCAAGATGTTGTTTCATCTTATTGATAAACATTGTCATTTACCCCTCCAAGATGTTGTTTCATCTTATTGATACCTCCATCAGCTAAAGTACAGTGACAAAAATCACAAATAAGTACTTTTTTCCCACTATCATTCACCCTTTGTGTCATATATTTCCAAGTTAAATCCGTTTTTTGTCTTAAATTTTGTTCCGAATTGATTGACTCATCATTACTAGGTGTGGAGCGTGAACCAACAGTCTCTTCCATAGATCTATAAAAAATAAAAATAAAATAAAAATAAAAATAAAATAATAATAATAATAATAATAATAATAATAATAATAATTGTGAGTACATCAATGAATTATTAATTAAACATACAAAAAAAAAAAAACTTCAATTCAAGTCTGCCTTGCCTAATTTCAATTCACGTCCCCGGATTCAGTCCCTCAAGTTTCAGACTTCTCAAATTATGGGTACAAGGAATGAATAACATAGAAATAGAATGAAACAACCCTAGAAATTCTGAAACCTTAATTTTTGAAATCTCGAAAACCTTCAATTCACCAAATCAGTTTCAATTTCAATTCTGAAACTTCAGAAACCTCAGAAATGCAACAATTTCAATTTCAATTTCAGAGGCAATTTCAGAGGCAATTTCAATTTCAAATCACCAAATCAGTTTCAATTTCAATTTTGAAACTTCTGAAACCTCATAAATGCATCAATTTCAATTTCAATATCAAATCAGTCTTAATTTCAATTTTAGAGGCAATTTCAATTTCAAATCACCAAATCAGTTTCAATTTTAATTCTGAAACTTCAGAATCTCAGAAATGTATCACTCGATGGATCGAACATTTCATTTCACAGAACACGTTTCACAAAGCACGTTTACAAGCAAATGAATCAAACATTTCATAAAACATGTTTTCAAGCAAATGAATCGAATTTGAAAACAAATGAAGATTAAATGAAAATGTGATTGTGCGAAAATAGAAAGAAATGAATCAGACCCGAAAAGGAAATGAAGACCAAATTCTGTTAAAGCAAACAGATCTACGAATCAAAGAGGGAGAGAGAGGGAGAGTTTACCTGAAGTGAAAGCAAACGGGAGACAAGATCCAGTTCGTGGGCGAGAAGACCAATAGCAGGAGGCGAGAGTGAAGACCAATAGCAGAGGAGGTTAGGGCAATTTTAGATCTGGATCCTCTGTCGAAAACATGTGAAGACGAAGATGAAAAAGAAGATGACGAAGAAGAACAAAGATGAAAAAGAAGATGAAGACGAAGGTGATTGTACCTGTGCGAAGACGAAAGTGGCTAGGCAAGGAAGGCGAAGGCGAAGTCAAAAGAGGCGAAATGCGAAGGTCTTTGTGCGAAAAATGAGAATGAAAAACGGAAAAAGGAGAGAAAAAAAAAATCGGGGTTGGCCGGTTCAAGCCGGTTCCCGATCTAATCCCGATTTTGATCAGTTTTGATCGATTTTTTTAATTTTCGATTTTGATAAGAAAATCGAACCGGATGCCAGATGGGTTTCGTGTCAGCTTATCGATTTGGTTTGGATTTTAAAACACTGATTCTAGTGGGAGACTCAAAGGGTCTAATTCAAAATTTGATCTTGGTGACTCTGTAATGATCCTACTTTTACTGAACACGAAGGTGATGGTAACTGATCGATGAGATGAATGCTTGCATGTACTATGCTTATGGTACCCATCATGTACATTCACATTTACACCTAGTGTCCAACCATGTGTACAAGGAAAAGCATGAGCTGGCTGGGGGGAAGATTTCTCTTTGCTTTTGGCAGAGGGAGTGCGCAGTGTATTTATTTTCTTAAGATATTATTGTAAAATTCTTTTTATTGTGAATAAATTTAATATCTATTATGTATCTCTTTATACTTTTATTAAAGTGTCAATAATTAATAATATATCTAATTTTTAAGTAAGAAATATTAAGGGGTTGGGCGGTTGTGGGATGCCCCACATGGTTTCAAGCCTCGAAAACGTGAAATTCCGATAACCAATGAGCTGTTGGCACAGATGACCTATCTTAATTTCCGAACCAATTTTACAACTTAGATTATATTTGATTAAATGTATTTTCAACTGTTTAAAATCTTTATTTTTTTTTATTTTTAAACTTTTATATCTTATTTTTAAAACATAACCAAAATAAGATAATACAACTTATAAGATATTTTATGAATTTATAAGTTATTATTGTTTTGGAAAATAATGAATTCTTTTAATTTTTTAGTATCAAAAAAACTAAAAATGTTAAAATGATATTATTTTCATGTGAATAGTTATTTATTGACATGAAAATTTTAAATATGAGATCATGAAATATTAATTATACTAATTTAATCAGTTTGTAGGCCAAAATAAAATAATTTATAAATTGTATAAAAAAATTGAAGCTCAGTTATTTTTTAAAAGATAGTTCATAATCTCTAACATCTTATTTTAGAATTTATAAACTCTTTACAAAAATTTATTAGACAAATTTAATAAAATATAATATCTCAAAAATCTTATAAGATATTTTTAAAAGTTTCTGAATTTAGCTAAACGCTCTCTTGATTTTTTTTTTTCTTTTTCTTTCCACTTTTTGCTCAGCGGTGTTTGAACCTTTTGGCAAAATTGAGATTGGGGGGAGTTTTTAATAAATAAATTATTATTAGATAAAAATTTTTGTTTTGGGTTAAGTAATAAAGGAAGCAACCAAACATGGCCCGTGTCGCCGCTTGGTTGCGATCTCCAGACTACCACCTGTTATCCGTCGATGTTCCCAAGACAAGTGTCCCTGTGATCTCTGAATTCTGCTCTGACGGCTCACCTCATCGTTTTCGGTAATAGAACCCAAATTTTAATCCTTAATTTCTCTGACAAATTAAACTATTAAAGCCCTCTTCTTCCTTCACTTTCCTGCGCCCATCAAAATTAGAGAGAGAGAGAGATGTTGGGTGTTCCAGTGCAATGCTTAATGGATTTATTTGTTGCTGGGATTTCTTTAATGATTGGATTAGGGATGTTCACTCTCATTGCCTCCTTTCTTTGCTTGGCTGCTTTCATTCATTACGCCAGAGTCGTATCCTAATCTTCGATTACTCCAAATCCCAGGTACCCCATCTTCTACCTTTACTATCTTTCGAATCTTTTCTTACCTTGTTGACTCCGAATCGGTGATGGGTTTGTCGAATTGAGACTGAATTTGTGGAAGGAGATGAAATGAATTGATTTCTTATTTGGGTGCTCTGGACTTGGAAACCCCTTCACCTCCCCTCCCACAAAGTTGTGAATTTTTAAGTTCAGGGTTTTTTTTTTTTTTTTTTTTTTTTTTTTTTTTTTTTTTTCTGGGTTTGAATCTATAGATTGAATCCGTGAGTGGGACATTCATGTGTTTCTCTGATTTAAATCCTTAAGACCAATGATATGGACTTCAGATAACATGGTTCCTTGTTATATAGTGCATTGTGCCATCATTAATATCATTTGGTTCTTGGTCTAGCTATTTAATCGATCATCAACATAAAAAACTTGAACTATTTAATACAATTTGACGAACATTACTGATGCTGTTTTATGAATGAATAGCATGCATCCCCCCACTTTAGTGTGTTAAGACTAAATCGAATAGGATGTTAACCAGAGAACTATTCGACAAGATAAATAACAAAACAACGAGAAAATAAAATAATAGAATTTAAAATAAAAGAGAGACAAAATTTAAGTAATTCGTTCAAATAGACGTACGTCCACGAATGAGGCAGTAGTAGAATTTTACTATCAAATAAGAAGAATACAAATACTTTAAGAAAGTATTCCTAGATTCAAAAAATCATCATTCAAGAAAGATAGCAAAAGGAGATGTTATCAACCGTCTTTTATTGACCCATTTGGATTGATCCATTTGGATTGATGATATCTTAATCCACCACCAAGCCACCTATTCATACTTGAGTTCTTGAGGATGGCTTGACTTCACATTCCATGTGAGATGCATATATTTATATAAGCAAAGTGAGAGAGAGAGGCCTTCTTCCAAGATTGAAAAAAAAAATGGGGGGATGAGCCACATTAACAAATCTCCACATTGACGAATCCCAACAATAAAAAATATCAAATATACTCCACCTTTTTCACAAAATCTTCAATGGGTTAATCATCAGTAGCGAATACAAAACAAAATAAATTCAAACACTATTTGAATTTGTAGACTGAATGAGACTTTGTAGACTTATCAACAAAATTGTCTTCTAAATTTAAACAAACAATTGCACATACCGTATTGCCAACTGTATTAAAATATGGAATGTGTCATAAAATTCTCCTCTTTAATTGATTGTGATGTCTGAGCAGCAAATAGCCAAAAATGGCTAACAAAAGAGTACTCACAAACATAACATTTTCCATACCAAACATTTCAAGAATTTTCTCAAAATAATTATTTTTGGTCAAGAATAATTTTTCAACTCCATGATATCTCTTAATTTTTATGTCAAAAATCTTCTTAATCGCTCTCAAAATTTTCATACCAAATTCATTACTTAACTGTAATTTCAAAATGAATATATCTGACAAATTTTTGATAATAATAAACATATCATAAAGCAACAGATAAACAAAAGACTCATAACTTTCAGAAGAAAACACAACTGTCAAACATTTTTATTAAATAATCATCAATGAAGGTCAACATATACTTGGTACCTTCTTTAAACTGAACATGAGATGGTCTTTACAAAATTGACTCAATGTCATAATTAGACATTGATGATGATGTTGTAACTGAACCAATAACAATAAATCTCTGCAGAGAATACAATTTATCAAATCTGCAACCTTTCATAATAACAAGAGTACTGCTAAACACTTTCATAACTTTACTTTTAGCTGTGTATTTGCACCCAAAAGCCTCTAGGGCATCTAAAGAGAAGAGATTTTTTTTTTTTAAAAATCAGGAACGTATCTAAAATCAGTGAGTGTCCTCATAATACCATTATACATTTTAATTCGAACTATACCCTCACCAACAACATTAGAAATAGTATCGTTTCCAATAAAAAGAATTCCACTATTAATAGATTCATAGATAGAAAATAAATCCATGTTGGGACACGTGATAAGAATAAGTTGAATCCAAAATCTATTCATTTTTAGATTTTATTATGTTATCAGTTACATAGAAAATATCTTTATTTTCCTCATCTACCACAACACTGGTTTACATAATCTTAGTGATTTTCTCATTAGATTTTTCCTTTTGCTTATTTTTCAACTTAAAGTAATTAGATTTAATATGCCACAATTTGTGACAATAATTGCCTTTCGAATTTTTATGTTTAGATCTACTATTCTCAAATTCTCTTTTATCAGTTCTACACTTAACAACCAAACAATCAACTTGACCATCATTGATTTCCCCAGTAATGTCCCTATCAATCTATTCCTTAAATTTTAAAGCAGATTTAATTTCTTGATACGTAATAATTTCTTTATCATAAATCATAGTATCACGAAATATTTAAAGGATTGGAAAAGATAACACAATAATAAAAGAGACTGATCATCATCATTAATTTTCGAATCTATATTCTTCAAATCCATAATAATAGAATCTAATTTATCAAAATAAGAGAGTATAGATGTACCTTCCGCCATACGCAATATATACAGACTTTGTTTTAGATAAAGTCTGTTCTTAACCGTTTTCTTCATATATAAAGTTTTAAGTTTATCCCACATGACATTGACCGTGGTCTCCATAGCAATCTCTTGCAAAATCTCATCAAAGAGATTCAAAACAATCTCGGATCTCGCTTTTTTATCTATTGCAGCAAATTTTGAATTTGTCACATTGGCTAGTTTAGTTTCTACTCCCTGTAATGCTAAATCAATTTCGTTCTGAACCAAAATGACTTTCATCTTAAGCTATCACATACTGAAGTTGACATTCCTACCGAATTTCTCGACCACAATTTTTGTTATTGTCATATTACCAAAGTAATTGTTCAAAAACTTCCTCAAAATAGTTCTAATATTAGTTTGTTAGGATCGGACTGAATAAGAAGTTAATCATAGGACTCTTTGATAACTCAATTGATAAATAATAAAATAACAAATTAAATAAATAGGAAAAATAAAATAACAAAATTTAAAATAAAAAGAAAAACAAAATTTATGTGATTCTGTCAAATAGATCTAAAGGGGGAGTAAAATTTTTCTATCAAAGAAGAAGAATACAAATGTCTTAGAAAAGTGTTTTTAAGTCCAAAAAACCATCATTTAAAAAAGATAGCAAAAGAAAATCTTAAAAGATCTATCTTTTTTTATTAACCCACTTGAATTGATGATACCTTAACCCACAACTTGGATTGGTGATACATTAACCCACAACCGACCCACCTATTTATACTTTTGAGGATGGCTCCACTTACATATATTTATATAAGCAAAGTGAGAGAGAGAGAGAGACCTTCCATATCCGATGTGGGATTTAAAAAAAAAGGGCGGGGGGATGAGCCACATTAATATAGTGTAGTTATTACGATGGCTTTAAGTAGATATCTTTTTGCTGTAATTTTTACATAATAAATGATGTGGTAGATTGGTAAGGTGGGGAAACTCATATGTTCCCACATTTCGTCTCCCACCTTCTGGACGTACTCAAATTTTGATTGGTGCACTCGAATGCTGCCAGGCGGTTTTATCTCAACATAAGAATGCCCGACAAATCAATATACAACAAGAAAAGATTGTATTAGACTTTATTCACTTTTCAGGCCAAAGAGGTCTACTCCACTGGCCCAGTTTCCCTTGTGCCTTCCCCCCCTCCGTGTTGCTCGTTTCACTGTTCTGGCTTTGTTTTCCAGGTCAGTAGCTCAAATGGTCATTTGAATGACTCGAAATACATGCCTGTGATAAAAATTTGTTCAGGAAACTTGTATTAACTACCTATTGGGTTCGCCTTTTAGCTTTAAGATGAGATATCTTCTCCTGCTGAGGTGAAGGGAGCTGAAGAGAATTATGTTGTTAATGGGGTCCTGACTGCTGTATCACTTCTTAACATTTCCAAAGTTTTTCATAGACTAACCACAGGGAAAGAAGATCAGCTAGTAGCTTCCTCTACTTAATTATTTGAGCCGCCTTGTCTCTGTACTTACACAATATACATCCCTTTTCCCATTACCCCAAGTAAGCAGAGAATTCCTGAGTATATGCCTGTGTCTCTCGCATTTCCTTCCAACTGAATTTTTATCTTTTAGTGTATTTTTGCAAATCTCATTTGCATAAAACAGTCAACTCAATCTATCTAGGATGGAATTAATTTTGCTCAAGAGCATCCAAGTTTCCGTGTGCAACTCTTGTGGAGTAAATGGATTACTTATTTATCTACTTGTGATGGCACTGCTGTGTCCACACATGGTCATGCCCATGTCCCCCCTGCAATTTTCCGCCAATGTACCTATCTAACTTAATTTTTCCTATTCTTTGGGCAGCATAAGCAAAGCCAAAACATACTTCCCGGGACATGAGCATGAAGCCAGCAAGCCATCTTTTTCCACATGCAGAAAGTAGTTATTCTCCCTCTTGTAAGGAGAAAAGATAAGTCTATGTTGTATTCACCCATCCGAATTGTAGCCCCTTATGCTCAGAAAATAATAAATAATTTCCATAAACCATAATAACCTGCTCACAAACTCATTAAATGGTAACCGCCTGACCTAAACAAGCTCATCCAAGCAATGAGTGCCTTGTGAGTTGACGATTTTTCTTCTATTCCAGTGGTTATTAATATCTATAGGTCGATTGCTAATTCGACAGTCTTCTAAATGTCACTATTTCCTGTGGATTTTGAATTGTAAAATAATTTATAGTTGTTGGATAATTATAAATTATTTTATAATTAAGAAATAAAGTTTCAGATTCGAAATTTAAGAATGGAAAAAGGTACGGTTGTTTCTTAAATAGGGTTTTCACAAACGTTTGAATCAAATTAATTAAAATATAGTTTCGGATATGGGTGATAGGTAATTAAAAAAAAAAAAAAGAAGATGAACTTACTATTATTAATCTGGTGGATGCCAAAGAACTAATCCACAGTACAAGTAGGATTATACACTGCAATCATTTTTATACGATCAACTCTTCGGAAACAAGACTCCCGTTTGATCCATTGATGAGAAACATAAATTTGCAGACAGAAACAAGAAAGCGAAAAAAGCACTAAACTGGTTTGAACTTTTGACTACATTTTCTTCTTTTGTTTTCTGGAGTATACCATGCCACGGATTCCATCCGGATCCGCAACAAAACCCAACGGTTTATAAAATCCCAAAACCCGGGGCTACGAATAAAGTGCAATGTTAGTAATTCCCTTGCGTAACGGCTCCGTCACCAACCTCTCCATCACAGCCTTCCCCAGTCCGATCCCTTGAAAAGACGGGTCCACCACCACGTCCCATATGATGGCATTGAACACCCCATCACCCGTCGCTCTAGCAAACGCCACAGGTGTCTTAGTCTTCTCGAATTCGACCCAGAGCATCGTGTCGGTGTTCTCCAACGCTAGTCGGATCTTATCCGGGTCCCGTCTCGGAAATCCGACTGCGACGAATATGGAGTTGAGTTGAGATGGTCCAAGTTGTGGTCCGAGAACGTGCGGCGTAGATTGAATCCTTGAGATTGGAGTGGCTGATCCGAGATTGAGTGGTCTTGATCGGTTGATAGCTGGGATGAGACCGAAACTGAAACCGCGACGTTTTGGGGGTGAGTTGTGGTTGTGGGTTTTAAAGGGAGACGGAGAGATGTAGGGAGAGGATTGTATGTGTTGCCACGTGAAAGCATTGCGGCCTTAGTAATTTGAGGAATTGAGGACGTTAATGGAAAAAAAATAAAGCTACAAGTTCATTTCTTTCTACTGTGTATTCATAATTTCTTTCTTCTGTGTATTCATTCTCTCTCTCTCTCTCTCTCTCTCTCTCTCTCTCCAAATGTGAATGTGGGTTGGGTTGATTCTGTTGTGCGAGGAATTTATGGTGGTGGTGGTGGTGGTTGGGGGGGGGGGTTGATCTTCTGTCTTTATCGGTATTGCATGTGAATACAAGGAAAGGAGCCTTTGCTTCGTGCGAAGAAACCGAGGCATTTCGATTGCTTCATCTTGGGCCTCTCTTTGATGGCCCACTTCCAAGTTCTAACCCGGTCTTTCCTTGAAGTTCTTCTGATCCAAAATCTTGTTCGATTCTGACCCGGCCCAGACCCGGACCAATCATCCCAGTGATCATGTCAACTGCAGGCACGGAGAGAACTGTCACTTTCATGGTATACTTCATTCATGTTTGAATCAAATAGAATTTAATTTAATTACATAATACTGATCATATTTGGATAAGTTGAAATTTATTTTTAATAAAAATATTAATATAATGATAATTTTAATTTTTTGTAAAATTTAATTTTTGGTTATAAAAAGGCTTTTATTTTTTAAATGTATCTAAATTAAAAAATATTATAATTAAAATATAAAAATAAAGATAAATTGGACTATGTTGAAATTTTTCGAAAATACTTGTAACCATGAGCATGAACTTCCTCCAATTTTCTTTGCAATTTAGAAAGTAATGGAAAAAGTTTACAATGTTAAATCACGTTGCAAAATTTATAATTGATAAATAAATCTGTAAAAAGTAAGATTGTCTTTGTGAAAAAAAGGTAGAAATCAGAGGACAAGAGATCATTCTTGTTCTAACGCAAAATCTTCTACACCAAGTCTCCTGCGTTGCTCTTATTTCGACCATTTTCACTTCCGTTGAAGGTAAATTTCAGTTTCCCTCTTTCTCTTCTTCTTATTGAATCATCATATGATTGTAAACATTAACACGCTTTATTTCTTCATGGGTAATCATGGTACCGGTGTCATGAACTTGATTGATCAAATTCCAAGAATTCATATTCGTTTCTGCGCTTTGTTTGTTTTCATGAATTTACTTTTTTTTTTTTTTGTGTTCTGGTTTCATTCACTCACATTGTCGTAATGAGTCTATTTGGTTGTGAGCAAAGTCCCTTCTTTTAATTTTTAATATGACCTTCTGTCTTTTTAATTTTGGTTTAACCAGAAAGGGATGAAGATGTTCATCAAGTATGAGCTCCTAAATCCTGAATTCCTGACAGATAACTTGAATGTCGCTAAAGGTTTGGTTTTATTTATTTATTTATCTATTTTAAATGTTTTGAGCTTGTAGGCCTTTTCAGTTTCTCTTATATGCTTTCAGAAACTTGTTACTGTAACTTGTAGGTGTTCTCTCAACAGCCACACAGTTTTTCTCTCTCTGTATGTGTGTGTAAAGCTAATGTAATGGGTATTAACTTTTTCTGTTTTTTGGCTAGCTTAGCTTGCTAAAATGAATTCATGTCACATGTCTTCATCAGCATCTTTTGAGGATTAGTAGCCGTAGCTTTAGACCTAAGTCCTACTAAAAGATTAGTGCGGACAGGAATGGCTTCCCAGCCAAGAATTGGCCTTGCTAGTCTTGTTATCATTGGGCCAAAATGTTCTGAACATAGCTGAGAAGGAGTTCCCTATTTCAGTCTACAACCGGACCACCTCCAAAGTTGATGAAACAATTGAACGTGCCAACAAGAAAGGAAATCTACTTGTGTTTGGCTTCCATTATCCTGAATTATTTGTCCAGTCCATCAGAAAACTTGAGTTATAATCATGCTTGCTAAGGCTAGCTCTCCTGTTGTTCAAACCATCAAGACCTTGTCTGCTTATTTGGAAGAAGGTGACTGCATAATTGATGGTGGGAATGAGTGGTATGAGATGAGAATACTGAAAGGAGAGAAAGCCATGGCTGAAGTGGGTCTGCTTTATTTGGAATAGGTGTTCCTGGTGGAGAAGAGGGGGCACTTAACAGGCCCTTCTTTAATGCCCGGAGGTTCATTTGAGGCCTACAAGTACATAGAGGATATCCTCCTTTAGGTCGCTGCTCAATTTTATTAAAATGGTTGGTAATGGGATAGAATATGGTGATATGCAGTTGATTTTTGAGGCATATGATGTCCTGAAATCAGTGAGGAATCTTTCATGAAGAACTTCACCATGTGTTTGCTGAATGGAACAAAGGGGAGCTTCTGAGCTTCTTGATTGAAATCAGTGCAGATATTTTTTGAATCAAGGTTGACAAAGGGTAGTGACTATTTGGTGGACAAGGTTTTGGATAGAACTGGCATGAAAGCTACCGGTAAATGGAAGCTTCAGCAAGCAGCTGATCTATCAGTTGCAGCTCCTACTATTGCATCATCTTTGGATGCGAAATTCCTCAGTGGATTGAAGGAGGAAAGTGTGGAAGCTGCAAATTTAGTTACTTTAGCACCATCTCAACTGAACAAGCTATAAATAAGGAAAGGTTGGTAGATGATGCAAGGCAAGCACTTTATGCATCCAAAATTTGCAGTTTAGCCCAGGGATGAATTTGATACCCATGAAGAGTGCTGAAAAAGCACGGGATTTGAAGCTTGGGAATTAGCTAGAATTTGGAATGGTGGTAGCAACGACTATGCTGTATTTTTTTACCACATAAAGAAGGCATATGTTAGGAACCCAGATCTTGCTAATCTTCACTTGGATCCAGAGTTTGCCAAGTAGATCATTGATCGACAATCTGCTTGGTGCAAAGTTGTTTGCCTTGTTATTTACTCAGGAAGCAGTACCCCTGGTATGTCATCAAGTCTAGCATATTTTGACACTTACAAAAGGGAGAGGCTTCCTGCAAATTTGGTCCTACAGAGAGATTATTTTGGTGCTCACACATATGAGAGTGTTGACATGACAGGGTCCTTTCATACAGAATGGTTTAAAATTGCTAAGAACTCAAAATGGAATGTGATCTTTTGCCCGGTCTTCAATGACAAGCAATATTCAATCAAATGATGTAATTATGTAAAACTAAATGCCCTTCAGATCGAAGTCTACAGTCATTTGGAGATGTCATTCATCCGCTTTAGGGCATGTCAAATATGTTTTTTTTTTTTTTTTTTTTTTTTTTTTTTTTTTTTTTTTTTTTTTTTTTTTTTTTTTTTTTTTTTTTTTTTTTTTTTTTTTATTTTTTTTTTTTTTTTCTTTTTCTTAAAATAGGGGGGGTCTTTTTTTTTGTTTTTTTTTGGGGGTTTTTTTTTTTTTTTTTTTTTTTTTTTTAAAAAAAAAAAACCCGGGTGTATTAATCCCCCTCCAAAGTATGTAATATTGAGGAGCTAATTTCCTATGCTTTCAAGTGCCTCTCTCTCTCTCTCTCTTCCAGATTTTGTTGTCTTATGATGATTGCATACAGACTACAAACCTTGAACAGCTTTGTTGATGCTAATTGAAATCAGAGAAAGTGCTTTCAGGATGTTCCCAGATTATGCCAGAGGCGTCATCTATATGATGCTACTTTGTTGTTGCTAGTGCCCTTTTGATGTTGTGATGTCTGTCACACCTTCTACATTGAACCAACCATTATGACACATGCTGTCAACAATTGCTCATGGACTGCCTTCCCGGTTAATGAATGTTTAACCTTATGGGGAGCTAGTTGTGAGATAATAGAGCCAATATATAGAGCCAATATTTCACTACAATTTCGGCGTCTTCTTGTGGGTAACTAGTTTTTTCAATGATGAATATAACAGTGTTTTTTTTTTGACTTAATTTTGACAAAACCATAAGATTTGACCAGAAGGAAAATTCTCAATCAGCCAATTGAACTGAAGTGAAGATCTCTTCAGCTACAGAAAGTGATGGGGATGTCAGTACAAACTACAAAGTATTTCCCAGAAAGGCAAACTAAACTGGACAGCATATCACCTGGAAGTAATATGCTATGATCAGGTTCTTTTCTTCTAGTCTCCTATAAATTCCCAGAAATTGATTACGTATTTTAAATGTCTTTATTATCTCTGTTTGATGGATAGGGATCCACCCTCTGATCCAAATTTCATGAATATTATATTGTGAGTCTCCGTCTCATTTTTGTGACAAGAAGTAGAGAGCTGTGACTTTTTAGAATTATGTTATCTTGTTAACTATACTTTTCTAAGATTAGTACTTAGTATTCCTTGGTGGGATTATATCCTTTCTTAATGGGACATTTCAAATTTAGTAATATCATGTTTCAGTCTCTGTCTTCCTGAGCTGACTATGTGAAACTTTAGATATTGCAATGCAATCTTATGTATGTGCACTTGGCACATTAGACATCTTTCCATTTTGCATCTGTTAAAGAGATATTGATTGGGAAAGTAGTTCTGCATGAGATCTTCTATGTATGCATGTGCTAACACCTTTGGACTTGTTCTTCTTGGATCTATGTTTTTGCTGAAATTCCCGAAACAGTAGACCATTGAGAAGCCATACTAAGACTTTGGAACTACTTTAAGACAATACTTGAATCAAAAAGTGAAAGCTTGCGGTTTATTAAACAATAGGCAATTTATTGTAGAAAGAAATGGCAACATGATCTGAATAGTTATGCTAGAATTTCTTTTGTGCTACTTGGTTTTCCTACCAGCAGCTCTACTCTTAACATGACTACTAGCACTCTCTGCCTTATGCACGAAGCTCTCTTTCGTCTTCCTTGGATCTTCCCTTCTCTTCAATATCTTTTTGTTGTTTTTCTGGCTTGAGGGACACTTACCTCGATCTCCATATCCGACATGCTTGAGAGGACCCATTTGACTTTCCTTACTGCTCCCATGTTGAAGCTCAGGATGATTTGGACCTGAAGAGGCATCTGAGGCCATAGAGTCATCACTCTCATCGATGTTGTTGTCATTATCATCATCCTCATCATTGTTTTTGTTGCCATTCTCATCCTCATCATTGTGGTGATGATACACCCCTTCATGGAAAGGGGAGGCAATATACATCGTCCATCCGGACTCGCTACTGCTCCACTCTTTTGAAACTGCAGGAATTTGAGGAGACTTCATAACTTCAGGTAAGGAAAAGATTATATTGAATAGAAAGTTTAGAACTTTATATTATGAGGAGAACTAGAGAAACAAAGGTGGTTGCTAATAATTATAACAAAAGCCTTATAACCTGTGAGACTCACTCATATCTCTCTCTTGGACCTTTCTCTACACTCAAAAGTAGCTTTCCCTTTAAAGAACAATAACACTTGCTTGAGAGTTTCTCATTATATATATAAAAAAAAAAAAACCCTATAATTGAATAGCTACGTTGATTTTCTCCACTTGGCAATCCCAAAGCCATTCAAAACCTGGTTTCTATAACTGGATGACAGCTCTTTGTGCTAAAAAACTGAAGAATTTATCAGATAGCGATCATGAAAATTATCAAATATTCACTTTTGTTATGAGTTGGGTGTGGGGTTGGTCACTTGGTCGTGAGACTTCACACCTGAAAATAACACCACCATTACTTCTCTGAGCGCCTCATTAAGATTTATGCAGCCTTTTTAAACTCCATCAAGACAGTGGAAAATATAGGACCCATTGTAGCATATGGCTCTTCCCCCTCTTCATCTTTCTTACATTTATTACCTGTCTTGTCATCAACATGAGAACAGCCCTTTTTGCTCTTCTTCTGTGACGAATGCAGAGTACCCAACTAGGTTATTGGCTTTTCCTATCAGGTAAGCTAGGAGGGGTGAGGACGCCAAAATGTCATTTGTCCTCCGCTGTTCTGTCCCCACATTTGTTGTCCATCTCTCCATAAAGTAGCCGTGTCTTTGTGTTACTGAGGGAAGAACTATTACTCTCATAACTGCCATTATCACCTGAACAAGCATCAATATTAGTAGCAAGTTCTAGGAGGTCAGTTGTTATGTGAAAAAAACTATTTCTCATGAAAATTTTAGTAATAATAATGTAGAAAGTTACTAAAATTCAATTTGAGTGCTGCGCTTTTAGGCTTTGATTTTGCTCCACGTTTAATGTGATATCATCCGATTGATCAAATTATTGTAATATACATATATATAGGCAAAGCAAGTGGCACCATGTCTAGGCCTAGAGCAAATATCGAGGCCATTAAAAAAAATTACATTTCCTTTTTGTCTGCACGAAGTTGTGATTTATCTCTCCATTAATTTTTCACGCAGTAAGTTGCATTCACCTTGCTTGGCATTGTTATGGAGTTCTCCATTGATTGGAAAAGTCAAAATCCAAGTTGGCTGGGCTTTATATTTGTCCACACACTTGTTAGGTTGTCTCCACAATAATCGTCTTCCACAAATCTAATCTGTTTCCACTGGGACAGATTGGACCTATTGTGGTCTTCAGCTTTTGGGGTTTTTGTCCTTGAGCATGTACGTGGATATGGGAATTGCCCTCTTCATATTCTTGGGCTCTTTGCTAATTAGACAAACTTTACATAAGCTGGACTTCACCCCCATGTTATGACCTTTTCTCCCTGCAGAAATGTGCTCTGCATTAGAGAATGTTGGTGTCCGATATTGTAATTTTTGACACGAAAAGAATTCATATGTCGACTTAAAACAGTGAAAAATTCTTTAAAATTTTGTCTGTGTCAGTGTGTTAGCGTTATATTCATAATCTCAATCTCTAGTCACTGATGAACCTAACTTATGATTTTTGTCATATACTACTAAAAATGAGCTTGTTTGCTTTCTTCTTATGATTTTTTTTTTCGTCATCGATACCTAGATCTATATTCTAACTAATTCAGTTTGAATATCTGCGAGTTTCTATTTAGGGGTGACTCTTCCAATATGATCTTTTTTATTTTCAAATTTCAAATCCGAGACTTTAAGCAATCTAATATCTCATCCCACTAAACTGACAATCCATTGATATGATTGTTTCATTTTATGTATTATTAGTGGATGGAATTCAATTGCCTTCTAGTGAATTAGTCCAGCTGATGACCAGAAAAAAGATTGATATCTGCGTGGTGGGACTCCAATTTCTTGGACCTTATGAATGATTAAATAGTTTATTAGACGTGGGTTATTATTAGCCTAATTCATTTGTATAATAATACTGCCAACCAAATATACATATATACATACATATATATATATATAGACTATTTTTTCTTAAAATTTTTGAGAAATTAAAAGTTGTTCTCATGACTTCGATCCATGATCATTATGAATTCGATGTGCTTTTATGTTGGACATTGAAGAAGTAGAAATGGAGGAGGAAAAACCAGAGTTGGAGACATGTTTTGGACAAAAATGAGGTAATGTCCCGCCCCCTAGAGGCTCTCTATCTTCCTAGGGTACTCGTCTTGTTTTGTGGATCGTGTCGTTTTGGATTATGACATGCATATGAATCGGTTCTTCCAATCCAAAGGAAAAGGGCACTAGTAAAGTTTCCCTTGCATGATTTTTTTCTTTTATTTACACAGTAATTTGAATTTTAAATCTCAAAATTAAAAAAATAGAGATTGTAATCATTAGACTGTCTCGTTAAGGACTATGTTATATGATTCTAGTTCTTCACATCATACATCTCATGTCATGTAACTTTTATCAAGGTTTATTTCTCTATTATATTTCCCAATGCAACCGCTTATGTATGGAAATGAATTTTAGGCAAACTAAAAATGATAAAAAATGCTATTTCATTTTACTAATATATATTTATTGGTTCAAAAGAAAACAGAACGGTAAATCACAAGTTCATGTGATTCTCATTCATATTAAAAAAAATTAAATATTTTGATAATATTATATTATTACCCATCAATTGCTCCCCGATGTGGCCTCCCACAAGTCTCATCCTTCTTCGAAATATTAAATTTTATTAATCAAAATTTAAATTTTGAGTTTTAAAAAAATAGATATTAAAAGAGTTATCCTTTAAATTAAATAAAAAAATTAGATATAAGAAGAATTAATTTGAGTCACATATTATTTAAATCCAATTAATTAAATAACTTTGGTCAAGGAAAAAAAAAATGCAGAAGATACGAGATTGGCCTGTGAGCCCAAACCCAGGTGCCCAGTTAGAACAGCAAGCCTTAAAAGTTCAAAAGTCTCGGGCTGTGACAAGTGTTGGCCCATTAATGCTGTCTAATGTTTAAACATTTAAAAACGAAAGGTGTTTTATTTTCTAAATTATAAATTTTGAATTTGAATTATAAAGATAGAGAAATAAAATTTAGAAGAGTCAATCTTTTAATAGATTTTACAGTATTCAGATTGAATTAATCAAATAAAACTCGGATACTGATCAATCAAAATTAAAAAAAAAAACATTCACCATGCTTGTACTTTGTGATTTTACGATGAAAAATTTGGATTATTGATAATTTAAAATTTTATATTGAAAATTTAACTTTTATAGGCAAAATTTTTATCATTTTATAAAAAATATTCTATTTTAGTTAAAATATATTGCATGTAAAATAAAACAAAATAAAAATTAATTGAAATTAGCTTAATTCGATTGAGATTTTTCTAACATCGATGCACGTAGTACAATAGTGTATTAATTTATTGTGATGATTTTTAAGTTATATATAGTGATAAATATATTAAAATGTTTATTTAAATTTAATGATTTAAACCAATAATTAGAATTTGACTTATTTTTTGATTGTAAAAATAATTTTCTTCTAAAAATAATTTGTAATGTTTCAGTTGAATTTATTTTGAGTTGAATTATCATTTTATATTAACAAGATAGGAGTATTAATCTCTCAAAACCAGTCAAATGGATCTAGAGATCGAGCCGCTTTGCAAAAGTTGAGATGCTCACTCTCTCTCTATTTATATATATATATATATATATATATCTATATAGATATATTTATTCTTTTTATTTGTATATACTTTTAAAACTCGAGTTTGAATTTGGGAGAGGAGAAAAAGGATTTGAGAGAATCAATTTTTAAGATGGATCTCATAATGATCAAATTAGAGTAATTAAATAAAATCTGAATATCAATCGGTGAAAATTAAAGAAAAAATATATACTTCTAAAAGTGAAGTTCAGGTCGAGTGAAATTTCAACCCAAATTGAATTTTGATGAATTAGTGTAGGTTTTGTCGGGTCAAGGTTTGTAGTTGATGGCCACCCGAATTGATTTCTTTCATAGATTCACACCACAATCAACGACCATGGAGTTTCAGACAGGCGGGCTCGTCATTTCTAGATTAGATTTCTTTTGAGATTCTTTTCTATCATTTGAACTTTTCAAAGGTTCCCTTTTGTGTCTAGGTAACAACATTGATTGTCTTGTCCTCTCACAAGATTTTTGTTGATTACTCAAACCAAGGTACAAAGTACAAGAATAAATAACTTAGGTAAAGTCAATTTTGCTTTTACTATGTGGAATAGGGTGGGGTAGTGTCGCGTGACACAATGGAGTGATTAGTGTGAAACTAGGTCTTGAGATAGTGATGGCTCTTCTTTGATATTTCAGTGTTTAAATATTATATATATATTTATTTTCATAAATTATATATGAAAAAATTTAGTTGAATAAAATTTACAGATATTATTGATTAATGTATTCTGATTAAAGTAATTTTTTTACCATATATTTAATTGTTAAGGTATTGATCGATGTATTATAAATAATATATTCGAATTAAAGTAATTTTTAAAAAATATAAAATTTAATTAAAAATTCTCGATTTTCCGAAAAACTGCAGCAATTTTTGACGCAGCAATTTGGAATGGCAATTTAGGTAAATTAGCGAAGAAATCAAGGGTAAATAATCGAGAAGCAAGATGTTTTTATAAGAAAGTTCAACGATATTGGTAGATTGACTCTCCCAACTTTCTTAGAGCTTACCACCACCTTTGCTCCGTCTCCATCTCCATCTCCATCACATCAAGCTCGTTCTCACAGGAGAGAGAGAGAGAGAGAGAGAGAGGTTTTGTACATACAATCCTGCAATGGGTTTGTTAGATTTTGTGAATAGGATCAATTGGGAAGAGGAATCATACCCAGATGTTCAAGATTTCATTGTGGTACCCCTTTTCGCTCTCTACTTCCCCACCGTTCGGTTTTTTCTCGATAGATTCGTCTTTGAGGTATTACCCCCATTGCCCTATTTGTTTATTTTCATTAAAATTTTGATGCCTTCGGTTGTTTTGAGTTTGCTGCGTTTTTGGTAGAGATAACCCAATTTGTTCTTCTGATTTGAGGTTGTCTTTTTGCTCTTTTTGTTTGAAATTGTATTGGGCAATTCAAATGGTTGTGCTTATGTATGCCTAAATTGAATTTGATGGAGAGGATATGTAAGGTAGTCATGGTGCTTCGTCTATGTCCACTTTATTCTCTTTCTGAACTCTGTGCCTAGTATCTTGTTTCTTTTCTCCACATTGAATTGGTCCGGGATGCAGCATCTATGTTGTAATTATTCCCTTATTAGTACTCTTTAATTTTTAGATCATTTGCTATTGTCCGGTCTAGGCTACTTAAAGATATGCAAATCTCTACTGCCAAATCTTTCGTTAATTCTAGCAACACCTTTACCGTAGATGCTATTACTATTAATGAGCCGAAGTTACTTCACTCATATTTCCTACCCCTTTCTGCTGTTCAAACACCCTAAAGGGTTTGTTTGGATTTTTTTTTTTTTGTTGGGGCGTTGGGGGCGATGGGTCATGATTTCATTTCAAGGAGGGTTTTAACTGTACAGTTGCTTCCGTAGTCTACCCGTTATTATAAAGTTTAACAATCTTATTTGAGGGTTTAATTTTAAAATATTGTTAGGAAAGTATGAAGGATCTACTCTTCCCATCCCTTTTCTGTCCCAGCTCATGTTGAAGGAGAAGGATTTTTCTGAGGGGATGACTCCCCCCCCCCCCCCCAATTTTGTTCCCTCACTAAAACGAAAGTTCTCAACCACAATTAAAGGGATGCCTTCTTTCCCCCTCATTTTGCCATTTTCAGACTACAGGCATGTTTGGCTTTCCTGAAAAGTATGGAGCTGCGTACTTCAGAAAAAATAATATTATGCAATTGCATCGACCAGTGGCTGCCGTGGACATAAAATGTGCCGTATTTAGGGTATTACCACCCTCATTATGCCTTCCTTAATTCTTATTTTATAGGTATCTATTCATTTGACCCACAAACACGAGTGATATGGTTCTGCATTCATCCTTTATCTTTTCTTGTTCCATACTAGAGCCCTTCTGGCATCTTTTGTACTTAGCGGGAGGAGATTGTATATTTTAGCAAAACAGAACTGTGCCAAAGGAATTTTATGCTAGCAATGTCATGTTTCTGTGCCAAAGGAGCGTGATGTGCCCTCAAACTAGGCCAGATGTTGCCCAAAGTCTAGAGAACTTATTACTCCCTTTTAGGTTATAACTTCCATTCTTTGGTGCAGAGCCACGAGCCACATGAACATTAAACTTCGTATTATGTTTTATTTCTAAAATTTATCCCTACATCCTCTCCCTTTGTATCAGACATGCCTTGAGGCAAAAGGCTTTCCTTATTCTCACCTCAATTGGAGATGAAAAGATTCTATGTGCCAGGTGCAACACAATAGTATGTAACTCTTGATCTGGAGTTGTACTATATTAAATTACTTGTGTTTCTATAGGGTAAAGGCCAGTGCACATGGCCACTAAATAATTTATCAGATTGACCTCTTTTCCATTTCTTTCAAAAGCATCCAGATTGAATTTCTATCTTTAACTTCTGTTTCTCTAAGTTTGCATCCTCATTTGAGCTATAAAAGTTTGTTGACTATGACTCTTTTAACTGCCAAAGGATCTGAAAGAGAGGGGGCATACACGTCCCTTTATTGGCTGCAAAATTTATTTCTGCTGTCCTTGTTGCCATTCATTAATAAGAATTTCTTCTCTCTCCATCTCACTTTAGTGCTACGGCCTGTCACCTCCACAGTTAGAAGGATGTGAAGCATGAATAATCATGTTTTGCATTTATCCTTGCAATGCAGTTTTTTTGTCATGCAATGGAAGATGATCACATTAGCACTTTGGCAATTACTCCACTTAATCACTACTCTGTGGTGGAAATATTGTTTCTTTTGTTATATGGAGAAGCTAATATGGTTCAAGATGAAATGCAACACTTTCTGATATGTAGGTCTGTTGCAAGTTACTAATTTTTTCTATGAGGGCCTTCGTGTTACAGTTGTGCATGTGTTTAGGAAAAGTTACTTGGCACTATTTAGTAGTGGAGGAATGATGGTGATGTCATCTCTGCATTTGACATGGTGGTGGTGACTATGATGACAGGCTTTGCAATAATGTCAAGTAAGGGAGAAAAGAAGCTTTGGGGTTGTTCAAAAACGGAGTATTACTGTAGTTTTTCAAGTAAACTGGAAAACATTCTTAGAATACTCTGAAAAATGAAAAATTGGTTCAAATGTGACATAATGGAAAAAGGAGTACTGTGTTTTCCTTTTTCCACAATTATAACTATTACTCGGGAAGCTCAAAACGAGCTTCTCCAAAGTATTCCAACTTTCCTTCACATGCTGGAACACTCAGTTCTCCAACATTCCAAATCATCTCTGTCCCTAACATTCTCTCTCTCCCCAGCTGTTCCAAAACTCAACACTACACCAACGTACTTCTCTCTCTTTCTCTCTGCCCTCCATGTTTGTCTCTTGTGACATCAGAACGCAACCTCCACCATGAGCAACATCAAGTATAAGAGAGATGGTTCAATTTTGGTTTTTCCTTCACCGAAAATCAATAAAAAAGCCAAATCTTGATCTATTAACTTCTTCGGTTCCCTAATTTTATTTGGCCAATCTATTGATTCTTGTCAAGTCAATTCGTCGACAAATAAGAAGAATCCAATTTGTCAACTTAATTCTGATTTTTTGCTAATTTTTCAATTCCTGTTCTTCTCTGGAACCCCTCGTCCTTATTCATACTCTGCTACACAAAGAAGAAAAAGAACTCAATATCAAAACCTCCAAAACTACTCCAGCTTTTTCTGGGATCAAGTCTTCTAGTGTCTTTGCTGAAAATACCATTTCTCATGAAGCCTTCTGCAAGTTTTCTGGGTCATAAAGGAGACATATCCTTGTACATTTTACGTAATATGGGTTGGAGTGTAATGTTTATGTGAAGAAAATTCTAATTATCTCTATGGTTCTTGTGGGAAAATTAAGGATGCCAACAAAGTATTTGATTCAATGTCTGAGATAACACTCTATCTAGGCATACTTGGGATATGCCAACACAGCATGATGCAAATTTGTTAAGCTATTTTGTCCTTTTTTATTTATGACTACGAGAAACACATAAGTGATTCTATTTCCCTTGCATTTAGTTGTTTCATGTCTGTATGCCTATTTGTGATCAGTTATCATGGATGTAATATGAATCATTTCCTTTAAATTGTAGAGGACATTTGCCCTTGACATGGCTATGGTTTCCCATCCCCCACTCATGTGCTTGTACATTGTTCTAAAATGTGGAGCATTAGACTACCTTTTTCTAGCATTATCATTCTTCTGAAATGTGTTCCACAATACAAATCTGTAGGAACATTACTGCTACGGGCATCACTTACAACAGAGGAATGAATTTGGGTATTTCTAGTGTTGAGATTTGGTAATAATAATTTGACTTGGTTATGTTAATTCAACATGTTTCTCATACTTTATTATACTTGGTGTAGCTCATAGGTCGAAGTTGTCAACCCCTTTTGACTGCTTGTCGTCATTCACTTGCAACCAACATTGTGTTGGAAAAAAGGTTTACTTTTTAATACAATTTAGATTTTTTCATTTTTCTTTGAATAGAAAATAATGTATTTTGAACACTTTTTCAATTTTCTGATTTGGAAAAATATTTTGAAATTTTGATAATTGGAAAATGAAAAATGTTTTATGTTACCAAATGGCCCCTTATTTTCCTTTTCGTTTCCTCTATAATTGTTCTTATTTTGTCCAGCTCTGATTGGAATGCATTGAATTTATATCTTCATAGTTTCATCCCAAGTAAAATGAGGAAACGTGGATGCAATGCATTCGTAAGGATATGATAGTGATGGATTTAGTTGAGGAGATGGTTTTAGATAGGAATGAGTGGTGTAGGAGAATCCGCACAAACTAAATCTTCTTCTTCCTCTACTTCTCCTTCTTTCTTTCTTCTTCCTTTTTTTTTGTTTATTTATTTATATATTTATTTATTTATTTTATTATTATTTTTATTTATTTATTTTACGATTTCATTATTTGTCTCTTATATGTCCGACCCAAAACTTTGGGACAGAAGGTCTAGGTTGTTGTTGTTGTTGTTGTATCACTTGTTTCCTCATTTTCCATGGAATAGGAAACCGTGGGAGTCAGTTATTTCTATTGTAGGTGTACTGTGAGGTATGGTTTTGGAAGGTATCTATTAATGCATCGTGGAGGGTCTTTTTTGGGGGGGAAGAGGGGCGTTCTTAGTTCTTGGATGTTCGAGGTCACAGATTTTTTCTTTTCCCGTGGTTTCTTCTCAATAATTTAATGATTCTTGCGATGCTGGTTCTGTACATCTCATCTGTTGTTGTTAGCTTGTCAAAATGCATCTCTATAATGGTCCTATCTGATATTCTGTTCTTTCAAGAAGCATGTGTTTGGAAAAGGAAGAAACAAAAATTTTGGTCCAATCCCTGGGTCATCAACTCACCAGGGATAATGGCGATTACTTAACTATAAGAGCTGAATGAGTATGCTGATTTCAGTACTTTTGGCCGCCCAAGTTGGATTGAGGATGGTAGTCAAATGAAATTGATTGCTTCTGTTTCCTAACGTGATTTATTTTCCTTGGAAGATAAAAGCATACATTTACTACCACTATTGTGAACTTATGGTTGCTTCCCTCTCCCACTTGAGGTCCTTTTTAGCTTTTGATCATCCCTTTTGCATTCAGTGGGCTCAATTCATTCTGAATTATTTGTTCAAATTGCTTGCTGATTTGGCAGAAAATTGGTAGAAGACTTATTTTTGGAAAGAAGCATCAGAGAGATGCTGATACAGATGAGAGAAAAAAGAAGCTAAGAAAATTCAAGGAGTCAGCGTGGAAATGTGTTTATTTTCTATCAGCAGAGATTCTTGCTCTATTAGTAACTTATAATGAGCCTTGGTTTACCAACACAAAAAATTATTGGGTAGGACCTGGGGATCAAAAATGGCCTGACCAAAAACTTAAGTAAGAGATACTAAATTGTATGAATCTTTTGAGACAAGTTTACTTCAGTTTATTTATTTGTTCATTTTTTTTACTTTGGCCGGATAAAAAGCAATCATTGTCTGGATACTGAATGTGTATTTCTTGATTGATTCCTTAGGTTGAAATTGAAAGGACTATACATGTATGCTGCTGGGTTCTATACATACTCCATCTTTGCTTTGATCTTCTGGGAAACAAGACGCTCTGACTTTGGGGTCTCAATGGGTCACCATGTTGCGACAGTCATCCTGATTTTGCTATCATATGTATTCAGGTTTGTTTAGATCAAGTTTTTGTTTGGACTAGGATATCTTTTCCAGTGCACAACATTCTGGATGAACAGGTCTTATCACCTGCCAAATGCTTTCCTTTCAGGGTGGCCTATGAAGCCACATAAATCTTTTCAGTATATGTATAATCCGCCAGTGTATACAAGTTAATTGTCTTGTAGATATTGATAGATTTATATTTTTTGTGCCTTTTGCAGGTTTTGCCGTGTTGGTTCAGTTGTTTTGGCTCTTCATGATGCTAGTGATGTGTTCTTGGAAGTGGGGAAAATGTCTAAATACGGTGGTGCTGAAACAGTTGCTAGTATCTCATTTATTTTGTTCGTTTTATCCTGGGTCTTACTTCGCCTAATTTACTACCCATTCTGGGTTCTTTGGAGCACAAGGTGAGTGGAATCTTTTAGTACCAATATCTTTGCTATTTTTAGGGCGCTTATTTATTTCCAATATCTACTTTTGCCCATTTTTTGGTTCTCAAAAAATAATGGTGATGTTATAAAGAATGAACTGGTCAAGAACTCAATCATTTATGTTAAGGTTGTTGCTTATATATTTAGTAGTTACAGCTCTACTAATACTTTTAAAAGAAATTAATATAGACGGGATACTTTCGTTTATAAATTTCTGGAAAATGTCTATGATCGAAGGACTCGAAAGAACATTACCTATCAGTACACTATTGTCAGTTAGATGTTGAGATAAGGGTGTAAGAAATAGATTCTAATCAAACATGCAAAGGATGATTGTTATTTCTCTGCTGGACTTTTTTGAATTATTACTTAGCCAATGCCATCTCTAAGTTAATCTCAAACTGCAGAGTTTGGATACTAGGGGCTGTTTTCGCTTCTTTTGATGTTTGGATGTTAGGGTTTTATTGTATCGTAGTGGTTGCAAGTTTAGTTTTTGGTTCAACAAACAAGGAAAAAAAATAGACTTTCAGTACTTGAAGTCTTGGAAGAAGAATAAACGTCTCTCTATGGGTCAGAATTAAAGTTCCTAGGCAGTGACAGATTCAAAGTATATCTCTTTCCTGCTGTATAGGTGGCATAATGCTAAAGAAAATTAACAGAACAGGTCAATGCGGTGTAATGGCGAAAGATCTAGAAATCCCTGAAATTTCTTGATTAATGGTTCTGGAACTTTAAAGGGAAGAAAAATATGCATAGTTTGAATAAGCCTACACTGTCATTTGAAATTTCCACCTTGAGCTTTGATTTTCTCTAGAATAACTATGGAACAAGGCACACTGATTTCTGTAGACCTCTTCAACTTTCACAAATTTCATTGATGGACAACTTGTTCTGCTACACATTAAATATAAGAATGTGTACACAATTGATGTCACTATGTGGCTGATAAAAAACTTCGTGTGACATTCATTCCTAGTTATTGATTTCAGAATCTAAGATTCAAGGCTGATAATCTGGCCTATGCAAAATGGCTATTGTAAAAAGGAAAGGCAAAAACAGAAAAAGCCTTAATGATGATTGGAAATAGATGTTATAGTATTCTGTCGTTATCTGTAGTTGATTAAGAAGTACCTGGTTGATTAATTATTCTGATGACAAAAATTTTGACCGCATGTGCTGGGATTTTATGGTTTTAACCCTGAAACATTTGATAAATAAATAAATTAGACATACTTAACCTATGAAACTTCTGGGAGCCATCTCCGTCGCCACCCAAACTTGTTTAGGGGACCATTTTAGTAATATGCAAAGCATATTTTACTAGCTGTTTCTATAAGATATTATCCAGAAGATTTAAATAGAAGTCCTGGTTGCTGTTGTGGTTTTGGTGGTGAATTTAGGAATCAGTAATGCTTAAATCAGTATTTTATAATCTCTTAATGAATCAACAGTATCATAGACAGTCCATAATTACCATTGACAAGGCTGCCATGTAAAAGGGTCCTTATGAAACACAGGCGACTTTAACAACTTCATTTTGCTGGAAGCACTAGTGCTTATTTTGGGATAACTCAGAAGCTTTTAGAAGGCATTGACCTGCAGAGTGGTTGATTTACGTGGTTCACCTTGTTTTTTTTTTTTTGGGGGGGGGGGGGGTTATGCCATGAAGGGGCATTGAATTGATTAAAAATATATGACCCTGTAATGTGTAAGTGTCAAAATATAACATGAAAAAGAACTCTGGGGTTGGGTTTAACAACCTGTAATGTAGTAGTGTCAAAATATAACATGAAAAGGAACACTGGAGTTGGGATTAACAATATTTTAGCGATGAACCTTAAAGTTCTGAGTTGCCTCCAAAGCAAATCAGAGAGAAATACTAGCTTTTCTAAGCATTTTGACGTGTTTTTGAAGCGTTAAGAATTGCTATTAAAGATGATTGCTAAAGATTTGCATTTTTTACATCTTGGTTGAAGTTTCTCTATTTAGATCACAGTCGCTTTTGGAATTTATTATGTACACAAGTATTAGTGAAAGTGCCTTTCCATATTATTCTTTATGTTTTGGCCATTATAGATCAAGTACTAAAACTTTTGAAATACTATGTTTTTTAAACCTCTGCTTTATTTATTTTAAAAAGGGTTGAATTTGAACAATTTTTAAATCCTGGCAGCTATGAGGTTGTCCAGACCTTGGACAAGAAGCTATATCAGAAGGAAGGACCAATCTATTATTATGTGTTTAATACTCTTCTATACTGCTTGCTCGTGCTTCATATATATTGGTGGGTCTTGATGTACCGGATGCTTGTTAAACAAATTCAAGCAAGAGGCAAGCTTAGTGAAGATGTTCGATCGGGTAAGCATCTAAGTATAGTGTTTCTTGATTGTGCTTCTATTTTGAGGCTGAGTGCGCCAATGCCTGATAAAAAAGAACACATAACCTATGATGTACGGAAATGTTTCAACAGCCTAAATTAATTAATATTTACATAAAGTTTTTAAATTTTTTATTTTTATAAATTTTTCCATATTTAATAAATTATTTGTTTATTTAATTATAATTATAATTTTTATATGATTTATCTTTTAATTAATAATTATATATTTGATCATTTTAGATTTTTATTATAAAAGATATCTATTCTATTATTACCATAAAATTATTGGTATTTACTTAAAAATCCTAATATCTTTTGTTTGTACGCGTTTGTCCCTATTTCCGTTTTCTATATTCTTATAAACTGTCATTTCCCATTTCCATTTCCCCATTTCCGTTTTTGTGCAACCTAGCACATAACATAAAGGAAAACTAGTGCAAAGTATTGTTCAGAAATTGCACATTCGGCGGTGATAGTGAGTTGTTACTTCTAAACGACGACTCCTTTAAGCTACTGAAACTATAGCAATTTTCAACTGGAGGGAGCTTGTTCTAAACGTATTTTGTTTTGAAAATTGAACTCCAAGATGATGTGTTTTCACTGGTTATTGAAAACATGTTCTCTGGTGGTGACTGAAGCATAACAAGTAAGTTGCTGTACTGAGAACAATCAGAAGAGTAATCGCGAATGAGCTGGAATGATGTACCTGTTTAGCCATTATTCTTCTCTGTCCACTTTTTTGCGATACAATGATGCAGTATATCTTTGATAAGCTTGTCTGTTTTGAGAAATAAATTGGTCCTTGGTTATTGAATCTATGCTTGAACTCGAAAGAATCTCATTTAACACTGTTAGTTTCTATACTTGCATGAGGCCAAATATTTTGTAAGGCTAAATTAGATTAAAATTCCCCTGACTTTAAATTATTTGTGATAGCCCTTGAAGTTCCAATTTTGAAATTGGATACCTGGGCAGAGAATCCAAAAAAGGAGTTCCTTCCATTCTCACTGTCAGCACAACAGAGAAATTTAGAATTCTGTGTTTTACTGCCCTTCAAAACACAATTTTGGAATTCAATCACCATAAAGTAAATTTCCTCCTAATTTTTATGCAATACTTAAGGAAACTTGGGCATGAGATTGTGGCATGAGATTGTGGTCGAAATTATGATTTGAGTAGTTTTGGTGTTTTAGAGGTCATTTTGAAATTTCATCAGAGTTGCGTGATGCAAATATCAAGTTGCATAAAAGGCTTAGTTAATTTGTGTCAGATAAAGAAAGTCCTGTAATATTTTAAATAGGAGGATCTATTTTATGCACTATTATTACTCTTTAAGATTCTGATGAAAAATTTATATTTTTGAATTTCTTTAAAAATATCTCCCTTTTAGGAATATGGCCAAGTTATCCATTTCATAATGAGTTCTCTTGTTTTGGATTTCTTTTGCTGATGGCCTGCTAAGAATAACTAGTTGGGGTAACAACCCTCTACTTTTCAAAGAACATTGCATGTCAAATGACACCATGGGATGAATCCACGTTCTCCGTTCATTTGACTGGTTGTGAAAGTGCACTGTGCGATGCATTGACAATTGCTTTTCCTTGAGCAGATTCTGAAGGTGAAGAGGAACATGAGGATTGATTTGGAATTCCAGAATAACAGCCTCGACACAACCTTTCCAAGGTGTCCTATGTAAGACGGCATTTGGTGTTCCTTGTGAGGAAAACAAGATCATCCATTGTGTTTGTCATTAAAGTTCCAAAGACATCTCAATTGGTTTAATCACCGGTCTGGTCTAACACAAAAAATGACGACCATTCTACAGTGTTCAAATAGCTGTTTAAAGTTAAAAACTATATGTTTTTTCAAAATGTAGGCATACACAGTGGGATGATCAGCTTCCATGGAATCGCCAAATGCCCTCAGGTTTTCATGGCAGTACTATGTTGCTCTTTCATCCTACTTGACTGAGTGATTTTGATTTTCTGGCTACTTGCAGATACGCAAGAAACGGGTTGCTCAGATTTTTTGAATTGTGAATGCCTGTTCAGAAGAAATTCTTTTGTGGTTGAGGTGACCCGGAAATTGAAAGGATTTTTACATTGTTTGGGAAAAAAATCTAGGAAGAAATTCACAAGATAGTAACAGGAAACAAATTTGAGTTTTGATATGGAGTTTTTAAACCCCCCCCCCCCCAAAAAAAAAAAAAAGAACCGTGGGCTATATTGTATGCAGGATGATAAAAGCTTTAATATAATCTCTAACATAAGAGCTGAAGCTTGTGGCAGCCACAACAGTTCTGCTGATGAAATTATCTGAAGTTTTACAGCTTAATTAAAACATAATCTCTGGTTGCTTACATGAATTGCATTGTTATACCATCTGGATTACAATCTTTAGAATCCAAACTTGATGCTCATTTACTAAATTGTTTGTTAAGAGCGGGTCTTTTGATCGAGAATCAAACTCAAAACATTGAGCTTACTGCATGAATCTTTCTGACCAAGTTACGAGCGTAATTGATAACTAGTAACTCGCAAATTAAAAGCTATTAGTCTTACCCCAAAAAAAAAAGAAAGATATTAATAATTTGGAGAACAATTGCATCTATGAGATTTATTTTTCCTTTGGTATGGGTATGTAACATTTATACTATGAATTGTAATTTTTATATCTATTATCATAATCTCATTAACATTAATATGGTATTTGGTTTACCCTTTAGATCGATCATCCCAATCTCGCCGAGGTGCATGATTTACATTTGTTGAACATGGGCCAAGTTTTCTAACATCACGTGGAGATGTAATCAGGTCAGTTTTTGTCCGAAAATTGGCTCAGCCAGCCCGAGTCCCGGATCGAACTGACCTGTTATAGTAATTAGGCCAGTTCGATTCCTATTTTTCTTGAACTGGCTCGTTCTGATTCCAATAGCATTTTTTTTGAAAATTTTTACTTGAAAACCATTGAATTGGATTGGACTGGTCCGGCCCTGTTTAGCGAGCCTTGTTTATTGGGCCGGACCGGTTCCAAGCAAATTTTTTTTGAATCGAACTGGCTCAGTTTGAACTGGAATGCTTTGAAACCGTGGCTGAACTTACCCGTGGTTCCTGGACCCATCCCAGAATCGGCCTGAACCGGACTAGTGTCATCTCTGACATCACGTTTTTATTTTAGAATTGTAGGTTTTTTTAATAATTATGCAATAGTTTTAGGATTAAACCTAATATATTTTAATGTATTATAGTTAAAAATTAATAAACTATTTTATTTCTTTTCTTAGAAGAAAAGTTTCATAAACTATATTTTTAGTCATAATTCCTTAAAAAAGTCCATAATTAAAATATGAGATGTCGTTTAACCTAATCCATATGTTGAAAAATATTTGCACTTTGCCAAAAAAAAAAGGGCAAATTTTTAATTTTTTAAATTAAAATGTAATTTTTTGTTTATATATACATATATGTTATAAATGTTATGCATTTATTGTGGATGTCTATTCATATGAGTGATCTTTCAAATAGAGACAATTGGCTTTTGGATTACTCTTCATTTGTGATCATTAAATTTTGGGTTACCGTGGGATGACATCATAGTTCCCCCAGATACGCTCTCTCAGCTATTCAACTCATAAGTTTGGCCAACCATTATCTGGACATTTGAGATGGCATGCCAAGGAGATGAGTTTCAGCAGAACTGCGAGGAGGATGACCAAATGTAGAGGAGTACGAAGAAGGCAAACAGAAATGGTTCCGAAGGGGACCATAACCACAAGTCCTCTTTCAAGGAAGCTTTGGTGGGGCATGTTATAGAATAGGAGGTGGAAATGGGAACATGGGAGGAGGACGAGACCTTCACGGAACTTCTGGAGGAAGCAGAACAACAACGGAAAGGTCAGGACACAAAAATTCCTTCTGTACAAATCCCAGATGAACTTTTGAAGAGGCTGTGGAAACCTTGGAGACCAGCCCTCTTCATAAAGTTATTGGGTAAAACCATAGGATACCATTTACTGCTTGCAAAAACAACGACGATGTGGAGAACTGAAGGGGATTTGGAACTTCTGGATTTGGGTGACGGCTTTTTCCTGGTAAAATTTTCTCAAAGATCCGATTATGTGAAGGTGCTTACCGGAGGTCCTTGGATGATACATGATCATTATCTTATGGTCAGTAAATGGAAGCCGTGGTTCTCCCCTAAGACAGATACCATCGATAAAACAACGGTTTGGGTCAGACTTCCAAACTTGCCTATTAAACTGTTTAATGAGGATGTTCTTTTTGAAATAGGTAAGTGCTTAGGTAAACCTTTAAAAGTAGATGCTAACATGGCAAATGCTACAAGGGGGAAATATGCAATAATCTGTATCGAAATCGATCTGAAAAAACCTCTTACTCCAGCCATACGAATTTGAAATAGAAATCAGAAAGTGGAATATGAAGGTCTTCACCTGATTTGCTTCAAATGTGGAAAAATAGGACACAACTCAAAGGTTTGTAACAAAGAAGCAGATCTTCCATCAAATGGAGACTAGAGTTCAAATAACTCCCAAGAACCCCAAAATCAGACACCATAGAAGCAGTCTCCGATGGAGGAGGAAGGGCTAGGCCCATGGATGCAGGTCACTCGAAGACAAAAATTTCTCAAAATAAGCAAAACAAGAGAGAGGTCTCAGAAAGAGCAATTACCTCAGAACAGATTTCAGTGTCTCATTAGTGATGGTGACAAATCAGAGGCCCTCACCTTAACACAGTACGAGGTGGACACTCAGGGACAAACAGATGCGTTGACTCTCAAAAAGCCTGTATACTCAGGGATTCACCAATTGAGAAAGGGCAGCCAACATATGTGGGCTTCGATAAGGGCAAGAAATCATAGGTTGGAGAAGGGTTTGTCAGATTTGATAGGGAAGGAAAAGAGGGTTTTAGAGACAAATACGAAGACCCGAGGAGGGGGGGATGCTTTTATCGTGGAAGGAGTAGATGAGCCAACAGAAGCAAGTTGGGCTCGGAGTTTAGTCAAACCCAAAGGCCCTTATCTTAAAGGGAACTTTTTTCCTCAAACTTTTCCCAACCTAAGTAATATGAGAGCCCATGACAGAGACCTCCATATTTTAGATCCAAACATTGTAGGGCCTAAAAGAAGTAGAGGTGGAGCAAGTTCTCAATTGGATAGTAGGGGTTGGGCTTTGGATCCAGGTGACCTGATCGTGTCATACAACTCTGATGAAGAGGAAAACTTGGAAGCTCTAGGTGATGAGTCTATGATTGTTGAGTGCTCAAAGGAAAAGGGAAACAGAGATGACATTTGCTTGGAGATGGAGCTCTAAGTGGTGCAGGCCCCTCTCTCTTCTTCTCTTTTTTAATGAATATAAAAATTATGTTTTAGAATTGCAGAGGTGTAGGCAATATGAAGTTCCGAAGGGCATGTGTTGAACTAGTAAAAGTTAACCACCCTGAAGTCATTTGTCTTTCTGAGAATAAAGTCTATCAAAATGCTTACCCAATCTTCCTCAAGAAGCTTGGTTATGATTCAGAGTTCATTGTTTGGCCCTCTGGTTTTTGAGGGATCTGGCTCCTATGGAGAAGCAACAAAGTCCAGATTCAGATCAAAGATAACTCAGACTTCCACATTACAGCGGAATGTAGGCATGAAGGTTTGTGCTGGCTGACAACCTTCGTTTACATTCACCCCCATCCTCAAGCCAAGCTTTAGTTCTGGAGTAAGATGATTGAGTACACCCAGCAGGTCTCTACTTCCCGGCTGGTTCTTGGTGACTTTAATGACATAGCAGATATGGATGATACCTCCAATCACAACAACAGATCATGGTGCAGAGGTAGAAGATTTAGAGATTATTGTAACTAATGCAACCTGTATGATGTTAAAGCTAAAGGTCCCAAATTTACGTGGGTTAGGAAAGTTGCCGGGAGAGTGATTCTGTAAGAGAAGCCGGATAAAGTGCTATCGAATAGCCAGGCTAGAATTACCTTTCCAGAGTTAAAAGTGGTGAATTTAGTTAGAACCAACGGAGACCATAGCCCTATCCTTCTGCATACAAGCCTAACCAATCCTCCAGAGAAAAATAAACATCCCTTTAGATTCGAATCGACTTGGTTCTCCCATGATGGTTTCAAGGAAGCCTTTCATAGAGCTTAGTCTGTTTTTCCTTCTACCCTCATCCAAGCTATAAATACCACGGTTGTAGAAATGAAGATTTGGAATAGAGAGGTCTTTGGAAACATCTTCAAAAGGAAAAGAGAGCTTGAAATTAGACTCAAGGGCATTCAAAGGTCTCCTAGATATGGCAAGTCCAATTTTCTCTAGCGGCTGGAATCGGAGCTTTTAAAGGACTATCACAAAACTCTTGATCAGGAGGAGACCGATTGGTTGTAAAAGTCTAGACTTATTTGGTGTAAAGGAGATAGAAATACCAAAATTTTCCATCTTACCACCAAGCTCAGAAGGAATGCTAATAGAATCAGCACCTTGAAGATTGATGGTACCTGGTGTAGTGATAAGGACAAATTGATTGAACATGCAGTCAAATACTTTCAGGATCTCTTTGCGCCTCAGGAAGTTGCCACTCCTAGCTCTTGGTACATCAGATGGCAAAAGAGAATTGAGGAAAGTGAGGAAGTTAGTTTAGTCCGCAGAGCCACAGAGGAAGAAGTTAAGAAAGCAATCTTTTCTATGAAGGGTTTAAAGGCCCTAGGGTCTGATGGCATTCAACCCATTTTCTTTCAAAAGTGTTGGGATACCACTAAAGAAACCCTCTATAATTTTGTGAATGAAGCTATCAGAGATGACCACTTTCCCCCAGAGCTTGCAAATGCCCTCTTAGTTCTCATTCCCAAGCAGTCAAACCCGGCGTGTATTGCTGATTTTAGACCCATAAGCTTACTAAACACAGCTTACAAAGTTCTTTCCAAAGTTATGGTCATACGTTTGAGACCACTCCTGGGGAAGTTGATAGGAAATACTCAAAGCAGTTTTATACCTGGACGGTCTACTGCTGATAATATTATCATTACTTAAAAAATTATTCATTCTCTGCAGAAGATTAAGAGTAGGAATCATGTCATGATTTTGAAGATTGAACTTTGCAAAGCTTATGACAACCTGAGTTGGAGCTACTTGGGGCACTCTCTTCTGGATTTTGGTTTCCCTATCCATTTGGTCAAGTTGATTATGTTTTGTGTAACAAATGACAACCTTTCTTTAATTTGGAATGGTGAGCTTCTTCCTTCCTTCCTAGCGGGTAAAGGCCTCAGACAAGGAGACCCTCTATCCCCTTATTTGTTCATCCTAGCCCTTGAGAAACTTTCCTACATGATAAATGAGAGAGTAAGGAGAGGTTCTTGGTCTCCCATTAAGGCCTCTAGGAATGGCCCGACAATCTCCTATTTATTCTTTACCGACGATCTAATGCTTTTTGCTAGAGCTGAGCATCTAAACTTGAGCAATGTCATGGATTGCTTGAGGGAATTCTCTACTGAAAGTGGATTATCCATAAATTAGACCAAGTCTCAAATCTGGATATCCCCCAGAGCCTCTACCTACCTCAAATCTTCGCTTACTGCTGCCTGCAAATTTACCCTCACATATGAGTTGGGTAAGTACTTGGGTGTTCCTATGGTGCATGGTAGAATGAAGAAAAGCTGCTGCAATTATCTGGTAGAGAGAGCCCAAGCCAAGCTGAGTGGTTGGAAGGCTAAAGCCCTTAGTACAGCTGGAAGACGGACTCTGATTCAGACCGTCTCAGCTGCTATTCCCATATACTCTATGCAAACTCTTTGGCTTTCAGAGAAGACATGTAAAAGTATTGACAAGTTTAATAGAGACTTTTTATGGGGTTCTTCTTCAAATGACAGGAAAATCCACTCCATGAGTTGGGAGAAAGTTTGCTATAGCAAGAGGGATGAAGGTTTGGGCTTGAGGAAAATGAGAGGGAACAATCTAGCATTGATGGCCAAACTTGGTTGGAAAATCCTCAGAGGAGATAGTGCCCTTTGGTATATGGTTATCCGTAATAAATACCTGGGGCAGGGAAACCTTTTGGACTACTGTCATCTGGAGAGGTATTTTGAAAAGTATGGACTTCATTAGAAGGGGGCTGGGCTGGTCCATAGGGGATGGAAGGTGTATTCGTTTTTGGCATGATACTTGGGTCAGAAATGAGAGCTTTGTCAACCATGCTTCTATTCCCCACGATGATTGCCTTCCCTCAGTTAAAGTTAGCCAATTCATAGACTCTGGAGGAGGTTGGAAATTTGAGGAAATCAGGAAAATTCTGCCGGCTGATAAAATTGAGGAGATCAGGGCCATTATTCCTCCAAGAAATCCTAAGGCTTAGGATTTTATTTACTGGAAGGAATCCGCAGATGGTAACTTCTTGGTAGCCTCAGTCTATGGCTTAATCCAAAAACTCAAGCTCCATTCTTCTGAAGAAAATCATTGGAATTGGATTTGGAAGCTCAGATGCACTGAGAAAATGAAAATGTTTGTTTGGCTTGCTAGCAGGAATAGGATCCTCACAAATGCTGAAAGGAAAATAAAGATGCTCACTGAAAATTTCAATTGTCCTATTTGCAATCGTGAAGAAGAAACCATCCTGCATCTTCTGACGGACTGCCCTTTTTGCCTCTCGAGTTTGGAAAGAGACTTGGCAGGATCTTATCATACCTCCTAGTCTGCATCTCTTTTTGGCCAAGGAGTGGATAAAAGAAATGGCTTCAAGTTTGTCTGTAAAAGGTATAGCCACCATTTGGTTAATTTGGAAATTTAGATGCAAGTTCGTGTTTGATAAGTCAGATCTCCATCTTAATAAGGTTGTGGCAATTATCAAACGTGTGGTTAGGGACTGTGAGGCTGCCTTCTCTGTTAGGGACGCTGATCATAACTAGGGTAGGTGGGTGAATTGGCTCCCGCCTGGACAAGGGCACTTAAAATTAAATACGGATGGAGCTGTGGACAGATCTTCCAAGCTTGCTGGTGCAGGGGGTCGGATCAGAGATAGTGAAGGAAGGTGGGTGGCTGGTTTCCTCACCAAGATTGGGATCGCAGATACCTTAATGGTAGAGCTTTGGGGAGTTAGAGAGGGTCTTCTGCTGGCTAAGAAATGCGGAGCCAGAAAAATTGAGATAAAATCAGACTCCAAAACTCTTGTGAATTTTTTGTCTTTAGGAGTTGAGGAAGGAAACAAATACTTCAATCTTATCTTGGATTGCCATCTCCTCATGCAAGAGGTGGAGGTTACTCTAGTTAAGCACGTGTTCAGAGAAGCAAATCAATGCGCTAACTTCCTTGCAAAGAAAGGCCTTTCCGGCTCATCTGAAGTTGTGCATCTGGAGGATCCTCCCCAGGGGCTTCTGAGTCTTTTCTAGAAGGATTGTAGGGGCCTTGCGCTTTTACGGAGATAAGGCTTAAGTTTTTCTCTCTCGGGTTTCGGCTCTATTTTTTTTGTTTTGCTCTGTTGAGCTTCTCTTCCAACCAAAAAAAAAAAAAAAATTAAATTTTGGGTTACCATATTAAATAGTGGTGCCTTTTCATTATTTCTAAAAGTGCCTAAAAATAAATACCTTTGTAATCTTATGATGGATAATCAAATATAGAGAAATAAAATTATTCTTCTCTTATTCTTTTTAAGTTCTTTCTATTTTTTTTTATATTTCATAATACGTTATCAGCACGACTTTTGCTCGAATTTTATACAAGCTCAACGTCACGATCATCTTCGATAATCATAACTTTGTAAGTCATGCCAAATTTATCCTTTACTTAATCTGATATCTATTGGGATTTCCGATCTTGGTGATCTATTTGTTTATAATACTATGATATTCTTATGTATGTATTTTGGGAGATCAACAAAAATGAAGAGTAGCTTGTGTGTTTGTTGCTTAAGTTCGTTTCTATGTCTGTAATCTCTCTTGTGCCAGAAAATCTGTTTTACTGTCATCTTTCATGGAAATGGTCCTACAATAAACCTTGCCATTTGAAATAAATTGAATATAGCTCAAAGAATACTTTCTTAAGAAAAGGAAAAGCAATCATTATATCATGAGTGGACAAGGTTATGAATGGTGAATAAAAGCTTATGATAAAGTCAACAGACTAAGGCTCTTCTCTTTTGGCAAGAGCGGAAGCATTAAAATTAGTCTGCATACACTATATTGAGCTTTTTATGCATCTCACCCTCCAGATGAAATGATTGGCAACTTAGGAGTGGTGCAATTTGATACACTTGATAGCCTCTGGACTTGTCCAATTGAGTAGTGTGTTGTGGCCTTGTGGTGTGGTGACTGAAGAGTCAAGAAGCCTTTTGCCTTCGTTCTTTCCCGAGTGTGATAAATAATTAATGATAAAGTTAGACTAGGTGTTTTTGGTTTATCTATTATATCAAATATCTGAAACCTTGTAAAACGGGTTGGAAACTACAAAACTCATGGTTTAGTTACTTGTGCATTTGCTTTGTTCCTTTGCTCTATTACAAGAAAATGTTCATATAATAGTTGCTTTGTGCTTATGTGTTAGTATTTTATGACAAATCTCACCAAACTTGAGTTTGTGGCTCTCGATATTTTCGGAAAAAATTATTTATCATGGATCCTTGATGCTGAAATCCATTTGAATGCAAATGAACTCGGAGAAACAATTAAAGAAAATAATAAAGAGACTTTGCAAAATCGAGCCAAGACAATGATTTTTCTCCGTCACCACCTCCACAAAGATTTGAAAATCGAATATTTGACAGTAAAAAATCCACTTGAATTGTGAAAAAGTTTGGAAGAAAGGTTTAACCACCAAAAAATGGTAATACTTTCTAAAACTCGTTATGATTGGATTCATTTGCGATTCCAAGATTTTAAATCTGTGAGTGAATACAATTCAATCGTTTTTAAAATCAGTTTTCAATTAAAGTTATGTGGAGAAAATATTACTGATTACGATATGTTAGAGAAAACACTATCCACTTTTCATGCCTCGAATATGCTCCTGTAGCAGCAATATCGAGAGAAAGGTTTCAAGAAATATTCTGAACTAATTTCTTGTTTGCTTGTGGCTGAACAAAATAACAAGTTATTAATGAAAAATCATGAATCTCTTCCAACTGGCTTTAGTCCATTCCTTGAAGTGAATGCGACAACTCACAATAATTCTGAACGTGGACGAGGACGTGGAAATGGTCGCGGTCGAGGATGAGATCGTGGTCATGGCTGCGGTCGTGGCTGGAATATTTACCGTAATGATCATACAAACTACCAGAAGTGGAAAAGTAATGAGACAAAATAAAAAAAAGGTGAATCTAGTCAAAATGCTAAGAATAAATGCTACCGATGTAGGGTGATTGGACATTGGTCACGTACTTGTTGTACGCCAAAGCATCTTGTTAAGTTTTATCAAGCCTCGTTGAAGGAAAAGGATTAGAATGTGGAGGCAAATGCCTTATATCAAAATAATGATCATAATAATATTTTTGTAGGTCTTGAAAATTTGCTCCAATTAGAAGTTAGTGATTTTCTTGAGAATGCTAAATATGGTGATTTTTATTAATGTAATTGTTTTTATTTCTCAATATTTATAATAAATTCAAATTTATTGTTTATTTATTTATTTATTTATTTTTTGAAGACCTATGGATATTATTGGATCAAAGATCGAAGATAAGGATCTCTGTCTTGTAGACAGTGTAACTACACACACAATTCTCAAAAGTAAAAGATATTTCTCTCATCTTATCATGCAAAACAAAATGTGAATACTATATCTGGTAGTGTGACCTTAATCGAAGGCTCCGGAAGAGCAAATGTTTTATTACTAGGAGGAACGAATTTTTTTATCAGTAATGCATTATTTTCACCTAAATCCCACCTAAATTTATTAAGTTTCAAATATATTCGCCTCAATGGCTATCATATAGAAATAATTAATATGGAAAATAATGAGTATTTATGCATTACTAATGTTAAAATAGGATATAAACGAGTTTTGGAAAGACTATCTGTCTTCTCTTCGGGTCTTTATTATACATACATTAAACCAATTAAAATAAATGTTATAGTAAACCATAAGTTTATTAGTCAAAATGAATTCCTTTTATGGCATGATAGATTGGATCATCCTGGATCTGTAATGATACGATGAATTGTGGAATATTCTTCTGGACATCCATTGAAGAATCTGAAGATTCTTCAATCGAATGAATTCTTATGTGTTGCATATTATCAAGGAAAATTAATAGTAAAACCATCATCAAGTAGGATTGAGTTTGAATATCTTACATTTTTAAATCGAATTCAAGGTAATATATGTGGACTGATTCACCCACAATATGGACCATTTAGATATTTTATGGTTTTAATTGATGCATCTACAAGATGGTCACATATGTGCTTATCATCAACTCGGAATCTGGCATTTTCGAGATTACTTGCTCAGATAAGTAGATTACGAACACAATTTTCTGATTATCCCATCAAAACAATCCGCCTTAATAATGCTGGAGAATTTACCTCTCAAACATTTAATGACTATTAGTATAAAGGTTAAACATCTTGTAGCTTATGTTCATATTCAAAACGGTCTAACAGAGTCATTTATTAAACGCCTTCAATTAATAGCGAGACCATTACTTTTAAAATCAAAGCTTCCCGTTCATGCTTGGGGACATGCAATCTTACATGCAGCAACACTAATTCGTATCCAACCCACTAGTTCTCAACCTTTCCCTTTCCAATTGGTCTCTGGAAGAGAACCTAATATTTCTCATTTACGAACTTTTGGATGCGCAGTTTATGTCCCTATTGCTCCCCCTCATAGAACAAAAATGGGGTCTCAAAGAAAATTAGGCATTTATATTGGTTATGATTCTCCTTCCATTATCAAATATCTTGAACCCATGACATGAGATATTTTTACTGCTAAATTTTTTGATTATCGGTTTGATGAGATATTTTTTCCAACCTTAGGGGTGATAATACTAGAAAAGGAAAGATAGAAAAAGAGATTATCTGGAGTAATCCATCCTTATGTCATTTTGATCCTCGCACAAAATAGTGTGAACTAGAAGTTCAATGGATCATTCATTTGCAACAGATTGCAAATCAATTGCCAAATAATTTCTCTGATCCAAAACGAGTAACAAAATCATATGTTCCAGCAGAAAATGCTCATATCAGAATTGATGTCTCTGAAGGACCCCTCCCAACAAATGAATCTAAACCATGCCTGAAGCGTGAAAGAGCAATGAGTTCTAAGGATAAAAACCCTCGAAAAAAAAGAGGAACAAATGAACAAATTGATCGTATAAAAAAAGTAAATAATTCGATCCAAGAAGAAAAATTTTCAAAAGAAGTTGAAATAGATAATCAAGAAATATTGATAAATTACATTTCTACAATGAAGACATGGGATCGAACAAATACAAATATTGATGATATATTTGTATACAATGTGACAATTAATATTGTGAGTGAAAATGAGGACTTTGAACCCACAACTTTAAAGGAATTTCAATCAAGAAAGGATTGGTCAAAATAGAAGGAAACAATTCAGACAGGACTAATATCTCTCTCAAAACGTGAGGTTTTTGGGCCCATTGTCAAAACACTTGAATGTGTTAAACCAATAGGATATAAATGGGTATTCGTGGAAAAAAGAAATGAGAAAAATGAGATTGTATGATACAAAACTCGACTAGTTCCACAAGGTTTGCTTTTCGCAAAGACCTGAGATTGACTACAAAGAGGTATATTCCCCTGTAATGGATGCTATTACTTTTCGTTATCTTATTGGTTTAGTAGTACAGAAAAGACTTTATATGCAGATGATGGATGTTATTATAGCATATTTATATGGTGCACTAGATAATGACATATACATGACAGTCTCATAAGGACTAAAGATGCCAGAAGCATGCAATTTTCGAGAATTATTTTCTATTAGATTACAAAGATCTTTGTATGGTTTAAAACAATTTTTGGCGGATGTGGTACAATCATCTTAGTGAATATTTACTGAAAGAGGGTTATACAAATAACCATATTTGCCCATGTGTTTTTATAAAGAAGTTCGGACATAGTTTTGTAATAATTGCTGTTTATGTTGATGACTTAAATATTATTGGCACTCCTGAAGAGATCTCAAATTCAATAAATTATTTAAAAAAAGAATTCGAAATGAAAGATCTTGGTAAAATTAAATTTTGTCTCGGCCTACAGTTCGAATACTTAAGGAACGAGATTTTTATCCATCAATCAACTTATACTAAGAAAGTTTTAAAACGATTTAATATAGACAACTCATACCCATTAACCAGCCTAATGGTTGTCCTGAAGATCTATGAAGCAAACTATAACTGCTACCTCATCAAATCATACTGAAATAATTGTAATTCATGAGGCAAGTTGTGAATGTGTATGACTCAGATCAATGACTAATCATATTCAAGAATCATGCGGTTTGTTAATAAACAATAAGACTCCAACGATACTTCATGAAGATAATGTTGTTTGCATAGTCTAGTTAAAAGGTGGATATATCAAAGGTGATAGGACGAAACATATCTTCCCAAAATTATTTTTCACACATGATTTACTACAAAGTGGAGATATTGATGTACAAAAAATTCAATCAAGCGAAAATCCTACAGATTTATTCACAAAAGCATTACCCACTACGGCATTTGAGAAGTTGATCCATAAGATTGAAATGCGGTATTATAAAGATATTAAGTTATGTCTTTAACATGTGGAGTATTGTATCGAAATACATGTATAAAGAAGGATGTACTCTTTTTCATTCACTAGGGTTTTTATCCCACTGAGTTTTTCCCTAATAAGGTTTTAACGAGACACATTCTTTATACGATAGACATCTAAGGGAGAGTGCTATAAATGATATACATTTATTGTAGATATCTATTCATATGAGTGACCTTTCAAATGGAGATCATTAGCTTTTGGATTACTCTTTAATGATATGACAACTTTTGATTTTTAGGTACATTTGTGATCATTAAATTTTGGGTTACCATATTAAATAGTGATGTTTTTTCATTATTTCTAAAAATGCCTATAAATAGATATATTTATAATCTCATGATGGACAATCAAATATAGAGAAATAAAATTATTCTTCTCTCGTTCTTTTTAAATTCTTTCTATTTTTTTTTTATATTTCATAATAATATATATATTTTTTGGGAAACTAATAACTCCATTTTTAATAATAAAAAACTCTTTTTTTATTCTTCTCTCTCTTCGACGGTTCAAAACTTGGGCCGGTGTATCAAGATCCTACCTCTCCTCGTTTTCTTCACGCGCAGGACAGGAGCTGATTTGCTTGAACGATCCTTTTCCGATTCGCTCAGGTACTCTCTCCCCCCTCTCTCTCTCTGTAGGATGTTTATGTTTAGCTCCATTTTCATGGCCTGCCGTGGTTAGGTTTATACGAATGAATTTCTTTTCTTTGTACACTGCACAAATTCTAGGGTTTCACATAGTACACGAAATGATCAAAATTCAAAACCCTAGTTTCATGTGCTTCCAATTGTAAATTTGCACACTACTGAATCCATAAAGTAGATGGATGAATTGAAATTCAACACCCTAACATCGTCATACATTTCTTATATTGTAAATTTGCAGAGACTGAATTGGTATCATCAAATTTGATAGAATGGAAGATCCTTTGACTGATATTCCTCCTCCTTCGCGGTTTTTCCCTGAAGATCTCAACAATTTCACCCCTCCTTTGCCTTCTCTTACAAGTCCTTCCCTCTCATTATCTGAACCAAATGCCCCTCGTCAACCCTCTCTCCTTATAGTTGCAATGTCCTCCCCGTCTCTCCATTTGTTCCACCATGTCTCCTCCAAAACCCTAATCGGCACATTGCTTATCCCTGAGAGTTCCTCGAAGGAAAAATCAAAATCATGCAACATTTATGTGATGAACGATGTTGATGGTTTAGTTATCGTAGTGTCTATTGAGTTTGTTGTCCCTGAGGAGATATGTCATGCTGTTGCTAAGTTGTTGATAGGGGATCAGATTGCTCCCGAGAGAGTTTTGATTCTTGATTCAATTAAGAGCCAGAATTTTCGGGGCAGGCTATCACCAGATGAGACATTTGGTTTCAAGCTGGAGACAACGATGGAGAGATTAGGTGGGTCAATGTTGAAGGAAATAGAGTATTTTCCATCTGGAAGCATGGTTGATGGCTTGGCTGCTGCTTTGATAGCGAGATGCCAGATGAAAAAGATAAAGGGTACTCTCTGCGTTACTTGGCCTGGGCATGGTGGTTCGGCTGTCTCCCTTGTCAAATCAATGATAATCAAGGATGTGCTGCCCCAGTTGAAGGTTAGTGTTGATGGCAAGCTTGAGGGAGAATCTGGAAGGTTTGGACAGAATAAGAGTCGCCAACGCTATTCAGAGCTGTACACATGACCCACGGTTTTGGATGGTTTCCCAATTCAGTTGGGACTAGCAGCATTTCTGTTGTTTGTCAAAAGGTGCAGTTGTGTTACTTTTCAGCTTATCGTCATTTAAGGTTCAGCAATAACAAGGACAATGAGAGAGTTAATGTGGAAAACATAGACAACATCCTGTGAGAGAAAAAGCATTGAAGGCAATTTAGAAGAGCGACTTCACCCTGCAAGGAAGTGATCTGTTGTTTAACATTTGTGGACAATGAATGTCATGCATTGCCATTCACAGTTGTTGATCATTAGGTTTCTAAGAATTTTGTGGGTGAACTATCTTTGAACATACTTTTTGTTTGCACATGTATGGATGTTGCAGTTTGCAATATTGTATGTCAACTTCTTATGGTTCCTTTGTTTTAGCTTCCGTGTGTTGCTGCAGCTGGATCTCCTCATGTTTCATCTAAATTAATCAACTATCTACTTTTTAAGTTTTGCCTCGTTTGAGCAAATTGTAAGCAAGCTGAAATATGGGCGGAAGATATTCTCCTGAAGAAGTTCAGTTTTTTCATTTTTTAATCGTCTCTCAGCATTACAGTGACAGTCTCCACCCACATTTAGTACTACGAGAAATGGTGAAGAATCAGCTCATCTTACAAGTAATTTTGTACCAAAGACCAAGTAAAGCCATGTACAGGAGTAGCTCTGTATAGCTGGGTAAAGTGCAGGTCTAATGTTACAAATATGGGATTTCCATAATTCTCTCCCTTCTCCTTGTTCACTTCACTTCCCGGAACTTTCATCTTCTAGAAAACACTTGATTATGTGCATGTGGGATCCTAGGATACGTGCCAGGAAGGGAGGGAGGGAGGGACAGAGGAGAAAAAGTTGACAGGGTAAATAGAGAATTCTAAGTCATTTGGGGACATTGTTTTTGGTTTGATGACTTGTCCAAATGTCCGCATGGGCACCAATTTAGTCAATTCTGTAATCCATCAATCTCTCTCTCTCTCTCTCACACGCATGCACACACGCACGCACGCGCACACAATCATTTTCGTGCTGAGTTTGAGAGATCCACCAACCAAACCTATATTAGTTGCATCTTCTCTTGACTAAGCACATCTTTACACTAAATACTCAAAACGGCCATAACAAGATCAAGGTTCCTAGTCCTCTCTCCCTTCATCTTATATAGCTCACAGCCACACCCACTTTTCCAATTACAAAAACAGAAAGCAAGGACAGGCAACAATGGCTGCTTCTCTCCATTCAAGTGCTTTCCTTCTCCAAACAATGTCTCTACTCCTAATGCTACCAAGTTTCAGCTTCGGCATATATTCATCTAACCCTCCTTTATCTCTGGATTACTATAAATCTACATGCCCCACTGTGCTGGAAATTGTGAGGAAAGAAGTGGAATGTGCAGTGTTCTCTGATCCACGGAATGCTGCCTTTTTTGTGCGCTTGCATTTTCACGACTGCTTTGTTCAGGTCATGCACATTTCTCAAAAAATTAGTTCAAATCAAAGGATTATTATGAAGCTTATGCATATGATTACTAATATCTGCATGCCTTTGCCACAGGGCTGTGATGCATCAGTATTGTTAGAGGACACGATCATGCTACAAGGAGAGAAAAAATCTTCAAACAACATTAACTCTTTGAAAGGTTATAGACTCATTGATAGGATCAAAAACAAGCTTGAATCGGAGTGTCCTGGAATTGTGTCTTGCGCTGATATCCTCACCATTGCAGCCAGAGATGCAATTATTTTGGTATAGATAAGCATATCTTATTATAGTGAAAGGCATAACATTTTAACATATTTTACATAACTCTGCCTGACATTTTACAGGTTGGTGGGCCTTATTGGGATATTCCTCTGGGAAGAAAAGACTCTAAAACTGCAAGCTATACTCAAGCTGACACAAATCTGCCAACTGCTGATGAAGGACTTGTTGGTATCATGGACAAGTTCACTTCTCAAGGCCTCAATATCATTGATATGGTGGCTCTCGCAGGTAAATGAACTACACAAATATTAACCATATGAAACATCCTTAACAAATTCACAGAAACATTCTGGAGTTCAACGTAACTTTAATACCATGGTAAGGGAGATTTTGGTTCCTATCTTAAAAGCTAACTATTAAGGTGAAGGGTTTTTGAATTTATATGCTATGTCCCAAATACTGAGTCAATATAAAACTTAACCATTGTATTGGACAAATCATATTGCAGGTTGTCACACAATTGGCATGGCACGATGTCAGAATTTTCGAACTAGGATATATGGGGACTTCGAATCAACATCCAACAAGGATCCAATATCGGAGTCATATCTCAGCCAGTTGAAATCCGTATGCCCCATAACAGGAGGAGACAACAACATTACAGCTATGGATTATGTTACTCCTAACCTTTTCGATAATTCATTCTACACCATACTCTTAAGAGGTGAGGGCCTGTTGCACTCAGACCAGGAAATGTTCTCTAGCTTATTTGCAATCGAAACAAAGGAACTTGTCAAGAAGTATGCTATAGACCCAATTGCATTTTTCGAACAATTTTCAGAGTCTATGGTGAAATTGGGAAATATTATAGATCCTGACACCTTTGCCACTGGAGAAGTCAGGAAGAACTGCAGATTTGTGAATACATGAGATAGAGTTCAGACTAGAAACTTGCATAGCTGTTTCTTTGTCTCAAGAAGTGAAATTTGATATTTTGGAGAATACACATTTTCATTTTTGTTTACGTAAACAAGTGAGAAAAATTATCACAGGGACATTATGTGAACCAGGTCTTAGAAATCAAAGTCAGTACACCTTTTCTTTTGAGAATTTTAAATCTTTGCTTCACTTAGACTCAAATGCATGATTGACCATTAATAACTCTGAAACTTTCAACTTCACAAGTTTCAACCTTTAGGCAAGCCAACGTTTTTGTATTTTTCCAATCATTCACAATGAAGTACAGATGCTCACAAGCCAAGCCTCTCCAATTCCACACTTACTTCTAGTTGTAGAACTTCAACCTCATTTTTTTTTTATATAGCGATCGTGAAAATCATAAAAATATACATGTCATAAAGGTTTGAACAGCCAACAAAGGGTGGTGTAGATGGGTAGGGACATCCTCACTCCTTAACCATGCGGGGGTTCGAATCCCGGCATGGGCATGGAAAACCCTTTGTTGGGAGATCCGCCCCCACTAAAGTGGATCCCATAGCGGTCAGTTCGAATTAGTCGAGACGAAACCTTTGGATACCGAGTGGTGGCTTAGCCAAGGTACCAAAAAAAAAAAATTAATAAAATAAAGGTTTGAACATTCCACCTTAGGGAACACTTGAGCAACAGCTTTTTACCACTTGAGCGTCCTACAAGGACAGAACTTCGTCCTTTGATATGTTTTTTTTTCCTATCATTAGAATTACATAAGAGAAAGTCAGAATTTTATATAATGATACAATATACAATATGTATTTTGAGTTATAATTTCAGACGGATTCGTGATTATAATTTTTAAGAAATAATTAAATAGCATTTGAATAATAATATTAAAATTATATCATATTATTCCTAAATTTGGCAGCAAAAAGGATGCAGTGGATAAATATTTTGGCATCATCTAGTATTGTCCTATATATTTTCCATGGACTGATAATAATGTAAGAACTACGCAAACGCATATATCATCTCGACCACATTGATTGCTCTCTTTCCAACTATATTAAGCGTGCAAATGTTGTGTTGACATAAGCTAAAGAGATTAAAGACAGAATGTAAACAGGAAGATTATTATTATTATTATTATTTGACAAAAGTAATTTTAAATATGAGTTTGATACCATATTTAAAAAAAAAATCAAAAATAACTTTGATACCATATTAAAGATCAGAAGCAATATAAAATATAAAACCTAATACTCTATTGTTTCACTAAAATATTACAATATGTTGAATTTATATAAAATACTCATTGTTACTAATATATAGAAATAAATATGACAAATATAAAAATAAAAAAAGTCACAATAATTGATTTAATTTTAATACATAATATATTATAACATCTTTTTTCAAACTCAATATGTTATAATGAAAATCACTTGAATTTGAAAAAGAATTTGGATAAAAGATCTAAAATCCTAGGAGTGTTTTTGCAACCATGAATAGCATTGAAATAGGGATTTTTTAAAGAAGTTCACGGACGCGAGTGGTTGTTTTGAATTGTGATTGTAACTCATGTTGAAAATAGTTAAATATAAATAGTTAAATATAACTCTAGAGTCAGCATCTACTTTGATATTATGATAAAAGTAGTTTTGAATATGATTTTGATACTATATTAAAAAAAATTAAATATAATTCTGATACCATATTAAGAATATTTGAAAATGATTCTAATACTATATTAAAAATTAGAAACAATATAAGATATACAGTCTATTATTTCATATTAAAAACAAAACTATTATTACAAATATAGAAATAAATATGAGAAATATACAAATTAATAAAATCAAATATTTTCAAACTCAAATCAATTATTAATTTGATTTTGATACATGGTATATTCTAACATTTATTATTATTATTATTATTATTATTATTATTATTATTATTATTATTATTATTATTATTATTATTATTATTATTATTATTATTATTATTATTACTACTACACATAACTATTTCCCATTCCCTACAAACGTCGCAAATGAACATTGCACATTGTGCAATATTTAGTGTAAACCAAACTATTATCTATTAATCAATCCAATAATCATAGCTCGATTCCTTCGTCCATCACCAAATTAATTGACCTAACTATAGTTTTTCTCTTATGAAAACTTAATACTGTTTTAAATTGATTAGACCATAGACGTAGAAGAAAGGTAGCTATCAATTAGTTAAAACTCCATTTGAAAAGAAGAAGGGTTCGGCTAAATGGGGTACAGAATAGACTTGATAACTACATAATGGAAGCTTCGCATGCTTGAAGAAGAGGAAATGGATCAATTTCACAATTTGCACAAAAAGGTGTGAAGAGAAACATGTCCTTGAAGCCTTTTCTTCTGATTGTGGATAACTAGAAATTTTCAAGTCATGAAGCGTGGCTCACTTCGTCAACAAAGTTACGTACCCAATAATATGTATTCCTTAGAGAGAGAGAGAGAGAGAGAGAGAGAGGGGTATAACACCAACCGAGGGTTGATCTAATGCGAAGGGTGTTGGATTCTTTAATCAATATTTGATTTCAAGTTTTAGAAATGAAAAAATTATTGAAATTATTTTCTATGAAAGGGATCTGATCGTGATTTAAATAGAATTAGTCGGACTGTGGATTCAAATATCAATCGGTGGGAGAGTATTCCATATCAACAAGAGAGAGAGAGAGAGAGAGGCAAGAAGGGTCATGTTGGTTTTGACAAATTTATCTTGTCTAAGCCAAGTAATGTCAACAGTGATGGTTAATGAAGAATTCCTCTGGCAAGGAATCTCTAAAGTCCAATCTACGTGTCGAATTGACATATTCAACAACTAACTAGGAGTTGATTGATAATTAAAGCGAGGTGTCTATTTCTGGTGACAGGCACATTATTTTGGGAATCAAATAGCTGGCTATACCTCTATGAAAAGTTCAAAAAGATCTCTTGCAAAACAATAACATAAGCTGATAGGAAGGGCATTGGTTAGGCTTTATTTGTCTTTTTGCTTTTCTAGAATCATACATAATGCTCTTCTCAACTTCTTAAAAACGGAATTTCAATTTGGAAAACCTTTTGCCTCATTCAAAGCCATGAAGGGGGGGGGGGCAGGGAGAGAGAGAGACACACACACACATTCAAAGTAGTGGTTCAATTACTTTTACCTGCACTACATAACTTGTATTAAAATTATGGTGGGGATTTTGCTCTCTGTCCATTTTGGTGTGTAGATTGGCTCAAGTGACAAATATTTTAGTCATCCCTTATCTTGACAAAAGTAGGAATATTGAATTTGAGTTATTCAATTTTGGAAATGAGGAAAATAAAAAAGGGGGTAGGAAGCCAAGTGGATGAGCTAAAATTCTGATGGGGTTGGCAATTTTGTCAATAGAGACCATATGATATCTTCCAAGGCCATTATGCCAATAAAGCATTTCCTATTCTAAGTCAAGGCCAAAGGCAAAATATTTGAGCCTGCCCCTCTTGGAAAATTTTTATTTGATGTTTTGTTCTCTTCCTTTTTCTTCCATGTGAGAGAGAGGGACTTTCATGATCAAAATGTTTTTGTGGCTAATTTTTATAATGCATTTTGTCTAAGTTTATCCTGAAAGGAATTTAAAGATTGGCCATCTTAGGGACACCAACTCTGAGCTTTTGAATATAGAAAAAGGCTTGCTATTAGAAACAATAGGATGATCAGAGGTATATTTATTGCTTTTTAAATACTAAAAATCAGTGTTCATTTATTATGCTCCTTAAAAGATTTCACATAATTGTACTCAAAAATTTATGATATCAATAATCTCTCTCTCTGGTCATTTTTTGTATTGAACATTTTTTTTTTGCTCGGATCAATATCCATTTGGCAAAACTTTTGGGCAAGCTCTCTATCATCTTGCCTATGCATATAGCACCAAATATTGTAATCACTGTAATATGATTTGTCATTACTTTATAATTTTGATAAAAATATAAAAAAGTATATGAAAATAAAAAGTAGATGAAAATAATTGTGATACCATATTGAAGACATTTGAAAGCATTATAATAATAACAAATCTAATATTTCATTCTTTCAATGAATTATTTTAATAAATTGAGTTTATATTGAAAATTTATTATTAGTGATATAAAAACAATCATTACAAATATAGAAATATTGAAATAAGAAAAGTCAAATATATATCAAAATCAAATCAATAATTGATTTGATTTTGATATATAATATACTTTGTAATATCTCCTTAAATTTAATGAGATGTGATGAAAATCATTTAAATTTGAAAGATACGATATGTGGATAATAAAGAGCAGCTTTTTGAATCATGAATTTTCTAAAGATGCGTGCAGGTGCAGAGTAGGTTTTCTAAAATTGACTAGGGATCTTTTGGAGGCCCCTGTGGGTTTATATTTAATCTCTTTTGAATAGACTAGAGGTTTTCTGGAGGCACATGTGAACGCATATTTAATAGCAATTTTTCCAAATTGAATTAGGAATCTTCTGGAAGAGTGTGTGGACACATAAATAACCCTTTTCGCAAAAGAACTCGAATACCATGATAAAAATTCCAAAAAAATACATAAAAATAAATAAATATAGTTATGATATTATTTTTTTATCCACACTGAAACTCAAATCTGAGCCTATTATAAAAGAGAGAGGAGTTGTGTCACTTGAACTAAAATTCATTAGCATAACTATGATATTATATTAGATATATTTGGAAGTAATATAATAATAATAAATCTGATACTTGTCACAAATATAAAAACAGTTATTACAGATATAAAAATAGTTGATTTTGATATATATTATATTTTTTTAACAAATTTCTTTTCAAAAAATGTAAAATACCAATCCTACTAGATCTATTAAATGCCCAATAATGCATTATTCTAGACCTTACATAAGAAGGGATTTCTTGTCAAATTATTCTGAGGAAATGCCGCACCCCCCTTCTCCCCAACCCTTCCACTCCTTTAGTTGGCAAGATTAATATTCTCCTTACAATTAGAACTTGAGAATGTAAGCTATTGGTTTGCAATATGACTTCCCACAGCCAAAAACACATAAAATTGTTTCATTTGGGTTCGACCACATCAATGTGTAGTTTGTACGGATCAAAATTGGAATTAGATTAGGAGGAATTTAAAAGATTTATAGAAAAGAAAGTTTATAAAGATCAAATAAATTATTAATTAAATAAATCAAATTTTATATGACAACGATTAATCAATTTTTAATTAAATCATCGATATGTTTTGATTAATTTAAATAGATATTTATTTAAAAATTAATTAATAATTTATTTAGTCCTTCGAATATTAAAATTCAACCCAAGTAATTCTTTCACCGTAAGAACAGGTTGCCTGCCAATTTTTCTTTTAGAAAAATAACAAGTGAATACATGTGAAAATATTCAAATTATTAATAAAATCAAATTTGGATCGGGTCAATGACATTAACTTGTCATCGTGTCAGTTTCCCATGGACATTAAAATCCAGTTTTTCAAGAAAATTACTTGTAAATTCTTTTGCATAAGAAAATCAATTCCCAAAAATAATTACAATAAAGAAAATGAGCCACGATTTGAGAGGATTCAAAGTGAGAGCTTTGGAAAGACATCTCAAATAAGTAGATGGTGAACATGAAGGTTCTCATAAATTTCCCTACAAAAGCCAACCCCCGACCTTACGGCAAAGACCTATTTAATATTTATGGGTCGCACATTAAAGTCCTTTTCGACGTGTTAGGTCGTTAGTTGTGAGATTGTACTAGGAAAATACCAATTAAATAAAATTTAGCAACTAGTGCTGTATATATATGAAGCGCCTCTCTCATTCTCTCCCCCAGATGTGGGTGCCAATTCACCGATTCTCCAGGGAACCCACTTCCCCAAAAACCAAGGACATTGACATTGGATGCCAATTCGGGAAGAAAATTGAACAGGAACGAAGTCCCAGTTTGAGAATGGTTTGGTCTCTTTAGCGTTTTCAGTTTTTAGGAACCCGAACAGAATAACTCGGGTTTGTGTTCTTTTCTCTATAGAACTTAATGACTTGTTATTCGTTTTATTTCGTGGGTTTTAGTTTTTAATCTCTTCCGGCATCTGGGTATTTCTTATTTCTTGTGTTTTCTTGGAAGTGTTTGATTTTTGTTCTACGTCGGTTACAAGAATAACGTTAGATCGAATGATATTGCTTTGATGCGGTTTTTGGTTCAGAATGGTGTTCGTATTTAATTTCTCATCCGGTTGGTTTGTCTTTTGGGTTTCTTGTCTTCTGAATCAATGACGTTTAATGTTTGTTTAATGATAGATATACTGATTAAAGTTGCATATTTGTGTTGTTTAATGAATAATTCGGGAAGCATTTGCTAAGATATCTAAATCATTATTTGGTACATTATTGGTCGGTGGTTTAATCTATTTGGAGTATGAGCATGTGCTTGCACAGTAAAAGAGCATAATTTAGTTTTTCTTCAATTTGTCTGTTTATGGGGGTAACCTATCATGTTTTGAATAGCCGTGTGTATCGCTTTACTATGAAAATGTTTAATAGTGGGATCTGATCTCGTGGTTATGATCTATTAGCTAAATGACCTCCAACTCGTTGGTAAGGGTTGCACTGCACTTGTCCCTACCAAGGCTCCCTCAGAAAGGGGGGAGTTCGTAGCTTGCACACAGGATTTATATTTAACCAGTGTAGTTGCTTGGTGCTTATATTTTGTGGGTTATTCTGCGTGCATGATGACTTTACCATGGCATGAGCCAAAGGGTAGCTGTTGAGATTTTAACCATTATTGAAAAGATAAAAAAATATTTGCAGTCCCATGCAGTCGTATAGTTGCAAATGATGATTAGGGAACGGGCTGAAAGATGAGTATTACAATTCTCGAGCAGCGGTGCCCCTTTGTGCTTTTAGAAATTATGCTATGAAACTAGGATTTTGCAACCATGGAGAATCGTGCCAGCAATTATATTCGTCTCTTCTTTTTGGTTAGCAATGACATGATTGAATCTGATTCAATGTAAAAAAAATATAGAGGGTAGTACTAGGTACATGTGGTGCAGAGCTAGTTGAGAGGTAATAAGTAGTAGAATATAGAAGTCTGTTGTTGCTTCTAAGTCTTACTTCCATTATAATAATCGTCAACCTTCATCAACTAGGTGAGAGCCTCTTGAATCTTGTTGTTTGTGGCTCAGTTGAAGTGACTAGAAAGAGATTCTTTTTACTTTTCTTCTTCTTCTTCTTCTTCTTCTTCTTTATTCTGAAATTGTTCTATGACTTTGTGATCATTTTTATTGTAGCTTCTCGGTAGTTTCTTGAACTTAAAAGCATGGGAGGATTCTTCTATCACATTTCTTGATGTGCTTACAAGGTTCTCATTCCTCTTTTTCCCTGAAAAACTGGCTGGATAGCTAAGTCATTCTTTAGAGGCTGAATGTCTGCTTTTCTCAACATTCACTCTCTACTAGTTGATTTGGTGCCTTCGGAAGCCCATGATGGTGAGTGTAAGTTCACCGGGCATATTACAAAGTTCAAAATTTAATTTTGATCCCTTTCCCATGGATCACATGAAAAATGACCATATCATTAAACTTTCGGCTTGCTGATTCCTCTCTATGCCTGATGTGGCTGGATGAGACTGATGCATAAAAGATCTATTCTACAGAGTTCTATCAATTTGTATTTTGATGGCAGAGGTCTTATTTACAATGATATACATTTGGGTACAAATGAATTGCTCTGTTTGTCTAAGTTTTACTGTTGGCTGTGTTCTTTCATCATTTGAGTACTGTGTTGATACAGTACATGAATGCCTTTGTTCATTTCTGTTCTACCCATTCAGCATGTACATGCCATTCAGTTTTTCTTTTTCCCTTTCCTTTTGGTTTGTATTCAAAACGCCTGCAATTGTAATTGCATCTTGAAATGACATTATCAACTTTTTTCCTATTTATTTCCAAATAATCAGGTCATTGTGTCTCCACAATCTGGATGGATTTTTTATTTTTTATTTTTTTTTATAATGTTTTTATTCTTTGTTAATGATGATGTTCTTAGAAGAGTTATAACTTCTTTCCAGCACATATAATCTGAAGAATTGCTTTTCTTCTTTTTATTATTATTATTATTATTATTATTATTATTATTATTATTATTATTATTTTATTTTTTTAATGACATACTTATGCTTGTTAAATTTGTTGCTGTTAATCAGATCATCTAGGAATGGCACAGGATGCTTCAGGTGGAGAGTCACCTCACAGGCGGCAAGGACTATTGAAAGATCAAGTCCGAGTAGTAAAGAGAAAGGACTGTGATCGCTATGAGATTGTTCCAATTCATGAACATTTGTCATTCGAGAAGGGCTTCTTTATTGTCATTCGTGCATGCCAATTATTAGCCCAGAAGAATGATGGCATCATATTAATAGGCTTAGCAGGCCCTTCTGGAGCAGGGAAGACGGTTTTTACTGAAAAGATACTCAATTTCATGCCCAGCATTGCAGTCATATCGATGGACAACTACAATGATTCTAGTCGTATTGTTGATGGAAATTTTGATGGTATAGTCTTCTTTTCTTTAATCATCATCAACTCCGCTGAACTTATTACTGTCCTAAGATAATATGATATATATATCCACCACTTATATACATCCACATGCATACATGCTTATATACATATAAATATACATACCTATGTATACATATTATATATATGTTGTATATATTCATTTTTCCTGTTTGTGTGGAGTATATTTTTTTTTTCTTTTTAAATTCTTTTCTTTGATGCGGGGTTTAGAATGGGTGTGCCTTATTCCCCTGCATCATTCCAGCAGGGAGGATCAATGACCATTGGAACCCACTGGCGCTAAGCCTGATATACCCAGGGAACAAGACCTGATGCTGGGAATAGTCCTAAAATTCCCTTAGTAAGTGGCAGATCATCCATGAAGACTTTCCTGAAGACTTACAGAGAAACAACTGCTTTACCAGCTGGAAACTGAGCTAGGAAAAGTAGTCTGATTTTCTTGAGAACCTTGGAAGAGGAAAACTTGTATCAAGATGGTGAAGGAGTTGTTTTCGTTTTTGTGGGATCACCTTTTAAAGGAAAAAAAAAAAAAGGAACTATGATACTCCTTTTGTTGAACCCCTCTCTACAGTATCATTCTATACATGTTCTTGGAATATTGATAAGCTCATCACTGTGTGTGCATTATAATTTACTTATTCAATGGGTAAACATCGCCAACAAATAAAATGATAAAATATAGTAGTGGGAACCCTTAGTCACAAATGTGCACCGAGTAAACCTAAAAGGCATATACCTTGATGTTCTTGTTGGACTATTCATATGAATTTTGTACTGTAACATCTTTGTTGTTCTATAAGTTAGCAGTGGCTTCCTGGGTTGCATCCTTATAGACTTATTCATTTATTTATTTATGTTTTGAAATAGACCCTCGCTTGACCGACTATGACACATTGCTCAAGAATATCCATGATCTCAAGGAAGGGAAGCAAGTGGAGGTTCCAATTTATGATTTTAAATCTAGCTCCCGCATTGGATACAGGTTAGTTACCTCTCCATTCAACAGATTTCAGTATCTGTATTTTGGTTTTGTGTTCTAGTTCAAAGCAACATTGAATTAATTGGATCTTATTGACCAAAAAGAGAAGAAGGTGAATTGAAGAAGCGGACACAAGTGCTGTTGATCCTAGTGGTGAAACAACTTTTCTCTTCTTTCTTTTAGTCATCACGTCATTCTTGTGCTGTTGAAACATGAAATATCCTCAACAAGTTGAGGTTTCTTCTCATCTTTTACCTAGAGATGTTAGCCTATTTAAAAGGGCATAACTGTATTTGTGCTACCTAGTTTAAGATCATAATGGCTAGAAGGTTCATCTCTTTCCGTGTGTCTCATATTGTATGACTTTCCCTTTGAAACAACAAATTGTTGCCTGGTGTGTTATTGTTTACTGAGCGAGCACTTAGTGTTGTTTAACAATTGGCAACATGATCATTGGTGCTCATGATTTTATTGTGGGAAAAAGAAATGCCCCGTTGCTTTTCGTCTCTCTCTCTCCCCTTTTTTTGGTGGGTGGGGTAGTGGCTCAAGCTTTCTTATTTGTCATACCTCCCTTTTGTTTTTGTTGGCCTCATTGAAAGTGGTTGTTTGTTTATCTTTTTTGTCTTGCTCTTACGGTTCGTGATTTGACTCTTACGATTTGATTCGATTCGATTCAAATGAAAATAGATTTGATTCATACAAATGAATCTTAAATGTATAAGAATCTTATGATTCAGATCTGATTAGCGGTTCAAATCATATGATTCGATTTGATTTAGACAAAAATAGATTCAGTTCGTATGATCCAATTTGTTTGTCAGATATTGAATCCGATTATGATTGGATTACTAGATATGAAGATCCTTGTTTTCTAAATGATAACTCATAGACGGATATTTGGGAATGCTTCGATGATGATGAAGGAGCTCCTAGGGAAAAAAAAAAGGAAAGAGAGACATAACTTAAATAATTTAGTTTTATAACAATATAGTTTAGTATAAAATATATATATATATATATTTTCCATAAATTCCTTATTACTTTTTTTATAGGTCCAAAAAACTTGAATGACGATTGAAAAAGAACAGGAAAAGCAATTAAATGAAGATCTAAAAATGATTAAAGATAGTGGTGATAGCAAGGGAGAATTAATGATTTCAATAGATCTTGGTGACTTGATATTTAAATTAGTTATATATTAACTTTTGAATGAATGATATGATTTTTATAGCATTAAGTATCATGAGCGATGCCCTAAATATTTAAAGTTTAAATTTTGGAGTATTTTGGATATTATAACTTAGATTGAATTTCTACTTAGTAGTGATTTATTTGAATCCAAGAATGGAATCATGTTGTTTGATAAATTATGAATACATTGTTTTAATATGTTATGTACATAATATCTAAAAGGTAGCTATGTACATAATATTGAATCTTATGATTCGCAATTCAATTCACTATTAGAATCTTGGTTTGATAAGCTTGCTCTCTATTGATTAATTGATTATATATTAATTAATTATATGTCTCCTAATCATATATGTCATTTATGTCGCAAACCCACCATTTTACAAAATTGAATGTATCTATGGCAGAACCCTTGAGGTACCAAGCTCCCGTATTGTTATAATTGAGGGCATCTATGCACTGAGTGAGAGACTGCGACCTTTGCTGGACCTTCGTGTGTCTGTCACTGGTGGAGTACACTTTGACCTTGTCAAACGGGTTTTGAGGGACATACAGCGTGCTGGCCAAGAACCTGAGGAAATAATACATCAGATATCTGAAACGGTTCTTCTGCTTATCCCTGTTACATATACTCTTAGGAAATTGCCAACATTGTTCTTTATGGAAGTTCTCAGCTAAGTTCTCATATCAGGTGTATCCCATGTACAAAGCTTTTATTGAGCCAGATCTGAAGACAGCACACATTAAAATTATCAATAAATTCAATCCATTCACTGGATTTCAGAGTCCGACTTATATATTAAAGGTGAGTCTCTGTTATCTTTCTTATTTTTATTTGCACCTTTCTGTGTGTGCATTCTGGCTTTTCTTCCAGTGAAGATAATTATCAGTTTTATCTCCTTTATGTTAACTGCCTTGATGACAAAGTGCTACCTACTTTTCTAGTCCTCAAGGAATGTGACAGTAGATCAAATCAAAGCTGTTCTTTCCAAAGAACATACGGACACTATTGAGCAAATTTATGATATATATCTTTTGCCACCTGGAGAAGATCCTGAATCTTGCCAGTCATATTTGAGGATGCGGAATAGGGATGGAAAATACAATCTAATGTTTGAGGTGACTGGAATTTTCATTTATTTTCATCAGCAGTTATTTATGTATATTTTTGTTTATAGTTGTTTATGAGTCCTTCATATTTTAAATTAGATCGAATGGTTTGAAACATGTGAAATGTATTGCTTATTTTCTTACATTATTTAATTTACATTTTTTTTTTTTTTTTGAAAAACAAGTGAGAGCTCTGAAGAACATAATTGTGGTGGAAGTGTTAATACTGGTATGTAATAGAGAAACCTGCACTGAGCAATCCATATTGAATACCACGTAAGATTGACCGATTTCACTTGGTTAGATGAGCATTAGAATAGGCAAATATCTTGATACATTAAATCTCTGCTGACACCCTGGAGGTGTTCTGATGACTAAGTTCACCTTAGTTTTCTGGTATTCTTGAATCTAACTTCATCTTCATTTTACCTGAATTTTGATAAATGACACTTTGTCGCTTAACCTTTAAAATTAATTGCTTATTAATAATACAGCAGCAACGGTTGAATCTATCATTCAGAATGATGATAATATAGTTGGGGATGTGAATCATAGGATTCAAGCAGATCCGATGAAATCAAAAAGTATATCTGGAGTTTTTTGCGATCGCAAGATGTCGTTGCAATTGAAGGAGAAGTTTTATAGAATCGAAGTAAAACATGCATTATTGTATAGTACTGAATATTAGGCTATTAAACAATAATAAAAGTATAAAATAACTGAAGTTAGAATGAGAATGTTCAGATGGTTGTGTGGTAAAATTGGAAAAGATAAAATTAAAAATGAAGAAATATGTATTAAATGGGAGTGAATTCAATTGTACATAAGACGAGAGAATATCACTTAAGGTGGTTTGAACATGTGTAATGAACACCCAAAGATATAGCAGTCAGGAGGACCGAGATCTTAACTATAGAAAATTTAGTGACACGTTAGAATAGATAGTTAAAAATTTGGATGCAAGTTATCTATAAAAATATGAGTATCAAGGGTTTAGTTGAAAAAATGATTTAAATAGGAATGAGTGGCGTAAGAAAATCCGAATTAGTTGAATTAATGTATTTATTATTATCGTTATTGTTATTATGGATAATTTATTTTTATTTCTTTCGTTTCATTATTTGTATTTTTTAGTTTTAACTTTTATATTTTTACTTTCAACTTTTAATTTTTTTGTTATTTTATTTTAGTTTATTATTTTTTCTCTCTCTTCTCCTATATTGATCTCTCAAATGGTCGATCTCAAAATTTGAGATTAAGGCTCAATTTGTTGGGGTTTTTTTTTTTCTTTTTTTTTTTCTTTTTCCCTTACTTTTTTGTTTTCCTTCCAATTAATAAATATGGGCCATAGTAAGCTTGGATTGCCTCTAGTATACCTTTCATACTGGTTTTTTCCTTTGTTGTACTTGAGAACTATCACATCATCTGTAATTTCTTTGAACTAAGTCACTTTTTGAGGTTTTATAATATCTTCATATGAGCAAGCTAGCTAATGATATCGAGGAATTAGTGTGTACTGTGTTAACTAGTGGAATGGTGTCCACCACATTCAAGAATGTCAATGCATAAACAACCATCAATTAGGTAGGCGGGGGCATTTAGTTTATTTATGTGTGTGTGAATGTGTACTGTGGGGCAGGATGTAATATGTTTGCTTTTATTTGATGTATCTTTTTCCTTGCTTTGCTAACTGAGTACCTCTGGTAATTTAAATAGTTATGCTACCATTTTCTTTTCTTTGTCTTACGCCCCACTCTTGTCAGAACTCCTGACCTGGTGCTAGCATATGATCAACTTGTTGATATAGAAAGCTTGATGTTCTCTGCTCTAACCTGTTTTACTTTATGAATTGTAGGAGTGGGTTACTGATAATCCATTTGTAATATCACCAAGAATTAGTTTTGAAGTCAGTGTGCGTCTTCTTGGTGGATTAATGGCCTTGGGATACACAATAGCAACCATCTTGAAAAGACGCAGCCATGTACTTGCAGATGATAGGGTGTGTCTGAAGATTGATTGGTTGGAACAACTCAATAGACAGTATGTTCAGGTAAAATTATGTAATTTTTATTTGTTCGTCTTTGTGGTGACTTTGTGCTCTCTCTCTCTCTCTCTAACAAAATGATTTTTTTTTTTTGGGTGCCTTTTTGATTCTCAATGGTGGCTTAGACCCTATAGCCTATCTCCTGAGCCATCTACTAAGAAAAATATTGTTTTTCTGCTCAAAAGGTGCAAGGCAGAGATCGCTTAGTCGTAAAATGTGTTGCAGAGCAGCTGGGATTAGATGGTTCATATATCCCCCGTACTTACATAGAACAAATTCAGATTGAGAAGCTTGTGAATGAGGTCATGGTAAGGTACTTTTTTTTTTTTTGCTTATTTCCTGCAATTTAGGTTTTGATTATGTTTCTTTATCAGGCACTGCCAGATGATTTGAAGACAAAGCTTAGCATAGATGAGGACCTTGTCTCAAGCCCTAAAGAAGCACTCTCTCGGGTCTCTCTAGATAGGGTTCTCTCAAGGAATAAAAGTCTCACAAGGTGAGATTACTGTTCCCTCTTCTTCATGGTTCTGCAAACCCAAGAACGTGAAGAGATTGCATATTGCAATTATCTTTAGGAGAGTCCATACTTGTCAGATACTAACATCGGTCATCTATTAGAGAATTTATTTCTCATGCTGAGTGATCCAAATACTGATGAGCTGATCATTCTAGAACCATATGACATGAATACTATGTGCTTTCTAGACATGCTATGTATTTTTACGAATATATGAGGTGATTAGTCTTTGCATTTTATGCTATAGTATAATTGTGTGGTGGCAGACAGCTTGCTTGCAAGTCATCGTAGTTAAAAGGTGAGGGGGTGGGGTGAGTAGGGGGTGCTATGTAGATTCTAATTCATATTGGATCCAATGTGTTATTTGAACAGTGGAATGTCACATTCATATTCAACGCAAAGGGAAAAGAATTTCTCCAAGGGATATTCTTCAGACAATCGAAGATTTGCTGACAGAACCTCAGAATCACAAGCAAGATTAGCTAGCCAGGTAAGAATGCAGAAACTAGGAGAACATTTTCTGCTTGCTGGCGTTTTTTTTTTCCACAAAAGAAAAGAAAAAATAGAACATTGTAACATGTTTCTTTTCTCACATGGATTGATTATGTTTCTTAGGGAGTAGTTAATCAACTATCTGAACAGATATCAACTCTGAATGAAAGGATGGATGAATTTACCTCTCGGATTGAAGAGCTAAATTCCAAGTTAATTGTGAAGAAAGTTTCTACAAGCCAACAGAACATGACTTTGCAAGCTGAGTCATGCAATGGCTCTGGGCCCACTTCTTACTTTATCTCGGGCTTGGGAAATGGTTCTTTGACTGGATCAATGATGCATAATTCCTCATCTTCATCCCAATTAGCAAAGGAGTCCTCCTTAATGGAAGAGGTAATTTATTTTCGCATCATATCTGCTGTAATTAAAATTGTTAAATTTCTCTCCCTCTCTCCATCCCTATTTATTCAGGCAAACATTGAGAAGATGCAAGCAGTCTACAAATTATATATTCTGTGTTTGAACGCTCATGAATGAGAATCTATTTTATTTTTTGTTAAAGCAGAGAGTGTGAACGGCAACTTGTTTACTGCATGAGGTAAAATGGGCAGAGGTCTGATTGTTGAAGTAGGGAAGTAAAGTGGATTCCATCTATAATTAACAAAATGAATATGGATATAAACAAGCAGTTAAGTGGATATATCACCGACATTGCTAGGATAAATGCTTATGACCAATTTCCTGGAGATGGGCATGAAAACAAATTGCTGAAATAATTTCTGTGCATATTTTGTGTACACAAGATTGCTAGGCATGTTTTGACGGTGAAGAACCGAGTCTCCCATGATTCATTAGTAATATTATGAATGAAGAACTTGGATATGATTTTAACATTCATCGAAGACAGCATTAGAAAAAAATGCTTAGAATGACTTTGTTAATTTTGGAAACTGCCCTACATGCCTACGCCAAAGCCAACTTATAGACACTTGTCCAAATATGGATGTGTCATTATTGCAGCAAGGCTGAGTGGTCATTGCCTATAGTATCCTCATTTAACATTTGCATGATCTGAAGACGTTTTTCCTAATCAAGACATGAATTGTCAGCTTGTGTCTTTGGAGACATAGCTCAATACCTCTTCCCCCCCCCCCCCCAAAAGAAACCCAATCTATACAAGCTGACAAAAGTAGGAACAATACAGTACAGAGATGGATTGTTCGCTCACTCCATGGAAATTTTGATATCTTTCTTACAGCATATTTAATAAGTCAGATGGTTTCTTACAGCATATTTGCTAATGTTTGATTTCAGATCTATTCACCAAGTCTTTGTCTAAAACCATGCAATGTTAGTGAAGTTTTTAGATGGTGGCATTTCTGAAAAATCCAGAAATGCATCTTCTTTGTTAATTGCCAATTTTTTATTATAGTTTGGATGAAGTTGAATGTTCAAGGGCCACTAGGGAGGCACCTAACATTTGAGTTCATCTCAAGGTCAATGGTGTTCTATGTTCTTTCTGTGTACATTTTGAGTGTTACTGAATGCAAAAACATCCATCTTCATAATCTCATCCACAAATTTGGCTTGTTTCAGGTACTAATTATTTCAAGAGGACAACGCCAAATTTTGCATCAGCTAGACAATCTGAGCAAACTGCTTCGTGAGAACATGATGGAAGGTCAACGTCAAGTAAGAAAAGGGTCTCTTGCAGAAACCTTCACAGTGCCTCTTGCGGCAACACTAGTAATTGGGGGTTTAGGAATTGTCTTGTTTAAGAGCTTCTCACCCCGAAACTGACTTTTTGTTTAGCAATTTTTTCTTTTTACCTTTTTTAAAAATTCAAATTTTCCTTTTTATTCTTTCTTCTGCTCCCCCAACTCACTAAAGAAAAAAGGAAATTATTGAAAAAGAAAAGAAAAATTCCCAATCTTTATAATTTTACAGTTGAAATTCTACATTTTTTCCCCTTTTGATTTGCATTTAGCCCCCATTTTATCTTTTTGCTTTTACTTGAGATAGCTAGACTGTTCAGTGGTTAAAAGGAAGCAAGTGATAACCTTACAAAGTCATTACAGTTTCTTTTGTACCATTGACATCTTTTGGCTCTATAACCCTTAGTTGGAAAATAGATCACGAAGATTAAATCGACTTGGTATGTACATTTATCCATCATTTTAATTGATTCTCTCCCTGATTTGTGCTTTTTCAAAGGCTATCTGAATTTTTGTTGTTTATTTTGGAGTCTATATGATAATGGCACTCCTTGGTTGTCACCGTTGACAAAATATTTCTGTAAACTATAAGTGGCGAAGTGACATTCTGCTACTACGGTACGAGGTTATGGTATTGTAGTGAATTGTTTAATCATCATCATTCAAGCATTTTCATTGCAATTATTAAGAGTCTTTTAACACAGCAGAAAACATTCGAAACAAGGGATCATTACCAGACTCTTGCATATGACAACATATCCCAATACATGACTGTTTGTGTGATTTTTGTTATCCATAAATATGTGTGTGTGTGTGTGTGTGTGTGTGAGAGAGAGAGAGAGAGAGAGAGAGAGAGGAGATGTTGGATCTTTTAGCACGGGGGGTTCTTTTGCCTCACGGGTGGCTGGGGTTCATGCTACCGCGATTTTCTTCTTTTGTAAATGATATTTACTCTTGTTCACCAAAAAAAAGACATGACGGAATTTTTTTTTTTTTTTGATACATGAGTTTTACAAAAATTATAAAAATTATAGAAATGCACATGTTTAAAACACTGGATTTTGGAAAAGATATTTGAGTGAGAATATTTTACCATTTGAATGTTCTTACAAGGACAAAGACATGTTGGAATTTTAACATTAGACCCAACATCCAAAGTATTATAATTAACAAAGTATGATAATTAACGATGACATTAAAATTGATTAAGATTTTAATTTTTGTTTTAATTTTTTTTTAAAGGTATTCAATAAAATGATTAAAAAAAAGATATGTCAGAGTGTTAGAATTATGCTTTTGGTATTTTTCTCTTAATTTTCATTTAAGGATGTTCAAGGTTCCCATTCATCTTATATTACCTTTACACATTATTAAGGAAACAATTTAATGATTATAAATATTTTTTTTTCTAATTTTATGATTCAATATATATATATATATATATATATATATATATATATTACCCTTCACAGTTGGGGCCAAAATTACCTAAAACAATGATGCCTCCAAAGGAATCGTGTAGACTCCAAACAGTGATGCCTCAAACAGGGAGATTCTTCAATCGCTTTTTGATCAAAAAGGAAAAAAACAAAAACGAAGAGAAAGTTTGAAGTTTATTATAAGATTTTGCATTAATGTTAAAAAAGAGTGCTAATTCACTTCGTAACCCTCTTAATTATAGTTAAGATTTAATTTGAAATATTAAAGGTTAAGATTGTGTTAATAAAATTAACAACCTCTTAAATTAAAGTTGAGGTTTTCAGTACGAAGATAATATTTATACACATATGGTTTTATTTTTTATTTTTTCTCTTTTATTATGTCAATTTCCTTTTTCATTTTCCCATGTTTTAAAAAGAAAGTAAAAAATTGGAAGGGGGGGGGGTGAAATAGCTGTTGCGATGTTAGAATTGTGCGTGTATAATTCTTCGATCCTTTTAATTCCTCATCAACTTTACCCTTTTCCACCCAAAACTCTCTCTCTCTCTCTCTCTCTCTCTCTCTCTCTCTGAAATTGATGTCCGGACAGAAGACGAGGCACTTAATCTCTTCTATTAAGAATCCGGTGATTTATATTAATCTAACCCCTCTTTTCTCTTTAATTCAATGAATTTCGATCGTTAGTTTCTGTGACCGGGAGTCATTTGTTTGTTAGTTTTGATTTTGTCTATGTTTCAATGCTATTTCTTGATCTAAAACGCATTTTATCTCTCTCGCAAACAGACGCACGCAGAGTTTTAGATGATACTTGAAGTCCGAATGGTTAAAGATCTTTGTGATGGCATCAATTTGATCGAATTTGGGAAATCCGTGTAAGAAAATATATGGGTTTTACTCGATTTTTATTTTCTTGATTTTTATTGGGCATATCCTGAATCAAGATTGTGATTTTAGAATTCATTCTGGACAATTGGTTAATGGGGGTTTCAATTTTTTAAGGGTTTTAGCTGGATTAAGTTGTATGTTTTGATATTCTTTTTTCGTTATTTGGATTGAATTGGGAAAATCCCATGAGAGAAAATTCATGGTTTTACTAAATTTTCTTTTGGAATTAACCTTTTTCTAATTTCCTGCACCAAGATTTGATTCCGAAGTCATTTTTGGGTAAATTTGCAATGTGGTTCTCTACAAGTTTTGTAGGGTTTTGGCTGATTTCAGTTGTGTAATCTGTAATTCTTTTCTGCTCACTGCTATTGCTTTGTTGGTATTACAGTTGAAACTTTGAAGAAATGAATGAAGATATTGCTCCTGATTTGATCAGTGATTTGCCTATAAGCATTATAGAAATCATTCTTTCTTTGTTGCCATTAAGGGATGCTGTAAGGACGAGCATTTTATCGAGCAAATGGAGGTACCGATGGGCTTCTCTACCACAGCTAGTATTTGATGACCATTGTGTAAATTTTTCCAATGATAGAAACCTAATCCAAAAGAACCTCATTAGGTTTATTAGTCGGGCCCTCTTGCTTCACAAGGGACCAATTCATAAGTTCAAGCTATCCACTTCGTATTTGCAAAGCTGGCCTGATATTGACCAGTGGATTCTTTTTCTTTCAAGAAGTGACGTTAGAGAATTGTTTCTTGAATTGGGTGAAGGGGAGTGGTTTCGTGTGCCTTCATGCCTATTTTCTTGTCATAAGTTGACTTGTTTGGACCTATTTCGGTGCGAATTGGAACCGCCGCCAACTTTCAAAGGGTTCATGTGTTTGAGGAGCCTAAATCTTCAACAAGTTGTGATTAGTCCCGAGGCAATTGAGCATTTAATTTCCAGTTGCCCTCTCCTTGAGATTCTCTCAATGTCATACTTTGATCACTTAGCTCTCAACATTTGTGCTCCGAATCTCAGATACCTATGTCTGGAAGGTGAATTCACAGAAATTTGTTTGGAAAATACCCCATTATTGACTGCCATGTCTGTTGCTATGTATATGGCTGATGACTTTGCTGAATACCATGATCAAATTTCAACTTGCAATTTTATCAAATTCCTTGGGGGTGTACCCCGTCTGGAGAGGCTCATAGGCCACATATACTTCACCAAGGTAACATTCCTTTTAGCTTATAATTGAGTTTGGAGGAACTTTTCTTAGTTTCAATTGATAATATATAGCACTGTCAAGCTGAAAATCCTTCTCCTTTGTGCTTCCTCATTCGCAGTTTTTAAGCATAGGTAATGACTTGAGAAAACTTCCTCTAACGTATAGCCTTCTCAAGATCATTGAATTATACCAAGTAAGCTTTGAAGATATGAAGGAGATACTCGTTGTTCTTCGCCTCATTCTAAATGCCCCAAATTTAGAAGAATTACATATCTCCGTGAGTGATTAGAAACTTTGCAAATTTTGATGCTTTTTGTGATGAGTATTTGGCTTCCATATGATCAAAGTTAAGATTATTTTAAGGCTAGTGTGAACTTTTATTATCTGACTGGTCCCGGTTCGTGCAGGGAACCTCAAATGCAACTACAGCAATAGAAGCTCCAGACTTGGATTACTGGACAAAAGAATGGCCTTCGGACTGCACATTCAAGCACCTTGAATTGGTTAAAATGATAGATTTGTCTGGCTTGCCGCATGAGATGCAATTTATCAAGTTTCTGCTTGAGAATTCACCTGCACTCGTGACAATGATTGTCATGCCTGGTGTATATGTTATGGACCGAAGAATGGATATGTTAATAGAGCTGTTGAAATTCCGGCGAGCTTCTGCACAAGCAGAAATTCTGTTTAGACAAGAATAAGTGATAGTCCCATTTGGCCTGTAGAATTCATTTTTACCGATCTGTTTATCTATTTTTTTCCTTCAATACTGTAGCTCACCTGAGAGTGCTAATTATTCTGCATAATTACGGCAAAATAACAGATCATAATAACAAGGTTGTCAATTGCTCAGATGTTCTATTGAGATACCTACATTTTGTCTACTTCAATCGATAATTGCAGTGTGGTGGAAAGAATCTTTCTCCAAATCTGGTGGAATTAATCTTTCTCCACATCTGGTGGAACGGAATTAGATGATGAAGGAAAATCTCTGTTGCTTGAAGGTTTTTGGAGTTTCTGCAACATCTAGATCTTGAGGTGTTAAGTTTTGTTGCACATACAGTTTGAATTTCTATAGCTGGAAGCAAGTGGGTATAGAAAAGAAGGAAAAGTGTAAGCATTCACTTGCTTGAATGGGAACGATTCACTTGCTTAAATGCTTCTGTTGTTGATCGTTGTGTCATCGTCTGGCTAGTGTGTGTTTGTATAATACGTGTGGTTTCTGGGCTCTTTTACACGTTCGATATATATATATTGGTTACAATACACATTCGATATATTTACAGGTGAGCGTCCCATAGAAGTAATTGACAAATCCTTCAAAATTCTCTTCATACAGCAGTATCCGGTAAAATATGCGCAACCCCTTTAGAAAATATGTTACGAGCTGAGAGTAAAATACAATCCCCATAAAATTTTCTTTCTCCTCCAAAAACAAAACCATGCAGAAATCACCCGAATGTCAGCTTTTGAGAGTGGATTCTATACAGTGAGAGATCAATTCCACAAATTCCTCAGAGCTTCAAGGACCTGATTATACATCAAAATCTTTTTGTCATTCTTCTCATCAATTGGCTTTTTTGCTATTGTTTTATCTGGGCCCAGATAGCTCCATTGCTTGGACAAGCAAGGAGGAGTCATCAGTAAGATCAGAGTATCTATCTGGAGAGGAGAATTCATTGGTTCTGCACCTGGTTGCTTCAGCTCTTTGTGAAGCCTCCCATTTCTCTGCAAGGCCATCTCCTACAAGCATTCTAACCACTTCAGACATTTTTGGTCTGTGAATTGGCAGATATTGAGTGCATAATAGAGCTACTTGAACCATTTCCTCAAGCTCAATTCGATCATAGTTATCTTTCAGATTCTTGTCAACTAGCATATCTAGCTTCTTTTCCTGGTGAATTTTCTTGACCTGCAATCAATGCCATGAAAAATATGTTTTAACTCTATCAAAGAATCTTAACTAACATGTTCAATTAAAAATTCTATTTTTCATACCCAGTCTAGCATAGCCCCTTTCTGATTTGCTGATTTCCCAAATTCTAGAGCTCTTAGACCGGTGGTTAGTTCAAGAAGAAGAATTCCAAAGCCAAATACATCTGTTTTCTCTGAAGAATGGCCTGTTGAGAGATACTCCGGAGCTATGTGGCCTACAGTGCCCCTCACAGCAGTTGTCACATGTGAATCATGGTGGTCTAACAACTTTGCTAGTCCAAAGTCTCCTACCACTGCATCACAATAGTCATCAAGCAATATATTGGCAGCCTTCACATCTCTATGAATGATTTTCGGATCACACTGCTCATGCAGGTATAACAATCCCCTTGCAGCTCCTAAGGCTATTCTTTTTCTCATGCCCCAGTCTAAGGTCGGTTTGGCTGTAAACAAGATACAAGAAACTTAGTAGACAGTTCTAGCTGATGCAATGGTGAAGGTGGTTACCTTTTAGACGGGAAGCGACACTGCCATTAGACATGTAAGGGTAAACCAGAAGTCTCTCAGTTGCTGTCATACAAAACCCATATAATCTGAGAAGGTTGCGGTGAACTGCAAGACTGATCATCTCAACCTCGGTCTGGAATTGGATCTCCCCTCCAACAGCATTGCCATCCTTAAGCCTTTTAACAGCCACAACAGTCCCATCTTGAAGATAGCCTTTGTAGACATCGCCAAATCCACCCTTTCCAAGAATGTTCTTGCTGCTGAAGTTGTTTGTAGCAATCTGAAGTTCTCTAAATCGAAACCTCTTCAAGTTCCCAGGGCAAATTTCTTCATGATGTTTTTCTGAAATTTTAAGAATACCACAAGGGTGATAAGTCTACCTAATCTGCTACAAACCTTATCACGTAATCTATAAGTTACATTGTGTTTCACTGACCATTGACATCGAAGAACATTTGCCGGTTATCTCTTTGTCTCCACCAAAGAAGCAACCCAAATCCAAGAACAAGTAGGCAGATGCATCCGAGGCTTGAACCAAAGGCTAAAGCAACTTTGTGACTTTTGGGTCTTGTAGATGGTGGGGACTCTGGAAATAATACTCTAGGTTAGTATATATAGCTGAAAATTTCATGTCAAGCTAAGTTGCTATGAGAGTAACTACTTTGTGAATAGTTGGAGTCTGAAGAAGACAACTGCGAAGTTCCATAGCAGTCTAATTCAGTACCTGATGCACATATCAGAGGGTTTCCTACAACGCTACATCAACAAGAGCATTAAGTACTTCTGATTGAAATACTTAGCATCAATGGTTATACTAAGATTTGAAGATAGACAAAATTAGGGTTACTCACCTGAAGGTTTTGGCTAGCAATCTGGGTGTAGGACCACTCAGATTATTATAAGACAAGTCACTGAAAAATATTCAGAGAACCAATCATTCACTTGTTCACATAAATCTTTTACAAAATAGAAAATGTTCTGAGACAGTTTTACGTACAGAAAGTCAAGCTGAGTCATGTTAGCTAGAGACATTGGAAGTGCTCCGGAAAGACTATTGTTATTTAGTCTCCTGCACACAAATTTTAAGATAGTTAAAGGCTCAAACTAGTAATAAATTATATTATAGACACATTAATTTCTTCTCCATTTGACTTACAAGTATTGAAGACCTTTTAGGTGAGATAGAGAAGAGGGAATTTCACCGGAGAAGATGTTACTGGAAAGATCAAGAGTATGAAGCTTTGAGAGCTTCCCAAGCTCAGCTGGGATTAGTCCCGATATATAATTATTTTGCAGAAGCCTGCAATAGATTATTTTTATTAGTAAAAAAAAAAAAAAAAAAAAAAAAATATCTTCATTTTCCTCTCCCTATTTTCGCTCATTGTATTTGTAAATGACTAGTACTCACACAACTTGAAGATTTGTCAAGTTTCCAATGCTTGGTGAAAGAGTGCCAAATAAGTTCTGGCTTGGGATACCTCTGCAGACAAACCAATTCAACTACCTCAGATCCTCAAATCATATATCATCATTTAGTTATAATTACAAGTTCATTTAGTTAATGATAATAAAATTTAAATGTTTTTTGAGCAAATAATTATAATGAAGTTGGTATTTTGCAAAATAACTTACAACCCAATGACTAGGCTGTCGGATGAGCAAGTAACCATGGTCCAACTACAAGGATCAACAGCATCACCATCCCAATTCTCAAGAACTCCATGAGGATCTTCCAATGAAGCTTTAATGCTTATCAATGCTTGCACTGCAAAATCATTAGCAAAAAATTAATTAATTTTTTTTTTTGGCACTACTTTGAACCTGTCTAGCTTAACAAGATATCACAGTAGTAACATTATTTTGAATTTACCTTCAAAGTTGACGCCTTTAGGAGACAGCAAAGCATTTGATGAAGCCCAGAGGCAGAACAAAGCCACAGAATGGAAAACAGTATCAACCCTCCTTATTTCCATTGGCATAGATTTCAAAAGCCCAGATGACAAAATCAGCTTTTTTTTTTTTTGGTTCGATTGATTCAACCAATTTTCAAGTGAGTTGGTATTTTTTTGTGGAAGACACAATTTCCATGAACTAGGACTAACACCTTTTGCCAGGAGTATGGAAGAGAAGAAACAATGGGTTCAGTTAGGCGGTAAAGACCAGAAAAAGAGCTACGATGTCTCCCACTGATTCAGCTAAGTATGGAAAAGAAAGAACATGTATATATAAATATATATATATATATATATATATATAATGAAAAACTGAATTTAACCATAGATTAAATAAAAGGAGAAAAAAATAAAAATTCCTTCAATCATGCATCTGTTTGTTGAAAGAGTGTTGAAAAATTCTTAGTTTTCCGAATGCGTTTCTTGGTTTACTAATTTATATTTATTTGTTGGACACTTGTGGGTATCTGTATGGCACTGAAATAGTTATATGCTGGCAATTTTTTGGCTTTTCATGAGCTTCTACTGTGCTTCTTAGGAATCCAACATTCCCTGAGCTGAGTTTGGCCATTCATTAAGGTCCCAAAAATTCCTTATTTTTAGTGAATTACATTATCCTTTAAAAAATAAAAGATAAAAAGGTTGAGAATCTCGAGAAGGAGATTGGATTGGGTTTGGTGATGTGAATGGACCCTCATGGTATCTCAGTTCATGAATTATTAACTTTAATATGGACACGTCGCGAGATGTTTATCTGTAATTATCCCTTATTTGGGGTCGCTTTTTGCTTTATTAAATAAATCTCATTCAATATATAAAATATTTTTTAATTTAATATAAAAATAAAAAAAATATATATATATATATACATAATCTTTTATTATATTTTTATAAAAAAAAATTATTTTCATATTTTAAAATTATAATCTCAAAATCATCAAAAAAATATATATACCTTTATCTTTATCGTTACACCATGAACCATCGTCTCGCTTTTGCTTTATCGATGATTCTAAAATACTCTACTGCTCTTCACAGTCAGCAGATTGTCCAACCACATAAGTATTCATCATACAAAACGCAAAAGTTGCTCTCTCTCTCTCTCTCTCTCTCTCCTGGGTCCACCAGACAAGAAATAATAGATTTAAAAGAAATAGAGAGGGAAAATGTAAAGGAACAAGTGTTTCTCTTTAAGAAAATTTAAAGAGCTTTATAATGACAAGACCTCTTTTTTTAACAAATGTGACAACCTCGGCTAAATATACATTTCAAATGTAAGTGAACTCATGGTTAAATTTACAATTGTTTATAAATACGACAAAACAAATAAATGTACATAAAAATTATTTAGAGATAAGTGTATTTTGCAAATTTAAAATTTGAACGAATCTTATAATACACCTCATTAAGCTGTCTCATCTCTGGTTCTGGACAGAGCTGAGTTGGGCCAGGTTCGCTTTGACCTTTCAAGCCTTGTATCACGCTTTCTTGATTTTTTTTTTTTTTTTTTTTTAGTTGGATCGAGCTTTTTAAAGAAAATCTAGACATTAAACCTAACCCAAATCTAAAAATTATTAAAAAAAAAATGATAGTGTGAGTCTAGCTCGACGCAAGGTTGGAGCATTCATACTCTCACATGATACACCAAGGAAAAAGAAATTAGTACTATATTTTATTTTATTTTAATATAAATTATTAATATATGATAAAAGTTCGGCTAAATTTGATTCTAACTATTTTTTTTACGTATATAAGACTTAAACTTAAAATCTTATTTAACATATATTAGAATTCACTCACTCAATCAATTAGGTGTTATTAATATTATATTTTATTACATTGTTTATTTTTTTATGTATGATATTAGTATTTAAAATCATATTTTAATTAATTTGGTTCGAAACTTATAATAATCCATTTTGAAAACTAACATTCTAATGTAATTTTTAAAAAATTTTTTTTTTTATTTCAAAAATTCAAATTTAAAATTTTAATTAAAGGATCCGTTATATTCACTGTACATTCGTTCTTTACTTTGTTTATGTATCACTCGATTTATGGACTACACATTTTTAACGGGATCTCACCATTATGCTAATCCCACGTAACACGTTACTTCATAACACAGTTTCTATATTGTACAACAATAAAAATGGTACAGAAGTGAATTTGTTAAAGAAAAAAGAAAAAAAAAACCATGTTTCAATTATGACTTGTCTACACAAATATTAAAAGAATAAAAAAAGATGAGAAGGAAAAAACACACACATATATATTTAAATATATAAAAGAGTCTCTCTCTCTCTCTCTCTTATATATATATATACATTGAATGATGTCTGATCAAAAGGACCTCAGGGTGGGGCTTTCCTAGGAGCAGGGTTGTGGTGCATCAGTCTTACACCAAAGTGGAACTGGAAGCTAATGCAATGTCCCACTTCACACCCCCACAGAGCCAAGCCCTGGCTAATAGGCCATCAAGTATTTGTTGTACACACGTGCACCTGCACATGACCCCACAATGTAGGTTGGCCTTCTTCTTCCACTGTATTCAAATATTTTCTTTCGTTTTGGATTGGAAGTGATTGCGCCATTACCATTATTATTGAAGGTGGAATTGGAGTAGTTTTGAATTGATATAATTAATAATCCATATATTAAAAATTCATTCTAGATAGCTTTAGCCCTTAGAGAAAACATAAATTTCATTTCTATCCCTCTTGTGATGTTTGTACCCACCCAAAAGCATGTCTCAATTTCATTCCATTCCAGAAAGAGTAAACTTGAAAATAAAAAAATTTATGTTAGGAGAATTCTTCATAAATTGGACCCAACAACGCTTAAATTGGATTAGACGGAATATGATTTTGAATATAAGTTGATTGCTTAGTTTAGAGAGGATAAATTTGGTGTACAATAATGTAAGTATAACAAAAGGCAGATACAATGCTGGTGTAAATTGAGTGCACAACATTTTTAGTGGGAGTGGTTGGGTGTCTTTTATATCTCTGAAAACCCTCTACAATAAAATATTTTGGCTTATTTTTCTTCTCATCTCAATCCTCTAGCCTATGCTCCATATAACATGCACTTTCCATGTTTACAACTTTTTTAACCCTTCTGTCAATCCTTACTTTGCCGATCAATAAAGTTACTCCGCTAAACAAGAGGGGGGGGGCACACCTTCCACTCTCTCTCTCTCTCTCTCTCTCTCTCTCTCACAGAATGGGGTCAAACGAGTGGGTTGAAAAGATTGAATATAATCCTAACGAAGATATTTGCACCCCCGGGGGGGGGGGTACCCACATGAGTAGGAAATTTATTGTTTCCTCTATCCACAAGGTTGGATTGAATGGAAAAACAAGTGTTTTGCTGGCCCTTTGAACAAATATCAGTACACAAACCACATAATAACTCCCCCCCCCCCCAAAGATGGAGGAGAAGAATCAAAGTTTTAAAAGAACCAAACGACAGTCATAAAACCCCAACTTTTGCCTCCTCTCATGTCAGAGACTCGGAATCCCACTTCAGTTATCTTCACTTGGCTGTGTATGATGATGGAACATCTAGATTTCTGCCACTGCCACGAGATCAACTTCCATCTCATCTCAATCTCAATTTGATATTCTTTCTTTTCCTCTATCTTGTCTCTGAAACTTAGGGTCCACTTCTTTGTTATGTGTGATTCATATGCGTTGTTTTAGTAGGATTCATCCGAGGACCCAACCACATCTTTGGTCACCTATTTTGGTGTATAGTCAGGTGAGGACGAGGCTCTCTAGTGCAAGCGCAGAGAGATGGAACATACCCTCAAATCCCAAATTGAGCATTTTTAAGTAAAACCCCTTAAGCTTTGGAGGCAGATAATTTTGGCTTAGACAAATTAGGGTATCTATTTCAACCATTCAACTTAAAGGGACATAAGTGAGCGAAAGTGAATTGTGATTAGAAACCAGTATTTTATAAGCATTTAAAATCACAAGAAACCTAGTTTGCCACCACTAGGATTTTATAAGCAATGTCCATGCTATCATGAAAGCATTAGAAAAAGAGAAAAAGAGGATTTTAGACCTTTTTCAAGAGGTTCTCCTTTAAAGCTTTGGATACCATGATTCTCTTTTGGTTCTTGGATTTTTCTACAAATCTCATTTGATTTTTAGATTTTTCTACAAATCAAATTCAAGTCGAGGATTGCGAAATGAGGGAAGACGGGATGGAGCTAGATTGTGATTAGCAGTGGTTCATACCTTTCCTACTCCCCTAGTCTCCTATGAATTGCACCGTGATTACCTGGAATTGCAGAGGAATTGGCAACGATAGTTCAGAAGAACTTGCACGGAGATGGTCGCAGTCAGTCTCCTGCAATTTTGTGTTTATTGGAGACTAAGGCTAGCTCAAATAAGACCCCGGATTTCATGGTGAAGCATAGGTTGGACGGTGAGTATTTGGTTGAAGTGGATGGGTACAGAGGTGGTTTATGACTCAATTGGAACAAGAGTAAGGTGGACGTTTATGTTGCTAAGTCCTCTTATCAGTTGGTGCATTTAAAAATTAGAGAGTGGAATACTCACTGGTGGCTAATTTGTGCTTATGTCCAACCCTAGGGAAAAGATAAAAATACCTTTTGGAAGGATATACAGAAGTTTCAGGAGGAGGTTCAGGGACCTTGGTTCATTATGGGAGACTTCAATGAGATTGCTGGTAAAGATGAGACCACTAATAAAAGCACTAGAAGTCAGAGAAGGGGCAAGAATTTCAGAGATATATAGGAGAATTGTAATCGGCCGGATTTTAAAGCTATTGGCTTAAAATTCACTTGGACCAGAATGCAAGGAGGGAGGATTATCCTTCAGGAGAAGTTGGACAGAGTTTTGGGAAATCATGAAGCAAAGCTTGTTTTCCCAGAAATGAAGATCATTAATCTTCCTTGCCTTCATGGAGATCACAATCCGGTTATCCTGCACACCAAGTTATCTTCCTTGCCTAAGCCCGATAAGAAGCCCTTCAGATGCAAGGCTGCATGGCTGACTCATCCAGGCTTTAGCGATGTTTTTAGGAAAGCCTGGGGCATGAGTGAGGGGTTCCTCCCTCAGTCCATCAAAAGCACAGTACAGGAGTTAAAAGAATAGAATAAATTAGTGTTTGGAAATATATTCTGGAGGAAGAGAAAACTAGAAGCTAGAATTAGAGGTATTCAAAACTGCAAATCTCTCAATCACTCGAAGGCCCTTCAAGATCTAGAGCTTCATCTTCTTGATGAGTACTCCAAGGTTTTAGAGCAGGAGGAAATCTATTGGCACCAGAAATCAAGAGTAAATTGGATAAATAAGGGTGATAGGAACATTAAATTTTTTCACATCACTACCAAAATTAGAAGATAGAGAAATAAAATCTCAGCCCTGCAAATTGATGGAGAGTAGTGCATGGAGAGTGGTGCACTGATTAGAACAAGCTTAAGGGTCACGTCAGAAATCATTTCACAGAGCTCTTTAAGGGCAAAAAGGTTGGGCATCCCAGTGCTGCCTTTAGGCGCATCATCAAGAAGATAGAGGACAAGCATCATGGGAGTCTAATTAGAGTTGCAGGTGTTGAGGAGACAAGGCAAGCTGTCTTCTCAATGCAAGGTCTCAAGGCGCCTGGTCCAGATTCCAGCCAATGGATAGTGGTCAAAGAGTCTCTCCACAGGTTCGTGAACTCAGCCATTAAGGAGGGCTATTTCTATCCTAAACTAGCTAATGCTTATATGGTCTTAATCCCAACATGTGAGTCCCAGAACAATTCACGACTTCAGACCAATTAGCCTTTTAAACACCGCCTTCAAAGTGCTTTCCAAGGTCCATAGGTTAAGACATCTTCTTCAAGACCTTATTGGCCCTTATCAAAGCATCTTCCTCCCTGGGACGGGCACTGCGGGAAACATTGTCATCATGCAAGAAATCATCAACTCTCTTTACAAGTCCAAGAGCAATAACCATGGTATGATTCTCAAAGTAAACTTAAGGAAGGCTTATGATAATGTTAGTTGGGAGTACTTGGGGAAAATCCTGCTTGACTACAACCTTCCTCTTCCTCTTGTTAGAATCATAATATTCATGATTACTTCTGGAGAAGTCTCCTTAATTTGGAATGGTAAGGTCCTTTTAGCCATGAAAACGGGACATGGGCTTAGAAAAGGAGATCATTTAGCTCCCTACCTTTTCACTTTTGTTATGGAAAGGTTATTCTATATGATCCGTGAAAAGGTGAGAAAGGGAAGATGGAATTCTATCAAGATTGCTAGGAATAGCCCTTCCATTTCCTATTTATTCTTTGTCGATGACCTTTTACTCCTTGCTAAAGCTGAGCAGCTAAATTTAAGTGTCATTTTTAAATGTCTTAAGGAGTTCTCAGAGGAGAGTGGTTTACAAGTCAATCATTTCAAGTCTAGAATCTGGTTTTCTCCTAAAACCCCTTAAGTTACCAAGACTCCTTATCGCCTCAGCAAACCTAGGGAGATATCTAGGGTTCCCCACCATTCATGAGAAGATTGGGAGGGATTTTTACAGCCAACTAGTTGAAAGAGTCCAGCAAAAGCTTACCGGATGGAAGGCCAAAGTCCTTAGCATGGCAGGAAGAAGGACCCTTGTTCAGGCAGTAAGCTCAGCCATCCCTTTATACACCATGCAAACAGCTTGGATTTCAAGGGAGACCTGCAAAAAATGGATAAGTTTAGTAGAGACTTTTTGTAGGATAACAAAGAGAATGGAAAGAAAATTCACTTAGTCAATTGGGACTCTATTTGTAAGCATAAAAGGATTGGAGGTCTGGGAATTAGGAAAATGGAAAATAACAATGTGGTTTTGCTTGCCAAGCTTGGTTGGATGATGGTCAATGACGAGAAACACCTGTGGTGCCAAACTCTTAAAGCTAAATACCTCAACAAGGAGAGCTTCTTTAACTACAAAAGAAGACCCGACAGCTCAAATGTCTGGAAAGGAATCTTGAATAGCAGAATTTACCTTAAAGAAGGCTCTAAATGGAGAGTGGGGAATGAGAAAGACATTGATTTCTAAAACGATAGATGGGTGGGTGACAACAAGCTCTTTGAGTAGATCATCTCTCCCCAACCTAGGGACATTCCTAAGTTTAAGGTTCAGGACTTCATAGATAGTGAGAGGAGGTGGAAGGTTCATGATCTTGAGGAATGGGTTTCGGTAGATAAAGTTGAAGAAATCAAAGGGATAATGATCCCAAGAAGAGAAGAGGCTAAGGACCACTGCTTTTAAAGAGCCTCCAATACTAGCTCCTTTTCAATGGCAAGTGCTTATTGGCTCATTCAAGGAGATCAAGCCAGAGATAATGAGTTTCCAGAAGATTGGAGATGGGTGTGGAGAAGCAAATGCCTCGAACGAATTAAACTCTTCTTATGGACAGCTAGAAAGGGAAAATGCATGACTAACTCTAAAAGAAAAAGAAGAGGATTCACCAACGATAAGTCTTGCCCTCTATCCAGAATTCATCCAAAAATTCTAATTCACATGCTCAGAGACTACGATATGTCGAAAGACTTCTGGAGGATGGCTTATAAGGGAATTGAAGAAAATGAAGTTTTTGGAAGGATGATGTTCATGATTGGTTAAGAACAGGTGTGGTAAATAAGTTCAGAGATCTCAAGTTCTAGGACGAGTGCTTTTTCTCAGTTGCTACTTGGTCCTTGTGGAAGAGGAGATGTAAGGCCTCTATGGAGGGAAAAAAAGAAAGCAACCTGGAGCTCATCAAGAAGGTCTGTAGGTTGAGTCGTGATTGGAAGGAAGCTCTTGACCACGAATGCAGAGAGAGAGACAGAGCCATTTTATTTGGGTTAAATGGGACCCTCTTGATGAAGGATGAGTGAAGCTCAATTTTGATGGGACAGTTTCTCCAGTCTCAAACAAAGCTAGTGCCGAAGGGGTCTTAAGAAAGGAAGATGGCAGTTGGCTTCGGGGTTACACCATTAACATTGGCAGTTCATATACTGTATCAGCTGAGTTTTGGGGTCTGAGGGAGGGCCTCAACCTGGCTAAACTTATGAACATTCAACACCTGCAAGTGGAAACTGATTGCATGCCTCTGGTCCATCTTCTGCATGGAAACACCAGTGAAGATCATCCCCTCCATCTCATTGTCTTGGAATGTCGAGACTTGATGCTCGAGTTGGGAGTCGCTCGAGTGGTTCACGTCTATAGAGAAACGAACAAGGTCGCGGATCATCTCGCTAAGTTAGGCGCTTCTGCTATCCCAAGTATCACCATTCTAGATCATTCCCCCATGCTTTGTGCAATCTCCTTGATGAGGATAGGAGGGGTTTAGCTTCTGTTAGGCTTTTTGTGCCCAGGTCCTCCAATCCTAGGCGTTTGCCCTTTAGCCTTGTTTGTTGTTGTCGTCTATTTTTTTACCCAAAAAAAAAAAAAAAAAATTGAAACGATGGTTCGCCGTTGAATGCGAATCCAACTGGCATAAATTATAGAAATTCTCAAAGTTCGTAGTAGGCCTAGAGCATACATAATTTCAACCCAAATCTAATTTCGTTCTTAGTAGGCCCAGAGCATACACAATTTCAACACAAATCTAATTTCCATGCACTAGACAATAAGGATCCACTAAACGAAACTCTCTCTCCCTGAGATCGAAGAATGACAGGAAAACCCACGAGAAAATAGTAGACCGACAGCACCAACATGGCATGAATGAGCCTAGTTTTAGGAGACACCCACCCATGTTAAAACAATGTCTAGACATCCAAAATCCAGACTCACTTTCACTCTTTATACACTCAAATCCGCGCAAGTACTACTTATTTTGTCACTTTGCTTCCTCCCCTCTTTTGGAGGATTATGAGCATTTTCATTTTACCATTTCCCCATTTTTTCCCTATCTAAACGTTAACAAAAGGAAAATCTGTCTCAAACTATAATGTGATTTTAACTCTTTGAAAAGCACCGGCACAGAGTGAGCACCAAACAGCAGGACAAAATCAAAGATACAAAAGGTAGAATCAGATAAAGCTAAAAAAGAAAAAAAAATTTAAAAAAAATCGAAAAAGAGATTACCCATTTGGATCGAAGTCTAATAGATCCCTTCTCACCGTTTTTATCACTCAGATAGCATTTGGAACACTAAAAAGTGGATATGGGGAGATTACCTTTCTAACTGATACCTAAATAATCTTTTCCCCTCTTTTATTTGTGTTTTGTAATAACGTCAAATACCCAACTATAATCTTATGTTTCAAAAGTGGTTGGATTTTGGTGCGCGTTCTTGTACCTGGGGATTTATTAGTAATTGTCTTGAGAACTCATTTTGAAGTTTTAATTATGATTATTGAAATAGGATTTGTGCATAAAAAGAAAATATTTTTGGTTAAGGAGAAATAGAGAGAACGAGGAGAAAGACAGGGAAGATCTCTTATATTGAGAGAGTCGTGGATAGTTAACCTAATAAAAAGAATATTGAATTTCTTAAATAAAACTCAGATTTGAATTTTTAAAATGGAAAAAACTATATTAAGAGAGTTGTACCCTTAAAGAAGGTCTGACAACAGTTTAAACTGAATTAATCGAAATATAATTTCAAATAACGATCCATTCAGTACCAAAAGAGAGAGAGAATTACAAAATATATCACAATTGTTCACTTAAATTTTGAGAGAAAGCGTTGTCACAAAATATATCAGATGGTTTTGACAACATGGGCAAAGAAATAAACATGGGCAAAGAACTTATTGACAACGGGGGCTATACAACATATGTGCGAAGGCGCGTCATGAATTTGTTGGCAGCATTTGTATTTTTTATTTATGTTATTTCCCAGCAAATCTGTAGACTGGCACAAGCTGAAATTGAAATCATTAAAAAACCCACCATAAAAAAGAACAGGTTTTATAACAGCAGGACAGCAGATTCCTTTGGTTTTGTCTGTAGGACAGAGAGGAACAGAGATGCCCTCACAAGTTACCCAAGACCTGTCTCTTTCATATAGCATTTTGTAATGCCAGTAACGCCTGGTTTGTAACACACTCTCTCTAGAATCACATAGACCAAAAGTAGTTTTCAAGAAAGAGACACAAAGAAAACAACAGCCGACACCCAACACCAGTTTCGCCTTTCGGCGACAAATAAGGCATTCCCTTCACAACTACGTCATTCATGGAAAATGTAATCCCTTTTCAGCCACAAATTTCTTGAAACGAAAAAGAAAAAGGCTCTCATGTACCATCTTTGTGCAACTTCTTTGCACCATGACAGGTCTGCTAAAAAGCCTGTCCTCTGAGCTAAAACAACTTGGGTGTATCTCAAAAGCCCTGACTATGGCTGATTCCTCCTCTTTGGGCTGAAAACCAAAGCAATTCTGTCTTCGGCCCCATTCAATAATTCAACTGTATAATACATGGTCAAATTATTTTGGCTATTAAGAATGAATTAGTTCCTATTTAAATTCTCAAAAGTTATTTTTCATCAAAGTGAGGAGGTGATTCACAAAGATCAGATACAACTGGAGTGTGTATTGTACCTTTGGTATCTCAAGCTATTCTTGATCAAGATCCCCTACGATAAGCTTCCTTAAGTTCAAATGATTGCATAAAAGAAGTTTCAACCTTCACCGGTAAATTCTAAGCCAAAAAAGACAGTGTGCACAACTCAACAAGAATCGCTGAAAATAAGCTTTGAGGGCTCATACGATGTCAAGTATGCCAATATACACACACAACAAATGAAAGGAAATTACCGAACCATTCCAAATTTCATATCAATCAAATCAAAACCCCATATCATGACACTTCACACAAAAATGATCAATAACATATGTGATTGAATCTGGTTAAACCGTGTCCTAAAATGTGGTCCTTTTAAGTGAAAAGCATTGAGATGGACAAATCTAACCCACAATTGAATCCTATCTCAGGATAATGTTCAAATTTTTTTATGGTCAAGTTGGTGAAGGATGGATTTCTTTCTAGGAGATGTGAGGACATTGGAAAAGGCATTCACTTATGTTTGGTACAAGGGGAGAAACTAAAAGGCCAAATTTCGGGCCAGGGTGGGGCACAAAGACACGCACGATGCAGGTGATGTTACCATCATAGTTTTACCTCAAATGAGTGATCTCACAAAATCAGGGTGCCAAAAAGTTCAGTTTTAATTTAGAAGCCAACAAAAAAGCATTATTATTTTCCATTTGCAAACAAGTATGGTAAACAAAATTCAACTCCACCCTTTCTGAGAGTGCGAGCAAGCGTAGAAACCCGGTTAACAACATAAAAAACAGATACCAGAAGAAAAAGGAATCACTCCGTGTGACATTTTGGGAGTGCCACATTATATGTAGAACTCTTTAGGCTACAACAACCATCCCATTCTCCTCCTCCTCCCCGGTGGGCAGGCCTTGACAGTGAATACCACATTAAATTGCTCATGAACATTATATGGCGGCATTTAACATTGTTCAGATGTTCCATATTGTCCAACCAAAAATAATTAAACAACCAAATTGTTTTTTAAAAGCATGCATTTTCATCTTCCCCTGAAACTCTCAGCTCAAACCTTAAATTGATTGTATAAATATAATGAAAAATCAGTAACCATGCAACAGTTAATCAGATGACACAAAATGAGATATAAGATGTGTTGTACAAAATGATTTACCATTTTCAAGGGTGATAAGAATCTTTGAGGCACCGGAAGGTGGATCAGATGACAATGAAGAGATTTATACACTTCCTGACATTTCATCACCATTATTTTTAAGTTCTCATGAACATCGATAGTTATAAAGTTTATAACATAATTTGTCAGTTACCAACCTAGTTTATGCAAGCAATCGTTCATCATTCAAAGGTCAATGTCCATTGTCCAATTACTCCCTGTAAAGATCCTTGCATTCTTGTCGAAGGGCCAATTATAAAAATGACTATCAGGACCAAACTTTCCTTTGGTCGATAACAAATGGCAAAAATGGCTAGCCCTGAAAGATATATAATTAAAATGCAAAATCTGTCTCTGATTACCTCTGTACTAGTTCCAAATAAAAATAGATAAAGGTCATTTTCATTAGGACTCTCATATAAATCTCCCCAGCCTCCTCCCCCCAACACAATAGGGAAAAAAAGAAAGAACCTTCCTCCAAAACAAGTTCAAAACCCAGAAGAAAATAAACTTATATAAAAGGGTGTCACAACAAAATACAAAATGGGGATCTTGTTGAAAAAAAAAAAAAGGAGTGAAAATAGTTTTTCTTGAGCGGATGGATTATACGGGGATCTCTAGCCTTCATGGTCCAATAGAAACCATTCAAATATTGGTTCTTGACATGATAAAAATCATCAGGTTTGTTAGATCCTTCTGAACCTCCCAAAAAAACAACCAAGTTATTCCGCCATCTCGTGCATATTGATAGGACAAATCCTGACCATCCAAAAATTTTCAAGATTTTTTTAACAATAGAATTTTGGATAAAGGACTTGTTCTTGCCATCCAACACCCACCGTCCACTTAAGAACAGAAAACCCATAGTTTGGAAGACATTTAATAGGTTTTTCCAATCAACAGATGTCTATTCCATATCCTCATCACTCCTATGGGTGCATGCTAAAACCAAAAATTAAGGAGCTATTCCATAAAGGACTAATACCTAACGATTTGTAAGCAAACAAATGTTTAGAATCGTGAATACAAGGTTCATAGTTTAGATATTTCAAATTAACTATTGAGAAACAAAAACAATATATATTGGGACATGACTGCAACTGCATCAGAGAGACTCCCAATGGGTTTTTTTACCCAAAATGTGTACTTTTTACCAAAATTCTTCAAATCTCCTTCCAATTCTAGAGGAGGCGCTATCCTGAATCGCGCGTTCTTCTATTTGTTTATTAAAATAAGGGTTAAGGTTTCGAAAAATCGCGATCCTGAATCCCATCTTCTTGCTTTTTGAAAAAAAAAAAAAAAAAAAGGTTAAAGGCGAGATCTGGGATCGCGCTTTTGAAACTGCTAAACCGTGACTCCATGAACGCCGTGAACCTGTTAAGCCCATGACTCCGCCTGTTAAGCCCGTGACTCTGCTCTTTATTGTCTCACCCGCTCGACTCTCTGCACTCACTCGAGCTCTCTCACTCTCTGCTCTCTCTCGACCCTCACTTTCAGTCTCCCACTCTCACTCGTCTCTCAGTCTCTGCTCTCACTCTCACTCTCACTCTCCTACTCTCTTCTCGCACTCGTATCTCACTCTCCGGCGACTGCTCTCACTGTCTTTCTCTTCCAACTTCTCCGGCGATCGCGAATCTCGCGGTGGTCGCGGATCTGTCTCTCGGAGCGCGACTGCTCTCACCAGGTGACCTTTTTTTTTCCCCCAGATCTCTCTCTCGCGGATCTCTTTTTTTTTTTTTTTTTTTGATTATGTGGTGTATGATGTTTTTTTTTTTTTTTTTTTCATTTTCAGGTGACTGTTCGTCACCGGCGGCATTCTGGTTTTCTTTTTTTCATTCTGGTTCATCATCGGCGTGCTTCTCGCTTTCCTGTTCTTAATTTTCAGGCGATTTTTTTGTGGTTTTTTTTGAATTTTTTTCAGTTCTTTTTTTTTTTTAGACTTTTTTTTGTTTTTGTTTCTTTTTCATTCTTTTTTTTTTTTTTCTTCTTCTCTAACCTTCGTTCTTTTTTTATTTAGGTTTATCTCGGACATGTGCAAATATTTTGTTAATGTTGTTAAATCATTTTAATGTTATTGATGTCCTATCATTTTAATATTTAATGTAATATTAGCTGTAAATATTTAATATTTAGTATTAGGTGTAAATATTTAATGTAATATTAGGTGTAAATATTTAATATTTAGTATTAAGTGTAAATATTTAATGTAAGATTAGGTACAAATATTTAATGTTTTGCATTTAAAAATATTTAAATATTTAATATGTAATATTCATCTAATATTTAATATTAAAATAAATATTTGTATTAATATTAAAAATGTTACTGTTTATTTAATTTAATACAAATATTGGGTGGATTAAATATTAGGTAAATTTGTATTTAATATCACCTTATACAAATAAAAAATCACAACATATATATTTTTCAAATATAAAAAATTGAAATTATTAATATTAGATAAAGGTTAGAATAAGGTATAACATATATATTTTTTTAAATATAATTTTTTTAATGCTTTTAAATCATTTATATTTTTAATATTATTAAATTAAATTAATAACATATTTTTAATGTTGTTAAATTAAATTACTAACATATATTTTTTAACGTTGTTAAATTAAATTAATAAGATATATATTTTTAAATCATTTTAATGTTATTAAATCATAGCAATATGCTGTAAAATATAAAAAATCATAACATATATATTTTTTAAATATAAAATCGAAATTATTAATATTAGACAAAACCTAGAATTAGATATAACATATATATTTTATAAATATAAAATATTTTTAATGTTGTTAAATCATTTATATTTTTGATGTTGTTAAATTAAATTAATAGCATATATATTTTTTTAATGTTGTTAAATTAAATTAAATTAATAACATATTGAAATGGTGTCATGTTTTATGATTTTCACATGTTTAATTTCATATAAACCAATATGGCACATTTATTGAGCACTATGGTTTTTATATCACTGAGTTGGGGCCGTGTGGCCGTGGGATGACTGTTGTGATATGATTGAATCCCGAGAGGATGATCGTAGCTACGAGGGACGTTTGTTATGGCGCCGAGTATGCATCTGGGTACACTTCGCGCGGAGGTACCCGCAAACGTCCGGTATATGGGTATAGGTGCAGCCGGTTGAACCCGTAAGGGAGAGGACATGTGTGACGCCACTGTCTAGCACCAGGCAGGGTCCTATACGTGATCCGATATATGTATGAGCTAACCTCGATGAAACTCATAGCCAATGTCGGAGTAGAGAGCGACTTTTGAACATTTATGCTAAATAAAACCCCTGATGCGCCTGTCATTGGTCATGGTTGACCTTTGCCAGGATCATATTCGGCTTGCTCTAAAAATACTTGATTTTGAATGGATGCATATATGTATGATACTGTGTGATGGACTAGATGATTTCATTTTACTGAACACACCATATTTTTCTGCGAAATGTGAATTATTTACGAATAATTATGTTTGATACTCCAATGGTTCACACACACTATTTATGCTTGATATTGATCCCCTCACTCTCTGAGTATCTCCCTTGATACTCACCTCTCTCTTTTCCTTTCTCAGACAGTGTTATTGTGATAGAGCGACGTGTCGGGCTCTAGACGTCTTTATCGCGTATTTGTAGATTTACGTATTCACTACGGTGAGATCTAAATTTCATTTGAAATATGAGATCCGTGTTGTATATCGACCCTGTGAGGCTTTGATATTGAGGTCCGTAGTTGGACATGTACATTTTATGGGATGACTGTATAAATTATTGATATTTATTGGTGAAACTCTCATATTGGCTCATTACACCTGCATTGAGGCACTTGAAAGCATTTAACTTCTTAACTTGGGAATTTCTTGTACACATGCATAAAATTTTAGGCACGTCCGGTGCGGTGGCTGCTCATGCCCTTATTGAGCATGACAGTAGAGATCTGTGGTTAGGACTACTAGTATTCATGATAGTATTGCGTTGTCCTGGTTTGTATGCTGTGATTGATTTGTTGTGAGGCTGGGTTGGCCCGTTTATTTAGGTAGCTGGATGATCATTCAATATACAGGTTGGTTTGTATATAGGAAACATTTGAAATATGGGGAGATTCTGTCTGATTTTCTATAGAATATAGCCGGCATCCAGGACAACGGGCGGCTGTTCACGACCCCGGTTCGGGGCGTGACACCTATAACTATGGTCAGGCCGTGAACACGATACCATACTTTGATGGTGTAAATTTTTCCCATTGAAAATGTAGGATGGAGACTTTCATACAAGTCACTAATTATGAGGTTTGAGAAGTAATTATTTTTGAAAATTTAGAAATTAAATTGTCCATAATCACAGAGGATGACAAGAGAAAGATGTCTATTAATTCTCGTGCTAAACACTTGCTTTTATGTACAATCTCACCAACTGAATTTAATCTAGTTTCTTCATGTGCAACAGTAAAGGAAGTTTGGGACAGGTTGTGTATCACACATGAAAGAACCAGTACTGTTAAAGAGACTCGAATCAATCTCTTGATGCAAGAATATGAGTTGTTTTGATTTCAGCAAGGAGAGAATGTAAAGGACATGTTTAATAGGTTTTCTATAATAACTAACGAACTTGATTCTCTTGGAAAAAGAATTTCGGATTCAGATCAAATGAGAAATGTCCTTTGAGTCTTGCCAAGAACTTGGGATGTCAAAAAAACAACTATTGAGGAAGCATAAGACTTGAACAAACTGTCCCTCAATGAATTGAGAAGGAAATTGATGTCCTATGAGGCTAAAGTTTTTCATACTGCAGAATCTGAAAATAAGAAGAAGTCCATAACATTTACGGTTAAAGAAAATGAAAATTATGCGGAAGAAGACAGTAGTGATCAAGACATCAACATGCTGGCGAAAAAGCTCTCTCATGCCTTTAAGAAAAAGGGTAAAAAGATCTTTAAATCTAAGAACTTTCAGAACTCACAAAAATTTAAGTCCAATGCAGGAAAATACAGTAGGAAAATGGAGAAAAAGATGACAAAATCTGTTATAATGCAAAAAGAAAGAACATATCAAATATAAGTATCCAGTGTTGCTGAAAAAAATTGAAACATTCAAGAAGAAAGGCAAAGCAATGATGGTGACTTGGAGTGATTCAGAATATAAAAATTCAGACGATGAAAGTTCTGACACATCAAAGGAGGTTAATCCTTGTCTTATGGCAAAGGATGAGGTGATCTCTGAAAACTCAATTAACATTGTTGAATCTGACAACTTGTTGTGCATAATTTCAGAACTGAAAAATAGAATTGTCACACTAGAAAATGAGAAGGATTTATTTAGACAAACCAAACACTTGTTGAATTCTGAAAATGAAACAATAAGAGCTTAAAATCTGAAAATAGTGAACTGAAAAATGAAATACATATTCTGAAAAATAGAATTTTTGAACTATCAAAATCAATAGACAATACAACCTAAAAGTTTCATGAGAGTGATGAGAAATTAACCAAGTTACTTTTCATACAAAGAATGGATTTTTCCAAAAGAGGTTTAGGTTATGTTAATGATTATATGATGCCTTCAAATTCTAACAATAGTATTTTTGTTAAAGCTACAGAAACAGAAGAGATAAGCACATTTCAGCATGCAGAAAACACTCATAGAAGCATGTCACACAGAAATGGACACAGAAATTTTCACAAACTGTAGAAAAGTATCATAAAACCCAGCCAGTAAAGTAAGTGTGGTTTGGGTACTACACTTAACCCAAAATTGAGTTTGGACATGCATAAAAGACTTCACAATGAGATGAGACTTTACATTCCAAATTCTTCCATACTTAGAAATTTTTCTAAGTGTAGAACTGTGATCATTTGACCATGTTTGGATAGTCATATCTTCTTATATATTGAAATATTTTTAAAATCGAAAATTGTGTTTCAAGGAATGTGTATAGGACTTCAATTTCAACCATTTGCAGTACAAATATCTCATGGAGATGATAGTGAAAAGTCAGCTAGAAGTTGATTGGTCACCTATTTTTTCATAGCAGAATTGGTTTTTAAAAGTTTGATCTCAAGAGACATTTGGACCTTGATAACTTCACCACTGGTCAAGAACTTATGAATTTATTTATTCAACACTATAATACTATAGTTAGATAACAAATATGAGGATTCATGGCATAATTATTTTGAGATTTTTGTAGAGAAATAAATGGGCAAGGTTAGCAAGTTGTTCTGAAAAATTCTGAGTTAGAGCTGAACTTTTGAAGTGGTTTTCGAATTTTATGGAAGAGCTATCATGTGGATATAATCTAAATAGTTTTTGAATATGTTAGAGGGATGTTTAAACTTCAGAACATACTATTTACTGTTGGAAAATCTCAAATTTTAAGGAGGATTTGCAGCCTATTTTTCATGTTAGTTGGTGGAGCTGTTGCAGCAACTTTGGAGACTTTTTACTGCAGTCTGTTGTACTTCATTACTGAAAAATAATACAGTAATACAGTAGGTTTTTAGATGAGCAGAGCAGTGACCGAATTACACATATTTTTGAGACTTCATAATATCGAAAGTTGAGAGAAAATTCTGCATTCTGAAATTTTAAAAAGTTGTTGCTGCCATTTGTTTTTTTGCACCTATACTTATTTGTTTCAGCTTTTGTTTGAGTTGTAAGAGTGTGTTTTGTGAGTGAGTTAGTGTATGTGTTGAGTCTTCCATTGTTGGACGAAACAATTTTCATGATATGAAGATCAAAAGTCGATAAGTGGTTATACATTGTTCTTTGAGATCATAGTGAAAACTAATACGTTGCTAGACCCCAACTTGCTTGGCTGGAAGAGTGGATATAGGTATAAGGCCGAATCACTATAAATCAGATTTGTCTTCTTCTTCTCTCTTTTAATTTTTACTTTAAATTGATCATAGATTTAAAAATAGAATCTAAGTAGAGTTAGATTTTTGAAAAGTTAAATTTAAGACAATCAATTTAACTCTCTTTCTTAATTGTTTTTGAGACGAACAAAAACGTTTTTACAAAAAACAAAAAAAAAGAAGACAGGGATTAAAACGTAAACTCTGGTGCAGAAAATCATTCGACAAAGTCCATCCAAATTATACAAAAACTTTGTATCATTTAATTGGAGCATTTCCCAAGATATGAGAGTTCTAAGGGTAGATATACAGTTGGGTTTCGGTTATCCCGAAATTGGAACATGAGTATTCTTTTTTAAGGATAACTCAAATCGTAAAATTTCTTTATTTATGTTTTTTTGATTCAATTCTTTTTTATTATATTTTTTTATAATAAAATAAAAAAAAAAAAGAATACCAGTTTAGACACGAAGGGATCAAGATATGGAGCAGAGTAGTACATGCAGCTGTGCCGTTTTGATATTGATTTGTGCATGTTTTGTGTGGCCAAAGCTTGAGATTTTCAGCTCATGTTGATTGATTAGCCTATTACATGATTAATCAGAGCCAGCTCTACTTGTGCATTCAAGTAGGGTAGCAATTTATACTATTTATCCCCCTCCCACCAAAAAAAAAAAAAGAATTATCCTATCTATCTCAAACAATCTTGATTTTTTTGTAAGACCTTGTCAATTGAAAGACATACAGGAAACGTTTTAATTAATTAACCTAGGAGCACCACTTGTAATCCTAATAAATAGCATTTTTATTTTCTTCTTTTTAGAGAAAAAGTGTAAAGAGAACAAAATATAAACAAGTGCATTAAATGAAGAAAATTACCTATATTCACAATTCTTTTAAGAAAAAAACTATCTGCATGATATTTATATGAACCAAAATATTGTTTGCATTCTAAATTATAATCTCAAATATATATTTCATAATATAAATTTCAGCACTATCTTAGTAAGTAAATTATTTCTAAGGTCCCTTACAAAGAGAAATAATTAAATATTATTTTTTTAAATAAATTATTGGTAACGGTGATCATGTTGGTGTCAAATGTTATGGGTAATCCAAAGATAGGATGATTACATTAATAGTTAGGAGAAATTATTGTTATTAATTGAATAAGAGAGTGTGATTTAAAAAATAAAAAAGAAATAAATTAATCAACTGTTTTGGAATAATGTACGTTGCAATGACTCATAAAAAGAACTAAGAAAAGATTTAGCCGCGAAAATTCAGTAGCCCTAGACTTTAAGGTCTCAAGCTTAAATTCTGTGGACATGCAAGACGGGGCTGTCCCTCTTGGAAGTTTATGCATTTAAGGGCACTGCACAAGTTGCAGGGAAATTAAAGTCATTTGCACAAAACATTCAAACCCAAATACACTGACAACCGCGTCTCTTTGAATTTGCAATGAATCAAGAGGGCACATTGGTCCCACAGAGACAGAATTTTGATGATACCCAAAAGTAGTTTTTTATGATAATTTATTAACAAGCACATAAAACATAATTTTATTAAAAATAAAATTTATAAAAAATATTTTATCAAATAACTTATTTATAAAGGGGGTATAGAAACAGTTTTTAAAATTAAAAATATTAAATAATTTTTAATTTTATTTTTAAAAAAATTAATTTATATTTCTTTTTAAAAAGAGAAAAAAATCTCCCTCATGCTCTCAATGATTGTTTACTTCATGACAAAAAGGATTTTTTTTTTTACATTATATATTTTTTTCTTATCATATAAAGATGAAGAGAATGGATAGGAGTCTAGATAGGGCCCAAAGGCATGCGTTAAAGTGAATCTTAAAAATGAAAAAGTAAACATCAGAAGAGTCAAGCTCAAATAAACCTTACAATATTCAAATTGAATTAGTTTAATAACTAAAAACAAGGTTGGATGAAAACCTATAAGCATAAATTCGTGTCATAGATATTGGTACGGATCATATTTGTAAAATTGCCCTAAAAAGTAACACATTGTGTGTTTGCCCTATTTTTCCTGCCTGATTAGGGAACTCTTGAGCAAGGATGATGTCCGTCTATGCCATCGTGAGCTATCAACTAATTGTGGAGCTTAACTAATTTTCCTTGTCGACATCTGGAAAATGAGATCTTTAGATGTATTGGATAGTAAAACGTGTGTGTATGCGTCTCTGTGTGTGTGAGAGAAAGAGAGAGAGAGAGAGAAGTAATCCGGTTTACTTATCTGGAAACATTAATCTTTTCTCCTATAAAGAGGTTTGCACACATAATCTGAGCACATATCTCTGTGAGAGCACACAACAAAAGTAGAGATAAGCATAAAAAAAAAAAAAAAAAAAAACCCGAATACACGCTAGCTTAGCCTTCTTTTAATTCAATGCATGGGCCATACGTCGGTGATTACTTCTCAAGTTGCTTTGAAAATTTCACTTCAAACATAATCTTATAAGCTTCATTGTTGCCTATAAAGCCCAAAGCAAGCGAAAGCGAAACTCTCCACATTTTTGGTAACTAGCTACTGGTCACAAATATAAATTGCCAAAACTTTGTATTAAAGTGAAGTTGCAGGTACTAAGTCAATAAATGAATTTTGTAACTATAAACTAATTCTTATTTAATATTTACAAACTTATAAATGAAATCATTGAATGAAAAAAAAAAAATTGTTATTTTTACCATTTTACTATAATAAATGAAGATATAATAGGACAAAAATAAATTTTATGTGAATAGTAATGCCGGTCTATAAATACCAGGTAGTTGCTTCTCTTGTTGTTTGCAGTTTTTGGGCTAAGAGCGATTTTGTTCTTTTGCAATGAGACCATCTTTTGCATCTCTCTTCTTTTTCACATGTTTTGTGTGTCTTAAAGTGGAGACAATCTCGTATGAGCTAAGAGCTGATGCACGCTTGAAAAACTATCACAAGATTGAACTCGCTCATGGGGTTGGCCCTGAAAGCATAGATTTTGATTGCAAAGGAGAAGGCCCTTACACCGGCATCTCCGACGGCCGGATTCTCAAGTGGAATGGTCCTCAATTTGGTTGGAAGGAGTTTGCTATTCCTTCTCATGACAGGTAATTAATCACTCTTTCGACTACACAATGTAGCATCATCTCCATGTACGCACACACACCCTTCATTCAGAACTTCTCTCTCTCTCTCTCTCTCTCTCTCACACACACACACACACACACTCTGGCCTTAACCTTGACGAATCTGAGGACATGAAGTTTACTTGAGGAAGTTGATAGCTTTACGGGGAGTAATAACTTAAAGTCCTCTTTTTTTTTTTTTTTTTTGGGGAGTAAAAAGTCCTCTTTTCTTAACACAGGAAAGAAGTCGTTGATGTTGGAGGGCACACCTTCTTCACATAGGGGCATTTATTTATTTATTTATTTTAATTTACTGGATTAATATTATAGGGGTGAGAGAACCATCCTAATTTAATGGCCTCTCCTTCTTCTTCATGCTCTGCATGCACTTAAATGCTACGGGTCAGCTACTCTATCCAAATGGGTAAACCTCATTAGATTTTGTGTCAGAGAAAACTCACTAAAGATTAGTTTACTGGTAGTAGTTGAGCTCAGAAGAATTTTTTTTTTTTTTTTTTTTTGACAACATAATAGGAGTCGAATCCGAGTCTATTACAACGAGAAAGAAGAAAAGTACCAATTGAGCTAAAGTTCATCGGGCAGTTGAGCTCATAAGATTTCAAACTTTTTCATCAACTTTTTCCTTTTTAATTGAAAGGAGAAATTACTTTTTGAAATTTTAATGAAAATTCAAAAAAATTAATGAAAATAAAAAATTAATCTACGAAAAACAAATGTGAAATTCTTTGAGATTATTGAACGATAAAAAATCTCTTGAATCCTCGCGATCATCGACGATGAGAAATCTCTGATACTACTGAATTAAATGGTCAAATTTTATTCCAAAATTAATGCTCAATACAAATATAACTTAATTTTAGTGGTGTATTATATTTAAAAAATATTATTATATTTTTGAATAATTAATGGGAATGCAATCCAACATTTTTCCTTTTTCTTTTTTTCTTTTTTGGTTCAAATATCACTGGTTCCATATCCATCGACTGGGCTAAAACACCCTAAAGCACCCAAAAAATGCTAATATAAATTCTATTGTGAAAATACTTTAGTACTTAAATTCATAGTATTCAAAACAAATTTGACAAATTAACATTTTCGCAATATTTCTCTTTTAACTTTGTTATCTATGCATAATGATTCAAATACGACCGAGAGAGCATTCGAAAGTTTAAAAGAACAATTTTGTATTTTTTACCAAATTTTGTAGAAAAATGTTAAATATTTAATTTCCGAAAATATTATCCTAGGAATGAAATATTTGACCTGGCTTCACAAACAAAAGTTCACATATGTATATAAATATCAACTGATTTCCAAACTCTAAATTTTATGTACGAGGTCTTATTGCTTATTTGACGTAAGTTATATTAAAATCTGAAAATATTAAAAAATTTATTATTGTTAGTTTGAACATAGAAGTGAAAAATTTTCAATTTTAGTTAATGTTGAGTGTAATGTATTCATTAAAATTCAGTTAAGAATTGAATATAAAGTTTATATTAAAAAAAATCATTTAAATAAATTATTTTACAAATTTAACGGAGGCGAATCAAAATTTATTATATATCAACACATTAAAAGACACCATCAGACGCAATGGACTTCCAATTAAATAGATTTTCTCATTAATCAGCCATGTTTTTTAGTATTCTTATTTTCTAAAAAAATAAAATAAAAGATCAATATCCAATCCATCAACTTACCTAAAAACCTTATATATTATAAAAATATATATATAATTTAAAGCATAATTATTATTTCAAAAATATCCATCATCACAAGCCCACTTATATGTTTGTATTCAAAATTCACTGTGTAGCACTTATTCAATATTCAATACTATAAAGAGATTCAAATCAGTTAATTTGCAGATGAGAAATAATAAACTTATTAATGAGAGTGAAACAGAAGCAAACAAATTCAAAATTAAATATATTTTAATTATTTTTTAGACCAGTTTGGTATAATTTTAATTTTAATAAATTTATATAATGATTTAATAAATAAAAGAAGATTGTGCATGTATGTGTAACAGGAATAGAGAGATGTGTGATGGAACAAGTGACAAGAAGTTGGAACATGTATGTGGGAGGCCGCTGGGCATCAAGTTCAACAAAGCAACATGTGATCTCTACATTGCGGATGCCTATTTTGGGCTTTTAAAGGTTGGCCCAAGAGGTGGCCCAGCTCAAAAGCTAGCCACTAGTGCAGGAGGAGTCCCATTCAAGCTCGTCAATGGCCTAGACATTGATCCTGCCACAGGCTTGGTCTATTTCACTGACAGCAGCACTGTCTACAGAAGATGGTATCATAAATTTTTGCTTGAGAGTAATCAATTTTTAAAAATATCTCTAAAATTTTTTAAAATTATCATTTCTGCATCTATTTGTCTTCTAGATATTTTACTTTGTCCCATGATATAAATTTTTAACTTTGCCATTTTCCTATAAAGAAATGGCTCAACCTAGGCTAGACCTGCATAAAACAATTGAATTCTCCAAAAACTTAACAGGTTTTATTTCTCATTAACTTGGATACTGCACTTAGATATGTGAGAAACCATATGATAAAGAAAAGGCACATGCAGGGAATATGTGACTGCAGTCCTACAAGGTGACAAGACTGGAAGATTAATGAGGTATGACCCAAGGAGCAAGAAAGTGAGTGTTCTGCTCAAGGGAATAGCATTTGCAAATGGGGTTGCCTTAAGCAAGAACAAATCATTCATACTGGTAGCTGAGACCGGTAAAGCACGAGTTCTGCGCTATTGGCTTCAGGGTACAAAGACACGCACACATGAAGTGTTTGCAGAACTAGGTACATACCCCGACAATATTAAGGTGAATCAAGAAGGTGAGTTTTGGGTAGCATTGACCACTGGGACAGAGGAAGATACCGGGAAAAAGAGACTAGCAGGTGACACTGATGCAGGAATTACTGTGGACACTGTGGCTGTGAAATTGGATAGAGAAGGGCAAATTATGGAAACGATTGATGCAAGTGATTCAAAGACGTTGCAGTCCGTGAGTGAAGTTGAAGAACACTTGGGAAATCTGTGGATTGGGTCTGTTGAAGTGCCCTATGTTGGTTTGTTCAAGAACTAAATAAGGACGAAAGAATTAAATCTTTGACACAAAAAATCAGGTACCATGGAATTATGAGTCTTTTCAGTGTTAAGTGCTTTTTGTGTCTGTGTAGGGTTTTGAATTTTTTTTTTTTCCCCCTTTCTTTGTAAGGACATTAAATTGTGTTCCTAATTATTGTATGTTCAAATTGTTGGAGTGCCATTCAATAATTTTCGGTTGTCACCCAATATCAAAAGCTCCTTTGGGCAAATCCTTATTAGCCCCTCTTATTATTTTTTCAAACTGTCTATTTTGTCTCTTTCTGTTGATTGTATTTTTCAATATAAAGTTTTTCAGAAAAATGAAATTTTTTTTTATGAATTAATAAATAATAGTTATCATACTCATTTTAGGATTAAAAGCAACGTTTAGGTGCAAGAGGTTTGCCCTAACCACACATGATTTGCAAATACATGGTGTCTGCTATGTTGTTCTTAGAATATGTAAGACTATGCAATATCAAAGGGGAATATTGTCGCACTCAACAATGAGTGAAATCAACTGTTTTGAGCCAACGCCCCTGCTTTATTATTATTCTTTTATTTGACCATTAATATCCAAAAATTCGATTAATCTCATTCGAATAGGATTCCAATTTAAGGATTGATTTTTTTAATCTATTTTTCTATTTTTAAAAACTCAAATTTGAGAATTTGATTAAAAAAAATTTGATATCCCACCAGTAAACTCACAAAATCGATAATGCCTGCTTTGTATTGTACTAAATCTAAAATGGGAACATGAACATCACCCTAGTTTTCTTAGGCTACATTTTGAAATGACTCATAGCGGTAGGAAAAGAGAAACACCATTAAATCAGTAACTCTCTAATTCTAATCGTTGGGATAAATTTATAAATAGCACAACCAATAATAAACAGTTACTTACAATGAAAAGGGCTCATTTTTAAACTACAATTGGCTCTGGTAGGCTTATGGCAGCCCAACAACTGAATTGACCATTATTCCTATTAGTTACTAGAAGACATTTCAGCTTTCGGAGAACAGAGGTTTGAAAACAGAGGAAATGAATTTCCTCCATTTAAATTACTAGACCAAATGCACTTGACCTTATTAATCAACACAAAGAGCTAGAACCAATTGGCACAAGTTCCTTGGTCTAAGGAAACTTCCTCCAACCAATCAAAGTGCTTTCCAGGACTAAAATTCGAAGTCTAGTCTTCATCGAAATTTTCCACCATTTTTGATGTTTAAAATCAAAGCAGAAAAGGACAATTGGATGGACCTAATGAAAAGAGGAACTTCTAAAAGTACATTTTATGCGGGAAGAATTTGGTCTTTTTCCAATTCGTGCTCCTTTAAATGGGGCATACGATTCTCCTTTAGGGACCAAACTTTACTTTCTTTAAATAAAATGCATTAATATTCTCATTTTTGTTTTGATATTTAGAAATTTTGTGGAGATAATAACGATTTGGTAATAACTCTATCATAGTTAATCCCAAACTCGAGTAAAAAAGTAGGATAGGATTACCACGTATTAACAACTAATAAAATTTAAGTCAAATAAGATTATGGTAAATTAATAGTCAATAAAAAACTCATGTTCAACGGAATTATTAAAAGTCATGATCCCTATCATGTTAATACCCACAAGACCCACAAACACTATTTTTTTTCCTTTTTTTACAAGACATATAAATAAATAGAATCAAATCAGAAAAGAAAAAATAAAAATAGAAAGACTCCACGAATCCTTAAATGATTCTTGCAAACACACTCATGCTTGAAGTTGAATGCAATATTACTGTCTGTACTTTGGGAGCTTTGGGTTTAGTGCAAAATTAAATATTTTTAGATACATAGTTTTAAAATAAAAACATGTAATACAAAAATAAATAAAGTTCTTCAAAAATTAACTTTTTATAAAAATAGAAAATTAAAAGAGAAAATAAAAGGCAAAGTCAGGCTAAGTGGTACACGAAATTCCCTTGATCAGCATGCCACGGAGTCTTGAAATCCCTCTCTTCTTTTCAACTTGACTAAGAACTTTTCTGTTGAATAAAAATAAACCAACTCCAATATGGGCATTTTATTATTATTTTTTTTCCCATATGGAAAGATTATAGAAAGGAATTTTTGAAAATTATATGTCATTAATCCTATCTAACAACTTGTAATAAATGATAAATCACGTGTATCAACTAACTGCACATATTAATTAAAAATATTTAATATCAATTTAAACTATTTTAGTATAATCACTAATAATAAAATAAATTTTTACTTACGAGAAAAGAAAAAAACTCTGTAAAATGATTTGAGATTTATAAGAAATGACTTCAAAGAACTTTTTTTTTTTTCCTTACACTTGAGTCCCGTATTTGAGTTAATCAACTTTTTCAATTTGAATATTTTAGGGTTCGATTTAAGAAACATCTACTTTTTCATTTTGATTGCGTCAATTTAAATATTGTGAGATTTAGTATATGAAACATTTATTTTTTATTTTTAAAATTTAAATTTAAAATTTAAAATATAAAGCTTTAATACTTTATCATTAAACTAACGTGAATTATGATCAAAACGTATGTCAACATGCTTTAGTACCATTATGAATTAAATCCAAAATAATATATCTTAAAAAGATTTAGCTGGATTCAAAAGGTAAAATTATAATTATTATATTGATAAAGAAAAGATATAAAATTCTGGACTTTTCTTTTGACTATTTCATGGTAATGGAATTTGATTGATCACAGTGGCAAGGGCGCTTTTATTTTTCTTTTTTAAGATATGATAAGACTATTGTTCAAAATGATGGCTTTAAAATTATTATTGTAAATGATAATTTTGAAGAGACTGCCTTGAATCACTATTTGGGGCTTTTTATGGAAAAAACTGTAATGGAAATGAATTTGAGGCCAAAACCCTAAAATAAGAAATAATTTTTGAAAAACTACAAAATTATAAGAAGTCTTTCTATCTAAATGCCAAAATTAAAATTTCCCCATTTGAAAATTTTAATTGAATTTAATTTGTTTTAATTTTTCTACTTTTTCTTGTTTTGTGTTTTTAATTAAATTAAAATTTCTATACAAATATAGGGTCAAAATTTTTAATAAAAAGAAGTTATAATAATATTATATTAATAATTTATTATATTGAAAGGTTATGCTTTTCGTTGACTCTGCTAATTTCAACTTTTCCATACAGAATCCTATTATATAATCCTCGGATTAGTTTAGTTCATACAATTTTCTCTTTACATTCCGTTAACATATTTGTTACATTAATTTTTTTAAAAAATATATTTTCATTAGTCATTAATATTTATTGGATTCAAATATAAATTTTGGAAATTATATGACGAGGATGATAAAAAAATACTAAAAAATTAACAATCATAATCTCTGTAACTAAGAAAAATAAAAACCAAAAAAGATAATTAATTTAAATCTATTTCCTAAAAGGTATGAAGCAAATTAAGCAAACATGCATGAAACCGATCTATAAGTATATAAGAATAATACTACATGGATTAAATAAATCAATGACTAAATGTATTATTAATTCATATTTGTACCAACACAAAAATAAAATGTTTTTGATTTAAATAATTTTAATTTATCTAAAATATTATTTAAATCAAACCAAAAAGTTTAAAATATATTAAAATCGTAAAATTAAATTATCTAAATTTTGAACAAGGTACTATAGTAAAATAATTATTATAATACATATTTAAAGTGTCGCCCATGTTTAATACTTTTAACTTTGCTATGTGAGAAGTAACATCTAAAGTGTCGCCCATGTTTAATACTTCTAACTTTGCTACGTGAGAAGAATATGCAACCCAGCGGTGGGAAAAAGCTCACCAATAATAATAATAATAATAATCTTTTATTTTTTTAATATCAATAATTAAAATCATAATTCAATTAATTTGATTTAAAATTTATAATTATCTATTTTAAAAATTATAATTTTTTTTATTTTTAAAATTTAAATTTAAAATTTTAGTTAAAAGATTTAATGTTATATACATTAAATCATTATATAATAAAAATAATAATAATGATGATAATAATAATAATAATTAACAAAGCAGACCAGCGCGTGGAAAGCACGCAAAGGTTCGGCGTTGCGTCTGGAATCATAAAACATAAAGTGCGGAACGCATGGCTCTCATGCGCTCCACGAACTCCGCGTCGCCCCCATTTTAACAACGTCGTCCGGTCACTAAAACCACTACCAGATGAAATTTGAAAAATTGGATTTATAAAAGTTTGATTCAAGCCATCAATGGCGTTTAATTCATTTTTCATGCAAACGCCAATTATATATTAATCTCTCTCTCTTCAAATTCAAGAAAGGTAAAGCGATGCCATTCTTCATATTCCTTTTCACTGTACTTTTTCCCGTGTCGTTAGATCCGCTTCCTTCTTGTTAATTCTATTCGCCTTTTTGTTTTTTTTTTTTTCCACTTTTTTTTTGGGTTGATTTTATTTTGATTTTTGCTATTGTAACCTTGTTAATGTTTTTCAATTTCAGGAGGTTTTACATCGTATTATTTCCTAGAGATTTTTTTTCATAAATTAATTTGAGGGGGGGAAAAAAAAAGAAGGATGGGATACATCGGAGCACACGGTGTGGCGGCGCTGCACAGATACAAGTATAGTGGGGTTGATCATTCTTATGTTGCTAAGTACATTTTGCAACCCTTTTGGAGTCGATGTGTCACTTGTTTTCCTCTTTGGATGCCGTAAGTATTTTTTTTTCTTTTTTCTATTTCATATTTTTAGTTTCATAACTTGCATTCGAACTTCATTTTTATATGTTTTCTCAAAATGGGTTTCTTGGGATTTTGTTTTTGTTGCCATTGAATTGATAAAATTAAAATTTTTCTGTTTATGTTGGCATATGCTTCGTGGTGTTTGTGTTTTCTGAAAAAAGGGTTTCTTGGGATTTTTGAATAATCATGTCACTGCTTTAGAGGTTTCTGGATTCTGTGCTTTTTGAGATTTAAGGCTTATGGTTGGATTTTCTTTTTGGTTTTATTTTTGTCCCGAGTCGCCGAGTGATCCATAGCGGAGCCAATTAGTCATGTCTCATGTGTAAAACTTTTTCAAACTTAGAAAAAAGTAAAAAAAATAAATAATAATAAATAAATAAATAAATAAATGGCAAAGGATTTATGTTGTTTTGTTATCTAAGATTTTACTTATAAATGACTTGTAGATGTGATATTATCAGCTGCAAGGTTCTTCAGGGCTTGTCTTTGCAAATGGAATCTTATCATACTTCTTTAAATCTTCCCAAGTAGCAGATAATGCTGCTGTGTTTGCATAACTTGAATGCAGATAGGTCCTAGCCATGGATTAGTATTTGTGTATAGTAGGATTGAATCTTTCTGGAGAGAGTAATGTGTGTTCAAATAGGCTTGAAGTCATATGATATCCCCCCCCCAATTCAATTCAATTATCCTCCTAAGCACGTCTAATGAGATTAATGTATTTATCTATTTCTTAAATTGATGCTTTATTAACCTTTTTTTTTTCAATGGGTGCATGGGTGTCGTTCAATTATCTTTTGTGGATTCTACTCCAGCCCAAATATGGTGAGGTTTTTTTTTTTTGGGGCCACTTTTCATATTTTCTGCATTTGTCATCTGTTTTCATCATGTCATACCCCCTTTTCTTCTAATTAAGAATGCCATTGTTGTTTCAGATTACACTTACAGGATTCTTGTTTTTGGTCACATCTGCCCTTCTTGGCTATGTAAGTAGAGTTGGTGTTTTGTTTCCGCATTACCACATTGTTGAGCTTGAAAATTCCTTACCATTTCTTTCTACCCAATTCTTTTACATATCATTTTCTTGTTTTAATTTATTTAGTTTTGTTTGAAAACATGGATAGAATAAGGTTATGATTCACATGCTGTGCTTTACATTTTTTTTTTTTTTTTGCCAATTAGCTTTTCTACAAATGTTGGTCGGCCTTAGATAAGAATGATATCTGAGATCTTTTAGTTGCTTTTGCTGTCTGCTTGACAATTTTGTGTAACTGGATATAACATTTTTCCATGTTGCAGATATACTCTCCTGGCTTGGATACACCTCCACCGAGATGGGTCCATGTTGCACATGGATTACTTTTATTCTTGTACCAGGTAATGCAAAATGATTATTTCTTCTCTATTGGATATTGCCTTAAACCTAAAAATATGTAGTTATTAACGCATCTGCAAAAAGTGTTTTGACTAACTAGGTGCTTGTAGATACTTTTTAATTTGCAGCTGCTGAACTCTGGTTCAAAAATGTTTGAAGGAAAAAGAATAAGGCGACACTGTAAACAGTGTCTTTTGAAAAAACTCTATATGCAAAAATATACGGTCAAATAACTTTTTTTTCCTTGAACTCTTTGCAATTTTGTTCCAGTTGCAGTAGTTTTCTAACCTTATCTGCCTGTGTTCTTTCCTTGGTGTAACCTAGACTTTTGATGCTGTTGATGGGAAGCAAGCTAGACGAACAAACTCCTCCAGTCCATTAGGGGAGTTGTTTGACCATGGTAAGATGTCCTTAGTAATTGTTATAATGTTAATTCGACTCATAATTTTTTATCTTTAACAAATGTTTCTCCACATTTCTATGATATTGCAGGTTGTGATGCACTTGCTTGTGCGGTATGCATTCTCATCTTTGATACTTATTTGATAACATTTGCCTGTTTATATATGTAAGCATTTGATTAATGTTCGCCCACAGTTTGAAGCCATGGCTTTTGGGAGCACAGCTATGTGTGGAAGAGATAGTTTTTGGTTCTGGGCAATTGCTGCTGTTCCATTTTATTGTGCTACATGGGAACAGTAAGTGGTCCATATGATGACAGTACATGATATCACTTTGTTAATGCTTAGACATCATTTTGTTCTTCTTGAGCCAATCCAGTGGAAAGTTGAGTCTTTCTTGAAAGATACCTTGTGAGGCTAATATCTTTGATTTGTTCACCTTTTGGGCCCCCAGAAATAGTTCCAAAAAAAAAAGGTTGGTGATCCTAATAAATTTTTTTCCTGTTAAAACAAAGTTGGAACAGATTAGAGATGATTCTATAGTTGCAAGTGAGATAGCTATTGATAAGGATAGGTCATAGTAAGACTACTTTCAAATCCCCCAAATTTCTATCAGATGCAGAAGGGGTGAATTGTAGGCTGCACATTATTTTGTGCAATGTTAAAACTTCATGTGAGTCATCAATTTTTCTTTCTGGATTCATGAACAGCGCATGCACACTTGCATATCTTTCTTGCCTGTTGCATATGCATGATTTCTGGCTGATTCTTGTACTAGTTCTAGATGAGATTCTACTATTTGCATTAGACCCATGGCCTGTTTGGAGTCTGTTCTATGTTTTATTTACTTTTCTTGAGCAAGTTCCCATCATCTATACGTGGAATTCAGATTTTTATGGTGTGTCTTGTTTTTCATTTTTTTTTCCAGTTATTTTACCAATACATTGATTCTTCCAGCAATAAATGGACCCACAGAGGGCCTCATGCTGATATACGTGTGTCACTTTTTTACAGCTTTTGTTGGTATGCCTCTTCTTTACAGGACCAATGATTGTTTAAAGTTCTGCATTTCTGTGTGTTCTAAGCTTCTATTGTATATTTGTACAGTACACTTATAATGTTTATTTTCATCCTTTTTAGGTGCTGAGTGGTGGGCTCAGGAATTTGGGAAGTCTTTTCCCATATTGAGTTGGGTGCCTTTTATTAGTGGTAAGATGTTCTTCTAGATGCTCAAGATACCTGAGAAAAAATTTAACAATCTACACATATTATGTACTGGTGTAATCAATACCAATTCTATTAAATATAAATGGATCTAAATATTCTCATCAGTCCTTTGAAGCGGATTTGGAGTTGAATTCTTCTAATTTATTGCATCTTGCCAAAAGGTGCCATTCTCAAGGCCTATTAATTTTCATTAGTAGCAACATCCTGAATTTTTTCAAAGAAGATATTGCTTGTTCTTGTTGCTCAAAGCAAAATATATATTTTGTCAGCAAATGCATGCATTAGATTGCCTAAAATCTCTTTCTGGAGCTGGACATTCTGCTTAATCTCTATCTGACCTGTAAAATTGACCTGAGACCCTTCTGGCATCCAACCACAAACATGTATTCATACTCTTGCGAGGTTAACTCAATTCCTTTTTTATGTTATTCCATCTTTCAACTGCCTTTCACTACATTGATGTTATTTATTGTTCATTTGTACCACTTGTTAAGTATATGCCTTGCTTTACCTATATTCCATAATTATGTGTTTGTTTTGTGTTCAGAGATCCCAACATCAAAACTTGTGTTATTTGTAATGATAGCTTCTGGAGTCATACCTACCGTCTCATTTAAGTAAGTTGCTTTTAAATTGATCGAAGCTTGTGTAACTTATCTGCAATTATATGTGGCCAATCTAGTTTCTGAATTCCGGAATGTTCATGGGACTGTTTCTTCTGGTCAAATTTTTGGTGATTGTCTGGTATCCGTTCATCGTTGTAAAAGGGATTTCTGATCATAATCATGGAAGTTGAGTACATGGATTTGGGTTTAGATGTTGACCCAAAGTTATTGTTAGGTTTTGTAGAATATTAAAGTTGGTTCATCATCGCTATTATTATCGTTTCCAGTGGCATCAAGTATTGACTTTGATCATGTTCTGCTTAATTCGTGTAGATAGTTGACTTTAAGTTAGAGTCTAACAATAAAGTGGTGCCAATGACATTGTATCACAAGTTGGAGATTGATATTCTGTGTAGTTTTTAAAATTTTATCAGCAAAAGACATTTTCATGTTGTCCATTAATTGTGATTATGTTCATTACCTTATGTGGTGTGCATTTATCTGCAGTGTAGGCAATGTTTACAAGGTTGTTAAGGCAAGAAAAGGTAGTATGCCGCTAGCACTCGCAATGGTAAGTCTTTAACCGTTGAATGTGTGACTGGTGGCACTCGACACTTGAATTGCTGTTACTGTAATTGTACAATGGTTTGAATCTGATACTATTTTAATGGTTCTATGGTTTTGTTACTTGTCAGCTTTGGCCGTTTGTTGCCCTCCTTACTGGAGTCTTGGCATGGTATGGCTTAGTCTCTGTCTTTCTTGTGAAAGTGCTACTTTAAGGGCATATGTGTATTCATAGTGGTTTTCTTGATGCAGGGATTTTCTCTCTCCGATTGACCTAATAGGGAGCTATCCACATCTAGTTATTCTTGGAACCGGGCTTGCTTTTGGGTACCTTGTGGTAAGCTTCTTTATATATTTATTTACTAGGTTTACATAATCTGAGGGTCAAATTTTTGGGTTTGGGCTATTGCATACTCCTGATGGGGTTATTGGTGCACACTCAGGGAGTGGCCAAGGTTCCCACTGTATGAAAAGGAAAAGAAACGGTCAGATATTCAGAGATTATGAAAAATGCAGGTTGGCTGACCCCAATTATTTTGGGGTATAAGGCTTAATTGATTTGAGTTGTAGATATTTGGTTGTCTCCTAATTATTGTTTTAATGAGTTCTCCAACTCTAATTGTCTTTCTGCTCTTTTTTATTTAGAAATGGCCATTGTTGTAGGGTTGGACCTTAAGACTTACTTTTATGGGCATGAATAAGATCACATTAGGATGTATTGCTTTTCATATTCTAGTGCACTTACAATATGAAGTACAACTTTGTTATGCACTGGGCAAACAGAGGAATAATTGAAGTGTTTTTTGCTTACTCTGTAGCAAATTTCTGTTTCTTTGTCATCTTCCCTTGCATGCCATAGGTCATTAAAACCTATTATGCCATAATATGTCAAAAAACCTTCAAGATTGACAATTGTTGTGGATCATGTGTGCAATTTTAAGTTTATTTTTGCAATTTTGTCATGTCCTAAGACTGGGGATGGGTCTAATGTTGTGAACATGGGACATATGGCTTTACTGTTCAACATTTCATGTACAGAGTACGAAAGTGGATTAATCTTTCTGCAATTGAATTTGTTCAGACCTCAAACTTCTTCTTTACTGGAAATTGAAACTTTCTCTTATTAAAGGGCCATAATCTTTCCTCCACATTAGCAGTTTGATTTTTGAGTTCGGCACTTCATCTGGTTACTTTTGTTGCTATAGCTTTTTAGTGTGGCTAAAATTTGTTATTGAAATCATTGGACTTGGAACTTTCTTATTACCAAATCCTCTAAGACACTCTTTGTTATCAGGGAAGGATGATTCTTGCTCACTTGTGCGATGAACCAAAGGGCTTAAAAACTGGAATGTGCTTGGTATGTTACTTTATTTATGTTTCTACAGTTACAATGCTGTATAATGTATGATTTATAATGCATAAAAATGTTTATGAAAACTCACTTCTTTTAATGTTTGCCAAATCTTGTATATTAGGCTCTCCAAAATTTTGCATACAGGGCTGCATTATTGGCACATATCCTCTTGCATTGTTTCATTTACAAAATCTTGTGACAGATACATTTTTTTTCTTTTGATAGAAAGTTACAATTTTGTGTTTTCTCTTTGTTATCCTTGAAGTATTGTTGTTAAGAACGGCGTGAGAATTTTCACTTTCCACCTGACATTTAATCCTAAATAAAAGGGTACCATACCGATACGGCAAGCAATTCATGTCTTTCAGATTTAGTTTGAGTGTCATTAATTTGTAAGAACCCTGCCATATTCATTGGGGACATTGTCGCTTGTTGCGAGTCCTTTATCATTTTTTGAACTCCTCACCTTTCAGAAATCTCAGGTAACAATAGAGTACTAAATTCTGTGCTTATACTTTGGACAGTCATTGCTGTATCTTCCATTTGCCCTTGCAAATGAACTCACTGCAAGACTAAATGATGGGTATGCAGTTGTTTTAATTTTTTGTAGAGTAGCATTGCTGTTATCATATTGCTATTTACTCTCTACATTTAGGATGCTTTCACTACTGAATATTTTTATCTGTTTTTTGTTTCAGTGTACCTTTAGTGGATAAGAGCTTGGTTCTTATTGGTTATTGTGCATTCACAGGTATAATGATCTCTCTTGAGCCTTTTCATGGACTTGGTTGTTTTTATTTACCTGTGATTTTACCTACAATCTTTCCCCAACCATGTCTATTGTCGATCTCCTTGAATAACAATTTTGGAATCGAAAATACTTATTGCTATTATTAAATAATTATTGTTGAACTTCAGAGGGATGGAATGGGGTGGTTTTTGTAATCTTAGTGTACAGTGGGGAGGGCTCAACTTTCTTTTGTAAATATTGGGTCAAAGGCATGAATACACGATCCCATTTTAATTATGTAGAAATATTTGTTTAAGGGCTTATATATTGAGAACTGGACATTGTCGAAGTGTATCCTGTCAGATATTTAGTCTCTTGGCCCCTTTTTTTTAATTTTGTCCCTTCCTTGTGACTTGTGAGGGAAAAAATTTGTAAGAGAAACAAGAGTAGATCTTGATGGGCAATAGTTTGTGTGCTGAATTGCTAGCTTTCTGGTTTATGTATTAAGTTGGTGAAAGTCTGAACTTTGATCCAAGTTGGTACGAATGTATGAATGATTTAGGTTCCCATGTTTTTCAATTTTTGAATGACTTCTTTTTCTCTTAATCTCAAAACAGCGAGTCTCTATTTGCATTTTGCTACATCAGTTATTAATGAGATCACTGCAGCCCTGGGAATCGCCTGCTTCAGGTTAGATATCTTACTGTTCAAGCTTGTAGAAGATAGTATTTACCCTTAAAATCTATGTTTGCAAGAATCTTTTGTCCTGATTGAGTTTTGGATAGCTCATGTACTGACTTTTGCACTTCTTAAGCTTTAGTTGTATGATATATGCAATCTACGTTTGTCTGAAAACCCTCTTAATTATGGTAACGCTAAAATAAAATCATCGTAGATGGTGTAGTGCTTGGATTTGTACAAGGAAATAAACCCTCTTAGGATTTAGGTTCCCTCTTAATTATGCACTGTTTCAACCCTCTTAATTATGCACTTCTTAAGTCTCTATTCTTCGGTAACGCAGAAAATTCTGTTTTTCTTCTCTCCATTCAGTACAACCTATATGGTATTTCTCCAAATTCAATCCGTGGAAAGTTGAGAGTACTGCTTGGATTTGAACTCAAATGATGGCAATCACTCTTTTTTTTTTTTTTTGGCCCTAGTCTAGATTTGGAGTTCTGGCAACCTCATGAACTTTTAAAATTCTAATTTTTTGTTGGTAGTGTGTCTATAATCCTGGTTATAACACAAATCTCTATTTATTGACAGGATAACAAGGAAAGAAGCTTGATTTTTTCGTAGATGACTTAAGACTCTGAGGTGCTTATTTCCCACTTTAAGGTGCCTTCCTGTTCCTACAATTGTAATCTGTCAAATATCTCATATTTAACTGTATTATGAATTTCCATGGAAATTGAGATCAATGTCGGTGTATCTATGGGCAGGTTGCATAGCTGAAATATAAGAATGCTATGTGAATTGGGCTGCATTGTGTTTCGGTGGGAGAGTGTCCATGCAGCTGTGACTGCAGAAGTGCTGAAGTTTCTCCATAGGATAGCAGGTGTAATAGATTTGATTATATACTCCATGGAGCAGGACACTTGAGGCATGTGACTCAAGATTTTGTTGTTGACAATTATAAAGCTTTTCCTCTTTTCATGTGCAAAGAGAGAGAGAGAGAGAGGGAGGATGGCCGGTGATTACAACCCCCACCCCCAATTTGCTTATCCAGGTTCGAATCCCTAGTACCCAAAAAATTAAAGAGAGAGAGGGAGGACTGCTATACCAATTTTACTATTTTTAGAGAAACAAGTTTTCTGCCATTGAGATGATCCAGTGACCTTTTATTAATTGAAATGTAGGGCTTGAATTGAATCCAATATCTGGTTCTTTGCCCCATCTAAAGGGAAGTAATCACTATTGGCGATGGGAAAAAACGGCCAAAACAATTCTGCAAAAACTTGAATTAAATTAATAGCCCACCAATCAAAAAACACTTTACCCATCACCACACCCAATATATATATATATATATTTCAATTAGTGAGTTAAATTATGAAGAAAATTCTCTCAATAACGAGCGAATTGCTCAAGAAATAAGCCAAGCCAGCAACGGAAGCGAACATGGAATGCACGATCAATCTCAACGTGCCTATAAACGACGCCGTCTTCCGCCAAGTAGTCCAGCTGCCGTCGCTCTCTGTTTTTCCGACTGGTGATGGTTCTCTAGATTTTGAAACCCTAGAGTGGGCATAATTCGCAGTGGGGAAAGGAGAGAGAGCAGTGAAGATCGCGAGAGTTTAGCTTAGGGATGGGTTTGAGGAGAGACTGAAACGATGGAACGAAGAGAGAGAGGTTCTTGGAGGAGAGTACTGGATTGGAATTTTATAAAAAGTGAGGGTTGTATCTTGAGAATTTACATTCTTCGAGTATTTCTTTTTCTTTTTTTTTTTTTTTTGCAATTCTGCGAGTATTTCCCCCCAATTAGGGAGTTTGACGTGGGCGTCAATTGGGCTTACGTAGGATGGCCCACTAAGCCCAATATTCATTTTTCATTTTTCGCACGAGATTAAAGGAATGAATTGTGATCATCAAACTGTCTCCTTAACGATCTAAGCCCAATATTCATGGATCAGCCTTTTTTCTAGTGAATATTTTTCTTTTCTTTGCTTTTCTTTTTTTAATGCAAGTTCTTCGTTATTTATTTTCTTTCATCATTTTTATATATTTTTGGTAATGAAAAGTAGAGTTTTATTTCAAAAATAAAAATAATATACCCTAACAAATCTATTAGATTTTGTATATGTAATAGCCCCTAGATTATATATATTGTACAAATTCCATATGTATTCACATTACCTCAAGTTCAATAACAAAATAATAATAATAATAAATAAATTTTAAATTTTGTTTATAATCAATATATCAATTTGGTTTTGAAATACATTTCAACAAGCTAAAAATGAAAGCCATATTGTATGTTTGTCACGCCATTCTTCCTTATCTCTCTCACACAAACACATATGTAAGGAAAATATATATATCAACGACTTGTGAGTCTAGTGATATTAAACTCTCTTGATTAAAATTTCAAATTCGAATCTTGAAAATGAAAAAACAGATACTAAGAAAGTCAACCCGCTAAATTAGATTTTATAGTTGTTTAAATCGGATCAGTAAGATTTTCAGATAACGATCATTAAGTAAAAAAAATGGTTAATTACAAATTTCCCCCTGTGGTTTAACCGAAATCCATATCCTCTCCTATGATGAAAAAATATACAGTTACTCCCCTATGATTTAAAAAAAAAATGGCAACTGATATAAATTGTCGAAAATTAACGAAAATCTAATAGAAATATATAAAATATCCATTATAACCTTCACTCACTCTTTTCGTTATTGTTCATCTTCAACCTCCAATGCATTAAAAAAAAATCTCAGTCACTTTCTCTCCATAGATCTTCAAAATCCCGAAAACCTCAACTCCTTCATACAAAATACAAAAAAAAAAAAAAAAAAAAAATCTCTTATAATTAAAATATTGTTATAGAATCCAAAACCCAAAATTAAAACATTATTTGAATCATCGGTCATGATTCAAACCCTAAAAAATTGTCTAGGTGAATATGCCATTTACTTGACCTTGAGACTCGATAGCCTTGATCCAAATTCAAACCCTAGAAATTCGTCCCAAATGAAGAACAGAGCAAAGCAATCGTCTTTGGAGTCCAATCAATCCAATCACAGGAGCGTCGCTCGCGATTGATCAAGTCCTAGAAATTGGCTTTGGATGCAATAGCGATTGATTGGTGACATTGGAGCTTTGCATCTAATCAATCTCGCCAATTGATCTCAATCAACGGCACCAAAAATTCACAGTGCAACTAGTCATTGCTTTCACAGTGCAACTAATCGATCTTAATCAACAGTACCAAAATTCTCAATCTAATTAATTTCACCAATCAATTTCAATTGCCAACCTGAATGAAACCCTCTAATTTCTCCATCTAGATTGAACCTATCGTTCGATGAAGAAGATGATTGATCAATGTACAGAACCATGAGAAGAAGAAAGATCTCTAATTTTTTATGCCATGCGAAGGGAAGAAGAAAGACGTGATGAACAATGGGTCCATCACAGGTTGTTAGACAAATCTATTGATCGAACGATGAAGGATCGAAAGATTGAGGAGAGGACAGGGAGTGAGTGACCTCCATGCCGTGCAAAGGAATGATGAACGATGAAGGATTGAAGGATTGAATGATGGGTGCATTACAAGGAGAGGAGAGGAGAAATCTCCATGGCGGCCGAAGTGTGCAAAGGAGAGGAGATGAGAGAGGAGAGAGAAGAGAGAGAAATTGTTTTTCTTAAAAAAAAATTGAGGGTAATTTTAAAAATAAAAATTAATTTCATGAACCGACTCAGATTTTTCATATGTAAAACTTAATTTCCCGTTAACATTGACAATTTCCGTCAATTATCATTTTTTTTAATCCACAATGATATAACTGTGTATTTTTTTATCATTGGAGAAATATGTGAATTTCAGTTAAACTATGAGGGGAAATTTGTAATTAATAAAAAAAAAAAGAAATATATGTACAATTTGTGCTTCACAGCTTTAAAAGTCCTTTTGCACAAACTATTCATAGTCACATGAAATGTCCTAAGATTTTGACCAAGTCCTTGGTATGTAGTTACATTTTTCATTTTAAGTAAAAGTTCTACACAAGATCACGTCAATCCACTTTTTAGGGGATAGTTTAGATTTGAGCTAAGAATCCTAGTTTTCAATATCCTATTAACACTTTAATTGGCCACTAGCGAGCGGACAAAATGATCATGATTATATGAGATCAACCTTGGTTTTTTTTTTTTGGACCCTACCATGCATGTTCAGGAACTGTTTTTAATTTTTTTTTTCATCTTTTTTTCTTGGTGAGAACGTGACCAATGGCGGGTCTACAATTGAACAATAATGGCACGCGGCTCGAGACATGGGACTTCCAAGGTCCAAAAGGTATTTGCCAAAAATGCTTAGCAGAGACAAAGGTTTTTTTTCTTTTGGGGGGGGGGGGGTAGCGGCTCCTCTCCTTTTTGTTTTTTTTTTTTTACTAGAGTCATAAATTAGATAATAACTTTTTTTTATAGATGAAAGCATTTTTTTAAATATTAAAATATTAATTTATATAATACACATAATTACATTATAGATTTCTATTTAACCTATTAGAATGAAAAATACACCTTCCCCCATTTGTTTTATTTATTTATTTATTTATTTATTTATTTATTTCTCTCTTAACAGGCCCAAACATCCCCCGAAAGAAAGAAAAATAATGGCAAACGGGAAAACAGCCCTGAGGGGGAAACAGCATGATTACAAGTAATATTTAAATGGTATAAAGTAATAGGGAAATTGTTCCCAAAAGGATCTCCTGTTTTAATTTGTGGAATGATGCAATGTGGGTGCATGGCATGGGATCGCGTGCGTAGAGCGTGCGGCCTGCACCATCATACTCTTCGTGAATCCCCTTACTAAGACGTGCCACTGCTAGTACCCAAGCCCGATAGCCAGCCACTGATTAGTTACACCCCCAATTCATTAGCACACACAATAGAGGTAATAATGGTAGAGGCGCACCGATCTCATGTTGGTGTTGTAATCCGATGCTAAATTTTATTTAATTATAGATTTTGAGAATTAAAAATTAAAAATAAAGAGAATCGATCTTTAATAAATTTTACAATATTTGATTGGATTAATTATATAAAATTTAAATATCAATAATGACTAGTAATCCATTGACCTCAAAAAAAAAGAGAGGTGCTCATTTTTTGGGGGAAAACTTTGATTTTCAATTGTAATATTGTTCATTACTTTAACAAAATCATTTAGATAAATTATTATTATTATTATAAAATTTTGTTATTAAAATTGTATATATAAGAAATTTAAATTATTATTATGATTATGATACATTTAACCTGAATTAATCGTAACTTGTCAAGGAACCCAACACCAACAGTACTAAACTACTACCACTCCGTAAGACTTCTCATTAACCAAATATTTTTGCTACGTCACAAGTCATTAACAAAAAACAAATAAAAATGTCTATTTTTCTAGATTTTGAGTATCATAGACCATAATTGATTTGCTACTTAAACCTTATAATTAATATAAACTTGGATCACATAGTGGAGGACCAAAGTGTGACTGTAATGTAATATAGAATCATGGTAAATTTGAATCCGGGGCATGAAATTGGTTAGTCAAGTAATTGGGATATTTATAAAGCATATTCTTACAATCTGAGTTAATGTTATTGAGTTATAGCTCAATTGACATATTTCTCCCTCTTCTCGTTAAAATTTTAATTTCAAATCTTTATATATAATGATAAAAAAAAGATAATTTGATCTAATCGTATTTAAATTAAATATTTCACAATAAATGCAAAACTATAATAATGATAAAATATATAATAATGTTTGTTATCTTGGCGCTCTCTCAATTACGAAAAGATGTAATTGGGGGTATGTGTAGAGGGGGATCGTTTTGAGATTTTTGAGACTGTACAAATTTGAAGGAGACATGACAGGAGGAAGGGAGGGAGGGAGGGAGGGAGATGGGGGAATAGTGAGTTAATACGGCACGCCAAAGGCCTAATCTTTGGATGCGTGTGTTTGTTGTATAACCCTAGTGTCTATGCACAGCATGGGTGCATCACCCAATACTCTACTCAGCCTCAAATGCATAGCCCCTTGTTTGGTTTATTTTTAATATTATTCTAAAAGGTATGCTTATAATTTTGATTACATCTCAAATATTAAGTAATTTGATCAAATGATTATTTAGAAGAGTTAAAAAAAAAATGGATGATGAAGTGATTATGTGATATTCAAATTTTAATTCATATTTAAGTTATTTTTTTTTATTAATTTGTGGATAGTTATTAGATTTTTTTTTATTTATTATGTTGAATTAAGTGAATTTTAAATTAATTTTATATAAATTTATTGAAAATTTAAATTTTTTTATTTTCTAATTTTGTGATTTTTGAATCATGAATCCCATCAACTACTTTCAATACCGCGACGAGTGGAAATGAGAGATCAGTTGAACTCGCACGGGGTAGGGCAAGAGAAATTTCCCGCAAGAGGCGCGAGTACGGGGAGTGAGAAAATGCCTTTATCGCCCCGCCTTACTACATTGCCATCCTAAAAATAATCGAAACAATTGATATATGCAACATCATAAATTATATCATTATTATTAATAATAATGATTTAATTTTAAATTTTAAATTTTAAAATCAACTGTTTAAAAAATAAATATAAAAAATTTAAAATTAAAATTTAAAAATAAAAATAACATAAAAATAAATAAAAATAAATTATTTATAAAAAGTTAAAAGAATATAAAAAATAATTTAATTGATTTATTTCTAATTAAATTCATATTTTTATAATAAAAAATAAAAAAAATATTATTATTATTAACAAATATAGAAAAATTAAAACATGAGCCAAGGACACCAAATCATCCTCCTAAGAATATTTTCAAATTTTTGACAACGAAAGAGGACACGTAGAAAGGATCTATTGGAAAACGACCTCGGATATATCTCTCTTGCCCAAATGATGATTGCTGGTCCCGCTTTAATCTCTCGTTTGGTGCCATGAAGACCCTAAGCCCCACTTAACTATAGTAATACCAGAAGAGAGAGAGAGAGAGAGATGAATTGAGTTGAGTTGAGTTGAGTTGACACAATGAGTGATTGACAGAATGTGAGCCGGCGGATCTCAAGACTTTTTGAAGTTGAAAGTCGGAAGGACGTATAGAATAGGTGTCGTAGTATTGTGGGTGTGTCTTGTCGTATCCCATCATTCTTCCATTTCAATTACCATGCCCCATGCACATGCAATGTGCTAAAAACTAATTAATGAATGAATCCCATGATTTTAGAAGGTCCATTAAGAAAATCCCATGAATAAATTTAAAACATAAATTTAGCATTTAATAGTATTGTCGATTATTGCATTTTAATAATATTATTTTATTTAAATCATACATAAAAAATACAAATTTTCTTTTCTTAGATTATTATTTCTTAGATATGGGTATATAATATATAACACTTATATTTTATATTTTAAGACTATAAAACTACGATAATTTTATATTTATTATACCCAAAAAAAATAGTTCTTTTTGATCAATTTATATATTTTCTACTAATTTTTTAATTGTATTTGTAAATATTATAAAGATATTATAAAATAATGAATTTGTGTTCTGTGGAGATTGGAGAGAGATGTTATCCTATACGCGCCCCAAGTGAGGGCCATTGTCCACCAATTAGATTAATTATTTGTGCACAAAAAATATAAATAATTTTTTTTTTTCATTATAAGATCTTTTTAAAAAATTAATTTTTAGCTGCTCCCTTCACTTTCCCTCCTCATACGCCACTCCTCACCTGCAATTATACTCTTGTAGGTCTAGTGCTTTTAATCACTATTGCTTCCTTCTCTGCCCTTCCCGGAAAAGAAAACACAGAACGTAAAGGTGACGTCTCTCTCTCTCTCTCTCATCATAAAGTTAACTGCACACGGCATTCTCTCGTTGTTGTCCAAATCTAGTATTCTCTCTACACAGGCGAACTCTGTCTTTTTCTGACTATCTTCTCCAAATTAGCAAAGAACTACCCTACCCAATCTTCCGAACTATGAAAGACAGAGGAAAATCAGTTGAAACAACTAAATCAGACTACTTCTTTTACTCTTCGTCATCGGATCTTCCATGCAAGAAACACCCATCTTCCTCATCCGTTGGAATCTGTGCTTTCTGTCTCAAAGACAGACTTGTCAAGCTTGTTTGCTCCGACTGTGGTGAACAACGTCTCTCTTCATGTTCTTGCTCCGAGATCTCTTCTTATCAAAACTCATCATCTGTTGAAGTTGGTAGCGTTGGGAGAATCTCATTTTTGATTGAGAATGAAAGGGGCGATCACAAAAAGGAAGATATTTTCAGTCTTTTGAAGAGGAGTTCTAGTGCTTCTGTTGAAGTGAAGAGGCAGAAATTTGGGCTTTTGAGGATTGCGAAGTTTCTTAGGAGGAAAAAGATTGGTGGGTTTGGGAATTCAGCTAAAAGTATTGATGGGTTTGATGAGAAAAGTGAGATTTGGGTTGGTGTTTCTAGATCTAGGTCTCTTTGTAGTTTCCGAGGGTTGTACAATGATGCGGTTGAACAAGGTTTGGCTTCAGATTTTGAGAAAAAATCTGGGTTTAGTGAAGCTGAAGCAAGATTGAGTGGCTTCAGTGAAGGAAAAAGAGGAAGCGTTTCCGAATCAGAGAATGTTTTGGATCAGAGTTGCTTCAAGAATGTTAAAGAGAATCATTTCAATGGTGGGGATGATGAATCTGGTTTCATTGATCTAAAACTTGATTATTTGAAAACAGAGTGCTCTGTTTTTTCAAAAACAGACTCTGTTTCTGTTACGAAGATTAATGGTGCAGAATCTGGAAAAAGTTGTTTGAGAAATGCTAGGTCATTAGCACATGAACTTGGGGGTTCTTTTGGGGGTTTAATTAGTGATGGATTATTCAATAATGTTGGCTCTTGTAAAATTACTGTGAAGGAAAATTGGGTGAAAAAAAGTAGGAAAAACATGGTTTGGAAATGGATTCTTGGGCATTATCCTGGTAGGAAAAGTGCGACTAAGAGAGATCATCATGGTCTGCGTTGTGAATTTTGATGTAGAACATACTGCAAGTACTTCGGATGTAAGATGAAAATTTATAATCAATATTTTTGTTGTTCTTGTACTCCATTATCCACATCCATGTTATCCTACCAGTACCAGTAAGAATAGCATTTGTGGCCCTTCTGAAAATTACTTAACCATCGCCACTTTTTCTATATTCAAATTTACACTAAATTTTCATCTCAATCCTCCAGCCAGGTTTGAGTTTTTAAAAAAATAAATAAAGTTTTTATTTTATTTTATTTTATTTTAATAATGAGATGCTAATTCAAAATCAAGGGCACTCAAAAGTTTTTCCTCCTTGTGGGTTAAGAGCAAATTGGGGGACTCTTACTCTAAATATGAACCCTAAAATTCTAGGGCTAACAAAATTTAATTTGATAATTTTTAAATGTCATGGGCTGCATTTTTTCCTCTGTTTATGATATTTTGAGTAAGAATTATTGAACGATGTGTGCCTAATTCGTAACTTGCCCAATTCATCCACGCAATTGCCCAATTTTGTTTATACATAGGAGTCATTTTCTTGCTATAAGTTACAAATTTGACAACCAAGGAAAAGAAAATGTATGTGACATGACCTCTCATGATGATGTGTATATTTCATCCGGGTTCTCAATCAACCTCAGTCTCCCAACCGGTACTACATCAAACCTCATGGAAGGGGCAAAGGGTATGCATTTGATCCTATTTTACCATGTCATACTTTATGATTGTAATATAAAGGAGTAATATAGTAATTAGTGCAAGATAAAAATTTAATATAAGATTGTTTAAACAATTATTATATAGTTTAAGAATAACCTGATTGAAAAATGAGTTGAAATATTCGTATTAAATAAAATCACGATATTCTGAATGTATCATTAAAATTCTGTTTTACTCACTTTAAATTGAATATTTGTCTCCTACTAGGATTGAAAATTTTGTATTTTATATATCTACACGATTGAATCTTTGGGTTTTGTGGAACAATAAAAAAAAAACTTACAAACCGGAAATTTTTTTTTTTAAATACAATTTAGATAAATAAGATTCATAGCATTCTTTTTGTTGAATCCAAAAAATTTGAACAAAAAATCTATCAATTTGATAGAAAGCCATTATTAAAAAAAATTGATAATCTTTTAACCTTTACCTACAAATTATTCGTAGAATCAATTTTCAATTTTAAAATTTTTTAGTTTGTAAATAATGAAAATAGTTTTTTTTTCTAGTTTTTAACTCATAAATTTGACTTTTATACTACCGGTTTTATGGGAAAAAAAGAAAAGAAAAAAGAAAAAAAGTATTTAAACCTAAAACAAGGGTTTTTGCCCATCCCCTGAACACAGATTTGACGTAAAAGTTTAGTTGGATTCACGTTATGTGACTGTTGCTCATTTAAATTATAAGAGTTAGTTCTGTACAATACCAAATTATAAATTCAACAAAATATTGTGTCCAAAACTAATATACATTTGTGCCACAATACCATTTTGTGTTTTCCCCGTCCTCCCCCTCCTCAAAATTCTCCTCTTAAACCTCTTAGCACAATAAATAAATATATGTGTGTACGTGTGTATATATTTTAATTCTCATTTTGTTCTTATTTCTATTTGCTTAATTGTCTCCGCAGGGAAGTATACACTCAACTAGAATTGGTACATGTCCACTAGAATCCGCTGACATATATCATATGTTGAAATCTTTCGCCATGATTCAATATTCAGCTGTGGTTTTTTTGCCAAGTGTGTGACTCTAGATGGGCGTCCCCCATACTTTTTGAAAAGAAAGGGATGGGAAATTCAAACATGAGCTCCAAATTATTGCCATGAATTAGGAGAAGCTAATAGCCTTCATGTTTCTCTTCGCTCTAAACTTCCTACATTTGTTTTCCCATTGTCTTACAAGGATACTGAAACTATATATTGTTGTTGGCAAATGGTATATATACTCCATTCATGTTTGTCATAGAAGGGAGTTTGAGAAATCAAATGAAGTTGTCAATGTTTTATGAGATAACACTACAACAGAAGTGACAACAAATTTTCGCATGGGAAAATCTTGACGGAAACAAAGGAAATGCTGTGGATGTGGATGTGATTGTTCAGAGCGAAGCGATTAGTATTGGACCAGGAAGAGAAGTTTTGCTTGGAGATATGAAAACGGTAGACGGTTTAATGTGGTATCGGAATGTTGGTGTGGAAGATGAAGTGAGTGTAGGGTTGTCTGGCAATTGTGGAGAGGTTGAAGTGGGAGCAAGAAAGAGTTGGGTATGTCAGTGGAAGAAAGAAGCAAGTAAAGACAGTGCAGGAATGGGGAGGTGTTGGTGAATGGAGGAGATTTGGAGGTTATGTTTTGGTTGAGAGGTTTGTGGAAATTTGTTAATGACCCACGATTTCAAGCATAGCCATCAAATTAGGAGCAAATGGGAATGAGCACCTCTAGTGTTCCTTCAAGAATTTCTAGCGGATTTTAAATTTTTTTCTACCCATGCCAGCTCTTGTCAAGTCAAGAAATGGTGATATTCGAGAACCTAATCCTGTTAAATATCTATAAGTATAGTATAGAAGTCCGAAAAATAAGAAAATACAAAAAGAAGGAAAAGCCTCCAACAGTATTTATCATTAGCCACATAAGTTTATGCATGCATGTAATATATATCTCACGTGTAATACAAAATTTGATTATTAATTTGTATTTTTTTACATATTCCTTAATATGGGGGTTTTGTGATATATATTTTAAGTCTTAGATCTAAATATAAGTGAAAATTAATTCAATATTGTAATTGATTTGTATTTTCAAAATTTTCCTTTTTAGGGATCTTTTTTCTTAATTTGAATCAAGAAAAGGCGTGTCGATGTATGTTTAGAAGTTTAATGTAACTATATAAATAATTTTTAATTTTAAAATTCAATTTATTTTTCTTCCTCCTTTTCAAATGAAGTGTGTTGTGTTTTTGAGTCATGATTCTTCCTCCATCCCACCCCGCTCTATTCCCACGGTTCAACTCATCCCATCCTAATTCAGTGTGGTATCAATGATATGCTGCAATGGGATGTCGTAACTATTTAAAAATGAAAAATTTAATAAACAAAAAATTAAAATTTTCACTACAAATCCCTATAAAATGAATTCAATATTCATTTAATTTTAAATAATAAATATAAAAATCATTTAATCATCCATAAAATTAATTTAAAAATAACTTAAATATAAGTTTAAATATCACGTGATCAATTTTCCTTAAATTTTCTTGTATCTATTTTAATTAACAACTTAATCAAATCACAGAATAATCTCTCCATATTAATTAAGATCATAAGTAAAATCTGTTATTAATTAAAAATAAATATAAACTCAAATTAAGTTTTTAATTATACTTACATCATTAATATCCGTATCGTCATTTATTGTGCAATATGAAGCTTTCGAACTAAAAGTATTTTTAATAAAATTTGTAATTAAGGTGACGGAGAGGTAGCACGGGAATAATGGCAGCATAACATTGGGCCTTAGAGAATTGAGTGAGAAAAAAAAAAAAAAGAAATCAAATTAGATGAAGGAAGAATGGGGAATTATTTTAATATTTTTGTTTATATTTTTCATATTTAAATTAAATTACTAAAGTAATCATTATTTATGACATATATTATAAATGTAGAAAGGGTGAAATACAGGGGAATATGAAAAAAAATAATATATATATTTCTTTTTTGGTCTTTTTTCTCAAAAATATGAAAAATAAGTAGAAATTATTTAGAAATTATGTAAATTAAAATCTTTTAATAAAGAAAAATGCGAAATAGTTACAAATACCAAACAACAGGTGAATTCCGCATTAATGCAATGTAAGTGAAATAATAGGAAAACACACAGGCAGGCAAGTATTCTGTATTTTTTTTTTAAAAAAATACATTTAAATTATTTAGTAATTAAAAAAGGAGGGTTATTTTCGGTATAAGATTAATCTCACAGGCCGCGGTGAAAAAATACAGATTACATGTGAGCATTGAAAAATAGAAAGACAGGTGTCCGCGTCCCTTACTAGCCGTTGTACCGGACAAAGTTGAAGTCTCAACTGCCGTCCGCACTTGATGAACCCCCCAGTCCTTACGCCAGATACACTAAACCCCAACTCTCTCTCTCCTCTCTCTCACCCACACACGACTAGCACTCGCCTTCTCTGCAACTCTCCCACCCTACTCTCTGGTAGGAAATCAAACCCCCTAGCAGAAGCCCTAATCTCTCTCTCTCTAGGGTTTTTGGTTTTTCTTTTCTAATGGTGAATATTGTTGATCGAGATCAACAAATGATTACTCAAATGCTTGGCAGCCACGCTCGACAATCGCGAGGTTTGATCATTTGCCGAATTGTCTTTGGATCAGGATTCCCTTCAATCAGGTATCTCTCTCTCTCATGAGAAATTCCTCGAATATGTAATTCTTCCTATCACTTTCTTGAAGAGACTTTCAACTGCCCGATTAACATACCGAAACCAAGATTTCTGTGTTATTAGGGAAAATGTTTTTGGGCCTTTTTTATTCTGCCGATCCTATGTCTTTTAACTCAATCTTCTAGATTTGCCTCAATCTATAGCACAGTTTTTGGTTAACTCAATCTTTTTGAAATTTTCTTGGGCCATTTCGTATAATTATTTGTGGGAGTTAATATTGTTTACCTAGCTGCCGTTCTTCTGAAACAATTTGTCAAGAAACATTGAGAGGAGGGCGATGATACTTTTGAGCATCCTGTTGTTTCTCATGAAGAAAAGGTATGTATCTTAGGACTTACATATTTTGTTTATTGATAATTTTTCTTGCAAAGGTCTAAAGCTATCCAGAAGGTGTCTTGAAATGAAGTGATGTTCTTTTTACACACTCTGCCCCTAATATCTCTTAGTAGAATCAATTGCTAAGAAGAGAATAAAAGGACTACTAGTAACTAGGGTTTCTACGGAGTCATCAAAGAAAGGTAAAATTATCTGCTTTGAGTAGTATTTGATGACCTAACTTGATCTCAGAGACCAGCTTTGCTGATACAGGTCACCTTCAGTAATAAAAAGGGTATTGAAATCAATATGTACTGGAAACCCCATGCTCACTTCCCTGCACGTGATATTTTCTTCTTCCTCATACATAGGTCCTCTCCCCCCACCATAACTGAGAAAAATAATATGTACTTGTAATGCACAGACTCTAGAGGGTGGATGAATTTAAACTCTGTAATCTTGCTTTACCTACTCTCTTAAGATATGGACGTGATGACACTAATTGCTCCATATTCTCCACGAATACCCATTAATCAAGGAGCTTCCCGATCAAAGAGACCATTTGCATAACCGCTCTGCACCATGGATCGGGTTAGCACCGAATTTTGTAAGTAACTAGGTGCTTGGAACATGGCTTTGTTTCTTTAGGATGTTACGATACCCTTAAATAGGTTTGTCTCTTGATTTTATCCTTGTATTATGTGTCTTCATTTTTTTTTTTTGGTTTTTGTTGGAGTTATTACTAAATTTGAATGATTGATGAGAGTTTTTTTCCCCGAGGGTCAAGGTTTGGATAAAAGGGTCCTTTGGTTACTTGCAAGTGTTAGGGCTGAAAACTAACATGAGGAACTGTAGCCTTGCAAGTGTTGACATCAGCGATTATAACTTGGACTTCTTTTTCCTTTATGTTTGCTTGTGAAATCCTGGATATTTTGATCACTTATTGAGGAGTTCCTTTGTGTTTGATTGTGTGCCATGTGTCATTTGTATAAGTTCCAGCAGTCTTTATTCTTTTGGTTTGTAATTTGGATGTTTAAAGTGCCGCAGATTTTATTCACCAGGAAACTTCCATTGACCTTAAATTTGTTGTCAATTTGATGAAAAAACTTGCTGTTAGTATGAACTGCTCTTGCTATGATTGTTGAGGCATTCTTTTTTATTTTCTCTTTCTTTTATGAATTGTTGGTCTTCCGTTTCCACCTCTATGTCTTTCGTTCATCCGTAAAACTTTTATGAGTTGTCCATAAAACTTTCCCATTTTTCCTCTATGCTTCTCATCATCTTAATTGAATGCTGCCCTTGGCTATAAAATAATCTGTACAGCTATCAGCATGGCTGTGGCATCAGTGGCGCACTATGACTGGCCAGAGGAGGGGTCAGACTTTTAGTGCCTTTCCTCCTTGATCAGTGATCAGGCTAATGTAAGTGGAGGTAGGATGTACTAATGTTCCACTCAGTCTATTTGAATTCCAATTTTTTCCCATCTTTGGTGCTTCAAGTCTCTTTCATGTAAGTAATTCCTCCTTTGTCCATTTATGTTTTATGTAATACAAACAAAAGAGCTCTAAGGCATGCAAACCTAGGTACAAAGGAGGAATTACTTACATGAAAGAGACTTGAAAAAGCCCATGTCGTGTTTGATGGAAATAAATGATAGAGAAGACTTACAAACTTAAGGATGCAACACAAAAAGTATGTGGGTCCCTCCACAAGAATCCTCCGATTTCATTTACTTATCATCATATTCCGTGTATTTAGTTCACTCTGTGCTTTATACTTAGAGACTTCTCTCAGTTGTGGAGGTTTGATGACCTTTTCATTGAAAGTGTTTGTTTTTCCTGTAACCATGCAATTCAAGGAGCATTAAGATTCTTGGCCTTTTTATCTGCGGATTTGGATGGTATGGTGGTGCCAAAACTTGTGCCAACTATGTTCCCTTGCTCGTACACAATAGTCTCATCTCCCCGGGTGTGTTTTCTTGGATAATCTTTGCTTTCCATCTTTTGCTTTTCAGCACCATTAAGGATCTCATTGTCTATTTTTTTCTCACCTAGACACCATTTTTATCCGTTCATTATGTCATTACAAAATTACAAATGGAAATTTTGTTTGTAGTGGTGGGGGGACTCAAATGTTAAAATTTAATATATTGCGTTACCAGTATAGACAATCGTATATAATATGGATTTAAGATAGCTCTCATCTGGTAATTGAGGGGTCCTTTGTGCAAAAAGGACCTGTTGCTTAGTTAGTATTATAGTTGTCTATTATGTTTGTGGATGTAATGGTATTAGTTATCGTCAGTCATTAACCTTTCATAAGTAAAAGGGTTAAAAGTAATGAAAAGTAAAAAGTTGATCATGACCGGTGTTGATAACAGATGATATGATTTCAAATTATCCTTGGATTGATATGCTGCTTTGCATGCTGTCATTGTTCTAAGGTTGTTCCAGTTGTAAGAGATTAATATTTTTATCATATGGGTTATTTTGAAGCGAATGATCTTTGGGAAGGGATACAATCAAATTCTTTGATCATGATTCAAATATAAATATTTCTTACATTTTGGATATTTAAAATCCTCAAATCTCAGAGAAGGATAAAAAAAAAAAAAATTACTTGGTGGTTTCTATTTTTCTATCTCTTCATTATGTATGGGATTTGAAAGTGGTGTTATGAATCTTGCATTCCTTTTCTTCTTTCTAAGTAGTCCTTTCTATGGTCCACGTGCATGTTTTTTTGTGCAGTTGCTGGCCCTACTGATGTCACTATTATCACAAACCATCTTATTATAATTTCCTTCTTCCATAATTATGAAATTCCATTTGCAGTCATTCATGAGATTAATTACTTTCAATCAAAAAATTATTGAAATTGATTAAGCTACTGAATGCAAAAGGTAGTGCTTGATAACAATTATGGCCTCAATTTTGTTCTCATTGATAAATTTGTTTACGCTTGATGCATTAAAGCAATGTTTTTCTAGACCCATATGTCTTTCTTCTTGAATAATTAATAAAACAATGGGTTTGTGGACCCATGTCTTTTTTCAAATTCTCTGTAATTATTGTTATGTGATTATATTCCTCAGATAGACTATGAGTTGAGCAATAGGGAAAGAGAGGAATTAGATAAGTAGTATAGGCTTGAATGAATTCCTTGAAACCTTTAAGTTGCTGATGGAGATGCTGCTGAAAATGTTCTTAGCTATCTCAGTTTCTTGCTGCATCTTTGTTCTTATGGATCCTCTTCTGTTTTTTAGTGTTTGTCTGTTCTTTTATTTTCAGAATAGAATACAAGGAAAAAAGATTCTGCACTTTTCTGTCATATTTTTGTGTGTCTTATATATGACAAGCTATTGCGCACAAAAGCTCTCTCTGTGTATTTGTACACATGCATGCCGGGAACCATGAGTGGTGTATATAAGGTATTATCAAACATAGTTTTTAATTGTCTTCATTTTTCAGATGGAAACCAATGGATTGATGGTGTGCCAATGCTCAAGTCATAGTTCAATCAGTTCTCTAATATCTTGGAGCATCCAGTACAATCTGAAGATCCTGATGATTGGAGTCTTATGATGGAGGTGATTGCATAGTTTTGCACACATTTGTTTTTCTGCACGTTCTCCACTTGGTATGGAATCAAAATAGTCTTGTTTCTAATTTTCTTTTTTTTTTTTCGGGTTTCGAAGTGCTTGAATCAGTTTATTCAGAACTTTCCAAGCCTTATTGGAGCTGAATTTGGTGGTTAGTTTCACACACAGTAGAGCCTTTCTAAAATGAGTGCTTTGTTGGATGATATTTTTAGAAGATAATGACCCCTAATTTATTGGAGTACATAATCAAACTTTACTATGATATCTTAGATGATCATGATCCCTCATTTATCGGAGTACATAGTCAGACTTTCCAATGATATCTTAGATGATAATGATTCCTAATTTATCGGAGTTCATACTCTCTTGGTATCCTCGAGGTCACAGGCTCGAGGTGTGGAAACAATTTCTTTGCAAAAATGCAAGGGGAAGGCTGCGTATATATATGTCTACCCTCCCCCTACCTTCGCACAAAGCCGGGGAGCACTTTATGTACCAGGTGAACTCTTTTATACATGGTCAAAACTTTCCTCTAGTTTATGTTAATTATAGTAGTTCCTATAATTATGTTTTTGACTAAGCCATAATAAAAAATAGCACTTATATATATATTGTATAGATATGCTGTAAATTGACTGATTAATGTAAGGAAGAGAAGTATATATACGCTGTACATACTCTCTTGGTATCCTTGAGGTCACGGGTTCGAGACGTGAAAACAGTCTCTTTACAAAAATGCAAGGGAAAGATTGCGTATATATATGTCTACCCTCCCCCTACCTTCGCACAAAGCCGGGGAGCACTTTGTGTACCAGGTAAACTCTTTTATACATGGTCAAAACTTTCCTCTAGTTTATGTTAATTATAGTAGTTCCTATAATTATGTTTTTGACTAAGCCATAATCAAAAATAGCAATATATATATATACGCTGTAAATTGACTGATTAATGTAAGGAAGAGAAGAATTTTTTTTCTCTCCTAAACTTTGTTCAATATTTTTTCCTCTCCTATACTTTGTTCATGCTTGAATTTGCAGCTTTAGTAATTGTCTCCATGTTCTGCTAATGATTATGACATCTTTATCAGAAACGTTTGTGTTTGCTTTAAGAGTATATGAAACGTTTGTGTTTGCAGAACAAAGCTTGGAATATTTTGTCCTCCAGGTGTGTAAACTCTTGACTTGTGAATAAGCAATTGAATTAGCCTTATTGAATCTTTAGAGTCATAATATTTGTCCACACTTCTCAGCTGGTCCAAAAGACCCTTACACAGATGACGCTGTTGATTCTAGAAACCTTAAACCTAAAAATCTCAAAAACAGTCCTCTTCTGGTGATAAAATCCTCCCCAGTCATCAATGTGTCGGACAAACTCCACATTCCACTGCCTATGGCTCCCAACTACATTTGCCAATGAATTCACCGGATGAAAGATTGATGGAGATGGATAAGCATGCATGTAACAGAACATCTTTAAAGAACATTTTTAGCATTAGTCCTGGTAGTTTGAAGAGAAAGTAAATATTCCATTTGGAACCTTTTCTAGTGATGAATTCACCACCACCACCACCACCACCACAACAACAACAACAACAACAACAATAAAAATAAATAAATAAATTATTCCCCGTGCTGTCTTTGGAAGAATGAACAGCGAAATCCAATTTTATGTGCATGTGGGGGCCTTAGAAATTTGCTAGGATTGTATAAGTGGGTATTAGGCTTTCCTTCTTTACCAAAATGCATACCTTTATAATGGAAGGTGCAAAAAGAAGATATGATGAGTGTCAAGAAGCAAAAGCTGCCGGTTCTTCTGTATGGTGGGGGGGGGGTTAAGCATATAAAGATTTGTAATAACAACCAAAATTTGTTGTCTATCTTCTGTATGGTGGGGGGTAAGCATATAAAAGGATTTTTATTAATAGAAAACCAAAATGAGAGCACCAAGGAGGTGCTACACTGGAAACCCCCACCCATTGCTTGTTTCTGTAACCACTCTAAATGTTTTACAAGTTATACTTGAAACATGAATCACGCAGTCACATGAAAAGCTTTTTTGTTCCAATTGACTAGGAAAGAAAATAGTAGAAGGCAACTAGGTCCTAGCGTAGGGTGTAGCTTAAATGTTGGAAACACTAAAACATAACACCTTGCCTGTGGTCTGGGATTTCCATTTTCTTCATTAAGGTTCTTTGTCAAGAGTTTGAAAGATGATAACTTTGCGTCCTCTGTGTGTGGTTTGCAGCACTACCTTTTATGGCTAGGGCGCCAATCTTACCTTGAAAAGAGAAGGGGAAGTGGCGTGAGTAAAATATAATAATTAAGAAAGTTTTGTTCCAATACAACCTCATGCCAAAAGTAAATAAGTTAAGCCCCATGAGTTTTTATTTTGCATTCGAGCTCTCATACTTTCCTACATAATATAACATTTTTGTGAATTATCAAATTCTATTTTGATTTAATATTTTACTTTACAACATATATCAATAATTAACTAGTATAAAAAAATCAGCACGCCATTAAACATTAAATATGTTTGAATCAAATTGATCAATGCTTTTGATATATGTCATTCACTTTTTTAAGAGAACTCTTTGAAATTATTATGTTTAATCTGGTATATGCATATGTCCGAGCCCCCGTTTTCAAATTTGGGATCCTTTTTGGTTGTGCTACATATCCAAAAATGTAAGGATCATCGGACTTAAGCTTGTGAACTTATACCGTTATCGTCACCTGATATAAGCCTGATTATAGGATCTAGTCAATGGATACTCTACAAGGAATCTCTCTTCCCTTACCCGAGTTTTTCCCTCTCTTAGACTATTTTTGACGGCTGAAAACTTGTTCCGTAACAAGTCTCTCACCACATTATTTTGAAGAAATTAGATTTATCTCTTTCTTAATGATATCCCCTTTAACTAGGGAAAATTAGAGGTTACAATAAAATAGAAGTGTTACTAAAAATAAATTTAAAATAATCATTTCTAATATGAAACTACTATTTTAAAAAAGATCTTCCAAAAATAAAGTAAATACTAAAAAGTTGCTATAAACTAAAATAAGAAAGTTACTATTTTTTTTTAGAATCTTTTCTTCTTATTAATTTCTAATTATTTTTCTAGAATATTTATTTCTAATAAATACATCATGCATATCATTACTCTCCTCCTGAACAAAAAGCTTGTCCTCAAGCTTGATCTTAGGGTAGTTCCTTTCAAAGTCTTATCGAGATTCACAATAAGTCTCTTCCTTAGGTAGTCCTTGCCATTGCACCAATAACTCCCATTTTCCCTTGTTGAGCCTAGTGCGTGTAGCTTCAGTCTTGGGTCTTGATTTGCCCTCCAACAATGGAGGAATAGGGACTAGAGTTGTTGGAAGCTGTCCCTTGTACTCCTTTAACTGTGACACATGCACCACATCATGAATTTTGCTGCCAGGCGGTAAGGGTAAACGATAGGCTACCTTGCCAATTTGTCTGACTACCTGAAAAGGTCCGAAATATTTAGATGCCAATTTGGTAGAGTTCCGACGGACCATTGACAGTTGCCTATAGGGCTATAATTTCAACCACACCCATGCCCCTTTCGAAAATGAGAGCTCATGACGGTAAAGGTCGTGTGCTTGCTTCATTCTTGCCTGTGCCTGAGCTAACCGCCCCTTTAATTCAGCCCATACTTCATCCCTTTCCAAAAGGGCTTGATCTAATACATCCAGTTTTGTAGTTCCACGATCATAAGACAACAGACGTGGAGGATCACGCCCATACACCACACGGAATGGGGTAGCCTGCATGAGGAATGGAATGATTTATTATAACAAAATTCTGCCCAAGGAATCAACTCCACCCAACTTCGTGGTCAATCCTTCACAAAGCATCTTTAGTACATTTCAATTGTTCTATTCACTATCTTTGTTTATCCATCCAATTGAGGATGTTATGTGGATGAGTAAACCAATTTCGTCTCATATAATTTAAACAACTCCCTCCAAAAAGCATTCGTAAAAATTTTGTCCCTATCACTCACAATTGACTTCGGGAGGCCATGCAGTCTGAAAATTCTGTTGAGGAACACGTGAGCCACAGAGATTGTAGTATAGGGATGTGCAATGGGTGTGAAGTGAGCCATTTTGGAAAAATTGTCGACCACCACAAATAGGATAGATTTGCCCCCCACCTTTGGTAATCCATCAATGAAATCCATTGAAATATCAGCCCAGATTTGGGTGTGGATAGCCAAGGGCTGTATCAACCCTACTGGGTGCAAATTCTCTCATTTATTTTGCTGACAAATCCTGCATTATTGCACAAGTTTTGTCCCCATCCTCTTCATGCGTTCCCAGTAAAAAACAGTCTTGATTCTATGCTACGATTTCTGAATGCCCTCATGGGCAGAGTTATGAATTTCAGCTAAAACCGCCTGAATCTTGGCTAAATCTGGGGGTAAATAAACCCTGCCTTTATACAAGATGAGTCCCTCTCGGGACTGTCCAATCAGCCCCTCCCTCCCCTACTTTCGCTTGTCGTCGCAGCTCCTAGAGATCTGTCTTTGTTGCAATTTCCTCCCTTATTGCATCAAATAGTGCCAGCTGTGGTTGAGAAATTCCACATAGAAGCCCTGCAATCTGCTCTCCTCGCTAGGATAAAGCATCTGCAACTCTGTTTAGAGAGCCAACCCTATACTCTACCTTGAAATCAACCCCCATCAATTTACTCACCCAATGTTGCTGTGGTGAAGTAGATAAACGATGTTTCAGCAGATATTTCAGGCTAAAATGGTCTATTCAAATGGTGAATGACCTTCCCCATAAGTATGGCCGCCAATGTTGCATTGCCTTTGCCAACCCAATCAATTCTCTCTCATAGGCTGGAAATTTGCTCTCTCTGCGATTCTCCTACTAAAGAATGCAATGGGATGTCCCTATTGGTATAGAACAGCTCCAATCCCTTCCCAAGAGGCGACACCTTCCATCACAAATTCTTCATTGAAATTAGGTAGTTACAGCACTGAGGATTTAGTTAGGGCCCTTTTTAGTGAGTCAAAGGCCTTGCTAGCCCTTTCATTCTACAAAAAGGAGTTCTTTTTAAGTAAATTTGTCAATGGTGCACTTAACTCCCCATAACCTCTGATAAATCTTCTGTAGTACCCCGTCAAACCTAGGAAGTCACGAAGTTTTGTAACTGAGTGGGGTTGGCCAATCAGTGATTGCTTGGACCTTTGAGGGATCCATCGAAACACTTGCCCCATGAACAATGTGTCCCAAGTATGCCACTTGAGTCTCCCCAAAGGTGCACTTGGATTTTTTTACAAATAACTGGTAAGCTCACAATAAATCCAAAACAGTACGTAGGTGGTGAAGATGTTCAACCCATGTCTTACTATATATCAATATGTTATCAAAAAAACTAGGATAAACTTATGTAAGTGAGGCTGGAAGATCTCATTCATCAAGGCTTGAAAGGTTGATGGAGCATTAGTGAGGCTGAATGACATCATTAAAAAATTCAAAATGATCATGATGGGTTCAGAATGCAGTCTTCTCCACTGTTGCCTCATCCATTCGGACCTGGTGATAGCCGGACTTCAAATTTAGTTTGGAGAAATACTTTGCTCCATCTAGCTCATCTAACAACTCCACCACCGGAATAGGAAATTCGTCCTTCACCGTCTTGACATTTAACTCCCTATAATCTACACAAAATCTCCGGGACCCATTCTGCTTAGGAACAAGTAGCGCAGGGAAGGAGAAGGGTGATCGGCTTGGCCTAATGATGCATCGAGCCTTCATCTCCTCACATTGCCATTTTATCTCATCCTTTTGTCGATGGGGATATCTATATGGTCTAACCACCACTGGTGTTGTCCCTAGAAGAAGTGTGATACTGTGATCACATTCACGGCAGGAGGTAGCTCAGTTGGTTCTTTAAATATGTCTTTAAATAAGTTTGAGAATTCCAGCAGTAACTTTTCAAGCTCAATGAAGGGAGAAAAGGCCTCTTGCAGGTGATGAACTCTTTTATCTTTTTCCAGCCTTTGTCTCTGGCATTTAACTTGTTTTCCTCCGAGGTTGAAACTCATAGTTAAATCAGCAAAATTCCACACAATTGGTCCCAATGTTCGCAGCCATTTAACTCCCAAAACAACATCAAATCATTCTAAAGGAATAACATATAAATCAGTGGAAAAGTTATCAGCGGTAACCTGGAATGAAATAATGTCGCACTTGCCACATCTGGGAACCTTCTCGCCATTGGCCATTGATACTTGCAGTCTTGGCTTGTGTCTGATCGTGAGGCAAAGTTGTTTTGCACCAGCAAAACTAATGAAGTTGTGGGTGCTTCTTGAATCTATTTGTACGCACATAGGATTACCTTCAACCAGCATTTTAAGTTGCATAGTTGGTGAGTTCCTTGTCCCTGTGATAGCATGCAAGGATATCTCTAGCTCTCCCCCTCATCCTCCTCTTCGAACTCTGCCAATTCCATCCAAAACAGTTTCTTGCATCTATGCCCTCGGGAAAATGATTCATCACAGTTGAAGCAAAGTTCTTTTGTCCTTCTCCGCTTTGGTAAGCTTCTTAAAAAAGTCCTATCGGGGTTATTTTTGGGCTGTTCCACGCGGGTGGTCCTACGATTCTCTCCTAACATAGATTGATTGTTTCTTTGTTTTCTTTCATATGTGCAGGCCAAATTCATAGCAGCCCCCAAGCTTTGAGGTTGCTGTAATTCCACCTCCAACCGTAGCCTCTCTAGGAGTCCAACCGTGAATTGGTTGACTTGCTATTTCGTGGAGAGTTCTGAAGTGCGAGCCAGCAAGGACTGAAACTCCCTTTGATACTCCTCTATTGTCCTTGCTTGTTTCAAATTGGCTAACTCGCCAAGGGAGTTGAGGCTCAAGGGAGGGCCGAATCTCAAGTGGCACTCTTCGGTAAATGTCTCCCGGTCCCTGACCCTTCCTTCTTGCTTACCCTTGAAAAACCATAGTTGAGCTTCCCCCTTAAGGTGGAATGCTGCTAGCCCAACCTTTTCCTTTGCGAATGTTCCTTGATTTTCAAAAAACTGGTCACATTGATGGATCCAAATTAGGAGATCCTCAGTCCTATCATATGATGGGAATTCCAGTTTATAAAACCTGGGAATAGCAGTCCCTACTTCGTGCGGAACGCTGCGTTCCTCCCTGTGGTCTGTAAGCGTATGGCTGTTGCTTCTCCCCTCCAAGACATTGCTGACCCCTGTAGTTTCGCAAAACTCCTTCCAACTGCGAGCTCAACATTGTCTATTGTTGTTGGAGTTCCCCCACCTTGGCCAGTTATTGGTCTTTTTGCTGCTTCATTCGTTGCTCAAAATCCCTCATGAATCTCTCCATCCGGCTAAGCCATTTTGCAGAGTTTTTCATGACAACTAGCTCTGATATCAAATTGATATAAGGCTGAGTATAGGATATAGTCGATGGATATCCTACAGGGAATTCTTCTCTTACTGTCACGCCTCGACCCACGAATCGAGCATGCGACAATCGTTGCGTTATACTAAAGTACGGGCAAACCTAACCCGTACATCAAAATACCGCAAAACATTCATTAATATCTATCCATTTTTCAAACATATTTCAACAATTTTAAATAAGTCAACATGCATTCCACACGATCAAAGGACCAGTCCAGTCCATCCCGGTACAAACGTATGCACAAGGCCAACTCAGTCATCCATAGTCGCACAAGGCCAACCCGGCCAATATCCAATCACATGCACCGAAAATATAATAAGTCCCTATTCAAGAGATCCAAACCAACTCAAGCAAAGATAATTTCCCAAGTATAGTTTCAGAAATCAAATAGGTCCTCAATATATATACAGAAAACCAAATGAAATTCAAGATCTAAAATCAATAAAGATAGAACTCAAATTAGTATTTTTAAAAACAGTTACAAGCAATGCCTCTACAAGGGTCCACTAGTACCTCAAAATATAATCAAAAGAATCGATACCCGAAGAGTTTCTCAAAATATCTTTGGTTCGGCTTAAACAGGGGAGCTAAATGTCATCTGAAAAAAAAAGGGGGAATGAGTATAAACAATGCCCAGTGAGCGGAATAACATATTATGCAATGAATGATGGGTAAGTGTGGATATGTCAAATATTACTTTTAAAAAAAAAATCATTTCTATCATATTCAATTTCATAAATATTCTGCATAAATATCAAGATTGTCCAGCTAAATCGAGATATCACATTAAAACAAATTTTATGCATCCAAGTCATAACATCATTTTCAATGAATAAAGGGAAATGCCAAAAATACTTTTTTTTTTACAATGGTCTACCGCATTCAAGGGCAAATCCGTCAAGAGATTTTCATACATTTCACATTTATCAGATGCCTCTAACCTTTGTGTTAGCTTGGGACCTCCCTGGCGGTACAACCAAGCTAGCCCGATGGGACAGAAGATGCGTCTTCGAGGCTCGACTAACTTTCCTGTCTAATAAAACCCTAACCGCGTCCCATCGAGCCACATCGTGGTAAGGAATGACTATAACCACTAATAGGGGTTCAGACTCACAGTCTAAGCCAATTTACATCATTCCATATTCAACCAATTCAACTATTATGTCAAAATTTAATTCAACAATTTCTCAAATCAAGTCATAGTTAATACATCGTATAAAACATGACACATTATTTATTTATAACAATTTGGATGCATAATTATATCAAATTTACGTGTAAGAGCATTCCACACACATAAAACATTTCAAAATTCATTATAAAATCATATAAAAAATCAAGTAAAATATTTTTCTCATTTAAAGCATAAAATAAAATCTACTCACCTCTTGGAAGGGTTAACACTCCCAATCAACAATCCAAAACCAAGTTAATTCCTCCCAAACTTTCAATTGTCTCAACCTAAACCAATAAATACTATTTCACTATTATTCATGAATCGAATTTGGGATAAATAAATTTTCTCCTAAATTTTTCTAACTCTATAGAGGGTTAACACTCCTAATCAACGATCCAAAACCAAGTTAATTCCTCCCAAACTTTCAATTGTCTTAACCTAAACCAATAAATACTATTTCACTATTATTCATGAATCGAATTTGGGATAAATAAATTTTCTCCTAAATTTTTCTAACCCTATAATTTCAATTTCATCAAATTTATGTTCAATTCCTTCTAAAAAATATTATAGACCTAAGAAAATAAATTTTTATTCAATATTTTTATAAATTTCATCATTATACAAACCCTAGGCTAAACTCTTAAATTTTATCCATCCAATCTCAATATTATAATTCAAGAACATGATAAAACAACTCAAATCTAGTTAAGAAGAGAATATTACCTTAAATGGAGACACCAATTTCGTGCTCAAGTTGAATTATATCAAGACCCTAAATTCTCCTCTCTACAAAATCCCAAATTTCAATAATAAATTGCAATTTCATGCAAGAACAATATAAATATAAGTTAATAGAGGAAATTTACCTCTATGGAGACATCCAATTTCACCCCCTAGTTGAACCACTTCAAACCATGAGTTTTTCTCTTTCTAGAAAAACTTGAATCTCCCTCAAAATTCAATATTCTAGGGGTTTGTGGGAGGGTTTGTAGTTCAAATCTATAGATATTTGGAGAGATTTGATCAAATTTTGATGAGAAGAGAGAGGGAGAGACAGTCGAGAGGGAGAGAGAGAGAGAGAGAGAGAGAGAGAGATGAGGGGCACTGGGAGGTTTTCGGGCAAGAAACAGGGGAGGAAGAAAGAAAAAAGAAGGGAAAAAAAAACAAAGAAATAGAGAATGAGTGGTGGTGTGGGGCCCAGCTGTGTGTTGGGTCTCTCCTTTTTTTTTATTTCCTTTTTTAGTTTTCGATGTTTACACTTCCTTTACCCAATTTTTCTCTCTCTTAGACCCTATTTTTTACGGCTGAAAACTTGTTCACTAACAAGTCTCTCAACATAATTCTTTAGAAGAAATTAGACTCGCTTTTTTATTGATGATATCCCCTTTAAATAGGGAAAAATAGAGATTATAATAAAATGGAAGTGTTACTAAAAATAAATCCCAAATAATCATTCATAATATGAAAGCTATTATTTTAAAAAGATTTTTCAAAAATAAAGTAACTACTAAAAAGATTGCTATAAATTAAAATAAGAAAGTTACTATTTTTTTCTAGAATCCTTTCTTCTTATTAATTTCTAAATATTTTTTTAGAATATTTGTTTTCAATAAATGCATCATGCATATCATCGCCCATAATAGTCAAAATAAAATAGCATTTTTTACTTATACATGTTTTTCCCATGCTTATTATTACTGTTATTGTTACCATTGGAAGTTGTAACTTTCACTTCATGGTTTTCAAGAATTCATTTCAACCTTCTGTACAGTTGAATTTGTCTAGTAAATTTGACAGATAAGGGAGGCTACAATTTTTGCTTTGGCTTCTGTCTGATCAGTTGCTGGAAGCAGAGGTCAGTACTTTCTGAACTTGTTTATTTTCATGGTTGGCAGCATGCTCACTGCTCTGACTAGTGTACTGCACATTGATTACTCACCTTTTGCCTGCAGACCCAACCTCTGCCTGCTTTTCATAATTCGTTTATTTTCATAGGTGTCAAAATCTACTAGAGTGTACTTGTTAAAAACTTCAGGGAAAATTTTTATAGAAGATATGGAAAAGGTGGGCACTTGATTCAAGATGGAAGCGGGTGCATCTGTGGATTTCCTTCTATCTTCTTGGTTGTGTGTGGGATTTGATGGTTCTTTTGCTTTACAGGAATACATGAATATCCTTTCCTTTATGCTCGCTTGTTTTTATCCATCGTTAAATTTTCTTCTGTGTTAAATGTAACTTGTCATTTTTGTCTACCATAAATTACATCATCGACAAGATCTTGTTGAATCATGAAAGCTTTCACCGTACAGAGCAGACATGAAATACTAGAGGAATTTCTATAGGCAGCTATCAAGGCAATTGGCATAGATGTGTAGGTTTTTATTTATTTCCTCATGTCTTGACCATCACGTGATAATAGGGCCTTGTCGAGCACTCATGCTGCTGTTGCTTGAGGCAAATAGAGTAACAGTTTCTGTTTTATTTTTCTATTTGTTATGATTTTTTCTTGTCAAAAATTATTTATTTATTTATTTTCTTTAAGATTGTGGGGGGAAATATTTTGGTCATAATATTTAAGTGCTCATCTTGACATCTCATACTTTAATTGTTGAAACAGAAATAAATTTTCCCTAATGTTGGAGGTGGATTTCACTCCACAGGTAGTAGTTCCCCGATTCGAACGGGATGATTCGATGTTGGGCCTTCTGGATGGTAAAACTTGCAAAATGTTGTCGGAGGGTGTTTTGATTGGGAAGATTCTGACGTTCATGTCAGAAAGAGCAGTTTTTGGAAGGAAAACAGACTCAAAAGAGAGAGAGTTCTGTATTGCCTTTTGTGTGCTAAGTGTAGAGTCAATAGAGCATACTTGGCAGGTGGCCTTCATGATGTTCGTACGCATAGTATGTCTTGTACGCCTTCGGGCTGTAGAGACTCTAATTTCCTTATGAATGTGTCACGAGATTACGGGGTTCATGGTGGAAGATTTTCGAAAGATTAGGAATCCTATTGGTTAGAGGAAGTTTGAGTTGTCACAAAGATTTCTTTCCTCATCGGTAGTCGTTAAAGATCTCTTTCCTTATGATGGTAGGTCATTTTCGTGATTTGGGGAAAGGTGAATATTACTTTGTTTAGTAATATTGCGTATCGAGGGTGCTTTCTCGGGGGAGCTGTCTAGTCAAGATACGGAGAGAGTGAGCCGTATCTACCCAACGGGGGGATATATCCAATATTGATAACATGCTTCGGTGTGTTCTGCCTCATCGAACTGTGGGTTTGATAGATCTCAAATTTTTTGATAATAGGTTTTTGGACCATATTCTATCACTTGTCCCCCACTCGTGGCATCGTTTTGAAGAAAGGGCAATAGTGTTAAATGAATAGGAATCCGAAAAGCTGTTAATGTAGAGCATTAAATGCAACACGTGTTGTTTTGGTTTCCATGAATTGTCTTCAACACACTTTATATGGTGTGGTATTTGATTGGCTCTTACATTATCATGTTTACCTTTTGGCAGTTTCACCTTTTGTGCAATGTGGCAACTTAGGAGTCGGGGTTTGCGAAATTTGTATGGAACACTCAAGACAAATCTAAAATGGCTAATGGTTTGTCGTCACATGCTCACCGGAGTATGAACGTTGCTAGGAGCACAATATCAGAAGAGCAATTATGTGGTGTTCAGAATGATATATTGTTGCTGGAGTATGGTGTTCAGAAGAGCATACACCGGAGTATGCCGTCGTGTTGGCCACCAATGAGGATAGGGCTAATAAGGCATTCGAATGTCGCGTTCCGATATACAAACTATATGTCAAATATGGTTTGATGGTGTCGTATATAGGTCCTATTATCTGAGTTTTGCTTCGTTCGAATATATTTCCGATGATGCTAATCTTTAGAGCTTGGCATTTGGTGGTGGCTGTGATTTTATTGATAAATTTTTGCCGCCTCCGTTTTGACTTTGAAATTCTAGCGTTATGTTTTCACTCAAAAGGTGTGGCCGTGGAGGTTTTACAGAAAGTTTGTTCTACTTACAGACTAGACTAGACTAGAGTCGAATTGAAAATTCTTTTACAAGGAGACTATCGATAAAAGTTAGATGTATAATTATTTATTCGTAAAGTTTTTGAATAGAGAATTGATACCCTTGTTACTGGAGGCCGATGGGGAGCAGTTTGTACGGTTGAGGTCCCCATAGCCTTGTTGCTATTCATGATTTATCCGTTCCGTTGGTGGTTTTGTTAAAACTAAAAAGAGACGTATATGGGTGGAGACCCCCTGAGAGGAGATGTTATTGTTGGCCAATTTACTATTGGGGGAAAAGGAAGATCAAGAGGCCCTTTTTAGTGAAGAAGAAAAGCAAGAGGCTCATAGATGTTATCTCTTCCCCTAAGAAAATGATCTTGTGGAGATAATTATCGATAAGCAAATTACACTATTATCAAACAGGGAGGTGACGGAAGTGGAAAGTACATCAGACACTGATGTTCCATTAATTGATACCGTTCCTATTTCATCTTTAAGGCAGAAAAGAAGGGTGCAACTATCGAATTCATTAGGTGAAAACATGAAGGAGAACACGGGACAAAGCTCCACGGGTGGGCCATAAAGGCCGACAAATGCGAGTCTAGGGGACATCTCCTTCGCCCTTTTGCGTTGGGTCTTACGGACGGAACGGAGGGATAGGTTGATGCTAGGGCAAAGGAATCGGAGGGTGTCGAGGCAGAAAGCATAAGGGTCGAAGAGGAAGGGGAGGATGTTGAGAGTGTTGAGATAGAGATAAGAAAAGAAGAGGAGGAGGAGGCCGAGAGATATATCCCTGGTGACCCTAAGGGCATTCGTCTTGGCTTGGTGAGATAGTCCGGTGCAAGACTGTCTTCTGTTGTTCTTTTGACACTGAGAAAGGGCAAACAAAACGTGCCTGAGGGAATTGCCCTTCCTCCCTCCATTCCTGTTTTATCTTATGGGCAAAATGGACAAAGGAATAGGGGACTATAGCGATCAACGTGGGTAATCGTCACTACAGCTATGTTGATAGCAGCGAGGGTAGGCGAATAGCCGACTAGGTGGACTTCCATCGTTCTGAATTGGAGTTGAATAAGCTATCTCTTGAGCAGGGTGACAAGGCCATCATGTCGCTCGGGCTTATGGTATGATTCTATTAGAAAGTGGTTTGTCTATGTTTTCGGTTCCTATAAATTACCTCCACTCTTTTTGTGCAGACTATCATCCTTATAGAGTTTCAAAAGTTAAGGAAGAAGCAGTCGATCGATCATTTGAGGCACCAGGTGGATCAGATGGGTGATGAGATCTCTCGGCTACAAGATATTCTTGCCTAGAGGGAGAAGGAGATAGAAGAGGAAATAGCATTTGCAGCCACTTTGAACATTAAAAATGATGAAATGGAGCGTCTAAAAACTGACATGAATATAGCGCTTCAATGGTGTGGAGTGGTCTTAAAGAGATGCGAGGAGCTAGAGGCGGAAGTTAGGTGCATGAGGCAAGGTTGCTGGCCGCGGAAAAACTGGTGGAGGCGTGCAAGGAATCTTTTCTTGTTGCCAAGCAGAAGATAACCAAACTAGGAGAAACTATTGTGAGGGTTATCGATCGTCACAAGCATGCTCAGCGTCGACTGTTCGAAAGGCTACAATGCGTTGAGGAGGTTATCTGTCAGGTGGGATTGATTGATGTGTTGCCATCAAATAGCGAGGACGCCAACCTTGAGACGCCGAACTCAAGTCTTGTGGTCGCTTGTGTGAGTGATGATTCTCCTGAAGTGGTGGATAAGAATGTTGACGCCGCTTTGCTTCGGGCCAACTTTGAGTCCCTGTGCCAACGAGCCTTACCATCTCCTACTCCTACTCCTACTCCATCATGATCCTCGATTCTGTCCTCTTTTTGTTTGTGTTCTGGTTCTTTGTTGTTCATCGGGGGATCCACTTTGTTTTGCTCTCGTTTATAAACATTAGCACTTAAATGTATCAATGAACATTTGCAGTAGTTTCCTCTTATAACTTTTTCCCATCTTGGCTGCGCCTGAAGATGCACATCCTAGGTAGTCCTGAATATCCGCCTTTTGAAAAAGTGCGGAGGTATAAAAGTCAATTCTCATTCTTTGTCGTAGAGACCGGGAGAATCGTGCAAGAGGGGTTAAGAAATCTTCTGAAGGGGTTTATCGTCAAGTATCGATCGTGAATACTTGTATAGTTGAGTGAGTGGGCGTGTCTACTTGTTTGGGAGGTATATCTCTTATTGACGACATATTCATTCGGTCGAGAGAGTGGGTCGTGTCTACCTGTTTGGGAGGTATATCCCTTATTGATTACACGTTCATTCAGTCGAGGGAGTGGGTCGTGCCTATCCCTTTGGGAGATATCTCTTATTGATGATACGTTCAGTCGAGAGAGTGGGTCTTGTTTACCTATCTCAGAGGTATATCTCTTATTGACGACACATTCGTTTGGTCGAGGGAGTGGTTGTGTTTACCTGTTTGGGAGGTATATCCCTTTTTGAAGACACGCTTATTCGATTGAGGGAGTGGGTCGTGCCTATCTATCTAGGAGATATCTCTTATCGACGACACATTCATTCGGTTGAGGGAGTGGGCCGTGCTTACCTATTTGGGAGGTATATTCTTCATTGACGACATGTTTGTTCGGTCGGGCTCGATTGTGTGTGTTTGATATGATCAACTCATTGTGGATATATAATAAAACAAAGTGTTAAAGGGATAACCGTAATGCAAAAAGCTTATGCTAGAGTATCTAGTGGGCGGTCTCAGGTCGCAGAGATGATAATATTACGGAGAAGATTAAGATTATTTAGAAGAGAATGTCAGGGATTGCGGGTCATATAATAGCATTCCAATGCCAGTGGCCGTCTTCAATTTGATCTTCATATGTCTTGTGCTCGAAGTGTTTCCAAGGCGCTATGCTATAAAGCAAAGGTAACTTGATCACGCTGAACATCATTGTAGCCGTTGTATGATTAGGTGGCATCCCAAGGGTGATCGGGAGTGACATGATGCCTTCGAGATATACCTATTCGCTTGAGTCCCTTAATTGGCCCGACATGAGGTTGAAGGTGTGCTTGATTGAAGCTCATTTGTTGGAAAACATCCCAATAGAGAAGATTGTAGCCTATCCCTGGGTCGATGAAAATTCTCCTCACCTCATACTGTTCAATCTTGGCGGTGATAATGAGAGGATCATGACGGTACGGATTGACTCCCATTAGATCGGCACCATCGAAACCGATCATTGGTCTTTTCCTTTTGGACTTTTTTTTTGTTACGCAAATGGTAAGAACTTCTTTGGAGATGAAGGCAAATGCCTCGGTCATTTGAAAGATTGGGGCCATCGTTCGGTTTTGTCCCGTTTTGTTTTATGTCTGCTTGATTGGCTAGGTGTTGGACCATGACGAAGTGGCTTGGAAGGAAAGATATCGAGAGGGGATGCTTGTACTGTACTTGAAGAATTACCAAATCTAGTTGATTGCGGGTGGGTCCTGGAACAGGCTGTTCATTCGGCTTATTCTCACCTTACAACGTGTTGGCCTTGGGGAGGAGGACCTTCTTTCTCCGTACTTTTAAACCTTTGGAGTTGACCATTTCAAACTAAAAACTCAAGTTCGTCTTTCAGCTTTCTGCATTCGTCTGTCATGTGGTCATAATCTCAGTGGAAGTGACTACCGTGTTTTATCTTTCTTCGAGTCATCTTCCATGGAGTGAGGGGGCCACTTGATGTATAGTTTGTTCCTAATTTGTAGCATAACTTAACTAAGTGTTTCGTTCAGAGGAGTGTAACTAGTGAATTTTTGTTGTGGCGAGGTCCCTGTCGGCCCCTCTTAAACGAGGGTTGTCGGGGTGACCGACTATTCATTTCGATTTGATCGGTTTTATCATTTGTCGAATGCTTTGGCGTCTTTTGCGAAGATGTATTTTTCTTCACAGACATAGAATTCCTGGATAGTAGATAGAGGATTCTTCGTTACATATGTTTTTATTCTTAATGGCTGCAATTCAGTAAGTAGTGCTGCCAGTACGATGGAATGATCCAAACTTGAGACCTTCATCATCTCACTTTTGAACTTGTCGAGGAAATCGTCATCCCTTTGTCGCAAGGAGAGGAGGGAGGTGGATTTCCTCTTAACTCCTCTGCTGATCACAAAGTGAGTCTTAAACTGTTATTGAAGTTCAGAGAAACTCTTGATGCTAAACAGTGGAAGCAATCTGAGTCATGTCAGCGCATTATCCGTTAAGGTTGTAGAAAAGTGTTTGCATATGATTACATTTGACATGTCTCTCGAGATCATCACGGGCATAAAGTGGACTATGTGGTCTCGAGGGTCGCTAGTGCCATCATATCTTTCCATGGGGAAGAAGTACGTCGTGGGGCATTGGTTCTATGGAAACTTTGGGGTCAAATGGCAAGAGGCAGGTAGCATATTGAGTGACTTCGTCCCTTCTTGCGTTGGTGCGTCGGATTTCGTTTGTTACAAGTTCCTCAACTTGTTTCCTCAAATCAGAAGGGGTCTTGTCGGGAAGTTACCGAGTGCTCTCGGTGGGCCTTGGGTTGAAGTTTTCGTGAGTGTGTGTGGCTTGATCTGTGGGAGGAGGGTTGAGCTTCTAGTCTAAGGATACGACTAAGTTCCTCCAATTGTTTGCTCTTACCTTGTATCTTGGTTTCGAGCCTTTCCATCTAGGGTTGATTGACCCTTCTTGGAGAGGCTAGGTAGGAGGCGGAATCAGCTGATTCTGTTGCATGACCGGCGGTCGGGCCTCCTCTTGATGAGGTGGTGCCATTGGGGGTTGATAGCAAGCGGCAGGGGTGTCTATAGGGTTATTTAGGATTGTAGGCTGGACAGTGTTTGTTGCGGTGGCAGTGTCCTTCCACCATGGACGCAGCTTTGGAAGCGGTTCTAGTCTTTCTCTTTGGAGACATGATCTTTAACAGTATAGAGCGCATGATAGGTTTCTTTTTAGTCTGTTTCGACAGACGACACCAATCTATTGGAGGTGAATTTCGCTCTATGGACAGTAGCTCTATTGACTCAAATGGGATGATTGGATATTGGACCTTCTGGGTGGTAAGACCTACAAAACACTGTCGGAGGATGCTTCAACGGGGAAAACTCTGATACTCAAGTTAGAAAGAGCCGTTTTCGGAAGGAAAACAGACCCAAAGAGAGAGAAATATATGAATTGTCTTTTGTGTGCTAAGTGTAGAGTCAAGAGAACTTACCTGGCGGGTGGCCTTCATGATGAATATATGGTCTGCTTGCACAGTAAGTCCCATAAACCTTCGAGATGTAGAAACCCTAATTTTCTTATAAACGTGTTCTGAGATTATGGGGTTCGTGGTGGAAAATTTTCAAAAGATTAGGAATCCTGTTGGTTAGGGGAAGTCCGAGTTGTTACGGAGATTTCTTTCCTTATTGGTAGTGGTTAAAGATCTCCTTCCTTATGATGGTAGGTCATTTACGTGATTTGGAGAAAGATGAATATTACTTTAGTTTGGTAATATTGCATATCGAGTCCCCGGGGGAGCCGTTTGGATAGCTAGCCGAGAGGGATTGTATTAATAGATACCGAGAGAGTGAGTTGTGTCTACCCAACCGGGGGATGCATCCCATGTTGATGACATGCTTTGGTGCGTTCCGCCTCGTCGAGTTGTGAGCTTGACGGATCTTAAATCTTATGATAATCGTTCTTTAGGTCATGTTCTATCACTTACTACAGTTGTATTTTTTGAAGAGAATTCTCAGTTCTCTTAACACTTGAATTTTATTTTTACTATATTTTTATTACAAATATATTGGATATTGCTTTCTGTCCATAAATAAGTTCTGGTGACACTTTGTGTGTCCTTAGCTATTTTATAAACATTGCATATTTTGCGTGATGTCAAATAATGAAACATTGAGTCTTAAAAAAAAAAAAAGAAAGAAAATTTTCTCATCAAAATTTGTCTTCTAATTTCACAACAATGTCACTAGTATTTCCCTACTATAGTTGCAACCATGCTTAATTCTTTGAAGACAAGAATAGTTCACATGATATTTTTTTTCTTTTTTTCCTCAATGAAATATTAGAATTTAGAAATCACATCCGTTCAATTTGATTTCTAGAAATTGGTTATTGACATAGAAAAAATATTTAAAAGGATGAAAGCCTTGAAATTTATAGCCATATGTCCAGGTAGTATCATTGGAATGTCATGCTGGCCTTTGTGGTTGGTACAGAAAAAGATTTCCCAATTTATCCATCTGTGCTTATGTGCCCTGTTGTATTGGTCCCCCTGTTTCACGGGTTATGCCATCTATTCTGCCAATCCTAGATGAGGTATGGTTTTGTTTCTCTGGTTTCAACTCTTTGAATTTTTTGGGGTGATTTTTACTTATTCTGATGCATCTGGATGCCAATCATCAGCCTCAGCAACAGCATAATGGATTAGTAGCTGGTCGTTGGATTTGGTGACTATGCTATTGAAGGCAAGTCAAGTTTACATTTCTAATGGCTGCAATACTTATACTATGTTTTGAGGTTTTCCTTTTTCTACTAATGTTGTACAGAATGTGCCAACTGATGTAGTGAAAGCCGTATGTGATGCTTGCTTTGATCCTGTTGTTAGAATAGTACTTCAAAGTGAAGATCATAGTGAATTATTATTATTATTATTTTTTATACGAAAAGAATATATACCAAAAAAGAAAAACTACAAAGATACTAGGATAAGCCCTGAAATACCTGAAGGATCAGCAGGCCAACATGCAAAAGAGACTAAGTCCCAGTCCCAACTGGGGAAAGAACTATGCTAGCAAAGGCCGTAATGGTATGCGGAGGAAGATGACGCTCTCCAACTCTCCGCTTATTCCTCTCTACCCAAATATAATAAATGCAAGCGTTAAGGAGGCATTTAAAGACCCTGCTCCTTTGGAGGGGATGTCTCGCTAAGGAAAGCAGAGTCCCACGAATACTAGACCAAGAGATCGGAAAGTTACTAGGCACATGATGAGTCATCGTAAGACGTCACACCTCTTTCAAGAAGGGGCATCAGAAGAAGAGGTGATCAAGGGTCTCTCTCCGGTTAGAACATAAATGACAAGTCGAGGAAGGCGCAACTCCAATCCTGAAAAGGTGATCGCTCATCTGCAGTCTCTCCATTAACAGAAGCCATACAATGAAGGCAAAACGCGGAATTGCTCCTTGAAACCAAACCAAATCTGACCAAGGAATGTGGCTATAGGAACATCTGAGGTGCCTCCATGCTAGGGCAATGGAGAACTCTCCACTAGAAGTGATCGCCCATACAATCCTATAGAAACCAATGGAGGGGAGATCGGAATCCGAGATATACTCTCGAATACTATCAAAAAAAGCTCGCATCGATCTTGAAATCCGCTGCCCCTGAAGATACTCCAACCAATGGTCGCCGGAAAATACATCCTAAATAGAGCAAGAGTCTCTAAAACCACACCTCTCCATTGCTTGTCTCTCCAAGACCTCTATCAAAGGACCTGTGGAGAGTCAAGAGTCGTACCAGAAGGAAATACGACTACAATCACCCATCCTCCAAGCCACAAGCTCTCGAACTAAATGACGAAGAGAAAGGAGCTTCCTCCACATCCAAGAGCATCTATATGGAATTCGAACATACCAGAAATTACGGTCTCGAAGAAGATAAGTCTTCACCCAACGACTCCAAACATTATCCTCTGGGTCGAAAAGGAGCCGCCATATATGCTTAAGTTGAGTTGCCCTATTCCACTCCCTTACCCCTTTCAACCCTAAACCTCCCTTTTTCTTAGAGTGGCAAACAAGGGATCAGGCTACCTTGGTTCTATAGCGGTCTAAGGATGCACCAGCCCATAAAAATCGAGACATAATCTGCTCTAACTCCTTACAAACCACTTTCGGAAGGAGGAACATTGAATGCCAATAAGTCTGAATGGAGAAGAGAACAGAGCCAACCAGCTGTAACCGGCCGGCGTAGGATAAATGACGACTCGTCCAATGCTGAATCCGAGCCGACACCCTCTGAACAAGCTGAATACATTCTGTAGCAGAGAGTCTGGTCGACAAAAGAGGAATGCCTAAGTATCTGACAGGAAGACAACCCTGATGAAATCCCAAAATCCTTAAAATATCCTCCCTCACTCTCTGCTCAACCGCCCCAAAGTTCTCACTCTTCTGAGGGTTCATACGCAATCCAGAAAGAGACCCAAAATGAGTCAAGACATCTAAAATACACTGCATAGGGGCTAAACTGTCCCGAGAGAAAAGCATAAGATCATCTGCAAAACAAAGGTGGGATAGAGTCACCTCCTGGCATCTCCAATGATACTCGAAGGTCGGCCCCTCAGTGACCCTATGCATCATGTATGAGAAAACCTCCATAACTATCATAAATAGCATGGGCGACAACGGATCTCCCTGATGAAGCCCTCTCAAACTACGAAAGAATTCCGTTAATTCCCCATTAACAAATATAGCAAAACTCACTGTAGACACGTCATGATCCTATCAATAAGTCAGGAAGGAAAGCGAATACACTCCAGAGCTAATCTGAGGAAATCCCATCCAACAGAATCATACACCTTCATAATGTCTATCTTTATCGCACAAAGAGGAGAGTCGCAATTCAATTGATAACCATGAAGAAGCTCATGAGCCAGAAGAATATTATCCCTAATTCTTTTACCTCTCACAAAAGCAGACTGCTTACTACCAATGATGCTCGGTAAAATCTGACTTACTCTTGTTGCAATAACCTTGGATATACACTTATACACTGTGTTACTTATAGCTAGAAATTGGTCTAAAGTCCGTCAATGAGGTCGGGTTATTCCTCTTCATGATAAGGGAGATGATAGTACCATTCACTTCCTTCAGAAGATTCTCGTGAGAAAATAAATCAATGACCGCTCTCGTGACATCAGGATCCACTGTATCCCAACTATGACAGAAAAACTCCACGCTATGCCCATCCAGACCCGGAGCCTTATGTCTCCCTAAGGAGAACATAGCCTCCCTCACCTCATCCACCGTCACCGGAGATTCCAAGGCCTGAATCTGCATTTCTGATAAAGTACCTCTAATTTTGGAAGCAATAAATCCAGCATCCAACTGATCCACCCTAGGCCGGTTCGTAAACAAACCCCTAAAGTATGATACAGCCTCTCGCCTAATATCATCCCAATCAGAAATCAGAGTGCCATCCTCCAAAGAGCAAATAGAATTCCGATTTCGCCTGCTCCTAACCATACTAAAAAAGAATGCAGTATTCCGATCATCCAACTGGAGCCACCAGATCCTAGCCTTCTACTTGAGCATGCTCTCTTCCATCCGAGCTAGACTGTGATAATGAGAAGCAACACACCTCTTCTCCTCCCCTAATCCATTCTCTGTACCACTCGATAACAACTCTCGCTGGATCTGAAGAAGTCTTTCTCGGGCCTTCTGCACTCGGACAGACAAATCGTTGAACTCTCGGCGGTTTAACTGTCTTAATTTCCGTCTCAACCCCTTCAGTTTCCTGTAAAGGCGATACATCGGGTTTCCATAGTACATATCCTCCCAAGCCTCCGAAACTATCTCACGATATTGGGAAAGCTCTATCCAAAACTCGAAGAATTTAAAGGGCACCTTACGGCGCTGCTACTCCCTCTGAATTCTAGTCACACATGGAGAATGATCAGAATCACCGGGCGAAAGAAAAGCAACCTCAGAGAAAGAATAAAAACTCAACCAACTAGCATTAACTAACACCCTATCCAGTTTCCTTCGGATCGGATCTTCAGATTACCTATTCCACCAAGTGAAAAAGGCCCCAGAGTATCTCAGATCCTCCAACTCCGCCTGCTGCATATATTCATCCAACACACAATCAGCAATAGACCATCCAGCTCTATCCCCATTCCTATCCGATGGACATCTAACGACGTTAAAGTCTCCGAGAACACACCAAGGGGTATCCATCCTCCTACCCACAGATCTCAGGAAATCCCAAAGAATACGCCGGTCTCCCGCCATGTTAGACCCATAGACGATAGTAATCTGCCAACACAACTCAAGTCTGGACCCTACAATGAATCAACTGCGTCTCATAGGACAACACATCCACCCTAACTTCCATCGGATCCTAACACAACCATATAGGACCAGTAGGGTTATAAGCATGAGCTACAGTATAGTGCCAATGGAGTAGTAGGGACTGTTGAATACAAACCTCATTAGCAACTCTCACCCGAGTCTCTATGAATTCAGCCAGCTGCAATCGATTCTGCATCATAAAATCCCTCGCAGCCCTGATATGAATAGGGTCATTCAGACCCCTTACGTTCCAACAATCTATCATTTGGAATGAAAAGCGAGGGCACACCCCTCAGACATCTCAAGGTCGCCCCTTCCTCCCCTTCTTATTCTTCCTAGTTCGAGGAAGACCGGGTGAAGGAGGAACTCGAGGGGAAGAAGATAAAGAACAAACACTATGACCAGGGCCAATCTCCACAATGTCATCCGGAGCACCATAACCTGAAGCCAGAACACACCTTTGAATAGGTGTCAAACACGCTGGAGTCTCCTCTCTAGCCGTAATAGCTCGACTATCCTCAACCTCTGGGACTCTACTATCGTCCACCCCTTCAGATCGAGCTGTGTTCTCCTCCCGAACAACTAAAGCCAAACTATCCACCAGAGGTGTTTCTGGTCCCTTATCAACAATCTCTCGGTTAATGATCTCTATATACGGGATAACTGGGTCCTGCTTTGCTCCCTCCTTAGGAGCCTCTACTTGCGGACCCTTCTCCGCATTTCCTTCCTGCCCTTTCTTCCCCCGACGTCTGCATCTCCTACTATAAGTCTGGAAACCTTTCTCATCCGTCCTCGGAGCAGTAGGCCTAGAGCTATCCAGAACGGGAGGGTTTTTTGGGCACTTAGTTTGACTATGCCCAAATATCGCGCAAGTAGCACAATGGGGAGGATTGTATGAATACTTTGCCTTCATAGGAACGTCAGACCCATCTGGAAACACAAATACTACCTCCCTCCTAATGGAGCTCCCTGCCTCAATCTCAATGGATACCCTGGTGTAACCAAGCTTAGAACCCGACGCTGTTATACCATCCATAGACAATGACCTCCCAAATGCAGAAGCAACAAAACTCAACCCTGCCCTGTTATACAAACAGAATGGCACATTGTGCAACTTAACCCATAGAGGAATTCTCGCGGGTTCAAATTCCGTCGTACTCATGCCCATAGTATATCTACGCACAATGAATGGAATACAAAAAATCTGCCAATGACTCCTATCCAAGATATCCTCAAAATGATCATCAGAGCTAAATCTCAACATAAAACAGCCCGGTCCAACTACAGCCACGTTAGATAGACCCCATTTACCCCACATTAACATGGCAATACGCTTAACCTCTTTGTATGGCAACCGCCGCCTAATGAGATTCCCAATCAAGCAGCAGAGATAAGGGCGAGTTCCATCATCTACTAAAGGTGAAGGAACAGACAACTTACTACTTTCAGTATCCGGATTCAACCTCTCCAGCAACACAGACTTCTGAAAATCCTTTCTTTCCAAATGGTCCTTCTCCCCTCTTCCCAATGCTGAGGCATAGGTTTTTGGTGAAGGGGAACGGTCCCCAACACCTAAGCCTTCATCCGTTCCAAAAAAGAGAGCCAAGAATAGGATTTTTTTTTTTTTTTGGCTTTTTGACTCCACTGGGAACAGTAGCCCACCCTTCCTTCTTCTTTTTCATTTTCTTTTTTTTTTGGATTTTCGAAAGAAACCTAGTTTCTACTGTTCACCAAGAGAATCCTCACGTCCGCCGATCGTCAGGCTGATCTGATTGCTGGGGAAGGAAGATTGGACACTGGAGATTGTGGATCGAACGTCCGATCATTCCTTCAGAAGCCAGTCGATTTAAACGGACGAATCGCCAAGATAGAAGGTCGATCAACTTTGAATGCTGCAGAACCCTCCTTCTACCATCAATGAAGCCCAATTTGTTGTCTGTTCGACGATTCCTCTCCTTCGATTGCACACTGATGCCAACACGAATGGAAATCCAGGACGCCCCTTGTATCTTGTTCTGCAATCAGTGTTCTGCCATGGATTCAAGGCAAACAACCGGTGAGGGCCGACGACACAACTCCCGCTGGTAGGGCGCAGCCTCTGCGAAGGAGGCGATGCTGTTTCCGGCTGTGGAAGACGGCAGCGGAGCTTGATTTTTGGTTCGCCTAGAATTCGCCTAGTATTCGCCTTTGTTTCTGCCATGATTTCTTTTATAGTGAATTACAGGTAATATTTAATTTCATGCCTTTTCTGTTCTCTCTCCCTTTTTTTTTTCTATTTCCTCATTTCCCCAAATACCAGTATTGAATTTAATGACCAGAATGCTATGGAATGCTTAATTTCTTTTGTATCCAATGGCAAACATGGGTTACTTTCTTGATGTGGTGATCCTGGATGTACTATGAGAAGTTTGCTTGATGCGGCTTCGAGGTAATTAATGCTTCAGGTTTATTTTGTAGTTGGCTTTATATACCCGAGATACAAATTCTTTTCCTATCAGAGGAAGTATGTCTGCAGCTCTACACCATTCCTAAAACCAATAAGTATTCTCCAACACAATGTAAAATACAGAAAGCAAGGAGTCAATAATAATATCTGAATATGTATACATAAGAATACAAAAATGTATTAAAGTGGCACAAGTCTTATTGAAGACCCTTGATAGACTATTGGTTTGAGTTGTATGTGTGACATTGTACATGTCAAGTCCCCAGTAGCCTTTATATGTTTCTCCAGCTCCCTATCTCCCTTATGGCCAATACAGGGAAGAAAGTACCATGTTTATCATATAGGGTTGTATGATCTTTCCATCTTATTCTTGCATTAGGAAATTGACTCCATATATAAGCATTGTTGTTAGTGTTGATAGACGTGGAGATAGAATCAAGATACATAAGCTAAAATTATGCATATGACCAACATCCATCCTGGACTTATAAGTCAAACTTGAAACAGGCTTCTTGATACTGATATGGAAAGCTCTGGATCTCTTTTTTCTGGGAGCTACGTTCTGCAGCTTATTTTGGATTTGCCTGCGCTGATGGCTTGGCATGTTCCTGACCTTGTTGCTTCTGTAGTTAGATGCATGCAATCTAGCACAATACTGTTCATCACATCAGGTGAAACATTAACTTGCTTATTGATGTCTTCTCTAGCCTTGTGCTTTGAAAATTTCTACTGAGTGCGGGGAGATACCAGATTAAAGTTAAAACCACTGTTTTAGCATTATTGCTATCAACAAGGCATGCTGAATTAGCAAAAGACCATGTCCAAGGCCATCTTATCAAGGTTTGTAGGTCTCGTGATTGTGTACCCAGATGACACTTAGGGCTGTTATGACACTTGGGTCGAGTCGGGTAGTGTCGATATCCGAGTTTGGCTCGAGTGTTGGTTAGAGCTCGAGCTCATCAAGCTTGCATTTTTTGAGCTCGAGCTCAAAGTGTCATCGGATGTTATCAGGTGGTGTCATCGAATAGTATCATCTCACTTATTTTAAAAATTATTTTAAAAAATATAATTATTTTAAAAAATAGGCTCGTCGAGCCTTTGAGCTCGGCACAGTTGGGCTTGAGCTCAACCTTGATACCGAACTATTTGAGCCCCAGCTCGATTTGACTGAGCTCGAGTCGAGTTTTGATCGGGTAGTGTCATGGGTACCCGTGACACTACCCGAGTGTCATAACAGACCTAATGACACTTGGTGTCCCTGCAGGTACTTAATCTATTTCATATGAACTCCACCGCAGAGATCATGATGCACAAAAACCCTCGTGATCAATGGCATTGATGCCACTTCCTGGAAAGTTACTTGATTAGGTTGTTTTTTATTATCAAACTAAAATCATGATGAGAGTACTTTATTGGTCTGTTTATTTTTCCTAACGATTGAAACATTAAAAATTAATGAGAACATAGCTTCTAAATGGCTAGATCTTGCATCTGATTTTAGTCTGATGGTTACTGCAGTAGAAAGAAAGCTTTTGTGTTGCCTGTTACTCTCTTTTCAAATGTTAAGCACCTCTGTCACTATTAAAATTGAAGTTATAATAATTCTCTGTCAGATAATTCTTTGATAATGAGTTTTCTGACCAGCCTTCAACCTCTTTAGTGGGGTCAGAATCTACCAGAAATCTGGAATAATGATGCTATTATTAACATTTTTTGGGTATAGGAAACAGGAAAAAGATAAGGGGATTAGTGCTTCTTGACCAACGAGAGAGAGAGAGAGAGAGAGAGAGAGAGAGAGTTGGGAATGTTTGTAGATTCTCTTCTCTCTCTCTTTTCTCTCTCACACACACAACTCGCACTCACCTTCTCTGCAACTCTCCCGCCTACTTCCTGATAGAAAATCAAACCCCTAACAGAGGACCTAATCTCTCTCTGTCTTAAGGGTTTATGATTTTTTCTTTTTTAATGGGGAATGTTGTTGATCAAGATCAACAATGGTTGCTCAACTGTTTGATCGCCACGCTCAACCCCAATCATAGGGCCAATCATTTGCCGAAGCATCTTTGTATCAGGCTTCTCTTCAACCAGGTCTCTCTCCCTCCCTCATGAGAAATTCTTCGAATATGTAATTCTCTCAATTATTTTCTTGAGGAGACTTTCAATTGCCCGATTAACATACTGAAACCATGACTTATGTATTGTTATGGAAAATGCATCATGGATCTTTTCTATTCTTCTATCCTATGTCTTTTAATTCTTTTATTTAGTATACTAAGTGCTTGATTACTAGGGATTACTCGTATTCTCATATGTTGTCTTGTAGGGTTTGGAAGCACTCTAGCCATGGTTGCTGCAAATCATTTGGGTTCCGCAAAATATCCTGCTCTTAGATTTGCCTTTTTATGTTATTTGTGTAATGAAATCTATAACAGAGTTTTTGGTTAACTCAATCTATTTGAAATTTTCTTATGCTCCATGCTTATAATTTCGTATGTTTATTTGTGGGAGTTAACATTGTTTTCCTAGCTGTCACCCTTCTGTAACAATTTGTTAAGAAACATTGGAAGGAGGCGATGATACTTTTGAACATCCAGTTGTTTCACATCAAGAAAAGTTATGTATCTTAGGACTTGTATAATTTGTTTATTGATAATTTTTTCTGGCAAAGGTTTTTGTATTATAGATTACCTATTAATTTTATTGTAATTTTCTTTTGAATAGTGATACAACATCCGGAACGTCTCTTGAAATGATGTTCCTTTTACGCACCCTGTCCCTAATATCTCTTGTAGAAGCAATTGCTAAGAGAACGAAAAGACTACTAGTAACTAGTGTTTTTACTCGGTCAAAAGGAAAGGAAAAATTTTCTGCTTTGAGTGGTATTTTGATGACCTAACTTGATATATTGCTTTAAAAGATATAGGTCTTGTATATAAATACTAGAGAGGTTTTTCTCAGGGCAAATTCATTATGTCCTAGCATGATTAAAAGTAAATTTGGCAAGAATAACGAGGAGGATTCCTTTGCTTTGAATGACCAGTAGAAATTCATCTTTCAGGTTCATTGGACTCTGACTATTGTTAAAGATAAAAAATGGAGGTGCTTGCTTCTAGGTTTGGTTCTTTTATTGGTTCTCACAATTAAAGTGACAAATTATTGATGCTGTTCTAATGAGGTGTTGGATGATGTTTGGTGAAGATGTTGGAAAGGTGGCTATCTTCAAGCCTGATTTTTCAAAGTCTATGATATAGTCAGCTGAAATGCTCTCATGTGGTAATGTGGAGCAAAGAATTTGATCCACATTGGAGGAGACGGATTAGGGACTGTCTTTCCTTTGTTATGTTTTTTCCCCTCTTTTATGGTAATCATCATTAGGGAGCTGAAGCCTTGTTTTTGGTGCTTCAAGGGGGTTTTGCCAAGGCGATCCCTTAAATTCTTTCTCATTTACTCTTCTTAAAGATGGCCTTAGTTAACTGTCAGTGGGATAGATAGAGGTCTTAGTATGGTATCTGAAGAGGTCGTTTCACATCTGCACTTGCTGATGCTGCCACACTTTTCTTCTTGGGTGATTTAGAGAATTTTGTTGGTGTAATATGTGTTTCCCATTATTAGGATTCCTGTAATGACATTAGGGCTGAAAACTAACCTGGGTAAGTGTAGCCTTACAAAGTCTTAACATCAGCAATTATAGCTTGACTTCCCTTTCCTCTGTTTGCTTGTGAAATACCGGATATTTCGATTGCTTATTTAGGAGTTCCTTGTTGTCCCACATTTGTGCCATGTGTCATTTGTATAAGTTTTTCAATCTTTATTTCTTTAATTTATAATTTGAATGTTTAAAATGCTGCAGATTTTATTCCCGGGAGACTTCCGCTGACCTTAAATTTGTTGTCAATTTGCTGACAAAACTTGCCATTAGTATGAACTGCTCTTGCTATGATTGTTGAGGCTTTCTTTTTCATTTTCTGTTTCCTTTCATGAGTTATTGCTACTCAGTTTCCAGCTATATGTCTTTTGTCTATCAGGCTTCTACCTTGTATTTTGTATCACTGAATATTGTTCTTGTCCATAAACTTCCTAGTTTTTCCTCTATGCTTCTCATCATCTTAACAGAATGCTGCCCTTGGCTGTTGATTTTTGATGGATAAAATCAAAGAGGAGTAGAGGATAAGATAGTACTTTAGTGCTCAAAATATTTGCATGAAAGAAATTTTTTTTTGTATTAAAAATCAGAAGAGAATATAAGAGATGTTCATAGAGATTTATGTTACACAGCCTCACAATTCATAAGAAAACAGGAGGAAACAAAGAGAGAGGGACATGACAGTCCCTTTCCAACAGCTAGGAAAACTAGCTGTTGGACAGATTCCAACAGCTAGTTTTCACTAGCTTTTGGGCTTCAATAGTAGCTTTTGTTGACTATTGAAGCCCTTTGAATGGGCCCTAATGTGGACCATAAAACCTCAGGAAGATGGGCTGAAATATATTTTAAAAAGGGGCTGGAACTTGGGCTGGAAGATAGTTCAAAAATTTTCTGAGCAGCAAGATAAGCTATTCTTCTAGACTGTTGTTCTGGCATTTGAAGAGAGACTTATGTGTGATATTTTCAACTCTCTCCCTCAAGTTAGGTGCGTGGATATATATAGTACATAACTCATGATTTTCCGAAGATGATTTGAGGAGGCGGCCTTAGAAAAAATGTCTGCTAACTGTTCATTGCTTCTTGTGTGAGGGGGTGATGATCAGCTTCTTTTGAATTTTTTGACGCACAAAATGACAATCTATGTTAATGTGTTCAGTTCTCTTATAGAATATAGGGTTAGATGCTATATTAATGGCAGATTGGTTGTCGGAGAAAACCCTAATTGGAGTTGTAACCGGAAGTCCTAGCTCCTCAACAAGAATTTTTAATTACCAATCTCGCTGGCCATTGCGACCATAGCTGGATATTCTGCTTCGGTAGTAGATCTTGATACCACATGTTTTTTGTTCTTCCAAGCCACCAAATTCCCTCCTATAAACATGCAATATCCAGTAGTTGATTTTCTGTATTTGGAGTCACCGGTCCAATCTGCATCACAAAATTCTAAAATTTCTGAGCTGCGATTGTTCTTCATCCATATGCCCATTCCTAGAGAGCCCTTTAGGTAATGAAGAATTCTTTCTGCTGCTTTCCAACGGATTTTTTTTGGGTCATGCATGTGTTGGTTGATCGGACTTACTGCAAATGATATGTCTAGTTTGGTTATGGTGAGGTAGATCAGCTTTCCTACGAGTCTTAGATACTTCTACTTATCCTCAAGCGGCTCCTCATCATCTTTGTAATAAGTATAATTGCTAATGGGAGTGGTAGCAGGTTAACACCTAATTTTCTTGTTTCCTACAAGAGATCAAGCACATACTTTCTTTATAAAAGGATTAATCCATCGGGGCAATAAGTAAGCTTAATTCTAAGAAAGTATTTTAATTTTCCCAAATCTTTGACATCAAACTTAGACTTTAAGTAGTTTTTAGCTTGATTGATTTCATTAGTATTATTTTCGGTTATTATAATATCATCAACATATACAAGTGCAACGGTAATTTTTCCTTGATTGTTTTTAAAGAAAAGAGATGAATCGCTATTGTATTTTCTAAATCCATTACTCATAAATGCTAAACTTAACTTTGTATATCAGGCTCTTGGAGATTGTTTGAGATCATAGATGGTCGTTTTCAACTTGCAAATGTTTCCTTTTTGTGGTTGAATTCTAGGAGGTAGCTCCATATATACCTCTTCTTCAAGATCCCCTTGCAAGAATGCATTGGCTACATTCATTTGATACATGTTCCATGAATGATTGACCGCCAAGGATAAGAGAAATCTAATTGTGTTCATTTTTGCTACAGGAGTAAAAGTTTCCTTTAGTTAATCCCATATGCTTGGGTAAACTCTTTGGCTACAAGCCTTACCTTAAGTTTGTCTATGGATCTGTCATTTTTATGCTTAATTTTATAAACCCATTTACATCCCGCGGCCTTTTTTTCTTTAGGGAGGGTTGTAATTTCCCATGTTTTGTTTCTTTCCAAGGCGTTTAGCTTCTCTTTCATAGCCATTCTCCATTTAGGCATGTTATTGGCTTCCCTGAAGGATTAAGGTTCCTGCATACTATTGATGTCACTCAAGAAGACTTGATAGTTTTTTGGAAACATTAGTTAGTGTGTAATAATTTGAAATGGGTTGAATTATAGATAGAGAGTTATAATAAAATTTCATTCTAAAGGGGGTCATCTTATCCTTGTGGATCTCCTTAGGGGTCCAGGAGAAGGAGGAGAATCTGTAGTTTCAATAGTTTCTTCAATATCATTTTCTCCCCCTCCCCCTGACTCCCTCCATTATTTACAATTTCGTGGTCTTGTTCATCTTCCTCTTGAATTTGACCAAGAGTCTCTTTCTTGGACTATTTCTTCATAGACATTGGTGGAAGGGATTTGAATATTCCAATCACTTGGATTTGTCATCATAGTTGAAGTATCTTGGATACTAGAATTTGAAAAATAAAATTCTTCTTCCACAAATATCACATTTTTAAATATTTACATTTTATTAGTTATAGGATCAAAATACTTGTACCCTTTTTTAAATGAGACATATCCCAAAAAGACATTTTTTTAGCTTTTCTATCTAAGCTGTTTCTACATTGATCAAGGATATGGATATAGCACATACACCCAAAAACTTTTAGATAAGGGATGTCTGGTTTCTTTTGAATAAGAACCTCTAGCAGAGACTTTCCTTTTGGAGTCTCGGTGGGCATTAAATTTATTAGATGAGCTGCTATTTTCACAGCTTCATCCCAATAAATTTTTGGTACATTAGCATGAAACAATAAAGTTCTGGCAGTCTATAAAAGTTGTCTATTTTTTCTTTTTGCTATTCCATTCTATTGAGAGGTATATACACAAGATTTTTTGTGTATAATTCCTTTTTCTTCTAGAAATTCTTCAAAGACATTATTAGTGTATTTTCCACCATGGTCAGATCTAAGAATTTTTATGTTTGTATTATATTGATTTGACACATATTTGTAATAACTTTCGAAGGCTTGAAATGTTTCAGATTTATTGCTTAGTAGATATACTCATGTATGTCTTGATTTGTGATCAATGAATGTGATAAAGTATTTAATGCCATAGCTCAAGTAATGGAAGAAGTCCACACATCAGAATGCACTAATTCAAAAGGATTTTCATATTGAGTTTTGGAAATAGGATAGTACATTCTGATTTCTTTTCCTATTATACAAACTTTACAATACCTATTTTTGAATTTCAATTGGGGAAATAGGCATTTTAAAGCTTGATTTACAGGATGACCAAGTCAGGCATGCCATAGAGGGATATTCTTGGAGTGAGTGATGAAGGCGTGATACTTTTCATCCAAAAAATATAGATTGTTTCTTCTAGTTCCCTTGTCAATCAAAAGATTCGACTTGCAATTCTGAAAAATCACTTGGTTAGGATCAAATATTACTCTACAGTCTTGATCTTTTGTGATTTTACTAATGGACTTAAGATTTGAACCAAATTCTGGAATATATAAGGCATTGATAGTTTTTCCTAGAAGTTCAACTTCACCTAGATGTTTTACTTCTAGTGTTTCTCCATTGGCCACTTTGACAATCTTCCGACCAAAAATAGGTTTGAATTTCTTTATCTTATGTCTATCTTTAACCATATGATTATGAGCTCCAATATCAATTACCCAACTCTTAGAAATTGTAGAATTGAAATTAGAAAAGTTGGGTTTGGGAGAGGTACCTTGAGGGCCGGATATATGTTTTGCAAGCCTATCAATTTTGTCTTCAAGAGCAGCAATCCTCATAGAATCAGAGACAGCGTTATGGGCTTGCAGGGGCTGCTGACCAAATTTTTTCTTCGTAGACTCAAGCATTAAATGTGGATGGAGAAACCAACACTTATCTTTCCTATGGCCGGGCTTTTTACAATGTAAACAAGCTTCCTTCCTTTTAAATTGTTCCACCTTTTTTGGAGCCACAGTGTCCTGAACTGCAGCAAACCTGTGAGCTTCTGCTTTGTTGCTGGAGGTTTTTTCAAGTCTTAAGCTTGTTTCAGCCCTTTTGCACCATGGATTGAACTTTACAAAATGAAGGAAATTCCTTCATTCTTAGAATTTTTTGTCGAAGACTAAAGTATGGCTCACCTAAGCCCATTAGAAGAGAGAATGACATGTCTTCATCCGCCCTTTTCAGCTGAGTCTTGATGTCTAAGGACGGAGGTCTAAGGATGCTTAGTTCATTTCACAAAACTTTATGCTCTCTGAAGTGTTATGGAAAGGATTTTTCCTTCCTCTTTGAGCATAGAAATTTTCCTTTTCAGTTCAAAAATTCTACCATTGTTGTTTTCTTGCCAATAGATAGCATTCATTTGTTCCCATAATGCTTTTGCATTTGGGATGCAAGAGACCATTGCCTTGTGTGCTTTATTAAGAGACATTAGAAGCGAGACAACCACTTGGTCATCTCTCTTCTTTCAACTTCGATATAATGGAGAAGACTATTAAAATAGACCCAAATGAGACTCATTGATTGATCTAGTCAACCATCATGATTGATCTAATCAACCATCAACCATTCAATCATAATAATTGATTTTGTCAATTACTATGATTGATTTAACTATTTCAATTGATTTGGTCAATTATATATATTTGGTTGATTTAATCAATTATTAATACTGATTTAATCAATCATTCTATATTTAATTGATTTAATTAATGATTGATTTATTCAATCATTATATATTTAGAAAATTAACTTATTTTTTATTATTTTTCTTTTTATCAATTTTATTCAAATTTCTTTCCTTTTCTCCACTAGCTAAACTCTTGTATAAATAGGATTCTTCTCCACACTTCATAATCAAGCAATGAGAGATAATATTCTCTCTTGCATTAGCTTTCTTTCTTCTCTTTTGTAATTTTCTTCAACAATCAATACAAAGAAAGTTTTTTCATTTTCATTTTTATTTTCTTTTTCTTCGAATTTTATCTTGATATAATTCTCTTACGTAACATTGGTTCTAGATTGTATGTCTTGAAACATACGAGGAGTCTAATATCAAGATTAAAATTTTTCAACATGGTATCAGAGCAAATTTCGATTCCTTCCTATTCGAGGTTAGGTGATCATTTTTCCCAAATCAATTCTTTTCATTCACAACCCTTTTTTTTCCATTCTTCTTACATCTTCAAATTATTTCCATTGGGCTACTCATATTAAGAGATCCTTAAACTCAAGAAATCTCTTGGGTCACATTACAAAGGATCCTTTTGAGGAGTCGAACCCAATATTTAAAGAATGGAAAATGAGGGATGTCCAAGTTTTCATCCTGCTCACAAGTTCTATGGATCAAACTCATAGAACTATGGTCACTTGCTCTCCAAATTCAAATGCCATATGGTATAATCTTTATGGGTAGAGTCAAATTAGTTTTTGAGATAAAGAGGCAAATTGCCAATATTAAAAGATATGAAAAGACTCTCTCCCAACTATTCGATAAATATGAAGACCTTTGGAACGAGATCAAAACTTTGAGACCGATCACAACTGATCTCAAAATTTTATAAAAAAGAGAGGATGATGATAAGTCCTTTGGGCTCCTCATTTCTCTTGGAGCACAATTCGTAGATGTTCGTCAAGAAATCCTTTGAATGAAGGATTTTCCTTCCTATCAAGAAGTAAGAGCCATGATCTAACGAGTAGAAGCAAGTATGAAATTTGAGGATACTCTTCAATCCAAAGTAGAAGGGTATGGTTTCAACTCGACAACAGAACGACAAGTGGCCAATAAGGTGCACCACATGGCTAAAAAGATATGTGCTCATTGCAAAAAGCCAAATCATTCACAAGAAAGATGTTGGCTTCTTCATCCTCACCTAAGGCCTGAACACATGAAGAGAAAGGACCAAATATCCTCAAGTGCGGCCCAGAATGCATCACTTGAGTCAACTATCGAAAGTATCATATCAAAGATGCTGCTCAAGCAAGGAACAACTAATCCAGGTACTTGCTTAAACTCAACTTTAAATTTCCAAAATTGGTTAGTAGATTCGGGTTGCGACCATCATATGGTTAGGGATAAGGATAAATTTAAGAAACTGAAATCTCTTCCAAACTATAAGACAATCAATGTTGCTAATGAGCATAATTTAAATATAAGAAAATTTGGGAAATTTAATTTTTTCGAAAAAAAGGCTAATGCTTTATATATTCCCGAATTCTCCTCTAATCTTAATTTTATTAGCCAAATTACTAGGGATCAAAATTGTAAAGTTACATTTGATCCTGACACTGTTGTTTTTCAGGATCTCAAAACAAACCAAGTGATTGGTAGGTGATTCAGAAGAAACAATCTATATTTTTTGAGTCAAGATAATCATGCATACACGGCATATCAAGGAGAAAGTTATATTTTATGGCATGCTAGATTAGGTAACCTTAGTAAGCAAGTTTTGAAATATCTGTTTTCAACAAAAAATTGTGAAGATAGACATTGTGAAGTTTGTATTTTTGGAAAAGAAACTCGAATGCATTATCCGATTTCAGAAACAACTTATGAAAATGCTTTTAATCTTGTACATTCTGATATTTGGACATCTCCTATAATATCTAGACGAAGTTTTAAATACTTTATATCCTTTATTGGTCACAAGATTAGATACACGAGTATATATGCTCACTTCAAAAGCTCAAGCATTCGAAGCTTTTAAAAGCTTTTACAATTTCGTCACTAGGCAATACAACGCAAACATAAAAATGCTTAGGACAGATAATGGAGGGGAATACATTAATCATACATTCACAAATTTTCTAGAAGAAAAGGGAATAATTTATCAAACTTTATGTCCATATACCCCCAAACAAAATGGAATAGCCGAAAGAAAAAATCGACACTTACTTGAAATAGCAAGAACAATCATGTTCTATGCTAACATGCCTAAAATATTTTGGAGCGATACTGTTAGTACCGCAGCTCATCTAATTAACTGCTTACCCACTAAGATACTTTAAGATAAATCTCCCTTAGAAGTTCTCACTAAAACCAAGCCAAATATTATCACTTAAAAGTGTTTAGATGCATATGCTATGTACATATACCAGAACAATTTAGAAATAAATTAGATTAAAAAGGGAAGCGGTGTGTCTTCATAGGATATGGGTCATTTCAAAAGGGTTATATATGTTATGATCCTATGTCTAACAAAATATACATATCAAAAGATATGATATTTGTAGAAAATGAGTTTTATTTTTACAGATACAAGTGAAGAGAGAACACCAGAAAAGGAAGATCTATATGTTTTTTTGTTAACTCCTAAAGAAGTTTGCAACCCTTCACGCTAATCTAACGAAGAGGACAACTCAGAGCAGGAGCAAGAGAGAATTATCAGAAAATTCTGAGCAAAGCAAAGATAGAAGTTCCCCCAAAACTGAAGGAAGTAAGGAGCAAGGGGGAGACCAAATCCAAGAAGACTCAATTCCCTCAGAAGCAAATGCAAAATCTAATGATCCACCATCATCTCGACCGCCACTTAGAAGGTCAACAGGGCTGAGGTTTCCTCCATCAAGATGGGATCACTATGTCTCTAAGGTCACATCTTATCCTATTGCTAACTATTATATTACTACTAACGTTTTCTCAAGTCATCAAGTATTTTTGAGTGACATTGATCAAGTACAGGAGCCTAGAAGTTTCAATGAGGCCAATGATCACCCAGAATGGAGGAAAGCAATGAAAGAAGAGCTAGATGCTCTCACAAAGAATAAGATTTGGGAAATAACGACTCTCCCTAGAGAAAAGAAAGCAGTTGAATGCAAATGGATCTACAAAATCAAGCATAAAAGCGACGGTTCAATTGATCGCTACAATGCTAGACTTGTAGTCAAAGGGTTTACCCAGACCTATGGAGTGGACTATACGGAGACTTTTGCACTCGTAGCAAAGATGAATACTATAAGGGTCCTCTTGTCTCTTGCGACCAATAAGAACCGGCCAATATACCAGATGGACATAAAGAATGCTTTCTTGCAAGGAGAGTTGGAAGAGGAGGTTTACATGCATCTGCCTCAAGGGCTCAACCAAGGTCACGAAGGACAAGTGTGTAGATTGAAGAAAGCCATCTACGGTCTCAAACAATCTCATCGGGCCTGGTATGCAAAACTAAGTTATGCACTTCTCAGTAACAATTTAAAAAAAATGCAATAGTGATTCCTCCCTATTTACTAAACTTGATAATGAAAGAATCACTATTGTGCTCATATACGTTGATGATATTATTATTACTGGGAGTGATATGAGTCATATCGATCAAGTTAGAAATTTTCTTAAATTTAGTTTTGATGTTAAAGATTTAGGGGTACTTAAATATTTTCTAGTAATAGAACTTGCCTACTCTCACAAGGGGCTTATCCTATCCCAAAAAAAGTACACTCTTGATTTGTTGCAGGAAACATATAAATTGGGAGCAAAACCAGCCATTAGCCCTATCTCAACATCTGATAAAGGGAATGATGTTGATCAACTATTCACAGATATACAAAAGTACCAAAGACTCGTAGGAAGGCTTACTTACCTGACTATCACCAGACCCGACATTGCATATGCCGTGAGTCAAATCAGTCAGCATATGCATGCTCCTAAGGTGTGCCATTGGAAAGCAACTGAAAGAATTCTTAGGTATCTTAAAGGGTCTCCCGGGAGAGGAATCTACATGAAGAACAATCAAAGTTGAGAAATAGTGGGCTATTGTGATGTGGATTGGGCCGAAGATTCAACAGACAGAAAATCCATCACAGGCTATTGCATGTTTGTTGGTGGAAATCTTGTGTCTTGGAAGAGCAAGAAACAATCCGTAGTTTCAAGATCCAGTGCGGAAGCTGAGTACAGAGCCATGGCAGTAGCAACCAGTGAAATTGTTTGGTTAAAGGCTCTAGTTGAAGAATTAGGATTTCAAGTCACTTCTCTAATCAAACATTTCTGCGACAATCAGTCTGTCATTCACATTGCTTCTATTCCTGTCTTTCATGAGAGAACAAAACATATTGAAGTTGATTGTCACTTTGTGCGCCAAAAGGTTGAAGACAAGACCATAGTTACTCCTCACGTGAAGAGTAGAGAATAGCTTGTTGATATTTTTACTAAGGGAACTGCGACAAGTCACATGCAAAACATTCTCAACAAGTTAGGCTCCATAGATATCTACTCGCCAAACTTGAGGGGGAGTGTTAAAATAGACCAAAATGAAATTCATTGATTGATCTAGTCAACCATCATGATTGATCTAATCAACCATCAACCATTCAATCATAATAATTGATTTAGTCAATTACTATGATTGATGTAACCATTTTAATTGATTTGGTCAATTATATATATTTGGTTGATTTAATCAATTATTAATATTGATTTAATTAATCATTCTATATTTAATTGATTTAATTAATGATTGATTTATTCAATCATTATATATTTAGAAAATTAACTTAATTTTTTGTTATTTTTCTTTTTACCAATTTTATTCAAATTTCTTTCATTTTCTCTACTAGCTAAACTCTTGTATAAATATGACTCTTTTCCACACTTTGTAATCAAGTAATGAGAGACAATCTTCTCTCTTGCATTAGCTTTCTTTCTTCTTTCTTGTAATTTTCTTCAACAATCAATACAAAGAAAGTTCTTTTCATTTTCTTCTTCTTCTTTTTTTTTTTTCGAATTTTATCTTGATATAATTCTCTTACATAACATTGGTTCTAGATTGCATGTCTAGAAACATACGATGAGTCTAATATCAAGATTAAAATTTTCCAACAAAGACAAATCTGAAGATTCATCAAGGATGTGATTTTTCAGATTGTAAAAATTTAGGGATCTCAAGATCATGTCCCTCAATGAATTGTAATTTGTTGAATCGAGAAGTATGGAAGAGAACATTTGGAGGTTTATTTGTGCAGGGGGTTCACCCAATCCCATAGAGGACGGGATCGAGATTTGCTCTCATACCATGTTGATTTTTGAAGGATAAAATCAAAGAGGAGTAGAGGATAAGATACTACTTTAGTGCTCAAAATATTTGCATGAAAGAAACATTGTTTTGTATTAAAAATCAGAAGAGAATACAAGAAATGTTCATAGAGATTTATTTTACACAGCCTCTCAATTTAAAAGAAAAAAGGAGGAAACAGAGAGAGAGAGAGAGGGACATTACAGTCCCTTTCCAACGCTAGGAAAACTAGCTGTTGGTTAGATTCCAATGGCTAGTTTTCACTAGATGTTGGGGCTTCAACAGCAGCTTTTGTTGACTATTGAAGCCCTTTGAATGGGCCCTAATGTGGGCCATAAAACCCCAGGAAGATGGGCTGAAATATCTTTTAAAAAGGGGTTGGAACTTGGGCTGGAAGGAGGATAGTTTAGAAATTTTCTGAGCAGCAAGATGAGCTATTCTTCTGGACTGTTGCTATGGCATTTGGAGAGAGACTTATATGTGATATTTTCAACATTGGCTAAGTGACCTTGCTTTTTCCCAGCTTTCAAGATTACTTGTTAGTATTTTTTCTTTTCTTGACTTTTTAAATTATTTTGGAAATATCCTTTATATTATTTCTTGTCTAATTTTATCAAATTTGAAATGTCTGGAAATTAAACGTAGATTACTTACTGTCACTGGAGGGGACCCATAGAAAAATCTGTACAGCTATCAGCATGGCTGTAGCATTGGTTGCATACTACGAATGGCCAGAAGAGTGGTCAGACTTAATGCCTTTCCACCTGGAGTTGATCAGTGATCAGGCTAACATAAGTGGAGGTAAGATGAACTAATGTCCACTTAAGCTATTTGAATTCCAATTTTTTTCCCATTGTTGGTGCTTGAAATTCAGTTGCACAAAATCGCTTTAGAACTGTTTTGTCCATTTATGTTTTATATGATACTACAAAATAGTAAGAGCTCTAAAGCATGAAAGCCTAGGTACAAAGGAGGAATTACTGACATGAAAGGGACTTGAAAAAGCCCATGCCATGTTTGATGGCAATAAATGAATAGAAGACTTCCAAACTTAAGGATGCTACGGAATTTAATAAATAGAAGTATATGGATGCCTCCACAAGAATTCTCATGTTTCCTTTCCTTATCATTGTATCATTTGTTTCTTTTTCTTTCGCCTTTTTTTTTTTGGTTCTTCCTTGTGCATTTAGGCTTAGTATTTTGTACTTAAAAAGACTTCTCTGAGTTGTGGTGGTTTGATTACCTTTTAAATGGAAGTGTTTGCTTTTCCTGTAACAATGCATCTCAAGGAGCATTTTTATCTGGTGATTTCGATGATATGGAGAATTTAGTGAATGAAAGTGTTTTTAGGTTTGGCCTTTTTATATGGTGATTTGGATGATACGGTGGTGCCAGAACTAGTGCCCACTTTGTTCCCTTGTTTGTATACAGTAGTCTCATCCCCCAGGAGTGTTTTTCTTGGATAATCTTTGCTATCCCTCCCTTGTTTTTCAGCACCAATTTGCATGATGTCTATTCTCATTGTGATTTTTGTTCTCATCTGGACCATTTCCATCCATTGTCATTACAAAATTTGAAATGGAAATTTTGTTCATGGTGGTGGGACCCAAATGTTTAAAATGTAGCATATATTGCATTACAAGAATATACACTCGAATAAAATATGGATTTTGAGCTTACTCTCTGTTGGTGGAATTTCTAGTTGTCTATTATGTTTGTAGATGTAAAGGTATCAGTTATGAGGCCTGACATAATATAGTCAGTCACTAACATTTCGCAAGGAAAAGGGTTAAAAGTAATGTGAAAGGTTGATCGTGACTGATGTTGCTGACAGATGATATGATTTAGAATCATTCTTTGATTCATACGCTGCTATACTTGCTATCACTCATCTGTAAGCTTGTTCCAGTTAGAGATCAATATTTTTATCATGTTGGTTATTTTAAAGCTTTATAATATGGACCGTGCATGATTTCAAGAAAGGATATAATGAAATTCTTTGATCGTGCTTCGAATTATAAATATTCTTTTGGATCTTCAAAATCCTCAATCTCAGAGAAGGATAAAAAAAAGTTTACTTGGTCTCTATTTTTCAATCTCTTCATCATATATTGGATATGAAAGTGGTGTGATGAATCTTGCATTCCTTTTCTTCCTTCTAAGTAGTCCTTCATGTGGTCCACAAGTATGATTTGCTGCCCACTTGCTGGCTCTACTGATGTTCACTATTATGGCAAATGGTTAGTTGTCCATCTTATTACAGTTTCCTCCTACTGTAATTAGAAATGTTGTTTGCAGTCATTGAAGACATTAATTATTTTCAATCAAAAAAAAATATATATTGAAATTGATTAAGATATTGAATGCAAAAGGTAGCCGTTGATGGCAGGTATGGCCCTAATTTTCTTCTAATTGATAAATTTGTTTATGCTGGATGTCTTCAAAGCGAAAATAATATTATACATGCAATAGAATGATTGGTCCCTGCAACACTCACATCATGAATACTCATAGGACTAATGGTTTTCAGATCCATATGAATGCAATGGCTTGTAGATCTAGCATAAAATTGTTCTTGGGGAAATATGCATCCACATAATAGGCTTGTGAGTTTAATTAGTCTTAAACATTTTAGTTTAAAGTGTTATTTTGGTTGATCTCGCCTATTAATTTGTATTCATTAGATTACCCAAGCTCAGCAAAGCTCGAACGATGAGAGAGAACAATGGATGTAATCATAAAATTTAAATGCTAGTTTTTTAATCCAACACAAATAAATAATATAAAAAAATAATTCTTTTGAATGAAAATAAGAGTGAAAAAAATATTTTTTACGTAAAAACTTGGAAAGATATTCGTATATGATAAACAAATTTGTTGTTCTTATAATTGTGTTAAAGTTGTTGCTCATTCAGGTTTTCTCAAAAGAGGGAGCTATGTGGGGGATGTGTGATTCAATAGGTTCAATATAAAGGAGATTCTACATCATGCACGAGAATAAAAGCCAACTATCATTAAACCAAGTGTTGCAAGTATGGTTACATATAATGATTATCGTTACATTAAAGATTTAAGTAACGTGTATGAAAATAGTTATGATTAGTGATTGTGATTTGAATTGATTTTTTGATTCTTCATGATTGAGAGATATCAATGAGTGGTAATAGAGTAATGTTATATGAGCTAAATGTTTTGTGAACCAAATGTCTACATAAAAATCTTTGTAAGTGTATTTTTTTATTGATTCTTGAAATGAGAAAAAATAAATGGTATTTTCAATTCTTATCTGTTTTTTTTTTCAATTACTTTTTCTTGTGATCATTTTTTTTTTTGTCTAATTACTCGATGGTAATATAGTTAATGATGATCATAGACGTAAATATGTTGATTATTGTATGTATTACTTGGTTGTTATACTACTTGGTTTTTATACGATTTCATGTTTAAACTATTTTTGCTGCTCATGCATGATTGTTATGGTAGGGTGGAAACAATTTGTCCCTAAGGGTAAGTTTAGTGGTCACAATATTTCTCTTTCAATTCCATTATCTGGGATGGTAATAAAAAAATGAATTGAAACAATTATTCCTTGGTGAAGAAGTCCGAACAAATGATCCCACATTTGCCCTTGATGACTTGAAACATTCAAAGAAAGCGCCTGGAAATTCCTAGGACAGTAGCTTGAAACCTTCAAACCCATTAGACTATCCTTAATAAATATTGATTGAATTAGGTTATGTTTACACGAATTGAGCATCTAGTTGGATAAAAGTAGAATAACCTTAGTTCATATCTTATTTTGACCCCTTTAACTTATTTAGTTTATGTAGGATCATCGATTGAAAATTACAATTTTACCATCAAAATATATAAAAGACATTATTATTTTTATAATTGTTTTATTTTATATAATCAAAAATAATATGAATCCATTTTACTAAATAATTTATCGACTCGAGGGATTTTAAGTTACAATCAGGGCAAGACTCACGCGTGTTGGACATTTTTCATTTTACTAAATATTTGTAATATTGAAATCAATGTTATAGCCATAATCAATGAAAACAAGCAAAGAATTAGCAAATTGAAAATGTCTTTGCTTTGAAAATCTCTTTAATATTATGTTCTAAACAAAATATCTTATTAATTTTATCTCATTATATATAATATAAATATATATATATATATATATAATATAAATATATATATATATATATATATACATTTTTCATCTCCATGGGTGTTTGTATGTAAATCTTTATGTGGCAAATTTGATAGCATTCAACAAAATCTGTTAAATTTTTTTTTCATAGGAAAATAAGATAAATATTTTTCATTTTTTTTAATCATTTAAGGACAAAATTGGTAAATTTGTATATTCTGTGAGATGGGTTTGTCCAATTCAAACGTGTACACCTTGAATGGTCCAAAGTAAAGAGCCCCATCATAACTTGCCCAATTGATCTACGCAATTGACCAATTTTGTTTATATATAGGAGTCATGATCTTGCAACAGGTTACAAATTTGACAACCAAAGAAAAGAAAAATGTATGTGACAAGACCTCTCTCTCTCTACAAAAAATATCCGGCTTCTCTCTCACAACCTCCTCCGGAGGGTCCAAACTCAGGTTATTTGGTGATTCAAGATGAAGAATCAGAGACATACTGCTGCCTTGGATGCAAGCAGCATGCCGTCTATGACATGCCTCTTCCTCAAAACAAGTTGCTAACGGTTCGCTATGCGTCCGGTTCATCGAAAAACAGGCATGTTTCTTATGATGATGTGTATTTCATCCCGGTTCTGAATCAACCGCTGTCTTCGAATCGGTACTACGCCATCAAACCTCATGGAAGGCATAAAGGGTATTTGTTTGATCCTATTTCATCTTGTCTTATCTTATGTTTGTAATATAAGGGAGCGATTTAGTGATGAGTGAGAGATAAAAACTTAATATAAGATAGTTTAGAGAATTATTATATAGTTTAAGAATAATATAATTAAAAGAAATGAGTCTTTCAACGAAGGTCAGTAAAATCTTTTCACTTTCGTCGTCCATAATTTTCTAGTACCAATATATATATATATATATAAAATTAAAAAATGCGTTGAAATATTCAAGATTTTAATGTGTTTGTGAGGTTAGTTGGGGTTTAACTGTGTGGCGTGATTGTTGATGAGTTTTGTCTTTGTAAATAACGAAAAATAGGTGTTGTTTAAATTTTTAACTCCAAAATTTGGCTTTTATATTATCAATTTTTACAAAAAAGGGGGGGAAAGGGAAAAGGTATTTAAACCTAAAACAATTGTTTTTGGCCCTCCCCCTAAACACAGATTTCATGTAAAGTTTAGTTGGATTAATTTTATGCACTGTTGCTCATTTAAAATAGAAGAGTTAATTTTGTATAATACCAATTTTTTAAATTCAACAAGATATTGTGTTCAAAACTAATATACATTTGTGCCAAAATTCCATTTTTTTCCCCTCCTTCCCCTCCTCAAAATTCTCCTCTTTAAATTTTCCACTTTTGGTTTGTTCAAACGTTTTAGCACAATATTTATTTATGTAATTTTTTTTTAATTCTCATTTTGCTCTTATTTCTATTTGCTCAATTGTCTCTGCAGGGAAGCATACACTAATTCAAAGGAAGAGGATGTCATGACATGTTGTTTTTGCAACTTCGTTAAAGATATTGGTACAAGTCCACTAGAACCCTATGACATGTATCAACAGGTTGAAATCTTTCGCCATGATAAAATATTCAGCAGTGGTTTTGCTGCCAAGTCTGTGACTCCAGATGGGTATCCACCATACTTCTTGAGAAGAAAGGGATGGGATCTCAGAACATCAGCTCCAAATTATTGCCATGAATTAGGAGAAGCTAATGGCCTTAATGTTGCTCTTCGCTCGAAGCTTCCTGCATTTGATTTCCCATTGTCTTACAAGGATACTGAACCTATAGTAGTGGGCAAATGGTATACTCCATTCATGTTTGTTAAGGAAGGGAATTTGAGTTTGAGAGATCAAATGAAGTTGTCAATGTTTTATGAGATAACACTACAACAGAAGTGGCAACAAATTTTTGCATGCGAAAATCATGGCAACAGAGGAAATGCAGTGGATGTGGATGTGATTGTTCAGAGCGAAGCGATTAGTATTGGACCAGGAAGAGAAGTTTTGCCAGGAGATATGAAAATGGTTGATGGTTTTATGTGGTATCGTAGTGTTGGTGGTGTGGAAGGTGAAGTAAGTGTAGGGTTGAGTCTGGCAATTGTGGAGCGAATGAAGTGGGAGCAAGAAAGAGTTGGGCATGGTAGTGGAAGAGAGAGGCAAGTAAGGGTGAATACAGTGCAGGAATTTGGAGGGGTTGGTGAATGGAGGAGATTTGGGTGTTATGTTTTGGTTGAGAGGTTTGTGTTGAAGAGAATGGATGGGAGTTTGTTAATGACACACGAGTTCAAGCATAGCCATCAAATTAGGAGCAAATGGGAATGAGCACCTGTGGTGTTCCTTCAAGCATTTCCAGCGGATTTTTAAACTTTTTCTGTCCCTGCTAGCTCCTGTCAGAAACGGTGATCTTCCGAGAATCTAATCATGATAAATCTTATGGGCTTTAATACGTGTAATAAAATTTGATTATTAATTTATATTTTTTGAGTATAATCTTTGATGCAGTGGTTTTGGGATATATATTTTGAGTCGTGGTTTTTAGTGTAAGTAAAAATCAATTTAATAATGTAAATAATTTGTATTTTGAAATTTTCCTTTTTGGGAATTATTGGTAAATATTCATGTAGCGACATTTTATCATGATAAAAATAATTTGAAATTCAAAAGAGGATAATGGGATCCCATAACTTGGAAGGTAAGATTGAACTCACCCATAATCATTAATATCAATTCATCACCCTGACAATAAATAAATAAAATATGTAAAGCCAATCAACTGAAAAATAAATAAATAAATACGAGAACAAGCATCGAGAGGTAGAAGTGCATATCACCTTTTTTTTTGTTTTTTGGTGACAATAAATAAATAAAATATGTACGGCACATATTTTCGTACAATAATTTATTTTCTGCAACAAACAGCAACCCCAAAATGATAATATGATTCTAATTATTTCTCAATCTATCTTACATACTTTCTACTCTCACCATCGACAAAACAGCTTGGGGAAAGGGGGGGGGGGGTTGATTTTGTATTTTAACTCTTCTGGGTTTAACGAGGCAGGTAAAAGAGCAGCCCGGGCCATGATCCTGTGAAAAAGGGCATAAGTATTACCAGATCCGAATTCTACCCGGGTATTATTGAGCCCGACTTGATAACGGGCAAGAGGTTGAATAATATTATCTCTAATTGCCACATTAATAGATCAATATACTACTTCAATTCATATAGTATTACTATATTAAATTATCTATTAGTCTACGAATTATTTAATTTTAATTCATATATTATTATTATTTTAAATTTTCATGAATAATTTATTTTTATTTTTATTTTTTCATTATTTTTATTTTTTTAATTTTAACTCTTCTATTTTTCTTTTAAACTTTAATTTTATAATATTTTATTATTTTTCTACCTTAATCTTTCAAACGATGAATTTCAAAATTTGATATTAAAAAATCAATTTTTTATTGTATTATCATATTAAATCAGCACCATTTTTTTTTGATAAAAAATAAACCAGTCAACTAATATGTCAACTTAACTATTTTTAGTAGTACCATGAGAGTCCTTAATCACCATTCTATAGTTTATATCAAAGTTCAACTTTTGTAACCAACGGATAGTCAGTTTAGTAGAATGAAGTGATAGATCTTTTAGTTGAGTTTCAAATTTAAAACTTAAGAATGAAAAAAATTATGTTTAAAACTAGTAATCAGGTCAGGTCAACCCGAGTTCGGCCTGAGCTCAGCTCATTTTAGGGTCCGGCCGATCTCGGCCCCGTTATTTAGACCCATTTTAATTATGGGTCAAGTCTGAACATCGATAGACTCAATCTGTTATAAGCTTGCCCATTTAAAATGATTATTATTATTATTATTATTGGGTTTATAGAGTGCATTCATGGCTCATGTAACAATCCCCCTCTCTCTTTGTTTTTATTTTTTTCCCATTAGAGACCACACGTAAACTCACAAACTGCAGAGCTCTCTCTCCCTCTCGCTCTCTCACATGGCATTCATAATAGATCTAAATTCTTTTCGGTTGATCTATTCATGCTTGATGATTCTTTGTCTCAATCTTCTCTCATGTCAAAGTTTCGGTTTTCAGATCGAAAGTTTGGAAGTTGGTTGTGATTGATTGATCATCTTGAAAATCGGATTCTCACCTTGAAGTCATTGGTTTCACGCAAACTCACCCAACTAAAGCCAGCTATGCATCTTTTTTCATCTCCCTAAATTTCTCTCTCCTCTTTTCACCTCAATTCGATCTTCTTTTCTTCACCAATCTTTTGAATTGATTTTCGTTTTGCATTCTCCACTCTATCCTCTATCAATTGATCTAAGTTTCATATATTTCTTCACTTTGTAAATCGATTTTCTAGGTTAGTGTTTCCTAAAGTTTTTAATTTTTGATCTTTTGTTCCAAATCATGCATACCTTTTTGTCCTTGAATCCGTTGATTTCGATTCTAATTTCGTCGATTTTCAATCAAAATTTTGGAGATTTAGTGTTCATGTTTTTTGTATAGAAGAGACCTCTCGCCTCTCTCTCTCTCTGGGTTTTTGGACTTAAAACAAGCATGGGCTTGGCTCGAAATCAGTCAAGGCCTTTTAAATTTTTGGATCGACCTCAGATCTTGATTTTTCGAACCACCTCTTAAATAGGACTTTGCAAAATTTTAAATTGGATTAGTTGGAGTATGATTCCAGATATTGGTTGTGGGAAAAAGAAATGTTCAACTTGTGCCTCTCACTTATGGAATTGTCCACTGTAGCATCTTAAAGCAATTAAGGGCCAAATCCTTTAGTAAATACACACAAAAAATGGGTTTACACTGATAATGACAACAGTACATGGTAACAAGGAGTTGTCAAAACGTATCTGCATCCATGTTTTTGAAGAAGGCTTCCTCCCCCCCCCCTTTTTCCTTTTTGGCTCTTCATATTTGATAATACACACTGATCAGCAAGTGACATAAAGTATAATTGGGGGAACAGAAGGAAAAATTCTAGCTTTCCTCTGATTAATAGACAATTTGTCCTCAATGAATTCTATTTGGCACGGCGATCAAATTAATCACCCACTTAAAACCTGATTGATTGCTTTTTTGCTGATCTGCAGTTAAAGACGGCAAACACAACAGGAAAAGGTAAAAAATCAGTTTCAAGATTCAACATGAAAAATTGGGACAAATAATTTTCCAATTTGTTAAAACTAGTACCTGGCAGAGGTGATTAAACAGCCGACTGTCACTATGAACGAATTTTACAAAGAAATCCCTGAGGTAACTTGCCAAATTAATCTGTTATGTGCAAAATGAAAAGGTTCATAATATCAGTAAGTGCCCAAAACCTCTCAGAATGTATACAATATCGATATATATTTATAAATCTGTATTTTCATTAAAAAAAATGGAAAGGAAAGAAAACAGAAGGGGAAACCTGATTAAGGGGTCAGCAGCAGTTAGTAGGTCACCCTCACTATCTTCTTGGTCCTGCAAGTTCAGGAAACTCTTTCAGTACCCCGGGTATACTGCAGAAAAATTATGGGTACATATGTGCCAAGATCAGACCTCGTTAAACACTTTAGCCATTGCATTAAGGTGATCATAGGAGGGTCTAGCAGATGATGTTGAACTAACTGAATATAACAGATCCTCCTCAGTTTCCAAATTGCCTTCTCCCACATCTTCCCAATCAGTATCCTGCTGCATATTATGCTTAGAGCTTGGAATCCCATTTTGTAAAATACTATAGTCCAAGCTACTTGAATGTTAATAAACCTTATCACTAACTGCCTCATCACTGCCAGAAAACGCTTGATCTTGAATCTCAATCAACACATCCACCAGCAATGAAAGTATCTGCAGCATAGTGTTATTGCTAAAAGGATTCAACCTAAAAGTTGACCTCACTCTAGAGATCATAAATACAGTCAGATGCTATGAATCCTCTCCGAGAGCAGCAATGAAGTTGGACTCTAAACATGAGAGAGACTGGAACAAAAGTAAGAAAGGTAAAGAGATTACAAACGGATCACAAAAGAACAATCTAGAATATTAGAACAGACAAGAAGACATTTATGAGTTTTTTTTTTTTCGTCGATTGATTTCTAGTAGTAGATAGTATGTAAAGAACAATGTAAGAGTGAACGTTATAGGAGTTGGCATTTGTAAACTATAGTTACAAAGTGGTCGAACTCTCATTCTGCATAAGATTCCCTACGAGCCAGAAATTATACGGAATCTTATTTGTTTTTGTTCTTTTGAAATTTGGCTATGATTTGAACTTTCAGAGATATAAGAATAATTTATATTTAAATGACATGTGTATTGGTTCTGGACAATTTACAAATGGTTTCATTATTTTGCGAATGTTGATAATGTGATATGATAGATTTGATCACATTAAGGTAAGACAGGATAAATCAACTAGTGCGAGTAGAACTATTGGGTTCACTCACAAAAGTTCATTTACCAACATGTAAATATTGTCTTTACGACAAAATGACGAGAAAACTATTTGAAAAAACCACACGGGCTAAATTTCCATTATATTTGATCCATTCAGACATTTGTGATCTAATATATATAAATGGTACGTATGAAATTTTGTATTTTATTACATTTATTGATGATTTCACGTGTTCGACCGACCATATCTGTTTGATTTCTCATTTGTCTGAAGCATATAAGCGCTTTAAAAATTATATGAGAGAGATAGAGAATCAGACGGATAAATAGCGTGAATATCTATCAGATCAATTTAAAGATCTGGGTAATGAAAGAGACACAATCTGACATTTGTCATTCCTTAGACACCTCGGCAGAGTAGTGTTATAGTGAGAAGGAATAGGACATTGTTGGATATGAGAAAATCCATGATGGCGCCGGTTTACTTGTCGATTTTCTTTTGGAGAGATGTCTTGTTGACTTCGACTTTTGTTTTGAACAAAGTGTCTTTAAAGGCGGTACTAATGATATGATATAAACTTTTGACTGACAGAAGGTCATGTCTCAGTGACTCAAGACTTTGTGCATCAACAGTCTGTATTTTGAGATTTTTCTGATAAGTTTGGAAAAATTGGGTCTCTATAGAAGTAAGAGTACTTTTATAAGATACTCCGACTAGTCTAAAAGTTAAGTATTCATTTGTGAGTAAGAAGATGGTACTACAGTAAAGATTAGATCACAAATATCACATTTTTGAAGAATGATTTTTCTAAATTAATTAATTCAAATGATAGATTTGTCTATTATGAATTATTAGAATGGGATCGGGATTTAAAATCTAACGATCCAATTGAGTTACAGACTTAGAAAAGTGTTAGGAAAAACGTGTCTAAGTGTCACTTGGAAATTGAAGGGCATGTATTTGTTGTTTCTTCAGAAAATGAAGAAGAGTTTCAGAATATATATGAAACTCTATCATGTCCCATCAAGGGTGAATGGAAAAGGAATGGAAGAAAGAATAGGAGTTAATGAAGTCTAACCATGTTTGGCAATTGGTTGAACCTCTATTAGAGCGTAAAGTTATTAAGAACAATTGGATTCTCAAAACCAAGCGTAGGACAGATAGAACTATTGGGAGATAAAAAACTCAACTGGTAGCAGAATGTTACATTCAGTAAAAGAGTGTTGATTATGAGGAAACCTTTTCATAGTAGTGATATTTATTTCTATTCGCGTATAGTTGACAATAGTGACAAATTTGGATTTAGAATTATGTCAGATGGATGTGAAGACTGCATTCCTCAGTGGTGAATTTGGGAAAGATATTTATATGGCACAACCAAAGGGTTTTTGTTATTAAAGACTAAGAAGACAACAATTGATGGTCTTAAGTAGTCTTCGAGACAATGGTGTTTGAGATTTCATAGAGATGTGCTCTCTTGTGATTTCATCATGATAGATGAAAACCATTGTTTCTATTTAGAAAAGTCCATTGACGAGTTTGTAATTCTATCCTTATACGTCAAGAACATATTGTTAACGGTGAATGATAAGAAGTATGACCTTCGAGATGAAGGATATGGGTAAGACAGATTGGGAATTAAATTTCAGAGAAATTGTTCCAGGAGATTACTAGAGTTATCTCAAAAGTTTTATATTATAAAAACTTTAGAACGATTTAGCTTAAAAGACTGCAAACCTACTAATACTCCTGTGACTATAGGTAATAGTTCAAAAGATGACATATACCCTAAAACTCCTAATGAATAGATGAAATGTCCAGAACATCGTATTCTAGTACAGTTGGAAATTTGAAGTACGTTGTGATGTGTACTCATTTCGATATTTGTCATGCTATAGGTTTTGGTCAGCAGATATTTGTCCAATCTAGATAGAATGATTGGATTGTAGTGAAAAGAATATTAGGATACCTGAGCGAAACTGTAGACTATTTCTTTCATTATTAAGGAAATGATCTAATATTGAAAGGATACACAAATGCTGATTTGGGAGGAGATTTGTATGAGAGAAAATCTATTTCTGGTTATATTTGTTTGCTCATTGATAGCGCTATCTCATGAAGAAGTAAGAAATGAACTTGTGTATCACTTTCTGCGATAGAAGTAGATTTGTGATTAATGCTTCCGCAGTTCAGAAAATGAGTTTGGTTTAATGGATGTTGCAATATTTGGAGTACTAAGCAACATAGTGGGAGCTTGATGATTCATTGTGATAATTGGTCAACTGTTGTTTACACGTAAGACTCTAAATATAATGGCAAAACCAAATATAAACACAAATATCAGTCTTGTCAGAGACATGACTGAAAAGAGGGGAATGACATTGAGATATGTACCTATGCATTTAGTAGTGGTGTGTCATTTTTCAGAAGCCAATGCCTAAAGACATATTTGTGAGACATGCTAGATGATATAGATTGCATAGATTGTGATAGTATTTGTTATTGTAGTAGTGATTATGATTATATACAGAAAGTATGTACGTTATAATGTTCATATTCGTTGATATTTGAATTTTATTTTTGTGTCTAAAATTCTTGTGTCTGGAATTAAAAATATGTCGGACAAGTTTTGAGATTGACTCTCATACACGAGCAATCGCATGTAATATCTGTGTGACATGTAGAGATGATGCGTGTTAATTTGTGGTGAATTAATACAGATACAAGCCGCCTTAGTTAAAGTACTAAGATGATATTATCGGTTAATATACTACATATATGGTAATCAAAATGGATTTCTCACAATCCATTAAACTTGTCGAATACTCAGGTGCGAGTTTTTTTTAATGTTGTGAGATATTGGAGGACTAGTAAGAAGGAAAACTCAAGTCAAATGTTGTATATATTTGGACTAAGACTTGTATAATGTGTTACTTTAGAAAAAAAGACATACACTTCCAAATGGAAGAGAAAGTATCGTAGCACGTGTTTCATACCACGTGTGCTTATGTGACCATATGAGTAATGAGATGGTACATCCCTCTTTATTTCATAATGTCCATCTCATTGTGTGAGATTCAGAAGTTTATACGCAACCTCAATTTATACCCTTAGAACTTTTGTCTGTATTTTGAAATTTTATTTTAGTATTGTTACTTTAACATGTCACTAAGAAATCATGGATGATTTGGTTTGGTGGTGCATGTCTAGAAAAATAGCTAAGATAAAGTTAAAAGTTAGTAATATGAAAGGAAGACTGTCTTTGACCAACACGTTATTCTGTATTCACAGACCAGTCAATTATGTCTATGCTTTAGTGTTTAGAGACATAATTATGAATACATGATTGAATAAGAGTCAAGTATGCTCTTATATTGTTTTGAGGGATAACAGATACGTTGACTGTATCGAATAAAAGAGATTTGGGGTATAGCGAGATATGATATCTTTTTCACCACTTTGACGATGAGCAGCTATATACCCTTAGCCGATATGTAGCACTAGAGCTCTTGGTATTCTCGTAGGTCACACGGTCCTCTTACCTGTATGAAATTAGTGATGTTCGATTGTAATGATCACGCTGGGTGTGAGTCTAGTCCTCATATGCGAATGAGAAATGTTAGCATGTGGGGCGGGTTCGCCCATAAAAGTAGATTTGCCCCCCCTTTATTTGAATTTGGGTTGATTTTACTAAAACCACCCCAACTCTCAACTTTCTCCTTCTCTCTCTCTCACTAGGGAATAACTTCCCTCTATAATGAGCTCATTCTAGATGTGTGTATGGGAACAAGAAAACAACACTGCGTTGAAAAGAAGAAAAAGAAAAGGAGAAGATTTGAATGTTTTCTTCTTTGTTAGAAAGGAGAGAGAAATATGATATGGAGAAATAAAGAGTTTTGAATATTAGTTGATTATTGATCTCACCAAAGCATTTGGATTGTAAAAAAGTAGAAGGTGATCCGAATCTGTGACATCTTCTTGATCTAGAATACTCATCCGTTAAAGAGGTAAGTGATCCAACCCAAATTTCGATCCAGGCAATATCTGCATGAAATATTTTTTGTTGATTTGTATGAAAATCATCAATAATAAATGATTCATCTAATATACAAAATACTTTTCCAACTTAGTGTGAGAATAGGGAATGATGAGTATATATATACGTAGTATTCTCTTTACATTTTCGTAAAGAAATTGTTTTTACGTTTTGAATCTGTGATTTCGAGATCACCAAAAAATTAACTCAACTGTTGCGTCAAGATTCGCCATCTCTTTTTACATTATATAATATATGTTATAAATAAAGACTATTTTATTAATTTAATTTAAATCTAAAAGATGTAAAACAAAATTCTTAAGATAAGATTCGTCATCTCTTTTTACATTATATAATATATGTTATAAATAAAGACTATTTTATTAATTTAATTTAAATCTAAAAGATGTAAAACAAAATTCTTAAGATAAGTTCTGAATCTTCCTTCATCTAATTTGATTTCATTTTTTTTTGTCACTCAAGTTTCTAAGATTCGATGTTCTGTCGCTCCTGTTCCCATACTACCTCTGGGTCACCTTACTAACAAATTTTACTCCATGTAAGTGTAGTTCAAGAACTTCATATCGCCCAATAAATGAAAATATAGATGTTAATGATATTAGTATAATTGAAAACTTAATATAAGTTTATATTTTATTTTTAAATGATAACAAATTTTACTTATGATTTTAATTAATAAAGAGAGATGATTTTATCAAATTGTTGATCAGAAGACATACAAGAAAGTTTGATAATAAAGTGATCATGTGATATTTAAATTGAAACTTATATTTAGGTTTTTTTTTAAAAAAAATTAATTTTATGGATGATTAAATCATTTTTATGTTTATTATTTCGAATTAGATAAATATTGAATTAATTTTATATAGATTTGTATAGAAAATTTTATTATTTCGTCTATTAAGTTTTTATTTTTAAATGGTTATGGTATCCATTTGAATATCATGATATCCGCAAAATACGTATGGAGAATGAGAAGGCTTCCCCTTTTTGAACAAAAAAAAAAAAAAAAAAAAGACGAAGAAGGCTTCCCCTTCCCTTTTCTTGACCCCTTGCCATAGAAAACCTATAAGATATTTTAAAAATTAGCAATTACGGTCTCCTTGGTTCACATACAATGACTTGCACGATACTGTTGGATTTTGAGAAGTATGCTAACTCATTTATATCAACTTAAGAAAAAAAATTCTTGTTAGACTTTATTAACACAATCATGCAGTAAAAGTATTATAATAAATTTTTTTTAAAATCGTAAAATAGTCAGATTCTCTATATACATCGATGAGTAATACAGAAAAACTCAGAAAATCGCAAACCTTTATTTTGAACAAACTCGCAATTAGATGATGATCACAATATCGAACCACCATCATGATTTAACAACATTTCAATTCTAAGTCTGATTAGAATATCGTCAAAAAAATTCCCTACTTGAAACTTTATAAACCCTCTCAATGAGTTTTCTCTCACAATCTATCAATGTGCAATCTCAATAATATTTCAATCAATGAAAACAATATCTCAACCTTTGATATTCTCTTAATTGAAGTTCACGTACTTAATCAACAAAATGGGGAGCTGGTTATCAAGTTATGGGATAATGGGACCATTTGAATTTCAAATTATTTTTACCATGGTAAAATATCCATGGATATTTACCAACGTCTCCCACTTGCACACGAATGTATTTTACAACCGTCACAAAATCACAATTTATGTGATTTTATTATATCATTCTACTGGACTTTTATATAAAGTTGGACGTCGTGTGACTAACGAGTACACTTGCAAACAAAGACTTCTCGATATACCTGTTAGTATAATCGAGTAATCACTGTTAATACGACTCCAGATCCAAGACAAATTATATCCATCGAACCACTTTTCTCATCAAAAGTAATTCCCAATAATTGCTCAACCGTGTATTCATTATTATATTCGAATCTATACATGGATAAATATAAAAGACCGATCGGTGAATACAACACGACGATATAATATCAATTGGTCTTTCTTTTCCCAAACTTGAATCTATCATCCTCAATTCAGCTATTTTCTTAAATATATCTCTTAGACCTCAATTTATCTTTCGGACCATAGGTAAATAGAATAAAGTAGCAAATATTGAACTAGGACCTCAAGAAACAAGCGAAAGTAATAAAAGTACAAGAGATTCTACTCAATAGATCTCGAATCTCACACAGTGGGCCCAGAGATAAATATCAAATCATCGTCTTAATTAATGTAGCTCCCACTATCTCTAGTCATCTTATTATTCACGGTATAAAATACGTATCACAGTGTTATTCCCCCATCTCTCAAAAGGACATATGTTAGAGTTTTCTAACACTGTGTAGGTATGAGACCCAGTCTACATATAAAGATTTACCTAGAGATCTCAAAGAGACTATCTCAGAAACAATATCACAAATCGCAAGTGATATATGAGATCTCATATCTGACTACTAACAGGCAACATAGATGTGGGTATGTCCATACCGATCATATCGCATATGATCTCATTCTGAATACGTATCATGATGACTTACATTCTAGTAGTGCTACTCTCAAAATCTCTTACAACTAGAAACCATTTCATCGCCGTTCTATCAGAGCTAGAGGTGGTCACTCATATGAGAGAGTCAATCTCGCATGCCTTACATATTTTTTATCACATCACATAATATATATATAATAAGAAAAGAAAGTACATTAAATGAAATATAACTCAAGTATGACTAAATAATGCATAACAATCATATATATATAAAGTTAATAAGCATAAATATTGTCAATATAGTACAAGCTGAGAAATGTAAAAAAGTTCTCAAATCCAATGATTCTCTATACCCTAAAAAGGAGTCTCTAGTAATGGGTTTGGTAAATGGGGTCAACCACCATGATGTATGTAGAAATGTATTTGACAGTCACTTTACCCTTCTCGATAATGTTTTTTACGAAATGGTATATGTGTCAATGCATTTGGTTCTACTATGATATTTAAGGTTTTGAGTATAAGTGATACTGATCTGATTATCACAGTAGATCATCATTGACCTGCCACTATCTATCACAATCCCTAAGTCATCAATAGTCTTCGGAGCTAAACATTCTCCTGAAGTGCAATTAAGTAAGCCACAAATTCAGCCTCCATCGTAGACAAAGGCACACAGTTTTGCTTCTTACTGCTTTAAGAGATAACACAGCCATTGAGCAAGAAAGCAAAACATGATATTGATTTGCAGTTATCTTGATCGCCGCCCCAATTGGCGTCTGAATATTCCACAAGACGTAAATCGCCTCCTCTGTAACACAAAGAAAAGTTTACAGCTCTCTTAAGATATCGAAAAATCATTTTCACTGCTCGTCAGTGACCCCTTCCAGGATTTGACTGATATCTACTCACCAGATCGACTGCATAGCAAATGTCCAGTCGTGTACACAACATCGTGTATATCAGACTTCCTACTGTACTGGAATAAGGTACTTTACTCATTTTCTTTACTTCTTCATGAGTTTTATGACACATCTCTAGGTTCAGGCTGACACATTTGACGATCAAAATATCTATGAGATTACAATGACTCATTCTAAAGCACTCGAAAATTTTCCTAATGTAGGTTCTCTTGTGAAAGAGCCAACATCTTTCTCGAGCGATCCCTCTGGATCTGAATTCTGAGAATGAACTCAACTTCACCTATGTCCTTCATGTCGAAATTCGATGACAACCATGTTTTAATGGTCATTAGATACTCAATGTTGTTTCCAACCAACATTATGTCATCTACACACAATGACAGAATCACAAAAGAGTCATCAGAATATATCAGATAGACACAATAATCCTCCACGATCATCATAAAACCATAAGATATCTCATTCTCGTGAAATCTTAGGTACCACCGCCTGGATGACTGCTTTAGGCCATATATTGACTTCCGAAGTTGACAGACCTTATCCTCCTCACCTAATAGAACAAACCCAGAGGGTTGTTCCATGTAGATCTCCTCATCCAAACTCATATTAAGGAATGTGGTCTTTACGTCCATCTGGTGTAACTCCAAATCCATATTCGTGACAATTGCCAAAAATAAATAGATCGATGTAAATTTGACTACAGGGGAGAAAGTCTCCTCGTAATCAATACTTTTTGTTTACGTGTAACCCTTAGCTACCAGACGGGTCTCATACCTCTCTATTGATCCGTTGGCCTTTCTTTTAATTTTGAAAACTCACTTGTTTCCAATGACCTTTCTATTCTCAGGTAAATCAACTAGGTCCCAGACCCGATTAACTCTTATAGATTACATTTCCTCCTACATTGGCCTTTAATCATTGGTCCTTCGTTGGACCCTGGAGAGCCTTCTGGAATGTCCTGGGCTCCTCATCATTCTCAAAAGTCACAATGAGAATCTTATTCTTAATCAGGAAATGATGACAGGGTATATGTCCCCTACTACTTCTACGAGAAGGGAGTCTTCTTACCTCCAGATGGATCGCTCCTACTAGAACTAAGATCCGTAATAGGCTTTTAAGTCCCGTCACTGGGCTCAGTTAAGCCACTAGGTTCATTAATCTCATATAAGATATAATCTCGATCGATTTCACCTCTTTTAGAAAAATTATTCTCAAGAAACGTGACATCATGAGACTCGGTCTCAGTAGCAGTGCCGTCCGCATGCTCTCTTAGGAACACATGCCCCTTGGAGTGTTCGGAATACCTTGTAAAGATACACTTCTTTTCTCGCGGGTCTAACTTGTCGTACTGATGCGAGAAATTATGAACATACATGACACAACCCTATGGCCTCAAATGGATAAAGTCAGGCTACCTCTCTATCCAAAGCTCATATGGGGTGTTAACGAAGGATTTCGTTAGAACACGATTAAGGGCGTAGGCAGCAGTTAACAACGCATCTTCCCAATGAGAGATTGGTAAATTGACCTGTACCATCATCGACCTCACCATCTCCAATAGAGTTCTATTCATTTTCTCGGCTACTTTATTCTGCTGAGAAGTAGTAGAAATAGTTAGCTGTCTCGTAATGTCTCTCTCAAAATATAGCTCTTTAAACTACTCAGACAGATACTCACGCCCCCGATCGGTTCTAAGAGTTTTCACCATCAAATCTAGCTGATTCTCAATTTTGCTAATAAATCTCTTGAAACACTCTAATGCCTCAAACTTATGCGAGATCAAATAGATGTAACCGAAACGCGTGTAGTCGTCTATAAACGTAATAAAATACATTGCTTTGTTTTGAGCTCTCACATTCATGGGTCCACAAATATCAGAGTGGACCAACTGCAATAGAGTCTCAACTCTCATTGTTTTTCCAAATGATTTTCTCATAACTTTCCCTACTATGCAAAACTCATACAAGGGCAACTCGACCCTGATTAGTAGGCCCATTAAGCCACTGTAGCTAATCGGTTCATTTTCTCTTGCCTTATGTGGTCAAGTTTACTATGTCAAATAATCATATCATCAATTACACTATCAGATGCAAAGACAATAAGAGATGAATGATAAATATCATAAAACAGAATCAAATCCGGTACATAAAGTCCCTCATGGACTAAACCAAAATATTTCAAAAAACTATCATGACAAATGGAAACTTTAGAGTTACGCAACAAAACAAAATATCCTAACTGATCAAGATATCGGACAGACACGAGATTCCGTCGAATCTTGAGAGTATACAATATATCATGTAGATATAGAATTTGGTTACTTCGCAGCATTAGCTTGCATGTATCAATCCCTCTCACTTATACAAATGCTCCGTTCCTCACATACAGCCTCCTCACATAGGGACTCAATCGGTCGAACTCTATGTACGCACTCCTGTCACGAGTTATATGGTCGATGGTTTCTGAGTCTACAATTCACAAAGGAGAGTAGTTAGCAAACATCACACTAGATGACACATAATTCAAACAATGTAAAGAAGAAAGACGTACCTTTCGCTCGTCATACTCACGTGCGAAGTGCCCATGCTTGCTACACACGTAGCACTGGATCTTACTCTTATCGAGCTACTTCTTCTTGCGTTTCTGCCCTTTGTCATCGGTCTTAACGGACAGCTTCTTCTTGCCATGGCCTTTGGTCTTTTTATCATACTTGCACCACTTGCGCTTAGTACCCTAGGAGCCCTTATTCGACTCTGTCATATAAGTATGACCTAAAGTAGATCTAACCATCTCTTGGCACTCCTCCTCAAACTCACAATACCTACTCACATCTATGAAAGTATGAATACTCTCAGTGTTTGTGAGGTAGGTCTTAACAATATCCTAGGAGTTCGACAGAGATTGGATCACTCCCAATACCTGAAGCTCATCTGACATAAACTCCCCCATACTTTTCAGAGAGGCAATCATACTCAACATATATATAAGATACTGCTTTATAGTATGATCAAAACTCTTCTTTGTAGGTCATCATCCTCAACTTAGGAGCGGATCGAAAGCCGTAATGCTCTCTCAGAGCAAGCCAGACCAACATTGAAATAGGATACTACTCATACACTACAATCAGCTTATCTTGTATGCTGCTCAGAAGGATCACCCTAGCTTGGCTATCTTTCTTCTTCCATACATGGTACGCCTCCCGATCCCATCTCGCTTGAGGTGTGGTACTCTCTCCGGAGTCCTTCATCTCGTCTTTAAAACTTCCGTAAATTCTTGTTCTTCGAAGACAAACTGAACCTTCCGGTGTCAAATCTCATAATTGTCATCGTTCAACTTGTTTCTCTTCACAAGATCCAGAACGACAGTCATTGTAGCAACCATAGTTTCTATCACACAGAAAATAGAGACATTGGTGACAAATGATGCTTAATCTCACAATTTTGTGCACCCTATGAATCAACAAGATCTAAATGATTCTAGTACAAACCTCAAAATGAGCGTATGAGTCAACGAATACCATACACCACAATCCGAGATCGCATCTTACCATTCATACTAGAATTCGGTATATAAAAACCCACAAATAATCATATTTAATGGTATAGGACTCTCAGAAAAATCACATTTTTTATTCTAGTAAGACCTGACGCGCCGCGTCCTCATGTGCCAACACGAGCGTGGGAAGCAAGCCAGTGACACACGCGCAGTGCATCTGTCATGTGCTCTCACGCACCCTCCAGGTCTTGACTCGGGTCGAAGCGCGGGTTGGACCCGGATCCGTGTCGAAACTAACCCAGTCCTAACTCGAGAGTTCACGCGTCTCAGCGCTCGTGAGCTCCATGCACTCGCTCCCCTGCACGTCAAGCACCTATCGTGCTTGTGCACGCGCCCTGTACCCAAGTCAAGTCTTCTCCGCCTGATGGGTCCTGTAACCAGGTTTTTCGACCTGGTTGCCGGAAAACGCCTTTTCTGACCTTGTTTTTGGTCGAATTTTCATCGGAAACTCTAATTCCTCATTTTTCAATCATCAATGACTCAATTTTTTGAAAATTCGCGCCCTAAACTAGACAAATTGAGAGTCCAAAATTTCGGCCCTTCGTGGTGATTTTTGAAACTCCATTTTTCGACAATAATAGCACATAATATGCATATCAAGATGTAGATCAACAAGTCAAAAAAACATATGCACCATTCACATGCAACGATTTGCCCTCAATTTTGACAAATCTAGGGTTTTGGGGTCTCGGTTACTATTCACAACCGAGAAGTTCAACCAGAATTTTCATGACCTAAATGTGTTCAAAAAATTATAAAAAAATTATTTTCGTAATCTACATGACATGGGTAATATCGTGGTTAATTGGATTCAAGGAATTCATTCGTGATCTGAATCCTAAATTTTATACCATATATTTTTCATACCAAAATATTCCTAAAATTTTATTTTTAATAAATCTAACACGCTCTGATACCAATGTTAGACTTTATTGATACAATTATGCAGTAAAAATATTATAATAATTTTTTTTAAATCATAAAATAGTCGGATTCTCGGTATATCTCAATAAGCAATGCAAAAAAATTCTGACAACCACAAACCCTTTTTTTGAACAAACTCACAGTCAGATGATGATCACAATATCGAACCACCACTACGATTTCACAATATCTAAATTCTAAGTATGATAATAAGAATGTTATAAAAAAAAATTTCTACTCAAAATTTTATAGACCCTCTCAATGAGTTTTCTCTCTCAATCTATCATTGTGCAATCTTAATAATGTTTCCATCAATGAAAACAATGTCTCAGCCTTTGATATTCTTTTAATTGAAGTTCAAGTAATTAATCAAGAAAATGGGGAGTCCGTATGTTGGATTTAAATTGGATATGAATTAGTTTATGGGTCGTTAATTCTTTATAGATGTTGTTTGATATATGTATTTCATTTTCATATTGATTAAGTAGATGAAATTAAATAAAGAGGAAATGTTTTATGTACAAAACTGGGTAGAGTTGGGTGATATCACATCTAGCCAGAATACCTCTATTGACATAAATTTTCTCTCTTACCTCATATGGTTGGGTCGGCCTTCTGAATCCGGATGCCAGAGGTAGCTTTACCCTACTCAATCCTAGTTTACTGTCCGTATCAGTAAAATATTGAAAAATTTTAAATTAAAGTAATTCACCATCATTTGATATCTGATTTATTTGATTCATAACTCATTTTATTCGTGTTACTCATAAAAATTATGCCAATTTTTTCTTGCATCAAAGAAAAATTAAAGTACCCATATCAATCAAAATGCAACTTGTGATTAATGATATCGGTCTATTAAGATAAGATATTAAATTTTTTAATTAAATTTTTAATTTAAAATTTAAGAATAAAAATAATAATATTAGAAAAATTATCTCTCAACATAGATTTTTATAAATATTTAAATTAAATTAATTAAAATATATCTTTAAATATCGACACAAGCGAACACACACAAAAAAAAAAAAGGAAAAACAAAAGAGAGCAACTTGTGCCAACCGGTGAGCCGCCTCATATTAATTTCTTTCAGAGTAAAAACAAAGAAAAAGGTTGAGGAAAACAAGCTGGGTATGCAGGACAGTCCAAGAGGGTTTGACTGCAGACGTTGTTGTAGACTAGTATGAAAGCCGACCCTCCAATAATACAACTAAATAATCCAAAAGCTTTATAGATGGTAAATAATTCTGCTTTTTTAATGTTGAATTTACCACCCTTTTTTTTAAAAGAAAAAACAAGTAATAACAAATTGTGTTGAGATAACAAATTGTGTTGAAAAAAATTAAAAATAAATTATCCATGAAAATTTAAAATAATAATAATAATATATGAATTAAAATTAAATAATTCGTAGACTAATAGATAATTTAATATAGTAATACTATATGAATTGAAGTAGTATAGTGATCTATTAATATGGCATTTAGGGATAATATCATTCAACCTCTTGCCCGTTACTAAGTCGGGCTTAATGATACCCGGGTTTTTACCGGGTAAAATTCGGATCCGCTAATACCTATGCCCTTTTTCACAGGATCTCGGGCCCGGGCTGCTCTCTTTACCTGCCTCGTTATGCCCAGATGAGTTAAGATACCAGAATCAACCCCCCGCCAAAAAAAAACCTTTCCTCGCCAAGCTATTTTGTTGGCGGTGAGAGTAGAAGGTGTGTAGGATAGATTTAGAAATAATTAGAATCATATTATCATTTTGGGTTGCTGTTTGTTGTAGAAAATATATTATTGTATGAAAACATGTGCAATAATGTTAAATCATTTAATTAAAATTTCGATTTAAATTTTAAGAATAAAAAAAATTATATTAGAAGAGTTCTTTCTTATATAAATAGTTCAATAATAATTTTAAAAAAATTAATCAAAATATAATTTCAAATATCAATTGATCAAATACGAAAAAAAAATAACTAAAAGAATTTAAATATACTCGTCCTAAAGAAATCATGATCAATTCTGGTTACAAGATGATTAGGAAGAGCCATAGCCAATAAGATAGAAGGTGATCGATCTCCACTGCACTCACCAAAAAAAGGAAAACAAAAATAAAGGTGATATGCACTTCTACCTCTCGTTGTTTGTTCTCTTATTTATTTATTTTTCAGTTAGTTGGCTTTACATATTTTATTTATTTATTGCCAGGGTGATAAATTGACATCTAGTGATTATGGGTGAGTTCAATCTTCCCTTCCTGAAATGTTGGATTTATATTCGGTATGAATTAGTTTATGGGTGAGTTCAATATTTTAATAATTCTTTATAGATGTTGTTTGATATATGTATTTCATAATGATTAAATAGATGAAATTAAATAAAGAGGAAATGTTTTATTTATAAAACTGGGTACGGTTGGGTGATATCAAATCTAGCCAGAATACCTGTATAGACATAAATTTTCTCTCTTACATCTCACATGGTTGGGTGAGTCTTCTGCATCTGGATGCCAGAGGCAGCTTTTACCCTACTCAATCCTAACTTATAGCCTGTCGTTATAACTGTCGAAATCATTAAAATATTAAAAAATTTTAAATTAAAGTAATTCACGATCAGTTGATATTTGATTTATTTGATTCATAACTCATTTTATTCATATTACTGATAAAAATTGTACCAATTTTTTCTTGTATCAAAGAAAAGAAAGGTATCTATATCAATCAAAATGCAACTTGTGACTAATACAGTATTAATTTATTGGATTGAGATATTAGATTTTTTAATTAAATTTTTGATTTAAAAATTAAAAATAAAAAAGATTAAATTGAGAGAGTCGTTTCTGTAAACATTCAAATGGTGCCAAAAAAAAAATGAAACTTGTGCTTACTAATGAGCCGCCTCATATTCATTTCTTTCGGAGTCAAAACAAAGAAAGAGGTCTGAGGAAAACAAGTTGATTATACAGCAGAGACCAAGAGGGTTTGACTGCAGACTAGTATGACAGCCGACTCTCCAATAATACAACTTAAATGATTCAAAAACTTTATAGATGGTAAATAATTCTGCATTTTTAATGTTGAATTTATCACCTTTTTTTTTTTTAAAAAAAAAAAAATCTAGTTACAAATTGTGCTGAGTCAATTAGTAAATCATTGTAGTAACGCTATGTGGCCCAACAAAGAAAATACATCCATCCATCCTATCTTTTTTAATTGCAGACCCTGCCAACGGACAATTAAAGTATGATCGTGCGATTAATCAAAATATGTTTTTTGATAAAGTGAAAAAAAAAAAAAAAACCTGCACACCCTAGTTGTTGTGATTAATTAATGAAGCCTATAATTTAATGCCATATTTCTAAGCAAGCCAGATTATGTTCGACATGACTGAAGAAAGATAACACATTTCTTAAAATAAAATAAAAAATTTAACATTCAAATTTTGTAAATTATACCGAAAATATTTCAAACTCATGCAGATTTAATTTGATTTGCAGGTAGATATAAATAATTTCTTTCATAATTTTAACGAAGAATTTTTTTTTTAACATATATGAAATTCGTCTAATTTATTGATAAATAAAAATATATATAATTTATGGATTATTATGTATATCCCATAGATTAAATTAAAAAAAATTATGTACTTTTTCTTTCTAAGGAATGTTTGATGAATCCTATTTAACTTAGTTTGAAATTAGTATTTTGACCAAGACTAGGTAATTTATATTATATATATGTAAAATATTATCTTCTTAAACTTAATAGCTTTGGCTGTAAGCTAAAATTTTATTGTTTTCTCTCACTTGGCCAAAGTTTTGAAAAAAAACCTTACTTCTGGCCCCATCTATGAGTAACAAGAGAGGATCAAATTGTAAACCTAACCTATAGTCTTAATTTAGATTTTACAATTTTCTTTTAATTTGTTGGGTACGGTTGAATTCAAAAAGGATAATAATATCAATTGAGTTATAACTCATTAATATAATTTTCCTTTAATGACAACATATGAAGAAGTCTTTAAGTTTTATCATCTTATGTTATATTTAATATAGAAGTGAGACTTTGTGAATTTTTAGATAGTTAATGAATCTCACACCTTTTTTTTTTCTTTTTAATGTTTTACTATTTTATTAATTAAGATTATTAAATATGTCCAAAAATAATGCACTCATAATTAGATACAATGTATTAGTTGCTTAGACTTGGAAAGTGGATGATGTACATAAAGGGCATCTCATCCCATAAGAACTGTATACAGTGCATCTTATCAGTTGCTCCACTTTCTTATCCAATGACATAATTATTTATGTGTGTGATCTAAAATCACCAACTTCATTTTTCTGAAGCACCACAAAATTGGGAAGAGAGAGAGAGAGAGAGAGAGAGAACAAGTATGCAACTTTTGATAAAGCCTAAACGATATATCCTCAAAAACATTTGGGATAACTCATAAGCGACACAACAAACAATACTAAACTACGCTGATATTTTTAATCTTACCATCTAAATGACATTTCCCTTTTTTTTTGGGTCCTTAACGCAGCCACCAAGTACAACGTTTGCTAAAAGAACAAAAGTTAAAAACCAACACTTCTTCTCCGAGCTCGGCATCGATTCTTGGACGAGCAAGCGAGCCTCGACAAAGAGGACAAGTAGAGCGTCTGTATGAAGAAAAAGCCCATCTGTCTAGACAAACTTTGTGAAACAAATGATTACATCTCAGCTCTCTAGTTTCTTCTCCTTCTTCAAGTTTACACAAGCAAACTGCACACTCTTCATTCTCATCACTCTCTCTCTCCTTCTTGTACCGAGTCACATGGGGTTCTGCAGCATGTTCTTCATTGGCATGGTTTCCTGGGAGATTTCGATTAATACGAGGTCGGTTGAAGATTGAGAGATGATTGAGTGAGAGATTCAACAGATAGAGAAAGTGGGGTATGAACAAAACAGCATAATTTAACATGATCGGTCTTGTTGAAGAGATAAGATTGGGGAACGAGTTGTAGAAGATGAAGAAGAGGAGGAAAATTATGAAAAGGGTGAAGAGAGGAACAATTGGTGTGATTGCGTTAATACCCATCATTCTTTTTATTTGCCTTTTGGCTTTGGACCCTGCAGTTGCTTTTGTCCTCTATATATATAGAGAAAAGTTTAAGAGAGAGAGAGAGAAACTCTATTCCAACAGAGTCAAGTGGTGTATCAGTGTCTTTTACCTGACGCGGCCATCATAATATAAACACATACAGGGTTGTTTAGAATTTAATTTTTTTGAAAAAATCTTTTATTTGTGAGATAAATATCTTTTACTAAATTTTTTATTATAATTAAAAAAATTATAAATATAATAAAATAATACTCCCTCCGTGCTTTTGTATTTGTCCACTACTCCTTTTGTAGATGCCTAAAATGTATAATCACCTAACTTTTGGAATGTTTTAAAATGTCTTAAGTTTATTTTAATTTATATTTTAATGCTGATTTTAAATTTTTTTCTTTATTAATTTGTTTATATTTTTAATAATTAATTATAATACTTATTTTTTAAAAAGATAATATTATTATATTATTGTCAATTCAGATAATGTTGCATATTATATCATTTATTATATTTTTTAATCTTTGTGAAAAAGTAAAGGGAGAATAACATGAGACGAGGGGGTAAAAAATTTAGCCCACAAACTAAAATTTCCCAACAGCCCCAATAAATCAAAAGTAGCTCCTGTTTGTGATATTACTAGTCCATCAGGGTTTTGGTTTGAACTTTGAACACTAAGGTCGATGAGAACCTTTTGTGCTGCTTTTTTCTTGCCAGCCTTTAATGCCAATAGGCATTGACCCTTTCTAGTTTTGGTGGCAGGAGTTAGGTCAATACCATTTAAAGCCAGTGATTGAGCAAAACCCTTTCTAGAGTTTAAAAAAATGTAATATTTGTATTCATTATTAAATTATTTTTTATTATAAAAAAATATTTTAATTGGTCGCATTAGTACCACATCAATATAATATAAACATTACTTTTAAATTATTTTCAATGATTATTTAAGTTTGACCATTTTGCGTAGCATTTATGCGATCAGTTAAACTGGGGAGGAAGGATGGATGGCATGGTCTTTCCACAAGGACAAGTGTTTTATTTTGCATTTTTGCTTTGAGGTCTATAATTATTGAGATTTTTTGTTATATAATAAGTTTAAATGAATAATTGGATATAGGAGGCCATTTTAGGCAACTTAACACCACCCCCCATTGTGTTTTGATTTTGATGGTTCAGTTTCTTTTGTACCCATTTGAATCGGTAGAAAAGGTCTTACAAAAAAACAGTGAGAGTTTTATCCATTAAAAATTCAATTCGATTTAAATTAAATTTTATCAGATTCAACATAATTATCGAATACAGTGATTTTGACAAAAAAAAAAGGGTCTTTTTGCTGCATTAGTTTTTTTACCAACCACGTAGATGTTCTTATATTGTGCTTCCCAAACTTCAATGTTGAATCAAAGAAGCTGGAGATGAAGGCCTTCAAAAACATTGAGAATAAATTTAATTAATATGATGATGAATTGAATATTTTTATAGAATATTTAATCTGTATTTACAGATTTTTAATTTTTTTAAATTACTTTAATTAATATTAAAAATGTTACAAAAAAACTAATTCAAAATAAAATAAGAAATTTAAGTTTTTTTTTTTAAAAAAAAATCCTGATAGGTTTAATCATTATATACTTTGTGATTAATTATTTTAAAACAAATTTGATTGGATGTGTTCTGTTTAAAAGTGCTAAATTTAAATACCTTCCACATTAGTTTAACTTTGATTTATTTGCAGCCTTAGCAAAAGGGACAAGAAGGATATGAGAGTGTATTCCTTTGATCCACAAATAGTTTACAAGAGAAAAATATTTCTCTGGCTCTCCATCTCGGTTGATATTTTAATTTTTAACCTATCAGAATTTTTACAATGTCCATCCATATCGATATCTATACCAACATCTTATTGATTCAATAACAAGGGTATTGAATTCCTTCAATCAAGTTTTCGGATTCAAGTTTTAAGACTGAAAAAATAATGTTGAAAGAACTCACCTTTTAATGGGTCTAATAGTTAATTCGAGACAGATTACTCAGGATCAATAAATTGATTATCGTATAACAGTTGATCAAGTAAAAAAACTTATATTGATATCTATAACATTTGTAATAAATAAATTGTAAAAATATTAAAAAAAAAATCTCATTACATATTGATACCCATAGTTATTTCTCTCACTCTCAATTTCATCTAACAAATTTTATGAATATTAACATTTTTCAAAATTACAAAAGATTTTTGATAGGTATTGCATGACAACCCAATAATTACGAATTGAATGTATATCAATATCAAAAATTCTATAAATGTCATAAATTTATGTAATAATTATGGTTTATTTTGTTTTATTTTTAAATAAATATTATTTTAATTGTATGTTTTATGATAATTGATATAATAAGAATATTAAAAGAAACTGATAAGGGAAAGAAATCAAAGCTAAAAATTTAAAACATTTTCAAAATCATTGATTTGTTTTTAATGTTTAGAGATATATTTTAAAATTTTAATTTTTAAAAGTTTTTATTTTATAAAAAATTTTTCTTTAAGCCGCTCCACGTCCACCAACACATCTTTTTAGTTTAAGTTTTGTCTTTTTGGGTTGCTTTTCAAGTTCCCGCTCCCTGTGGCAGCACATTACTTCTTTGTTTTTGGAGCTGGCGGCTGCTGCGCTTAGACACGCAAGGAGTGGCTGCATATTTTGTTTTCTTCTTCGATCGTTCTTTACTTTCAACATTGAATATTTGAATAAAGTAATAGTGGGTTTTTCTTCTGTCATCATTTTAATTTATTTTTTAGTTAAAGAGTTATTAAAACTTTGATAGTTAAAGATGATAAGATTTTAACGAGATTATTGATTTAATACGAGAGTCCCTTGGATTGCCTTTCAATTAGAGAAATAATTAATTATTGTATCTTGATTATCGAAAAAATCAGAAAAGATTAGTCGTTTTATGATACTTAACGGTTATAACTAATTTATTTGCATAATATTAAGTAATTTTTGTATCGATAATCAATCAAATACATCAAGATGGAAATAATTCTTTTGACTATAAAATCCTTAAAAAAATTGATTTTCTATTAGTTTTTATTTTTATTTTTTAATTTCGAGTTCTTTAATTTTAATTAATTAGTTTACCCTATATTTTTATTTTTAATTTTATTTTCTTAAAAGAAATAAATTCATAATTTCCTGTGCTAATAACTCTATTCACTCTATACTAATATTTAGTGAAATAAATAAATTAATTTTTTATTGTTTGATGACACAACCAATAGAAACAATAAAAGAGTTTGATTTTTTAATAATACACATTTTTGTTTGGAAAAAAAATAGTATTTTGATTTCTTTGATTTTTGAACTATTTCTTAATTATGGAATTAGTAAATTATTTATGTTTGGTGGCCAGAGAACATGCAAAGCTAAAACCACATTTCCATTCTATCATTTTTGGAAAAGCATTTTAAAATTTAGCTTTTTCACGTGTCAATCCCACGTGGCTAAACTACACCGTATTTGAAAATATTATAAAAAATGCACTATTTTATTTTTATATATTAAGATTCAGACCCAAGTCTATTAAAAGGAGAGAAGAGAAGAGGAGGTATCATTAGAACTAAAATTTATTATTATAAAAAATTCACTATTTAAGATATAATATTTTTGTCAAATACCCAAATTTTTATCATTAGTTTTTTCTTTTCTTTTTTTTAGAACTAAAATTTATTATTATAAAAAATTCACTATTTAAGATATAATATTTTTGTCAAATACCCAAATTTTTATCATTAGTTTTTTCTTTTCTTTTTTTTAAATTCTTTTGTACTACTCCCTATGAGTACGCATACGGATGATATATGTTAAACTAAGGACATGATAAGTCTCTCTCCCTAAAATAAAATATGAAAATTAGAATTAAATGCTTGCAGTGTGATATATATAAATAGAGAGAGATGAATAGCCCTATAACGAGAGAGAGATACATTTTCAAAGACATGATAACAATTTCTTTTTTTATAGATTTGATAATTTAAAATTTGATTTTTATTATAAAAAAATATATATCTATAAAAGAAAAAAAACATAAAAAGATAGATGCTCTCATTCTCAAGCTGTTTAATGACAAAGACTAAACAAGCGCCTGCATTTTGCGTCTCTTTCACTTGCACCGCACGGCTTCTTCCTGCTGCTTTCCTTGACTTACAGAACCGTTTGATTTGAGTTTATCCAAAATATCAATTTAATGTTATATTTCTTTCACAGTAAAAATATAGTCATAATCACATGAAGTTCCTTAACTAACACGAAAGAAGATTTTGAAATGCTTAGGCTTTTAGCTACCTTGATCTAAAGTAAATTAAAAGAAAAAAAAATAGACCCAATTTATTTTTCAATCTCACCTTTTGTTGTGGTCGTTCCTTTTTTTTCCCCTGTAAAAATTTTAATTAACAAAAATAATTAACATACTAATAAAAAATTTAACATCAATAACAAGAAGAAGAAGCATTTGAGAAATAGGAGATTTTAAATCCAAAAATAATTAGAAAAATAACAAATTTAAATTCTTACATAAAAAAATTAGTTTAAAAATTCTATACTTCTAACCATGCTTGGATCTAACATATACTGTATCTTCTATTACAAATCAATTTGTATTTTAACAACCATGTTCGATCCCACTATGTGGGATGTCACTCTTTGGATATGAGAAACTCATGAAAATCATGTCTCCTCGGATTGACTTTTCCTTTGGCAAACGCCTAACAGCCTTAAAAATTTCCATGAATTCAATATATATATATATATATATATAGAAATGTGTGTACCATAATAAGGAAAGAGCTCAAATCAATTATAAAGTATCTTGTGTGATGGTATATATAATCTTTATTCATTATAAAATAAATAATTATATTTATAATATGAATTAAATTAAAAATATATATATCATTTTCATCAAACAAATTAAGAAAAAATTTATATCAATCTGTCTCACGCAATAATTCCTCCAAACGAAGATTGTGATTTCCATCATTTCACGTTAGCTTTGGAATGTCCAAATGGGAAAACACTTCTAACTACTATTATGATCTATGATCATTCTCTTTGATTTCCACAAGTTCCCTGAGCGTAGGCCATGTTCACGTGGTCCATAGGAAAACAAAAGCAATGGACCCTGTGAAAGGCAGGATAGGATCGATTTAAGAATTTTTTTTTTTTTTTGGAGAATGAAGAATAATAAATATTACTTTTTTCAATCTCTCATAAAATATTCAACTTATACGATAATTATTATTTTTAAGATAATTTTTTATTACAATCTCACAAAAATATTTTAAAAAAACTATTATATATTCTCTGTATCTTAATCAAATGGGCTTTGTCTACCCGTGATTGTCCTATTATTGGATGGTCAAAGGCAACCGGTTTCACGTGTTTAGGGACATTTTGCAAGATTATCCTGATTCATTGACAACATATATAAAGACAAGACGAGAGTATTCACTTATCTAATATAAAATCTTTTTTGTGTCTATTATGTTGTTTATCATTCTTGTTAAGCATTTGCAACAAGGCTTTTCCAAAATTTGGATCAAATCCAGGGATAATCTCATCATTTAGCTGGGCTTTGACAATATTACGTTTGTTTGTCATATTCTTCTCACACATACGCGAGGAGACAGATGCTCTATGCCTATTTGTTGCATGAGGTTGTTTTGTCTTCAAGTTTGTGGGAGACATGGGACCAGTTTATATGATTCAGGTTCACAAAAATCCAAAAAGAAACTACATTATCACTACGATTGGATGCACTGATTCGGGGAGGAAGAGAAAAGATTAAGAGTTAACATGACTGTATTTTCTTTGTTCAAAAATTTTATTCGGAGAGAGAAGAAAAAAAGTGGATGGATTTTTTATCTTTAAAAACGTAAAAATTTTTCATCCCAAAAGTAAAAAGAAAAGGAGGAAAAAGAAAACTTGATTTATTTTTTTTTTATTATAGGAATCGAATCCCGGATCACAGAATCGAGAAAAATAACTGTTGTCATTGAACTGTTCTTTTGAGACAGAAAACTTGACCCGTTCTAATCTTTTAATATACTAAAAAAATTTTATTATTTCTTTTCTTTTATAATCTTCTTTTTCTTTTCTGTACTAAACTCCAAAACAAAAACATATCACTACACAAAAATGGAACTCATTTTTGTATGGCTCACTTTGCCCACATTTAAATGAGACCAGGCTTTTCTCACTGGCGGGCTTTAGAGCTATACGCAATTATTTGTATAAATAATTCCAAATTTAATTATTGGTTGGGTGATCTGATATAAATGTTGTATAATGCAGGACAGAGCGCGACAGAAATGGAGACCAACGGATAGCCTTTCATTAATGCAGAGCTCCTCTGCTTTTTGCTTGCGTAAAGAGGGTCCATTGTCAACTGAACTTGATGGGTGCATTTGAGAAAATTAAGATTATTATAATAATTATTTTAATTTTTATTAAAAATTTTAATTTTATTAGTACAATTTTATATTTTTAATAAAATTTGTTTTATTAATTACTTTATACTTTAATATACATATTTTTTTTTTTACTTTTAATAGAGAAATATTATGTATTATGACGAGAAAAGATAATCTTCAACACAACGCCCCCTAAATATCATGCACTGTGATTTGTGTATGCTTTCACCGATATGAAAAAATTTTATTTAACGGGCAAATCTCTTTTTTATGGATAAATAATTGTCGTATACCAATATTATACGACTTTATTTTCCGATTACATAAAACAGATTCAAATTCAAAATTTTTAAATAAAATTCGATCATACCAATTGAACTATAACTTATTCACATTTTATCACACATGCCGTCAATTTGTAGTTTTGCATGAATTTGTTTAAGTCGATAATTATCATCAAATGGGTCCATGAGATTTGCTTTTAAAGCACTATTCTTTTTCTTTGTCTTTTATTAATTGGCGAAGCTTACAATTGTGGAAGACAATACGATTACACAATACGCCATAGATACCAAGGGATGGCACAATCATGACCGTTTATTCTGGTTGATATATTACATTATTTCCTCATTCTTATCTTCACAAATTTTAGACATTTTTCTCGAAGATGTCTCCTACCTCTAATATGTTTCTTCTCCTAAATGTTGCATTGCTATGCTTTGCATTTACAAAGAATATACTCTCTACTTACTAAATTTAAATGGGTTTTGTAATTCGACTTGATTTATTAAAAAATTTTTAGCTCAATTAAAAATTATTAAACCCAAATGTCGGAAAAAGCAAAAGTGTCCACACCAACGAAGTTAGCAAGGAAATATTATACACTGAAAGGCACAAGGAGGGTATAAATTTTGTACTATCTGTTAATATCTTCAAACATCATATAATTTAATTCACCCGAAAATATCCATTTTAATTTTAAGTTATAACTATCGGTTGCTAATCATTTTAAATTTAGAAATTTGGTATTTTGGATTTAATGTATCTCATAAGATATAAAAATAAATAAATACATAGATACCAATTAGTATTTACTATTTATAATAGGTTAAAGAGAAAATATCTAACGTTGATTTAAGAACAGTTGATATAAATTGAACAAACAGATTTAGAAAGTAAAAGTTACCCTACAGTTATAAAAGAGTTATGATTCCTAGGTCAATGCATTATTCTAATATTTGATACCCCCATCATATAAAAAGATATTGTAAGGATATATTTAATTTGGAAGGCCGAATCCAAAATTCTTCCTGCAATAAGATTTCATTCAATTGACTTCTTTGATTATAAAATTAGGTATTCTTCTATCAGATCTAGATTTCAATATTAGTGATTAAGTTTATAAATTTCGGTGATTTAACATGATATTTGGTATATTTTTATATTAAATTTAATTTTCCCAACAAATGGTATCAGAGCCATTCGTGCTTGAATTATCATAATTTTTCTGTATATTTTAAAATTTTATTAAAGTATATAATTCTGGTACTGTGTGAATTTTTAAGAATATGAATGATAATTTTTTATGGATATTTCAGTTTTCGAAAAAAATATTCAGGAATGTTGAGTATGTATTTCAATAAAAAAAAATTGAAAAATTTTTCATCAAAGTCGATATCCAGTTTTTATCAAAATCGACATTAACTTTTCATTAGAGTGACTTCTAGTTTTTATCAAAGTCGACATTCAGTGTTTCAAAAAAATTAAGAAAGTTGATTTTTTTTAGATCTTTTAAACTTAAAAAAAAAAAAAGGAAGGAAAAAACATAAGCCTTTTGAGAAAATGTCGATCTTTTGAGCAATTTTTTATTTTTTTAAGGAAGCTGACATTTTTTTTAAGGAATTTTTAGGACTTCCAAAAAAAGGGCATTTTTTATAATAAATAAGAAAGTTGACTTCTTTTCCTTTTGAAAAGAATATTTTGGATTTTCTTTTCATAGCGTTTTTCTTTTTTTTTTTTGGGAAAACTTTGGTTTTAAGAAATATTTTGTAATTTGGTTTCTTTTGAAAAACTTTTAGAATTTAGAAAACAAAAAAAAAGGAAAATTTTCATATTTCAACTTTTTATTTTTTTTAAGACTTGACTTTTCAATTTTAGAATAAAGTTTTCTAACAAAAAAATTAACGAAATTTTTTGTTTTGGAAAAAAAAAAACTTTCAGATTTCAATTTTTTTTTTTTTAAGTTTGACTTCCTAATTTCAGAAAAAAAAAATTATAATTAAGGAATTTCCAATTTTTGTAAAACAAAAATAGAAAGATTTCAAATTTCAATTTTCTTTTTTAAAGTTTGACTTTCCAATTCAGAAAAAAAAAAAATTGTAATTTTGTTTCTTTTAAGAAATTTTCTATTTTTGGATAAATAAAAATGAAAACTTTATTTCAATATTTTTTAAGATTTGACTTCCCAATTTTTGGGAAGAAAGCTTATTTTGGTTCACTCAATTTTTTAATTGCAAATTCACATCACAAAAGAATCTTTTTTTTTTTTTTTTCCAGAAAGGGGCATTTAAAAAAATAAATTATGGGCCAATTTTTTGGGCCCAAACAAATCTAATTATGGATGCAGAGGTTTTGGAACTTATTAGACTCAACTGTACCCATTTTTCATTCTTATCGTTCTTTACTGTCCCTTTTGTGTTTAAGACTGACTATTCTTTTAATATGCGATGGAATAACATGTCTAGAAAAATTTTGTTAACAAGACGGGGATAGATTTAAAATGAGTTAATTTTTAAGCGGTTATAAATGAACTAACAACCTACTTAGGGGCTATTCTGGTGCTCCCCGTTATAGAATGAGTATTGACCAAATTTTGAATTAGTTGTCGATAAAAGGCGAAGAATTTAGTTTTATATTGACAACAAAAGTCAAGGGACGAAAAAAAGGTGATTGAGGCAGATCTGGTAAGATTTGACTTTTATAGACTCAATTTAAAGTTAATAAAATTGGAATTTAAATAACTCAATTTTCAAGAAATTAAGTCAATCAGGATAAAATTGGAATTTTTTCAATTATAAATATTATTCAAATATAAGTTTGATTTTATATATATCTCGAGATAAATTAATTGAAACATGTCACAAAAATGATCTCTCTTGTGAAAATTAATTTATTCTAAGATATAAAAAATTATGCATACAATTTATGTGAGTACCAATCGGCCCAAAGGAAGTTTCGTACTTGAAAGAATTGCATGTACACTCTATGGTAATAAATGTGTGATAATTTTTCGATTTTATATGTGACTAATTCATTGATTCAAAGGAAGATAATTGGTTGATATATTTTTTATTATCAGCGTTTGATTACTACACCTATAGTTTTATATATATTTCGAGATGAGTTAATTAAAACAATATATTGCTAAAGTGACATCTGTTGTAAAAATTAATTTATTTTGAATAAAAAAAATTATGTGTATGTAATTCATGTGAGTGCCGAAAGGAAGGTCCGTATTTAATAGAATTATATGTATACCTTATGATAATAATGTGTGACAATTATTCGGTTTTACATGTGACCAATTTATTGGTTTAAAGGAAAATAATTGGTTGATATATTTTTATTGTTAGCATTTGATTGCTACACCAAGATACCACTTATAAATTAATTATTTTTTTCAAAAATGAAATATTAATGGAGTGTCCGATATTTTGTAATGAGAATTACTCATATTTGAATATATTTGGTTTTAAAGTTCCATGTGAACATATATTGATTACTATTTTCTATTTGATAATTAATACTATTCCCACCAATGTTAATTTACATCTCAAGTTGAATGTCTCGAATTTTAAGTTATGGATTTAAAACTTATGTTAAGAACTGATTCTCTTTACCATTTACGGATAAGAGTACATTTAAAAAGAGGAAGAAAGTAAAGTGAGAGAGATCAAATCGCATGTGCATAAAGATTATGAAGTGAGCCATTCCAGAACGGTATTGAGTCACAATATTTAAGTTTGTTACGACAATCAAATTTTTCTTTAAAGATATTGAGAAACGATTTGTCAAGTATGAAAAGATTAAAATTGGTACACTCTTGATAAATCTTCTCTTAAAACGGTATAGGAATCAAGAACATTCGACAATTAAGGATAAGAAAGAAAAGATAGAGAAATAGGATAAGGATACTGTTATATTCCTTAATTTGATTTGTTTCGAGATTAATATGACTTCGGTACCAACACATACTTAGTGACTAGATTCCGTTGTAACCACTCACACCAGTTAGTCTATGTAGGTTATCTAAATTATCAACCACTGAATGATGGTGAAAAATACATCTATATAGGCGACAACAATAAAATTTTAGTAGAAGCAATAGGAAAATTTAAATTATTGCTAAAAACCGGATTTTATTTGAATTTACATGAAATATTTGTTATACCGTCTTTAGACAGAATTTGAATTCTATTTCTGTATTAGACAAATTTGATTTTACTTGTTCTTTCAAAAATATAAAAGTTAGTTTATTTTTTGAATCTAAATTGGTTAGTTCCGATTCTTTATCAGGATTTTATCTCATAAATACTATTGTTTCATTTGGTGAATTCCTGCAGACTAGTATTTGAAGTATAAAGCGTAAATTAACCAATGAGAATTTTTTTTCATTGTAGCATAAGAGATTGAATTATATCTCTAGATAGAGAATATAAAGACTTGTGTCAAAAAGAAATCTTGATTCCTTTGATTTCACAAATTTTGATATTTGTGTAAATTGTATAAAGGGAAAATAAACGGGATATGGTTCAATTAAAATTGCAGCATACATTATGAACAGAGCTTCCACTTAGACAACTACCAAAACTCCTTATGAACTTTGGATAGGCATACGTCCTAATTTAAAATATCTACACGTTTGAGGTTATCTAGCTGATATTAGGTTTATTAGACCTAATGAAAGGATACTGGACGTCAGGATGGTTAGTTGTTATTTTGTAGGATACTCTAAAAAGTTTAAGAGATATAAATTTTATAATCTCACAAATAAGATTATTTTTGGAGTCAGGAAATATCCAATTCTTTGAGAATGTTAAGTTTGCGGGGGGAGATATGATTAGTGATATTGTCTTCCAAGAGAAACATGTTTCCATAGGTGTTATTGAATTTGATCAGGTTTATATCCTTGATTAGATGTGAGACTGGGTTAGGCTGGGGTAGTTCTTAGTATGATTCAAGATGGTTCATGGAACCACAGGACGGTTTGGCCATAGTTCCAAGGGCACCTGGTTCTGGACTGGGCCAGGCTCAAAAAAATTTCCTTGGAACCGGCTCGGCCCGGTGAATTAGACCGGTTGAACTGGGCCGTGCTGGGCTGGTTCCACGGTTCCTTTTTTTTTTGGGTCGTGGATTGTTAACTTTTTTTTTTTTGTTTTTCTTTTTTGGGGGTTTTTTTTGGTATACTTGGTTTTTTGTTTACATGTGTGTTTTTTTTTTTAATAGTTTAGTTGGGCTTTTTGTGTGTTTTTTTTTTTTTTTGTTTAGTTGGATTTTTTTATTTATTTTTTTAATGAAAAATACGAAAAAAAAAAGAGACATAAGAAATTTTTAAAATTATTCCATTAAATTTGGTGTACGTTCACTGCTAAGTTTTCATTTGGATTTTCAAATTCACTAATTTAATATGGTTACATTTGATATTTTTACAAGAACGAGTTTTTTAAATACATATTTATATTTTCTTACACTAAAAATTTATTCTTTATTTTCTTTCTCTTTCGTCCCCGAGCTAATATTCATGACTTGCTGACTTTTTTTCACATCTTTCCAATTCTTTATGCAAATCAAGACTTTTAAGGTATTGTCTGCCAATTTTGACTGTTTCGACGTTAAAATTTGTTTATCTGCACTAAAAACATTTTCCAATGGTACTATGAATATCAGAGGGGTTAATACATTTTTTGTCATTATGGTCAAAATTGAAAAATGACCAATATTATTTCTCTACCAACCTAAAATGTTAAAGAAATCGCCGTTATCAAAATTTTCTAAATTATTTGTTTGTTGATATAAAATTAATTCATTTAATGAGTATGACGATAATGTTTTTTGTTTTTTTCGTAACATATGTAAATGATTAAATTCAAAACTAGATGAATATGTTGATGAACTGGTAGAACTACTACTTATATCATTAGCACCTGTACTATTTTGTTCATTTTGATATAATAAAAACATATTTTATAAAGTAAGGAATGTTATATGTTTTAAATGTGTAACGTTAATATACATATTCATAGGAAAACTATCTACAAAACAATCAATTAGTATTTCTACCCGTTTAATTTTTACCCTAAGATCTAAAACACTGGCTACTAAACACAAAATAAGAATTTTTTTATAATATTTTAAAATTTTAATTTTTATTAGTTCAACTATTTCAATAAATTTTTCTATATTTTTAAATTGAATAAATATATAACAAATTTTACATAAATTAGGTAAAATTAAATGAACTATTGGGTAATATGTACCAAAAAATAAATTTGTACAAATATAAAAAGATTTCAATAAATCAGTTAGTGTTTTTGCAAAATCAAAAGCAGTTTTATCAATAAAATCATAATCGTAATTAAAAGTAGTAAATTTGATTAAAATATTTCTAAATAGTAAAATATCTTATAACATATCGTATGTGGAGTTCCACCTAGAGTCATTTTTTATTTTAAATTTTTTAAATTTTATATTATTTATTTGACATAAATATCTAAATTCTTCTATTTTAATCGAGAAATTTCTAATTTGATAAATTAAATCACGAATAAATTGTAAAATTATTTCAACGACATCTAATCTATTTTTTACGCATAAATTTAATACGTGATATGCACACCTATTATGAAAAAATGTTCCATCTAAAACTATTTTTAAAATATTTTTTAAGAAATTAGCGGCATAAATATTAGCTGAAACATTATCTAAGACAAACAAAAAATTCTATCAGTTATTCCAAATTCATGACAAACATTAGTTATTACCTAACAATATTTTGTCCCGAATGTGGGTGATCCCATTTTTGAAAAGTTAAATTTCTTTTTTCTAAAACTCACGATTCATTTATTTAATGACATGTTACAAGTGTAAAATATTCATCTTTTTAAACTTTTCAATTATTCAAAATTATTAAAAATCTACTTGAAATAGTTTTAAATTTTACAATCAAATCATCTTTTAATTTTAAAAAACGATCTAGTGATCTCATCCTACCCGATTTTCTAGAGATTCTTTTGATAATCCAGTTGTAAAAATTTTTGAACATATTTATCAAAAACATCATATTCAATAATACTAAGTGGTAATTCTTTACGAGTTATCCATTCGATTTGACCTATTTTTTCGGCCTCTACATTATACCTAAATGTACTCGCCTCTACATTATACCTAAATATACCCGTGACATTTTCTCCCTATGGCTATTTATGTTTGCCTAATTTGTGATAATATATCTAGATGATCTCTTATAATATGTCTTTGAATAGTGTTTACTCCCAAACCTTTCGAAAATTTATATTTTTATTGACAAATTTTGCAAGTTGTCTTGTGCTCCTCATAATGTTTAATAAAATAATCAAATGCATTAAAATTATTTTTTCTAGTGCGCGTGGTATTAGAATGTATTTGACTATATTCATTTTCTTTTACTTCTACATCAATATTAATTTGTTCGAGAATATTTTTTTGAAAAAAGAATGGAATGAGAGGAGATTGGTGTGAAAATTTTAATAAGTGTTCCGATCATTTTTTCTAAAAAAATTAAAGTAAAAAATTAAAGACAATGAATTAAATTTATAAAAAAAAAAGATACAAAAAAATAAATGTTACTGATTTGACGTAGATCGCGATTGTTTATCTCCAAATCATGATTAATTTGAGTTTCTAATCTTCAAATCTTGTCAAATCTTGGGAAATGTTGAGAAGAAAAAAAAATGGTGATGTTATAGTGAAGAAAATAGTGAGGTTATATATTATAGGTGGAAAAAAATGGTGGGATGTTGTAAATTGTAGGTAGAGGGAAAAAATGGTGATATTATAATTATAAGTTGTTAGTAGAAAAAAATGATGAGATGTTGCAAATTGTAGGTGAAGGAAAAAAAATGGAGATATTGTAAGTTGTAGAGAAATATTGTGAGATTGCAAGAGAAAGAGTAGAGAATGTTGTAGATTGAGAGATTATGAGAATTTATTGTGTGGAAGTAGGAAATGAGTTATATCTATTTATAGCTACCATCTTTTATACTATGGACTAAAATACCTCTCAAACTAGTAATTTTATAACTGTTGGGAGGGGTATTTTGGGGAAAAAAAGGAGGTGACCGCGTTGGAACAGGCTTGGCTCGGCTAGTTCCATAACTGTTGGAACCAGCCGAGTTGGGCTAGTTCCAATGACCGTTGGAATCGGCGGGCTAGTTTCGGGTCCAGGTCGATTCCCGATTCTAAAACCAATAGAATTGGACCTGCCAAGGTACAGTAGCTGGGTCGGTCCGATTTCGGCCCACATTTTCCTAGGCTGGTTTCCAGTCCGGGCTAAATCGGTCTGGTTGGGCTAGTTTCTGAGCCAGAACAAGCCCATGCCCAACTCTATCTCTGATCCTGTTCAAAACACAAAAAATCAGACAATATTAAAGAACCCCCCATTTAAAAAAAAAACAAACTCTACTACCTGTAGAACTTATGCCATTAAGTAGATTTGTGAAAAGTTAGGCATCTCAATAGTGGTATTTCACATTTCACAAAGTCATCATCTCGTTAGCTTTTGAAATGCATTCGGTTGGTAGTTGTGTATACCATAAATTCTGTGGGAGTAGATACTTTTTCTTGATTTTACATGTCAAAAGGATTTTCAAAAGATATGATATTCGAGATTATAAATTAGGAGATACTCCTATGATTAAAGAAGACAAATTTAGTCTCAACTAGTACCTCAAGAATGACTTTAAATGCTAAAAATTTCTTATGTATTAGCAATATGAAATCTGACATATACTCAGATTTGTACGTGTTTTGATATTACATACATTATGGAAATATTGGACAAAAATTTAAGTAACTCAGAAATAAACCATTGGAAAGTACCGTACGGGTCTTGTGGTACTTACAGAAAACAAGAGGATATATGCTTACATATCGAAAGTCAGATCAGTTTGAGATTATTCGGTATACTGACTCTGATTTTGGGGATGTCATAATAGCATGAAGTTTACATTATGCTACATTTACATGCTAACAGTAAGAGTCATTTCTGAGAAGAGTACTAAACAGTCTTTTATACCCTCTTCCACAATGATGATGGAATTTATGGCATGTCAAGAGACATCTATTCATGTAATATGGTTATGAAACTTTGTCACAAAATTACGGATAATGGATGGTATTGATAGACTATTCGGATAATTTTGTGACAATAAATCAGTAAACCTTTATTCTAATAACAACAGAAACTCAATGACGTCAAAATATATTAACGTTAAGTTCCTGGTTGTCAAAAAAATGATTCAGAGTGGACAGTTATCTATAAAATATATTGGACAAACTCCATGATTGAGTGCTAAGGGATTGTCACTCAAAAAGATTCATGAGCACACTGCTTATATGAGTATCACATTATTTCAGAATATTCAGTTTTAGTGGGAGTTTGTGATTTTAGATGATCATCTATTATAGACAATTTTCAGTTATTTCAGTTTAAAATTATTTTTCACGGAAATAAAGATTCAGTTTTGGATTACACTATGACATTAATTATGGTATAATCTCATTAAAGAAAATCAGTTGGAAAAAGGTATGTTAAAGATCATATTATATGTCATTTCCATACTATACATCTATATCATGATTCATATCATTCGGCTATATTAATTTAAGTAATCATTGATTGGTTGAGTTACGAAACAAATGTAACAAAAGCCACATTGATTCTAAATTAATATGATTGATAGACGAGATTTGTTAGAGATACATTTCAGTACTTATAGAAAAATTGAACTTATTCGATTATATCGCTATTACATAATTATAAGTTTTCACATATAGTCCAAGTGAAAAATTGTTGGAGCATTAATCCAACGTTGGGTTTATATGGTAAATAATTTATAATGCAAACTGTCATTTAAGATAATCTCATATAAAAGTGATTTACTAAGTTTGAAAATTTGGTATTTTGAGTTTAATGTATCTCATAGGATATGAAAATAAATAAATGTATAGATACCAATGGACATTTACTATTTATGATGGATTAAATAGAGAATATTTAATGGTAATTTAAGGATAACTGGAATAAACTGAACAGACAGATTTAAAAGATAAAAATCACCATACAGCTATAAAATGATTATAATATCTGGATCAATGTATCACTCTAATCTTTGATACCCCCATCATATAAAGATATTTTGTGAGAATACAATTGCCTAGAAGGTTGAACCTAGAATTCTTCCAGATTAGGATTTCATTCATTGAGTTCTTTGACTTTGAAATCAGGTACTCTTATATCAGATTTAAATTTCAATTTCAGTGATTAAGTTTATTAATTCAGTGATTTAACACGATATTTGACATAATTTTACATTAAAGTTAATTTTTCCAGCACACTTTATAATATTAAAATATAATTTATGAACTAATATGTCAAGTAATTCTGAATAGTTGAGATAAATCGTGTAACTTTTGCTCCTAAAAAAAATCATAGGTCTAATTTTTATTATTTAGGTGCACATATGAGTTATGTTAAGAATTTATAATTTGCTTGAATTTGTCTTATTTTATATATTTTAAAGATAAATATAAAATTTGGTAAATAAAATTATTTTTTTTAAAAAAATATTAAGTATCAAAATTAAATTAATTATTAAAAAATATTATATATTAAAATAAGTTAATAATAAATTTGATTCGGAGAATATTTGATTTTTTTTTTTTGTTTTTATATTAATAGCACTGAATTTTCTATATAAATTCAATATGCTATAATATTTTATTAAACTAATAGATGATTAGAATTTTATAATTTTTATATTCATTCCCAATCCCAAAACTGGTATCATGGTTCACTTTTTAATAGTAATTGTAAAAACACATCTAAGTTTTTTATATTTTCAATTCATATTCAATATTATTCATTAGATTATAAATAAAATAGGAACAAAATGTAAATTGGAAGATAAGTAGGCAAGTTTTAGAAAAAGTGAAAAAGAGAAAATCTTTCACAGCAACTATTGGGGTTTTGATAGATAGGAGTGTACCAAAACAGTGGATTTATTGACAAATTATTATTATTATTATTTTATAACATGGGTGAGAAAACACAATTAGCCCCGAAATGAGGTCATGCCTCCATATCCCTCCTCAGGAGACGATACACCTCAATGACAGAGGAGTGGAACCTGCGAACCTTATGAGGAGTCTATGACCCAGTTTAGCAATAGCATCCATACGATAGTTCCTTTCTCGAGGCACATGTTAAACATCTTGAATCGATAGCTTTCGAAAAAGCAAAAACACATTCCTTCAACAAAAAACATTCTAGCTCTATAGTCAATGGGAAATACTAGTAATCTATCAGGATACGTAAGCTCTGCAATATCATGGTCTACTACATTCCCCAAATTGACAGTGAAGCCAAGAACCAGAACCCATACTCATTCCTAAGAATGCCACTTGCATTTGTTGAACCCAAATGCGAATAGACTGAACCATCTATTTGTTGAAAAGGCTTCAGTTGTAGGGTAACATTAATGAAGGCTTTAATTGTTTTGTGACCCGGTTTTCCCACCCGGTTGGCAAGGCATGATCGACGAAAACCGAAAAGGCAGACCCGTTTTCTCCTACACTAGTGGGCAGACTCGAAGCGTGGAAATCAGACAAAACACCTAATTCCCAGAATTTAAGACCCAATTTCTTCTATTTCTTTTCCGTGTTTTAAAAATACACACAAAAATCATAAACAATTTTTCTTTCCTTCTCTCTTTTTCCCAAAATATTCTTAATTTCACTCCTATATTCGAGTTCTGTGATCTGAAAATTTCTTTTCTTCCGCGACAATGGCGATCAATGCATCGTCTTCGTCCTCTCCTTGTCGTCCCTGTTTCTACGTCAAAAGCCCTCACCTTCTGTTCCACAGAGCATCATCGAAGAAGCTTGTTTCCTTCAACAATCCACCGAGGTTAGCCTCTGTTCGATGTCAAGCTTTAAGTTCTGACTCTGGTGATCTCTCGCTTTCCTCTAATGGCCGCGGATTCAAGGTTCAGTCTTCCTCTTCATCTTCTTCTTCGGCTATTGATTTTCTCACACTTTGCCATCGTCTTAAGGTATGGTTTTCTGTTTCTTGATTGTGAATTCCGTATTGAAGTCGATGATGGCTTGCTTCCGTGTTTTTTAATTGAAAATTTCGATGATTAGGTTTTTTTTTTTTTTTTTTTTTCTGTGATCATGATCATTTTGAAAATCATTTACTTTTTTAGGGTTCATATGAATTTCTTGCCTGTTGTAGATTGGGAGACATTGGGATACTGGGCAGTGATTAGAAAATCAATTACTTGTCAGAATAAGAGCTGCAATTAATCACTAGATACGTGGAACCAATACATTAGCCTCACTGATACAATCACTGTGAACCCTAATATGATTGGCTGCATTTCTTTCTTTATTTTATTTCCCTTTTTTTTTGGGAAGTGTGGAGAGGGATGACTAGTTCAGGAACCCCCAATAAGGGGTGGCCATAAGAGTGCCCACATTTTGGTCTAAAATTGATCATAGCGACTCAGCCAACGGCCGGGTCCATCACTGCGACCCCAAGGCTCATCAGTGTGGTGCTTGCTTGATACTCTTCCATCTCAAGTGGGATCAACCTTGGGAGCATGCAGACTGCAGAATATCATACTTACCAAGTGCTACATTTCTATCTAGTGTGATATTTGTGCTGTTTTATGACTTTACCAGGAAGAACTACATGTGTAAAGAATGCACGAAGCATGTAATATCCTCCACGCCCAACTTAGAAATCAATAACATTGATCTCCTTGCATCTTTTTCCCTATGACATCTACCAGAGGAATTGCTATACTTCTGATGATGATTTCTATTTTGTGTTTTTCTTTTATATATATATGTGTGTGCGCGCACGTGTGTGTGTGTGTGTGTGTGTGAGATCACGTGTAGCATGGCATGGACATCTTAAGTAATGCCATTTCATCCTGTGTTATTGCTTCAAAGAGGACTTTTCAGCTTCATTTCCTTTCATTTTGTTCACTGTTACCTCTTTTTCTTGATAGACTACAAAAAGGAAGGGATGGATCAACCATGGGATAAAGGGTCCTGAATCTATTGCTGATCATATGTACCGCATGGCATTGATGGCTTTGGTTGCTAAAGACCTTCCTGGTGTTGACAGGGAAAGGTTGTAATTAAATAAAATCATGTGAATTTCTTGTGTTAATTATTTAAATAATGTTCATAGCTATGGTCGATTGCGTAATTCCTTTAAGATGGAGATCTCCGTAACCAGAACATTTTCATTTCTCATATTGTTATTTGAGGAATACCCTTCAATCCTGGATTTCTTCTATTTAAAGATAACTGGAAAAGCACTGCTTCGTTCCTAATTGTCAATTTATTGTTATGTTTGCTTCTATTTGACATGCCACCCCGATATTCTGGTTGGTTAGTCTTGACTCTGTGTAGGTATGTGGCTTTTGAGGGCTTGATTGCTGCAGTGATGTCATGTGGCTTCTGTATGAATATGTTTTGCAGGCCTCTGGCTTTATCTGAGAACTAATGCATTGTGGTTAGAAGCTTGATGTATTCTTTTCCTCCTAATCGAAGGTCACTCAAAATATGGTCTCTGGAACTGGTGCTTATTGAGCACTTGGCATGGTAGAAATTGGTTGACAAAACACTTGCATTGAATTGGGTGTCATTGCCTTGCCTTGGGTTCCCTGATGTCTAATACACAAAATTGTGGGCTATAGTCTCCTGTTCATCGATGTGGTTCCAGACCTGTTCCTTTTCCTTCATGTCTTTGACATCTCACTGAAGAGAGTTTTGATTAGAATTGTAATTTCTGATATAGTTAAACCATGCCTTCTGATTGCTAAATCAATTAATTAAAATTCCAATAAACTGCTTTGTGCAAGTATTTGACACTATGCATACATGAGACTTATAATGTACTAAATTTTACTAAATTTCAGGTTGCTCTTCTTGTCAAACTGTTGCTTTATTGATAGTTCTCTCTAGTTCCTCTCTGGGGTGCTTTAATTTATACAAGTAATTTTATTTTGTTAGGTAGCCTTATATTATAGTGAATATTATCTGCCGAGTTAGAACTTCCTTGATTCAAGCTTTTTGGAACTTCTTTGCTTTAATCTTTTATTTTATGTTTTTTGTGGAACAGGTGTATCAAGATAGCTATCGTGCATGACATTGCAGAAGGTATTCCGTTAAACTTTTTGTTTAATTTTGTGTCTGGTGTAGTAGGAAATTGAATAGAACATGTAGAGCTTATGATTCCAGTGCTCATGTATTAGTGACACCAATGTTGTCAGAAATCATTTTTATTCACTTATTAAATTTACTTTTCAATTTCAAAGAAAAGAGAATTGAAACGACTGGGAAGGAACAGTAACTGTAGAAGGGGGAAATTTTCAATAAACTAGGTGGCAGGTATGTATATATTTTAAAGAAAAAAATGCAGACAAGATTTTGATTGCTAAAGCTTCTAAATTAGTGCTTTGTGGTAAAATGGCACCATCTGATACTTTCTGGATCTTATATTACCTTTCTCAACATTCGATGGTTTTTTGAGGCACAAAATCAAAGATTGTGGAAGATTAACTAAGAAAGCTGCATAAAGTTATGTCTTCCTGGTAAAATCTATGTAGTACTCGATACTGGAAACATGAACTGACGGTCAAATTACAGAAGAGAGATGGATAAATGGGTAAAGTTTAGTTTTTCAGGGGCATCTGCTCTGAACTGCATCGAGTCTTCTCCTGTTCAATGTGGGAGATAGCTATGAGAGAATCTCTACGGGCACAGGAGTTTTAAATTCCTAATGTAATAGGGTATTGAAGTCTCTATGGATGCCATTGCAAGGTTGAAATAGGAACAATGATTGTGCTGGATTTGACTGGCAATATGGATGAGCCTAAAGCTCTTTTCTGAAAAACAGAGAAGGGAGGATGTGCATGATGAATTTGGTAAGTTTATAAGAAGAGCAATGGGGCAGACCTAATTATTAGCCAGTTGGTTTAGGAGAGTATGTGAATGACTAATACCAAAGCTTTAAGTATGCCATTTGGTTTAGAGCATGGGATGATATGTGATTAGGCCGCTTAACTCAAAACTGATGCCTGAGATCATGGGTTTTTGCCCCTCCAGGAGAAGTTGGGATTGGAGAGATAGTGTCCTTTCACAATGTGGTTAGTCAGAGTCCCCTTCGTGTCGCTCACTATGTTGCTTGATTAAATTTTTCCTAGCCCTAACAAGAGATGAGAACAAACCTTACAACCAAAGTAATGAGATAATAATCCCACTGTTAACCAAGAAAGCTATTTCCCTTATTTCTCTTTTATTCCTGCTAAATTGATTGGCTATGATGGCAATATACATGGGGATGTGAATAATAGAATTCAAGCGGATTAGATGAAATGGAGGAGGACATCCGGAGTTCTTTGCGATTGCATGATGCCATTGCATTTGAAGGGAAAGTTTTATAGAACCGTGGTAAAACTTGTACTATTGTATGTCACAGAGTGCTGAACTGTTAAACAAGAACAAGAATAAAAAATGACTGTAACAGAAATGATGATACTTTGGTGGATGTGTGGCAAAACTAGAAGAGATAAAATTAGAAATGAAGAGATTTGTAATATGTTGGGAGTTAGTTTAATTGTGGATAAGATATGAGAGTGTCGTCTGAAATGGTTTGGTATGTGCAAAGAAGATCCAAAGATGCATCAATTAGGAGGACCGAGAATTTAAGTATAAGAAATTTAGTAAAACGTAGAGGTAGACCGCTGAAAATTTGGATATAAATTATCTGTAAAGACATTATTACTAAGGGTTTAAATGAGGAGATGACGTTGGATAGGAATGAGTGGTGTAGGAGAATCCACACAAATTAAACTAATTTTTCATTTTTATTTATTTATTTATTTTTTTTTTCTCTTAATCTTTCCCATATTTGTCTCTCAAATGGTCGATCTCAGTTATTGGGATTAAAGTTCAGATTGTTATTAAATTGATTGGATATCATAGTGGAGAAGTGATGGGATAATGATCTCATTGTTAGCAAAATGGGCAAGCTATTCCCCTGCATTCTCTTTGTTACTGTTAAATGGATCGTCCATCAGATAAAGAAGTTGCTTTAGAGGTCCAATGTGGAAGTGAGCAGTTAAATTCGTGATACTTCTTGCCATGATAGATGCTACCGCAGAGTGCAATTTGCTGTGGGCAATAAATGGTGTGGCTGATGGTAAAAGAATAGAACACAAAGCCAGCAAAAATTCTGGAAAATAACAAGAATAAAAGAAGTATGGGGACATGCCAAAAATGTGGGCTTTTCAATGGTGTTAATAGCTACATATTACTATCTTGTGCCCCATCACCTGGCTCGTCTTCTTCAAGTCCGATCCACTTGAAGCATGCAGTTTATGGATCCGCCTTAAAGAAAGTAATGAGATATGTGCAACTTTTATGTAATCATAACTTAATTGCATATCTCTTGATATGTCTGATGACATCTTGCAGTGTGTTGCATGTGCTATTTTAATTAAGTAAACCATTGATCTTTGCAGTGATTTTGCATGCTGTGGTGTAGTCCTAGATTATCCAAAATTTTGTAATTTCTAACAGTATGTTTAGAGCCCACAATGTGGGAGTTTCGGCACTGGGTACGCCATTTTTATGTTTTATTTGCTATAGCCATTGTTGGAGATATAACACCATCAGACGGGGTGCCTAAAGCAGAGAAGAGCAGACGTGAACTGGAAGCTTTAAATGAAATGTGCGAGGTTCTTGGAGGAGGGATGAGGGGTATTCATGAATTCTTGTTATCCTCTCTACAAATTCATTTCCTCCGATAAACTTAGTGACTGAAATTTGATTTATTCCAGCCGAAGAGATCAAAGAATTGTGGGCTGAATATGAGAATAACTCTTCTGTTGAGGCCAATCTCGTGAAAGATTTTGACAAGGTATGTTTCTGTTGGTTATCTACCCTAGTAGTTCAGCTGCCGAACTGGTTTTGAATTACCCTACATGATAGAAGTGTGTTAAATAGTTTGTCCAATCATGCTTCTTGTCATTCCATTTACACATTGTATTCTTAGTGAGCAGTCAAGAATAGATTCCGTATGTTCAACCTCATGTTAGAATTTGCATGTACATATGTATCCTTTTCTGCAATTTATTGAATGCAATGCCTTTCCTTTCTGAAACTTATGCACTTTGCTTTGGAACTGAAACCAAGATTTGTATTCCTCAGTAATGGGCTTCATCATGAAACTATCTAATCTTTAATTCCTGTAAGTTTCTTAGCTCATTCATAAGATTTTTCTGGATACTACTGTAGCAGATCTCACATCTTTAGAGAATTGTGATATTGACTAGTTAGGGTATGCCCCAGTGTAGTGATCGCAAGTGCAATATATTCTTTATTCAACATGACAAGGAATTAGGACAGCTTTATTATTGAGAAGTGAGATTATTTTTACTTTAGACTATCTTGCGGGTAGGAAGATGTAGCCTAGATTTATGCGTAAAGATGTCTTAAAAATGGCATCTATTCCTAAACAGTGGTTTCCTAATAAACCTGAGAGGATTCAGGATATAATTGTTCAGACACTTGTGGATGCAGACCAACTTGTTTCAATATTTTTGGCATATTTTTGTCTTGACCTGTATTTTTCCTATTAACTGCTGTAACATGTCCAGAAAAATTTAGGCTTTTTCTTCACTACTGAACCTGTTTTTGTCCTGCTGCAACCTACTGCGATTTGAAAAAGATCTTCAGTTTCTACTAAGAGACAGGTTTTAACCGGTATTACTGTTGATACAGGTTGAAATGATACTGCAAGCTTTGGAATATGAAATCGGTAGGTTCTTTATTACTTTCCTTGGTGTAAATTGTAATTCTCTGCTGCTCTCTGATGTTGAGTTGCATATTTAATAGGCTTTGTCATGTGCTTTAATGTGATAATTTTGGCTCATACCTTACTGGTATAATGGGATTTACATTTTTCACATTCTCAGTGAGACAAAACTTGCCCAAGCTTTCACTCAATGTACATCCTTCTCTCCTGCATAAGCATGCACATCACATGCATCTATTTCTAGTTTTGATGTTACTCATAAAACATATAAAATATTGGTGGACCATCTTCTCCTAAGACAATTGTCTTACCTATTCTGGTGGTGATCATTTACCACATACCTCCTCATCTTACCAGTGTGAAAATACTCATTTATCTTGCCTCAAATGACTCCCTGTATCTAGGAATTTTCCTCAGATTTTCTGCATTTCTGAGGATGTGGAACCATGTATGGTTTTCCTGGTGTATTTTGAAGTGCCATATGATGCCAGCACCTGATTATTTCGAAGTTTGTATCTTGGAATTTTCCTCAGATTTTCTGCATTTCTGAGGATGTGGAACCATGTATGGTTTTCTTTATATGTACCTGGCATATTTTGAAGTGCCATATGATGCCATCACCTGACTATTTCGAAGTTTGATCTTCCATCTCTCTTATCAATCTTTGGCATTTGGATATTTTCATTTTCTTGTGGCAGAACATGGGAAGGTGCTGGACGAGTTTTTCTTGTCAACAGCTGGTAAAATCTACATCTCCTTTTTCATCATCTATGAATGACTGGAATAATTGCCACAAGAACTATAAACGTTTTCATGTTCATGCTTCTGTTGTGATTTTTACAGGCAAGTTCCAGACAGAAATAGGAAAGAACTGGGCTGCTGAGATCAATAAACGGAGAAGTTCTAGACTAGCAAACAGGCCCAACTGAAACCTTAGGTAGATTATAATTTTTTCAATTTTATAAGCCACCATGAGTTGCATTTAGACCCCGTATGGTAGATATTATCATATGGCACTGCTATTCTTTTTGTTCGTTTCCTTGTCTCCCTTTGGTGGGCCTCAAATAAAGAAAAGTAATTAAATTTGTATTTTAAAATCAATTAGAGCACATTTCTCTACTTTGTACTTCTACTTTAATGTAATATGAGTTAACTCATGACCTTTGGAGTTTATTATTTATTATTAAGATTCGTCATCGGTTAAATTTTGGTTGATGCATAGCTGCTATCATTTATTTATTTATTTGTTCATTTATTTTTGGTATGATGTTTCTAAATTGGTTGAGTTTATTGGTGAACCTCAGCGCCTGGTTGTATTATAAAGGGTGGGGTTGTTTATGTACATCCAGAAATTCACATGTTTAATGGAATGTATTAATCCCTATGGCGAGTTAGATTTGTTTCCTCCACCTAAAATGGTTGGAAGCTACCTCTCTCTGACTCAGGACTTCAGAGGCGAATGTGTGTCTTACTAGACGTTTGTTAATCCCTAGGCCTGTCCTTCACTTTTGGATGGTTATTTGTGTTTTAGTTCCTTTTCTTAGTGAAACTCATTGTATCAACTTGCTTATTAGGGTTTTTCTCTTTATTATTTTTTTTATTTTTCTTCTTTTTTGGTATGTTTCTGCTACTTGTCTTGTTTCTTTTAATTATCTGGAAGTCAATTAAATTCCTTGTTTAATCTTTTGTTCTTTTCCTTGACATCGTCCCCCCCCCTTTTCTTTTTTATTTTTTTTTATTTTTTGTTGTTCGATTGAGGAGAATTTGAAACTCAGGTATGCGCTTTTTACACTTGTTTTTTTTCCAATGCAATCAGTTATCTAGTTGTTGAATAGATGGATGCTGTCATGTATCTGACTGAAGTTGGAACATGAATGAAGGAGACAGCAACCCTATTTTTCTAAGAGAGTCCTGGTTGACCTGAATTAATCCTCATCTTGGCACTTCAAATTAGGGTTTCCATTCCACGCAATTTGCCCATACCCAGATCAGTCCATGAAACATGAAAGGTCGCGATGGCTTTTGGGGTTCCTATACATTAGATGGGGCCCTTTATTCTTCATCCATATGACCAGGCTCTGTTTGTCACTATTGTTTGTCTGGCGATTCCATTCCACCAAGTCAATGTTTTCAAAGGTAGGAGGTTCGGGGCCACGCGGAGAGGCTGGCCTACTTCGGCTTCCACCGACAGAAATCGAGAGACAAACAACCTTATACTCCCTCATTCTTGCAACAAAGAAACCCGATTTATTCTAGAAGAAAAGAAAATGCTTAAAGGTAAAGAGAGATATATTGAGAAAAACAAGAAAAGAGAAAGCTAAGCAATTTCCAATGTTGACCCCTTTTTCCTTTCTTTGCTGATTCCTCTCCATGAAAATTGCCATAATGATTTGGGCCTCTGAACATAGAGCAACCTTGTTCAAGTTGCCCTCTCGAACTAGACCATCCCAGATGCTTTATGGTCCGGTTGGAGAAGGCGATTTGATCCAAGGTGCTGTGTACCGGCTGATACTTGACCAACAAATAATTCTGATCTCGTTGAAGTAGTTAATGATGTTGGGGGATATTAGTATAACTTAGGTCAGCTTTTTGGTACCAATGGAATGAAACAGGTGAGATGGGTTAGGACGCATGGATGCATCTGAGGAATCAGAACGTGCAAAAAATAGATGGTTGAATAGAATTGGAGCTTCACGGGCTTGCGAACCAACAGGGACTAATGGGACAATTTGGGTCCACCACTACACAAAGTTTGTCATCTATGTTGAGTTGGCAGGAGCCACATGAGTCGGTATTCTTGTACCCACATGTGTGCGCCCTTGGATCTTGCTTGCGTATGAATTTTTTATTTTTTTTTAATTTTTACCTGCCACTTGTATCTAGTGTCATGTTTTAATTAATTCGATTTGAGCATTTGTAGATGTCTTATTTAAGGTATGACTCTCTTAGTGTAGTATTTTTCATTTTCAAATTTTGAATATGAAATTTGATTAAAAGATTTAGCATCTCATCCCAATAAACGGAGCCCGTTGGTGAATCTTGCTTGCTAGAATGGATATAGGTTGTGATAGACACATCAAGGTTTACCATGTTTAGATGGCCTATTCATTGTGCCATTTTTGACTAAGCATTGTGTATGCCCAAATGTAAATTGAAATAATGCACAACACTGAGAAGTTAGGATCACTACTTGTATTTAGTGCAAATTTATGGTAATTTATCAATTATGCATTATTGTCCATTTACCCAAAATAAGTATTTGTGAAATTGACTCGAAAGAGATTTTGATACATCCTTACATAATGTTAAATATTATCCCTTTTTTAAGCAGATTTATATTTAGTTGGTCTCAATCTCGACCAATCAAATTAATTTATATTTGTTTTGAATTAATTTTTGGAGGAATGATTATTTGATGGTTTGAAATTGTAATTGGTACATGGCATTAGATTCAACTTTAAAACATAATTATAATTTAAATACAATATCTTAAAACTCTTACATTTAAAAACAACAAAACAACTATGCTAATCATCTATTTTCATTCTTTTGTTCAACAAAGAAGAAACGAATGTGCTATAATTGCTCCCAATACAAAACCTACCATAAACAATTTTAGGGTTTCGGACCCACTTGGAGCCACTTTATTTATTGGAAAAAAAGAAATATCCATTGAATGTTGAATCAAAACAAATAATCTCTGTCCAACAATCTGTGGGTTTAGTGAACTCTCTTAATTAAAATTTTAAGTTTGGATTTTAAATTTGAAAAAGCAAATATTTAAAAGAATTAGTCTCTAAATTAAATCTCATAATTGTTTAAATTGAATTTGCCTCGAGTTTTCGATACCTATGATCAAGTAAAACAAATAAATAATCTCTGCGTGATTTGATTATCATTCGATTAAATACTTGAAAACTTTGTTTGTGTCGGTCTTATATTTTTTTGGCGACACATATTATCCCCAGACCAGACAGAATATTGCTTAATTGTTGCAATTAAAAAATGACTACTCAACTACAGAAGAATATTAATAACCAAGTAAAGGTAAGCTGGATTTCATCAAATATAAAATTCAGTCAAACTCACGGCTCATCTGGAAAAAGTCCAAATTGACGGGCACATTAGACTTTTAAGATGTCCATTTCTTTTTCTTTTTTCTTTTTGGTATAATCAAACAAAGGTAAAGGCAAAGGTAGGAATTGGGGAGTTAATTCATAATTCATATAATAATAATAATAGTTTAGACTTTAATTTTAAAATTTTATGATCGGATAAGTAAATATCGGAGATATAAAAATAAGTATTGATTTAATTGATACGAATTTTTTTATACCATTCATTCTTATAAAAAATTATTCATCCCTTACTCATAATTCATAATTAAATTACTAAAAGCACCAATCAGCCTTTAGTCAATGATTTAACAAGGGTATAAAATATTTTTGGGTAATCATTTAAAAGACATAATATCTCAATTATTGATTTAATATATCAAGATAAAAAATTGATATGTTAATAACAGTTCTAGAAAATCTTTTTTTTTTTTTAATTTAAAATATGAAATGTGTGTGACAGATTTATAAGTTTTTTACGCGAACGTATGACAAATTATTAGTTCTAAAAATGGTTTGAAATTGTTGTTGAAACAAAATTTGGAAAATTTCAACGTTTTATGGGAGCCGACAAATGGCAAGGGCAGCAGATCCTTTACGTTGCTTTTTTGTGAGTAAATATTGCCAAAATATTATCATTAATAATAAATTATAATGTGTGTTTTGACGTTACTTGAAAGCAACCAAAAAAAAAAAAGAAAAATAAAATTAAAAACCCTAATTCTGATGATGATGATGATGATGCGATAATTAGCAATATTGTTTTTTTTTCCTTATTATATTGCGGTGATGATCAAATTGGAATTTTAATTGCTCTATTAGAGTCGCTGTCACTTCATTTGCTCTGGCTTTGATTTGAAATCTTGATCTCCTCGTTATTCTTTTGAATTTTCTTAAAAAAAAAAAAAAAATCTGTTTTTTGATTTCATTGGTTTTATACTTGTATTGTATTGAAGAAGTAAGGTAGAGAGAGAGAGAGAGAGAGAGAGAGAGAGAGAATCGATTATTTGGGACTAGGGGTTCTGGGGTTTAAGAAATTGCACATGAATGGTTTTGGAGGTATGAAATTTAGGATTTTGAGGGATGGGTTTTACTTAAAACTAAGTTTTGTGATCTGGGGTTTGACTGAAAACGCGTTTTGATGATCCGGGTTTTCGTCTGACAGGGGTTTTATGACTTGGTTCTTGTTCTCCCCCTACATTTTTGGTTTGTTAGTGGTTGCAGAAAAATAGAATTGTTTTTCACCAAGGTTTTGCTTCTTCAAAACACGACACTATTGTTGTACATGTACTGATGAGAAAGAAAGTACTTTGGGACTTTTGTAAGATTTTCATGCAGGTAAAAGGATCTGATTCTGGGTTTTGCCGGAGTTGAAATCCCAATCCTAAATTATCAGATTTCCACATTTTGGATTTTATCAAATATGGCATCACCGCCTTCAAATTCGTCAGTTTTTGCTCCACCACCGTCAACCACCACCGACACCACTCCATCACCAGCTGGCACCGCCACCGCGCCGCCGTCAACATCCACTGCTCCACCACCTGATGACACCACAAGTCCAACACCACCATCGCTTTCTCCACCTCCAGACTTATCTACATCACCCCTACCATCCTCATCACCACCACCTCCTCAGTCGTTATCGTCTCCTCCTCCAGCTTCATCATCTTCTGCTCCTCCTCCAGACCCACCAATGGCCTCACCGCCATCTGTACAAAGCTCACCATCTTCCGCTTCTCCACCAATGGCCTCACCGCCACCTATACAAAGCTCACCACCTTCCGCTTCTCCTCCTACTCAATTAGCTTCACCTCCACCATCCTCTTCTCCTCCTACTCAATCCGCTCCCCCTCCTTCAATAACAATTACTCCCCCAACAGATTCGCCTCCACCATCAACACCACCAACTGCCCCACCTCCAACATCTCCTCCTCCGTCGCCAACACCAGCTTCACCACCACCAGCGCGACCACCGGCGGTGGCACCCCCACCAGAGACTCCACCTCCACCTCCACCTCCTCCTCCCTTAGCCCCTGCTCCTGAAATTTCACCTCCGCCATCACCGCCACCTGCGTTATCCCCTGCTCCTCAAATTTCACCTCCACCACCACCGCCACCACCACCAGCATCAACACCACCTTCGAATTCACCGCCCCCACCAGCATCAACACCACCTTCAAATTCACCGCCCCCACCAGCATCACCACCACAAACTTCACCTCCACCGCCCCCCGGAGCAACCCCACCTAAGAAATCACCTCCCCCACCACCAGCATTGCGCCCCAGCAGCCCACCACCACCTCCAGGAGCCAACCCACCTGCTCCTGGTTCTCAGGCTCCTCCACCTTCTAATTCCTCTATAAATTCACCACCACCACCTTCAACAGGCAAACTCTCGAGTCCACCTCCTCCTTCCTCAGTCTCTCCCCCCTCTCCAGTCCCAGCCTCAGATAACAGGACCACAAATAGTACTGGTGGTCCTTCTGGACCCAGTTCAAGCCCCTCCGGAAGTGGTGGGATTGGCACAGGTGGTATAGCTGCTATAAGTGTAATACTGGGGCTCACAATACTAAGTTGCATTGGCTTAACGGTCTGGTGCGTAAGGAAGAAAAAGAAAAAGGCTTCTGGATTCAATGGTGGCTACATTATGCCATCGCCTTTGGGGTCTTCACCTAGATCAGGTGAGTGTCGCTAAGCATCATCTTAGGTTTTCACAGGAACATATTCACCACGAGGGTATTGGATTTATATCTAACTAGGAGTATTATTCTTGAGAAAATTTTTAAATCATATACTAAGATCTTGTACATTTGCATCTTATATAAATTGCTAAAAAGGAAATACACTTGTTTATCTAAAAGGCATTAGAAAATGTAAAGCTTTTTTGTTGCATGGCTTGGCAATCAAGAGGGAATTTTGTTCAATGACCAGGAGTGGGTGAAACGTGTTGAATTTTGTGGATTCTGAAATGGAATTAAAAGTTAGGATTTTGCTTTCAGATACATCTGTCATTAAGACACAATCGTCAGCACCCCTCATTGGAAGTGGCTCCAGCAGTGATGTTTTATATTCACCAGCTGAACCAGGAGGATTAGGAAATTCCAGATCGTGGTTCACTTACCAGGAACTAGTTGCCGCTACAAATGGTTTTTCAGATCAAAATCTTTTGGGTGAAGGTGGATTTGGTTCTGTATACAAAGGGTGCCTACCTGATGGAAGAGAAATAGCTGTGAAACAACTTAAAATCGGCGGTGGACAGGGTGAACGAGAATTTAAAGCTGAAGTTGAAATCATTAGTCGCATTCATCATAGGCACTTGGTATCGCTGGTGGGTTACTGTATTTCGGATAGCAGAAGACTCCTGGTTTATGACTATGTCCCTAACAACAATCTTTATTATCATCTTCATGGTAAAGCCCTAACTATAAGTACTGATTATGTGATCATAGGATATAATATATTATGTCTTTTTTTTTTCCCCCCTTCCTTCCTTGACAGGGGAAGGTAGGCCAGTTATGGAGTGGACAACACGGGTAAAGGTGGCTTCTGGTGCTGCTCGAGGAATATCTTATCTTCATGAAGATTGTAAGTAACCTATACTTGATATTGTTCTCTGATAACGAGATTAGCAGTAATTCTGGTGCACTGCTTAAGAAGGGAGGCACACGGTACTTAGCATCATTCATCTTCTGATTGTACTATCAACAGCTTAATTATTGGTCCTATCAGTGAAAGTGCAATAGTTTGGATTATCCTTGGTTTGGACTTTCAGCACATTTAGGACAGCGAAGAGGAAAGAGTGCCAACATCTGGCTTATCGATTAAAATGCTCGTCTTTAATTTGGCCACATAATTTGCATGTTGACATATAGCCTGTATTCCCTATTTTAAATGTTTTAAACTGCATGCTGGTTCACTTTGTGATGACTGGAGTTAGACTTTGGAGAAATATGTTATGAAAACATGTGAGCCAAGGAAAGAAGTCACTTTGACAAAGGACATATCTGAAAACCTAAGGGTGTGAATTTTATGAAGTATGGGTACATGCCATTGTCCATTTCAACTCTAACTGAGTGAGGACAAGAATTAGGATTGAGCCATTTTAGTTGTCAATTTCAATTAAATTGAATAATCATTTTGTTCAATTATCTGTTTTTTACAGGCCATCCTCGTATTATTCACAGAGATATTAAGTCGTCAAATATACTCTTGGATAACAACTTTGAAGCTCGGGTATGCCCTGTTTGTATGACAACTTCTTGTGTTCCTTTCTGCCTGTTGATTACTAATATAGTCAAATCCTGCTTAAGCTGTACAGGTTTCAGATTTTGGGCTTGCGAAGTTGGCTCTTGATGCAGATACACATATTACCACCCGTGTTATGGGAACCTTTGGGTAGGCAACTTGTCTGTAATTACATCAGTTGGAGAGCTTATTTAGTAATTTTTTGTGCCAACCATGCTTGTAGAGGTCTGAAGTTTCACATCTATTTGGCTTTCAGATATATGGCTCCTGAGTATGCATCAAGTGGCAAATTGACTGAAAAGTCTGATGTCTACTCTTTTGGTGTTGTGCTTCTGGAGCTAATTACCGGGCGCAAGCCAGTGGATCCATCTCAACCTTTGGGAGATGAGTCTCTTGTTGAATGGGTAAGATATATGAAGATCTTGTTTCTTTTAAAATTGTAATGAAGCTGACAAAGCATTTTTCCATTTTTCTTTAATCTTCCATTTAGGATTAAGTATGCATATGCATGTCATCGTGGCTAATGTAGCTGGCCTAGGCTGTCAATTTTGTACTATCTTTTTGTGGCTTGATTAAATTCTGGTCACTGTTATAAGCACTAGCTTTGCTACACAAGTACACAAACATGGATACTATGCTTTATAGAATAACAAGATTATTTTGGTTATATACATGCTATTTCATAATTGACTGAACCAAGCCACAACTACCTTTGAAAGTTGAATTGTTTATGCTACAAAGTCACACGTCTTGCATCCATTTTCCTTGTACAGAAACACCGAACCCAAATTGGAAGGGCTTGATATGCAACAAGAGTAATTTGGTGGGGTTTCTCATGTATATAGCAATAGCAATTTTGTATGATTAGATGGTTCCGATACTTCTTCCTGAAATTAACTTCAGCTTTTGTATATATTCTTACCATAAAATGATATGACAGGTCCAACTCTAGCCATATTTCCATAAGCACGTTGATTCCGGCAAAAGTATTCCTTCTGATATCAAGTCCATGTAGTACATAAACGGAATTAACCTATCAAAATCATCTCCTAATGCGTGAAGGGTAGTGGTCCATTTATTCAGTGATCCTGTGAAATTAAGCATAACTAAGACTTAAACCAACTATAAAATTCAAATGTCCATGAAAACATCTGGACATAGTTCAATCTCTAAAACTGTTTTAAGATTGCTTCAGGAAAATTGGTGCAGAATATTCAAAATAAGATTGTAAGAGTTTTGGTTGTACACTCCAATAATTCAGGAACTACCTTTTTGTTTCTTCTTGTGCATTTATGCTGTAGATATTCCAATTTTAAATTGGAGGCAATATTTCTCTTTTAGAATTTCAACGTTTGCAGTAGGGAAATTTGAGCAACAGAACTAAGTATGTTGATGGATCATTAGAGGAATTTATTGTTCTGGGTCAGCCTGTTTTTACCAAGTTGCTAATATTCTCTTTCAGGCTCGACCTTTGCTTAGCCATGCCCTTGAAACTGAGAAATTTGAAGCTCTGACTGATCCAAGACTTGAAAAGAACTATGTCGAAAGTGAAATGTTTCGAATGATTGAGGCAGCTGCAGCTTGTGTTCGGCACTCAGCTGCAAAGAGACCTACAATGGGGCAGGTAACTGATTCGGATTCGAATGACCCCATTGACTGTCAGTAAATTCTTTACAAATTTTCCCTTTAAAGTCATCGGACTGGATTGCTTATACCTTGGCATGCTTATATTTCTCAGCTTGTGAGAGCATTTGATACCATAGTTTCGGCGGATCTATCAAATGGAATGAGAGTGGGTGAAAGTGAAGTATTTAATTCTGCTGAACAATCTGCAGAAATTAGATTATTTCGGAGGATGGCATTTGGCAGTCCTGATTACAGTACAGATTTTTTCAGCCAAGGCAGTTGGAACACATAGAAGGGGACATTGTAAATTTTTTGGGGAAGCCAAGTCCATTTGAACCAAGAGGCTTTGCCAGGGCTTGTTAAAGATGTTATGTGTATACCCAGCTCAGCCAGATATACTGGTTCACTCCGCTCCAGACATAAACCTTAGCAACACAGATGTACATGACAAGACACGAAAACTAGATTTGCTTTCTTACAAAGTTCTAGTTTTTCGGTGCAGAGAATATTACGCAATTCTTTTAATGCATTATTTGTTATTGTAAGTAGCACATACACAGTTTATAGTCATCAATATATTTTGGTGGTATTAATAAAAGTCCAATTTTGATCTCCATTCCAATTTTTCCTACATTGTACAATACAAATGAAGCTATTTTGTATATTATATGTTTCTCCTTTTCTTCTTGCCTGTTTTTCATCACCATCTTTTGGTCTGAATAGAGTAGGAGGAGCTCTCCTTTCTTCCTATCAGGTACTTGGCTTTTGGCTTTTCTTCTACTAGGCTGATTGCTCGGTCATGGACAACATTCTGAGATTTTCTTGCAGCAAATCAAATGGCAGCTGAGATTTTCCGGGCACTTAAAGAAAGAAGACTTGGAAAGGAAGCTCATTTATCAGGTACTATTTACGGCATGAACAATATATATTTCTTTCTTTGAAGACAGGTTGCATGAATAACTTAGAAGAGGCTCCAAAGCAACCTTCAAGTTGGGAAATGGAATCTCAAGTTACAAATTACACACCATGACAGCTTTGCAATTCTTCAAATCAAACATTCTGTTGACCGCAAAATGAAGCCAAGGGCTGCAATACTTGTTGCTTCACCCTTCCCAATTCCTTCCCAAGAAATGACTTGTATTAATCATCTCCTCCATGACCATCAAGCCTCTTTTGTTTTTCTTCCATTGAAGCCATGGAAGATTGGAACACATTCGCTGCGGACTGCTTTGTAATATCATGTTGCTGCCAATGCCTAGTCCTGCAAATCGCTGTCTTCATTTTGCTGAAAATTCCTTACAGGCTGTTCCGGAAGAGTCTGGAATTTGCTAGGAAGAAGCTTCGCCTTGGAAAATGGAAAGGGAAGGGGATTGAAATCGAAATGGGTGAATACTATGATGAATTCTTAGGAATTCACAGTGGCCCTCTCAGATTTCATGCTGAGTTCTCAATGAATGAGATTGGTGATTTTGGATCATGTATAGAAGAAGTTGAGAGGGTGTTTGAGGAATTGGTTCAACAAGGAGAGTTTGCTTTTGGAAGCTTTTGGGGCAAGGAGGCGTCAAGTAGCTTCCTCCCAACATTTGTAAATGATGATTTCAGTGCACGGTATGAATTCATTGAGATAGTTGGCTCATTCAGCTCTTCATAATGCATACGCCATTGATGTAATCAGTGCTGATTGTCACATCGATGAGTACTTTAGTTTATAATGACATTTTTTACCCCCAGAAACTTGTAGTCGGGTCGAAATTTTGTATTTTTAGATAAAATCGATTATCTCCCACAATTATAGGACATTCTCAAAAATAGTACCAAAAAAATAATGAGAAAAAAGTAAAAAATTTTTTTAAAAAAATGTGATGGAGAGAGAGAGAGAGAGAAAGAGAGAAGATTATAAATTTCTCAAATCAAATAGGAAGACACCACCCTTAACTTTGATTTGGTAAAAAAATTATTGTCCACATGGAAAGTCAACTAGCTTGAAATGTAAGGAAAATTCAGCCCCAACACCATTTTGCTCCGCACCACGTCACACACACAAAAGACTTTTTTTTTTTGCCAGCAACGCGCTTTGTATTTTAGATTGAACAAACTTAGGGGGGAAAAAAAAATCCTCCGACCCCATATCCTTAACAAACATAAAAACATCAACCTAAACAAAAAGTGAAAAACAAAGAAAACAACATTAACCCTTTTCTCATTTTTATCAAGTGTCTTTTCATCCTTGTTCTTCCTACCTAGTTCTTCTCAATGGCAACCCTAAAATCTGATCAGCTCAAACAGCTGAAAGACATATTCATGCGCTTCGACATGGACTCAGATGGGAGCCTAACACAGCTGGAGCTGGCGGCGCTTCTTCGCTCTCTAGGCCTCAAGCCAACAGTTGATCAAATTCGTGCCATGTTGGCTAATATGGACTCCAATGGAAATGGGTCTGTGGAATTTGATGAGTTGGTCAATGCCATAATGCCTGATATGAGTGAGCAAATTTTGATCAATCAAGAACAATTAATGGAGGTTTTCCGATCATTTGATCGCGATGGCAATGGCGTTATTACTGCATCCGAGCTTGCAGGGTCCATGGCTAAGATGGGACACCCTTTGACATATGGAGAACTCGCAGAGATGATAAGAGAGGCCGATGAAGATGGCGATGGTGTCATAAGCTTTAATGAGTTTGCTTCTATTATGGCCAAGTCTGCAGCTGATTTCCTAAACATTACTGTTTCATAATCTCGTAAAATTTTCCCTCCTTTCCCATCATTTTCTTGTTTTTTTTTGTGACTTTTTCGATTTACAATTATTACCATGATTTGCATGTCTGTTGATGAATGGAACCCTTTTGTATAAAGAAAATGAATTTAACCCCCTCCCCCAAAAAAAATCAACATATTTGAACTCCTAAAAGAATCATCCTTATTTTCTTGGTTGTTACCTGTGTATATGACACTTTCATCTACTCATTTTTTGTTAATTTTATTCTACAAATGGCAACATCTCCTTTAACTGCAATCATATTAGGGTTTGACATTGGGTCCATTGGATTTTCAGTTTATGGTTTTAAGCTTAATGAGAGCTTCCAATTATTCAACTTCGGTTTCCCATCACTGTTGTTTTGAAATGCTTCCTTCCCTATTCTTTCACATGGACAAAAGGGAATACCTATCTTTTACTTTAGTGGTGCTATAGGTTTTTGTCAGAGGAATTTCAGTTCAAGTCGTCCTACGTTGGTGGGACGAGACAGATCCTTACCCAGAGTTTGTGCCCACCTAACCCAAAGTGTGTGAACAGGCACACAAGATGCTTGATATGGAATCCAATCTTTACGTTTAGGTAATTGTTGCATACACATTATAGATGTTTTTTCCTTATGGAATGGAGAGGGTTGATTAAGCAGGGTATAGAGTCAATAGTTTCTGTTCTGAAGTAAAAACCATATGAATTTCTCTTATATATCTCAAATTTTACAATATGCAAGAAACCAAAAAAAAAAAAGGAAAAAGAAAATTACATTACACTCCAAAACAAGAAAAGATTTTACGTCACCACGTAAATCTTGGTATACAATATAATGATTATTTGTCTACACTGTTTAATTGAAAAACATAAACCGATGAATTTAATAATGCACAACACCAGAAATCTATGCAGCTAATGTATGATCAAAATGGCCAGCACTTATCTGTTGCGGTTGGTAATCTTTTGCTTCAAACGGTTGGCCTTTGCAGCAATACGTGCGGTAAAACCTACTGTTGTTGGCCTCAAAGAGCCCTGGCGTACCACGTTGACAAACTCAGGATCATCGGCTTGCCCTGACGCACTAATGTATTGAAGCATGTTGTGGTACATTGGGAAGAACTGTGTCTGAATGGCGTTGTAAGCAAAGTACGGGATTAAGGATGTGACAACTGCACAGAAGTTAAGAAACCAGAAAGATGCTGCCGGTGCAAGAGCTTCAGTGAAGATTTTGTAAGCATTTTGGGACTTGTCTGGATTCATAGATCCGTAAATCAGCATGAAGATGTACCACAAGAGAATACTACCCCAGATGACAATGTGATGGATTCTAGTGAAATATGTGAGGAAGATTGCCAATTGGCAGTTGACAGCCCAGACAACACATGTATACATGGTTGCTCCAAGGACATCACGTCCCACAGTCCTTCCGTCATCATTGAAGGCCTGATGCTCAAATGACTTTACGCAGAAGGAGAAGATGATTATGGCGGCAACGAGACCATTGAACATCCACCCCAGGATACGCTTCCAGGCAAAGAGGACATTCTGCACCCCTTCTTGATACAATAGAGGAAACTGCAAGGAGATGGAAAATGAACCGTGAGTTTATCATAGTGCACCACATCACCATTAGAATCCCAAGGAGAGGGAACCATCATACCTTGATACATAGTTTTGCAGGTACATCCTGGTCAAGAATTCCCAATGCAAGCACCGGAATTGATGTGAACAACATGTTGTACAGTGCCATAAACCAATCATTGTAGAGAGGTTGTCCAGAGAATGATGTAAATGCCTCATAGAGGAAGATGGTGAAGCCAAAAGTCATGTTCTTGTAGAAGAAGTAGCATATCTGCCAATAGAAATGTGCAAGTTAACAGATTGTGGAACATTATAAAACATTTTGACATGGAAAAACAGCATTACTAGACAATTACCATTGAAGAGATCCTCCTATAACACCAATGTCCGTGCACAAGCAATAAACGCTCTAGATATCTGAACTGGGCTATTGCGACATCACTTGACATGACAGCCTGAAGTTTAAAAGCAGCCATACATAAGCAGAGCTCACAATAACTGTTGAGCATAGTTGGCAATAGCAATCAAAAAGGAACTAATATATCTAACCTGCATTCCTTCAACACCACTAATTCCAATGCCTATATCTGCCTCTTGAAGCATACCCACATCGTTTGCACCGTCTCCAATTCCTAGTGTTGTTTTTCCAGTTCCAGTTTTAACCAATTTTGTTACCTGAAGAGGTTAGTTTTAAGTCACCACATTAGAATTTTTTTAGGTCACAAGGATCTGAGATAACCAAACAGACATTGTTAATCATGCCACAGAGAAACTAAATAGACTCACCAATGCCTTCTGCTTTGGTGATGAGCGGCAGCAGATGACAGATGCACAGCCAATTGCAAGGTCTAAAAATAAGCCCTTCACATCATCTTCTAGAGCATATGTGAGTGATTTTCCATCAATGATCAAAGCAAAGGCCTCAGAACCTCCTCTTGATGCCACTACCTCTGCCTTAGCTTTGTTTATCATGTGGAGAATCCTTTCCTTTGATGCCTAAAGACAATGTCATAACAACCCTTAAGTATTCACAGGTAACCAACCAGAAACAAGGATAGGCCGTGGAAAAGAACACAACTCACCTTGGCGACAACAGCCTTGTCACCTGTTGTTTTCTCCAGTGCTACAATATCTGGAGCGTCCAAAGTAATTACGAACTGCTTCATGTCTTGTCTAAGCAAACTACAAGCAAAGCTGCAAAAATATTCTTTCAAGTTAGTCACTTTTAGGCAAGTAAACCTGAATCCAGTTAAAGCACAATTTATATCAAGAGGTCATACCCAATATTGATGGCTGTCTCCATCTTATCTCCAGTCAGAACCCAGATCTTAATTCCAGCTTGGGCAAGTTTGTCAATGCATTCAGGGACCTGCAAAGGCAATCACAAATATCAACACAATCCCAACTATGGTGCTGAGAAATTTTGACATATTTGGAAAATCTATATTATTATCTAGATTCAGAAACTCACCCCCTTTTGGAGTTTGTCCTCAACAGCAGTTGCACCAAGAAGAATCAAATCTCTCTCCATCTTCTCCACCACTGCCTCAATCATTGCATCACGCTCGGCACTCACAGAATTTTTGGCTTCTTTAAGTTTTCTATCAAATTCATTGTATTCCTCCTCCTCAAGTACACGGTGGCCAAGAATCAAGGTCCTCAAGCCTGTATCTGCATACTCATTGACATGCTCCCTTGTCTGCTCCACAAACTCTGTATTATTCTTGGCAAGCCTTTCAAACATGACACTGCATAGAAAAAGGTGTCAGATTGTAAATAAGAGGTTAAAGGCAAAAATGAAGCAAGAAAATTTTCAATGAATATAGAGTTTATATGGTAGTTTAAACAGCAATCGGCTAACCTGTCAGCTCCTTTAGAAAGAAGTAATATTTTTCCATCCTCATCTCTTACTATCACAGACATCCGCTTTCTTGCACTGTTGAACTCTATGACATTTAGCAGAGTATATTCCCTGCAAAAAGGGAAGCAACACAATCAGCTATCGCTTAAGATATGCTTTTTGCCAATAATGGAGTATAGACTTGTATTCTGGAATGAATAGATACCAACCTTTCAACTTTCCTGCCAGACATGGGATCCAATTCATGGACTGTAATGCTTGTTTGAGTCCGAGTATAAAATTCAAAACCCAGCTCTCTGGCTGCAACAACGAAAGATGCCTCATCTGGTGATTCAGCTTCATATGTAACCATATCCGTAGCTTCATCCACTTCAGGAATGGCTGTGTGACAGACGGCCAATAATTGAAGAAACTTCTGGATGATATCTGGACGACGCTCATTAACCCAATTACCATTCATCATTCTCTCATCTTTAAAATTGAAGCCTTTAACAGCCAGCTTGGTATCAGCACCCTGAGAATTGTCCCAATCCTCGTCCTCAACCAATGGAGAACCCTTTCTTCTTGCCATAGCCCTTTCTACCTCTGTCACACCACGGCCATAAGCCACCCCAGCTATTGTACATTTGATGAACTCCATAGAGTTGCAGGTCAAAGTTCCTGTTTTATCAGAAAGGACTGTGTCGACCTGACCAAGCTCCTCATTCAAATTGGATGTCCGAGCATGTGCAGGTTTGTCAGTTTCCTCGTGATACATATGGATATCTTTGTTGATGAAACTGCTCTGAAGAACCTTGACAATTTCCACCGACACGTAAAGGGAAATTGGTATGAAGTAAGAATACAACATGAGAGCAGTCAAGAAATGGCAAAATGCAGCAGCAGCAGACTTATTAGGGTCATAGAAAACAATTGAATCATCTGGTCTGAGATACCATCTTTTCATCTCACCATGGTCCAGGTCCTCCTTGGTTGTGACACCGAAGTAAATAGAACCAACACCAGCCATGAAAAATAAGAGGCCGAACAACACGTAAATGATTTTATCCATTCTCCTCTCAATCTGGCTTCTTTTGGAAGGTGCGTCAGTGGAATTCTGAACGACCTTAGAGTCCTGACCAGTGAAGACAACAGCACCATATACATAATCTGTGTTTCGGAGTTTTGAGTCTCTTAGGAGAAGTTGCTGAGGTGAAAGGGAATGCGGCTGCCCATTAAGCTCCACAGTCCCAACAAAAGCATATAAATTGGCATTTGGGTCCTCGCACTTAATAACTGCCCTAAAATCACGGAAGTGATGGTCTTCTTGTAGAGGTAAAGTGACCTCCAATGCTTGTTTTAGTTTCAAATTTGTCTCACCATCAAGGTTCATAGTCTCAACATAACAAACTCCATCCTCAAAAGTGGATGAGAGCAAAAATAGATCTGCTGGAAAGAACGAATCTTTCTCCACCTTCACTACGTCTCCAACTCTCAGATTTTTCCACTCTGTTTGTTCAAAAGTTCCTCCCCCTCTGTGCACCAAAACCTTACGGCTGTTCACCTCGAAGTCCTGAAAAGATGAAAATACAATGAATTCTCTATCCCTGATAATTGCTTAAATTCGAACCAGTACACTAGCCGTTCGACTCAACAAAATTACTTAAATAAGACACCCAAACGAAAAGTGACCAGACATGCAAATAATACAGCTAACCTCTCCATAAGATTCCAGTGAATCATACAAAACCATAATAGTTCAGTCTAAATTTTGGTCATACGGAGTTCACCATGGCAAGAACCAAAAAATACTTCAGTGGTGCTAATCCCACAGGGTAGGATATTGGATATGACTTAATAAATGATGAAAAATGTTTATATTAGGGCATCTATCTCCGCCAAAGCACCCAACTAATTACAATAAGAATCCACGTTATCAAGTCCAAATTTTATCCTCCGCCTTAAAAACATCTAACCAAGATTTGAGGCATGCAAAATATATGTTTGACTTTGATCCTAAAGAGGATGACCATAGATAGAAATGCTGCAATGAAACCAAGCTCTTATCAAACTGACAAAATTGGGAAAAACAAAAGAACATACCTGTTTTTGACGTCTCAAATCTTCAAGTCCTTCCTTGATCATAGTAGCACTAATAATAACAACAAGAGGGACGATAGCACTGACAGCAGCATAAGGTGCGAGAGGGGTGAAGGACACGATACCAATGATGAGGAAGTAGAAATTGGCAACCCTCCTAAACTGCTCAAACAATGATTTAGGCACGAAATTAGCAAGGGTAAACTTCGTAGTCTTCACATAATTGCCTATGTAATTAAGGGCCATAGCCTCCTCAGAATCAGGCTCATTGCAGTAAACCACTCTTGAAAATCCTGGCGTCCCGATGTTCTCATTGGGCACATCATTCAATGATTGCTTTCCACAAGCAAATGAATATAGCTTGCTCAATCTTATTCTCCTTCTTCTACCTCCACCAGCCATTTTTTTTTTTTTTTTTGCCTTCTTCCAACACCCAAATTCAAGGATCACTAATTGACAGTAATAAAGAGAGACCAAGTCTTGTGCAGCTACAAACCAACCAAAAGCAAAACCTCCCTGAACCAAGAACCCACCAAGAAAACAACAAAAGAACCTAAAATTAATGTCATAAACAGAACAACAGCACTAAATTACAAAGTGGGTATTTCTCAGAAACCCTCAACATTTGATAAAACTTTATGAACACAAGCTCTAGACAAGAATTGAATACCTTAAACCTTCAAATCTGCTCTGCAAATTAGTGTGATCTTCCTGTGGAAACTCAGACCCAGAAATGAGAACACTTGGAAAAACGAAACGCAGGTTGTTGAAATCCGAAGAGAGATGGAAAGATTGAGGTGACTTGGTGAGCATTAACACAGACAAGGGAAAATATATATATAACACAAGCGATACGGTCGATAGAAAATTATTTTAAAAATTCAAATTAATTTTCTTCGTCGTCTCGAAGCTTTGAACGTGGACTTGGATCTCACATTTTGACTTCTAAAAACGATGGTTTTTTGGGATTTTATTAAAACGCGCATTGGCTAATTCTCTCTCTCTCTCTCTCTCTCTCTCTCTCTCTCTCTCTCTCTCATAAAAACCCACGGAAACTTTCAAACTCAAAGACAAGGACTCTTGCTATTGAATAATTAAAGGAAAAAAAAAAAGAAAAAAAAGAAATAGTCTTTAGCCTGCCAAAAATAATTGAGAGCCTGGAAAAAGGGAAACAACGTAGTAAGACGACTAGTTTGGAAGAATTTGGGGAAAATGAGAATATAAAATAAAAGTCGGGGGTTTTGAAATTTTCAACGTTAACAAAGCACAGAGAGAGAGAGAGAGAGAGAGAGAGAGAGAGATTTTTTATAATTTTTTGGAGGAGTTAATGTAATATTAATTTAGGACAAGTGGGGTCTTTTTGATTTAGCGGGAAAAGAAATATTTTTAGGTAATTCTTCAATGGCGTCTTTAATCTTTTGGGCTCTCCGTCCCTCTCTTCTCGAAGGAAGCTTCTATGAAGAAGAAGAAGAGAGACAGGAGGAGGAAGAGCAAACAGGTAAAATCGAATATTAACTGGTTACCGAGTAGGTTGTATACCTTTGTGTCGTGGCGATCGACACCAATAAAATTTATAATCCTTAAACTAAAAGTTTAATAATTATTAATTATGTCTCATGAATTAATTAATACTTAAAAATTAAAAACAAATAAATGAAACTTATATTCAATTGTTATTTTGTTTTAACGGATCTTTTTTTTTTTTTTTTATCAGAAAACATTGTTAGAGAGAGAGAGAGAGAGAGAGAGAGGATGGGTAAATGTGTATGTGTCAAGGAGGGAAGAGGGTGCAACGTGTGGGATGATCTCTGGACTCAGAAAATCACAGATTGACCAACCATGTTATTAAAGAATTTAAATCATTTTCTACTAAAACAAAATACGATTTTCTTCTCCGGGTAAATGGGATAATAATAATAATAATAATAATAATAATAATAATAATAAGGGCGTGGTTTATTAATGATTGTTAACATCAAATTCTTAATTAAATTGCACTTGGCCTGCACAAGGTATTTTTGTTGGATTATAATTTTTAAATTAAAAAAAAAAATCACACCCTGCTACAAAGATTTTAAGGTTTTATTTTAATGATTTTAATAAAATTTGTATATTAAACAAAGATTCTTTATTTCAATGAGAATGCTTAACTGATTTGATATATCAAAATTTAAAATCCTAATTTAATTGTTGAAACATAAGATCAATAGTAACATTTTAAGAATAAAACGTGGGAAAAAATTTGTCATGCTAATTAGTATAATTATATTATTTAAGAGAGTTGAGTTACTTATAGTGCATAACAGGATTAAGAATTATGCTTTTGGTATAAAATAAACAAATAAGTAAACTTCATTTATAATGGATCACACGAGGAAGAGTGGTGTCCCCAAAATTTTGATGCTAACAAAATTTGATACAAACTCAAAATATGTAAATATTATGTTTAAGATATTTACCACCTTAAATGGTTGATCTAGGAATATAAGTTAAGCCAATTTAAGAATTGAACTCAAATAAAAAGAATATAACAATAAAGTATATCAGAAAAATAAAGATATATGTATTTCCTTTTATACGTAATGATGAATTTAATATGCGTCATATTTTGAAAAATTAAGACTCAGTGAATTCGAGAGTAATAAAGTTTTTAATTGAAAAATTATTAATATAATAATAATTTCTATTTTTATGAAAAACAAGATAGCTTCGACCAATAAGATTTTATATTCTTTATACGTAAAATAAAATAAAAATAATTAAGAAGAAACACCATTTAGCCAGTCACGTGCAGCGAACGCTTCTGTCACGTGCGAATTGCTACTCTTAATTTCCCTAGGCTATTTAGCAGTTTAATATAAAAAATTGTCAGGTTTAGCATTTTTGTAAGAATTTCACACTGTTCTATGATTCATCAATTGGTGTGCAGTGCAAACCCCCACACCCCACCACCCTTTTTGTTTAACAACCATTACCTTATCCAAAACCCCTCTTTTGTAACTTTCTGTATGCTTTCTCTTGTATTTCTCATCTTTTGCCTTTTTTCCACTATTTGCTTTGCTTTATTTCGCTTTCAAGTAGACAATAAATAATTTCCAACCTAGGAATTTAAAAAAGCTTGTAAAAATGGTAGGCATTCTCAAATAAACCTTAAAAAAAAATTGGGATTTGGGTAATCCCATGTTTAAATTAAAACTTAATTTACTATGCTTCTAATCACAATGCTATACGTATATATGTGTATTTTTGTGCATATGAAAGTTTCATGGATTTGCCAACTATATAAGGATAAATATTTCAATTATTCCATAGAGTTCATGAATTTGGTTTACCAAATGGAGTTGTTGGAGACTAAGATTGTTTTTCCCTCTAGACATTATTGAGGCAACCTAATCCATATGGTTTGGCTAGAAACCAAATTTTGCATAAGTCTAAAATTAGAAGAAAATGACAAAACAAAATCTCATAAATTATCCTTAGATGTTTTTATTTACAAAGAAAAGATGTATAGGGAGTTATAACAATGCTTATGGTAGTTAATTTTAGTGTTACATTAGATCATATGCATGAGGTTGACAAGACATTGATATTTGATAAGGAACTTGACACAACCCAACACCACCCATGTAGTTTTTAAGTCTGTGAAGCATTTATTAATTTTCCATGACTTGTTTGAAAGTAATTAGACTAGTCACAATTGGCACATTATTTTATTTTTCTTATTGGGGGTCCAAAATTGAATTTATTCTCTAGAATTTAAAATAAAGTCGTATGCTTTTTAATATATATATATATATATATATATATAATTATAGCTCTTTTTTTTTGTTGGGGGGGGGGGGGTCTAGGCGATGAGAAAAAGGCAAAGCAACTTTCACACCATACGTTTATGATTAATGCAAGATACTTTTCACCAAAAGCTTTCACAGGAAAGATCCTGTAAGGTTATTGCTACTGGTCAAAAGTTATTTCGGTCTTTTTCTCCAACCCCGTCATAAATGGCCTTCTAGATTCTAATTATTGACCTTGACTATTCTTCTAAAATGATTTAAAAAATTTGTCGCCTTGAAATCAAAAATAGAAAAATGGAAATTCCGCCGAGGCATCCAAACTTGACCTCAAGACCTTGCTGACCGGTTGCAGTCATCTCGGGGGTTGCCATTCGAGACACCGGGCCCACCCTAGGTGGGACCAACTTCTAGACGATGTAGCTGTGCGGTGGTCTCCTAAGTCTGCTTAACGTTGGATTTTTATTTTTATTTTTTTTTGTGGAAATAATAATCGGTGGGAACAAAATTTCATTTTTGTATATTATTAGTGAGGACAATTTTCAAAAACACATTGACAAAGATGTGTGAATTTGCATCATTCTAGTGCTTTTGCTTCCACACCACACAGCTGTTTGTAATTTCTTCTTCTTATTTTTTTTTTGAAATCTAAACGTATTTGAAGTTGTTGGGTTTAATCAAGTCTTTCTTTGCATCTTCTACAAATTTAGACTTGATCCTATAACAGGGAAATGGAGAGAGAGAGAGAGGAGAGAGAGTCGGGTGATGACATTTGGCCCCATTTAGCAATTCAGCATGACTAGATTTATTGTTTTTATTAAGTTTTTTCTTACCTTAAAAATTCAATGACAACTGTTAATCGGTTTAAGGTAATCCTCTTGCATTAGTTAATGAAGATAGTAAGTTATGTACGGATGGTTAACAGTGACCCTAATATTGTAATTAATGATAATTAAATTTATAAGTCCTGAAATATCCCTATTTGACCTCCCCCTTGTTGTAACACCCAAACATGAGAAAATTCGGAAAATTAGGTAATATTTCACAGTTCCCGAATTCTGCATTCATTCCAACACTTATAAGGTACCGGGGGAAAATGAGTAAACATGGTCGTCAAGGAACATGAAGGAGAAAAACTAGAACCATCAATTAGTTAAATGTATTAAATGATTTTTTCATTTAAATAAAATAAATACCTATAAAACAGTTTAAGCGAATGTATTTTGATCAATTTAATTTATTATTTTGTAAAATATTTTATCACTATTATTTTAATTGTTATTTGCCATTAAGTACTTTACAATTAGAACTTAGAGAGGATTGGATTGCATTGGATTGGATGCCATGTATTTTATAATTGAGAGAAAAATAGCATTGTTCTTTCCAAATTGATTCCTAATGCAAAAACCTCTCAACTAGCTCTACTAGCTTAATTAAGCAAGTTCTCTCTCTCTCTCTCTCTAATCTTTCTCCAACCTTCTTGACACGATTCTACCTATTAGAAAAAGATGAAAAATGGGAAAATGACAAAGAAAGAGAAAGAGAGTAGAGGTATGATCAATTGCTTCAACAATTCCCAAGATGGTTGGAATCTTCTTCTAATACGTGTTTAAGGTACATTATCTATATTGGATGTTGATTTTAACTCTACAGATTGTAACTTTTCTGACTCGAATGGATGCTCCAAGGAATGGATTGAAACCTGCAAAAAATTACCGGAGGGACTCCGTGGGGGAGACTCCGACACTCAAATTTAAAAGAGTTATTTTCAAAAGGAATGAACAGACTAAGAGAGAGAGAGAGAGAGGCTGAGTATGAGACCTCTGTGACTTGTGTGCGAGTGTGTAGTATCAGAGAATGTATCTGAGATTTGGCATGCAGAATGCTTTTATAGATTGGTCATCTGTGAGTCGTGCGTATCTGGAATATTGCAACCATAATTTTCTTGTGAAGTTGTTATGAAATTTCAGGACTTCATAGTCAAATACTCTCAAAACATTTGAAATTCTCATCATTTGGAAAGTTCATGTACTAAGGAGATTCTTTCCTTATCGACTAGATTTCAAAGCTTTCATTTCTTATCTAGAAGATATATTTTATGTCCGAGTGAGAAACAAATGCTGATACGAATCTTAAATAAATATTATCTTTAGCCGGTGAGGGTGAACGATCAGCTTCTTAGCAAAGCTGTCAGTCATCAATCAAAACGAAGGGTATCGCCTTGAGCTTACCAAATGCCTCTACGGGTCGCGAACTGATTGAATTGCCACCGATAGGGATTAACCAAGGAGTCAATTCACGTTTGTCTTTCGGGGAGATAAATCCCTTCTTGTGGTCACTCCAAAGTGTAAGTTGTTCGTTAGATCATGGACCTCCAAGAAGGGTGTCACCTTGGGCACTGCCTTAACGGGTTTTTGGATTATACCACATCATTTGTCCCTAACTTATAATGTTATTTTTTGGGAAAGACGCCATGAGTAATGACCATTCAGTAGGAATTGGAAAGGTGCAAAGTCTTCATTAGGCACGTGTCGTCTCAAATCTCGTGAAATACGCATTATAATACACGAAGTCAGAATGGACCGAGGATTGATGCATTTTTTCCTTAACTGTTTCATCTTCTGAGAGTGTTAATACGTTTAATGAATGACTCCAAAATAAATGTTTCATAGGAAGTTAGAGGGATTCATTTCCCATATTTATTGAGTATGATTCTCATCGAACTGTTTCGTCTGCTCAACATTTGTGAAGATCTTACCTTTATGGCTATAAATAGAGGTTATGCGGTTCTATGCTACCTTAAAAAAAAACTTGTATATTTTTGTGTTTATAAGTTCTTTTTGCCAAGAACCTACTTCATTGAGAGATTTTCCGATGATGTGTCTGGGACCACAAGACTTGATAGTATAGAATACTTTTGCCGATGCGAGACTCTGTCAAGAATGAGACTGCTGATGCGAGGTCCTGTCATTCCATTTGGTATTCGGACGTCGTTATGGACTTTGTCGTGGTTCTTGTTAGGGTTCTCAACTCAGAGGGGGGGTTTCAGAACAAGTCCCTACTTTGGGTTGAGTTCGTCGCCTGACTCGTATTTTCTCAAATCGGGCGATTAGAGGAGTCGGGAGGTGGTGAGACTGTGTGGCAGGGGGTTTGAAACCTGATGCATTCTCATAGTTTCTTTATGGCCATCTCTTACCTTTCTCAACCATTTTCCGTAGTCTTTTTGTCCCTATTTGGCTGTGAAAATTTTTTAAAATTCTTTCTTCCATCTTCTCTTTTTACTTTTTTTGTACCCTCCAATTCTGTCGACATGGTTCAGTAGCATTTTTATCTAGGGAAAATGTTGTAAACTTTCTATGTGTTCCTTTTGATGTAATTCGATCTGACTCAGGGACTTTTAAACTATATTCGTTCATATAACCTAATACGTATTCATTACATGAAAATAAAATAAGAGTTTTGTTTTACTTATTTGTCGATCCTTATCTTTTGCAAAATGTCCATCGGTAGACACTATGTTAGCCTGACTGAGTGACGTAATCGGCAAGATGATCATTCAATAGATATATCGGGTAGCATGTCATTTGGCAAGAGTTACTCACGAGCGAAGGTATTTTCAATCCCTTAATAAGGGTAACGATTGTCCAATGCGATAAATACTCCATTGTCTTTGACATACTTATTTACGGAAACACTCTCCCCTTTTGTTCGCTCAAACGATGAGATAAGTCATACCCAACCACGAGATGCATCCCTTATTGCTAATATGGTCCGACCGATAGAATATATGATAGGAAGCTCAATTTATAAAGTGGGGTATGTCCTCTTAAGAGATAAATCTCTTGTTTTTTCCTTAGAGATTAACCGATAGAATGGGTCATGCCTACCTGTTTGGGAATTACTTTTTTATTGTCGACACACTACGGTCGATAGAAACTATCTAATAGGATGAGCCATATTATTAGTCTGGGAGTCATTTCTTTTATTAACGACACGTTACGTTCGATAGAAATTAACCGATAGGATAGGCCATACCTATCCGTCTATGAGTCATATCACTTATTGACGATACACTATATTCGATAGAAAATAACTGATAGGATGGGACGTACCTACCCGTCTGGGAGTCATATCTCTTATTGACGACACGCTACGTTCGATAAAAATTAACCAAAGATGGGTTGTACCTACTCGTCTAGGAGTCATATCCCTTATTGACAATACATTGCGTTTGATAGAATCAACCGACAGGATGGGCGGTATTTACTCATCTGGGAGTCATATCCTTTATTGATGATACACTACGTTCGATAGAAATTAACTAATAGAATGAACGGAATGGGAAAGTATAGAAGCCTTATTCAATAGGAGACTTTTCTGATTAAGGCAGATGATGAGGCCTACTGATAGTAGATACGTAGATTTTCTGAGTTTCAAGTCTTGGGTAAAGCGGAACCGTCTAGATTGTTGAGACGATAAGTGCCCAGGTGATCTACGAAGCGTATCTGATATGAGACTTCCCAATTGGGTGCAAGCTTGCCCCCAGATAGAGGTTGACCGGTAGCCTCCACTTTCCTTAGGACTAGTTTGCTTGGTCTAAACATTCTATTTCTGACCCTTCTATTGTAATACTGAGCCATTTATTGCTAGTATATAGCCATTCGAGCAAATGCAAATGCCCGCAATTCTGGGAGCAAATTTAATCATTCTCGCAAGGCAGGTTCATTTTGTGTTGTATCGTACTAGTCCACCTGGAGCGAGTGAATTCCTATTTTCACTGGTATAATAGCCTCACTTCCGTATGTTAAGCTGAATAATATTTTGTCGGTTGCCCTTCGAGGTGTAGTGTGGTTTGACCAGAGGATACTGTAAAGTTTCTCCACTCATCATTCCTTAGCTTTAGCCCTTGTAAGATTATTCTATTCATTATCTCAGCGAGTCAGTTGGTTTATGGATGGGTGACCGATGTAAATCGGTAGTGAATTTATAGTTTATTGTAGAACTCTTGGAAACTCTTATTGTCAAACTACTTCCCATTATCTATGATGAGAACATGATGTATGCCGAATCTGGTGATGATGTGAGTCCATATGAACGATTGGGTCTTGGCTATTGTTATTTGGGTTAGTGATTTGGGTTCCACCCACTTGGTAAAATAGTTGGTAGCTACTATGAGGAACTTTCGTTAGCCGGTGGCTGGTGGAAATGGTCCAATGATATCCATTTTTCACTGAGTGAACGGCTAGGGACTTGCTATGGGACTGAAGTCGGTGGAAGGTAGTTAGGATACTGATGAAAAGCGCTGGCATTTGTTGCACGTTTTAACGTAGTTGTCTGAGTCGGTCTTCATGGTCAGCCTATAGTACTCTTGACGTAAAGTCTTGTGAACTAGATTTTGAGCCCTCAAATGGTTACTGCATATCCTTTTGTGAATCTCTCAGAAGACATAGTCTCTTTTTTTAGGGATTAGGCACCTCAGGTCTGGGTAAGTGAAGGATTTTCGGTATTGACTCCTGTTGATGATTGCGTAGTGAGCGGCCTTTCATTTTAGTTTTGCTGTTTCCCATAGCAAGTCTGACAGACGATCATATTTCAAATAGACTTCTATAGGATCCTTCCAGCTTGGGGTTGATCTGTTACAAGGATTCTTTCGGATTCGACGATACTAAAGCGTGGCAGACTCTCGATATAGACTATTCGGTGAGAGGCGACTGAGTCTGAACTAACCGATTTAGAGAGTATGTCAGCTTGTGCGTTCTCTGATCGAGAGATTTGTTGTATGTCCACTTTGTTTAGTTTGTTCATCGTTTCACGCAGTTTGCTCAAGTACTTAGCCATGACTGGGTTCTTAATTTCATATACCCCTTTGATCTGCTTGACAACTAGCTGGCTATTGGTGAACACTCGAATGTTTTGAGCCCCAATGGATGTTGCGATTCGAAATCCTGTTAGCCAAGGTTCATACTCTGCTTGGTCATTTGTATGAGTCCGACACTACTTCCTGAGGAGTTTGATGACTCATTGACATGTAATGTCCAATCTGGTAGTAACCACTTTTCATGGCTATCGGTAGGCTCATGCTCAGCTGGAACCCGAAGGGCTCGTTTAGTATTGAATATCAAACTTACCCAACTCCATACTCCATTTGATGAGACGACCAGAGATATCTCTTTTTTGAAGAATTTGTTTCTGTGGCTGATCAGTGAATATCATGATAGTATGGGCTTGAAAGTATAGTTGAAGGTACCTAACCGGGATGACCAGGGCATAAGCTATCTTTTAAATTGATCGATAGTTGACTTCAGATTCTTTGAAATTCGACTGATATAGTGACTGGCTTCTGTACGGTTGACTCCTGCCTCATAAGGACAAAGCACGGTGCCCGATTAGAGATAGAGAAATATAGGCATAGTTTCTTACCAGGGATAGGGCAAGAGAGCAATAGGGATGATATGAGGTATATCTTGAGTTACTCGAAAGCCGTTTGCACTCGGATGTCCATACGAACTTTTGAGATCTTTTCAGGGCGTCAAAGATGAGTTTGTACTTTTCCCTCATTTTCGACATGAATCGGCTTAAGGCGGATATTTTGCATGTGAGGCATTGTATCCCCTTCAATGTTTATAGTAGTGACATGCCTAGTATAGCCTGCATTTTTTAAGGATTTGCCTTAATCACTCGATTGGTGATCGTAAAACCCAATAATTTTCCGAACGCTATTCCAAAAGTGTACTTTGCTAGCTTCAGTCACATGTTGTAACGCTCCTGTGTCTGAAAAGTCTCTTCAAGGTCGGCAACATGAGCTTCTAAACCGAAGTTATTGACGAGCATATCGTCAATGTATGCTTCCACGTTTTTGTCAAACTGGTTCTTGAAGACCTTATTAACCAACCATTGGAAAGTTACTCCAATATTTTTCAAGCCGAATGACATGACCTGATAGTAATACGTATCGAACTCTGTGATGAAACTCATCTTTTCCTTATATTCCGGCATCATGTGTATTTAATTATAACCAGAATAGATGTCCATGAAACTCAGAAGTCGGTGGCTCAAGGAGTTATCCATCAGTTTGTCAATTTTAGAAAGCGGGTAGCTGTCCTTTGAACACGCCGTGTTGAGATCGGTGAAATCTACACACATCCTTCATTTATCGTTGGTCTTTTTAAATAGGACCACGTTAGCCAACTATTTGGAATAACTTAACTTCGTGAATGAATTCAGTTGTCAATAGCTTTTAGACTTCTTTTTATATAGTATATTGGCGTTCTAGAGCGAACACCCTATTCTTTTGTTTGATCGGTTTGTATCCGGCATTAACTGTTAGTTTATGGACTATAATTGAATGGTGAATACCTGGAATGTCTTCAGGGGATCAAGCAAAGACTTTTGAATGTCGATGTAGGCAATCGATAATTGCTTCTCGCAGATGTATCGATAGATTAACCCCGATTCGAATGGTTTGGCTTAGGTAATCGGTTAGGGGAATCTCAATTACTTCTTCTGTTGGTTTAGGCTTAGTCATTGATTCGACGTAATCCCTGAACTCTAGGGTGTCGATTGAAAAGTTTTCTAGTTCACTTTTGACTGCGAGGAGAGTGTGAGGGTCGGGGTCACTACGATGAGTAGCGATTCTCTCTGATGTTCTAAACTTGATTTTTATATGTCTCGTGCTGGGTAGTGCCTTTAGTTCGTCCAGACTAGGGTGACTGAGAATAACCTTGTAAGGCGAAAATACCTTCACCACGTGGAAGACAACTTTGATGATCGCATGATTGGGGGGAGTTCTCGGGGTTACAGTGAAAAAGGATAACACCTTTTGGATAGATGTACTAGTCAGAGAGTCCCTTGAGAGACCCGGTAAGAGGTTGAAGATGAGGCGAGTTGAAAGAAGGCGTCCCAAGTGAAGAGATCATAATCTGCTGCTTGATTAATGAAGATTCTCTTAACAACGTAAGATTCCATTTTGATGGTGATGACTAAAGGGTCATTGCGACTAGGATTGATTTCGATTAGGTCATAATTGTCGAAATCAATGATTGGCCTCTTCCTCTTCATGGATGTCATATTTAGAGTAAGCAACGAAGGACGGATGATACGTTTGGCTAGATAGTTAGTCTATTTCCTATAGATGACACCAATTTGTTAGAAGTGTGTTCCACAAATTCCAGCTCTTCTGACTCGAACAGATGTTCCGAGGAATGGATTAAAATCTACAAAACACTACCGGACGGGGCTCCGGTGGGGGAGACTCTGACACTCAAGTCAAAAAGAGCGGTTTTCGAGAGGAACAAACAGACTGAGTAAAAGAGAGAGAGAGAGAGAGAGTATGATAGCCCTGTGGTTTGTGTGCGAGTGTGTAGTATCAGAGAACGTATCTGAGATTTGGCATGTAAAATGCTTTTATAGGTTGTTTGTCTATGAGTTGTGTGAATGCGGAGCGTTACAACCCTAATTTTCTTGTGAAATTATCATGAAATTTCGGAACTCCATAGTCAAATACTCTCAAAAGATTTGGAATTCTTATCCTTTGGAAAATTCATTGAACCGAGAAAATTCATTTCTTATCAATTAGATTTCAAAAATTTCATTTCTTATCTAGGAGATATATTTTGTGACTGGGTAATAAATAAACGTTGATACAAATCTTAAATAAATATTACCTTTAACTGATGAGGGTGAACGATCAGTTCCTTAGCAAAGCTATCGGTCATCAACCGAAAGGAAGGGTATCGTTTTGAACTTACCAAATGTCTCTATGGGCCGTGAACCAATTGGATTGCCACCGATAGGGATTAACTGAGAAGTTAATCCACATCTGTCTTTTGGGAAAATAAATCATTTATTGTGGTCACGTCAAAATATAAGATGTTTGTTAAATCATGAACCTCTAAAAAGAGTGTCACCTTGGGTGTTATCTTAACGGGTCTTTGGATTATATTCCATCAATATGAAGTCAAGTTGTAGGGGCCGCGAGTCAATATTTTATAAATATAATTAAAAATTACAAAAATATTATTAAAAATTTTAAAATATCACTAATTTTTCTTTTTAAAAAATATTATGACTATAAAAAATTTTTAATCTTCCCCATCCCCTATCTGTTGGGGCATCTTTATATTCCTTTGTACGGTTTCATACATGTGGCCAGAAATCTTGGAAATTTTCTCCCGCAGTCCCAACCAAATGATGACAAACCAGTAAAAAGACGTTGAAATAGTCTTCTAATACCCACCACGCAAGAAACTTCTCGACAATCATTTCGGGTTTATTTTTATCTCCCGTTCCATTTACGTGAAATCTATGCTAATACCACATATATGGGGTATGATGCAGAGGGAAAGCTGTACTTGGAAGACTTGGGAAAAAACCCCATCGCACTTCTTGACTAAATATATGCCGTGAAACACACGCAAGAAATATATATAATTAGTTTTTCAAGGGTTGTGTGCTGATGATTAAATTATATTTTTATGAAATTAGGATGAGACTGAAATAGGGAATTAAAATTCCTCCACTCGCCCAAAAATTTGCCAAACCCCTTATTTGGGATTGGTGGAATGGCAATAATTTTCTACAACACGAGTTTGAATTTTTGAATATTGGAATATAGTCTCTGGCTGCGGTTGATTTCCCATGTCGCAAGGCATGGCCATCAGACAGCCAGACGGGTGCCTCAAAAGATTTTTTAATCGGAGGAGTTTCTCACTCACTCTCTCCCTCTCTCTCTCTCTCTCTCTCAAGTAATTTAAATTGGAAAAGGACAGCCCATCGCTGCGGTGGGGCGACGTGTGAAAATGGTCGATTAGATAAAATAGGAGGATATGGCCTTTGATCTTCTAGTCCTTGTAATCGTGTGCCATAGATATCCGAGCTCACGTACAGATTGACAAAGATACACAGATCATGAAGATCCGTCATTGTAATTGTTACAGTCTATTCTAAGAGAGAGAGATGGAAAAGCTTGGGTGCTTGTATTGTGTTGTATGTGTTGGGGTTTATAAAATGATCTCTTGATTTGTTTAATCAATCTTTTACTAATCAGGTATATTTACAACGATAAATTCCTTGATTTGTTCAATCATCCTTCATTAATTGGACTATGATGATCTTAAGTCACGTACCCTTCATTAGGGCGCAAGAGCCCCACGAAAATTTGATAGTTTCAAACTCCTCTAATGCTAAAAAATAAAATGTTCAGTGTCATGTGAGCGGATCCTCGGCCTGCAGCCACAATTACGAACCCACACCCTTAATTAATACAAATGAAGAACTAATTTTACTATTATTGAGATTAAACAACTTGATTAAAAGGTATTCTTTTATTCTTTTAACTAACTTTAAGTAAATAAAACTAAATTAACTAATATTTTGCAAAGCCCCATGATTATACTAATTAACAAACAACAAGCGAATGATGTCATGACCATGGAGACTAGGATGGGTAGTACAAAGTAGCCAATCCTTCTAGATGCCTTATCGATAGATCAAATGGTACATGGAAGGCCGTCGGAGGAATGATTTCCACCGTGAAGAAGACAACCGCAAGGCAAATGAATAGCAAATACTGTCTTTATTCCGCCTAATAATTGAATTAAATTTTAAAGTAGAAATATATTTATTTTTATTATAAAAATATAAATTTTAAGTTTCTATCTTATTATTTAGAATTCATAGATTATTCATACATAATGATATATTTACAAGATTCATTAAAAATATCATATATATATATTTTTTTTTTCCATAATGTTTATTGTTAGTATGGATATGAAGTATAAGACAAAGTTGAACGATATGATTGAGGTGTACAACGGAAAAGCGGTCACACTTACACATGTCAAACGTGTACATCAAACAACTTGAGCGTCCAGTTCAATTTTTGATCCAAGTACGATGCAAATGTCATCACCATGGAAATTCAACTCTGGCTGCCTATTAATATCTAGAGGCCTCTTAATGTGCCAACCACTCCTTCTAGTTTCCTCTCTCTCACATATTTGATTTGGGTGGGGATTCTTGATGCAAGGTTGTCATCTATCCATCAAATTGTGTGTGTGTGTGAGAGAGAGACAGAGAGACAGAGAGATTTTAAATGCTTAATGGGTCAAGTTGGGAGCTTTTAAGATCCAATTTTTTGGAGGAATAGAATGGATTGTCATCAAGTCAATATTTGGTTAACTATATTGACAAGCAAAAATGTGGGTTCTTAATTTTGGATGTCTGGATCTCAAACAATACACTAACTCGACAAGGAACATCTTCAAATGGAAAGGAATGGCTTAATCTAAAGAATTTAGGAAAGGAACTGCCCTAAATATTCACCACCCACCCACCAACCAAAAGAAAACAATAGTGCTTCATATGGAACAACCCTTAGTTGAACAACCCTTTGTGCCTCAAATGGAACTTGCTTAAATAGAAGGAAGTTGACCTTATTAAGAATTGAGGAAGGGATCTTTCAAAAAACATTGTTTAGTAGTGTATAAACATGCATTTATTGACACTTGCTTACTTATCATAAGGTGAGAAAAGAAACATCACTCTAGGATGGTACTAGTGGTGGAGGCTCTTACTAGAGATACAATCTAATTTCTATGCTAACCGGCCAGGTGATCTTTAATGTCTTCTGATTTTTGGGAGGTGGGGGAGTTGGCTTTTCTCCTCTACTTCTTGGTTCAAAACGGGCGCTCCATTTCCTTTTACATTCAATTAATTTTATATATGATAATAAAAATGGTAAAAATTATGACAATATACGTATTTATGAAGATTTAAATATAGAATCTTGGAGAAAACACTTAAAGTAAAAATTCTTTATCACTTGACTATTTATATAAGGACACGATTTTCTGTATTATACTAAATTTGCACAGTTGTAAAATTTCTCTCTTTTACGATGTGTTTTTCATTTTATAAAAGGAGGCTGAGGCTTATCACCCTTTGTTTTTTTTTTTTTCGTGGGTGTGCCAGGTCCAAGAAATAGTGCAATATAAGGGCAACGCTTGTGAGCCCCAATAGCAAGCTATTGTGATGGGCCCAACCTATAAAAAAATTAATTTAATATTATGTGGACCGGTGGTCCATATATCAGATATTAAGACTGATAAGAACAAATGGGTGACGCTTGTGAGGCCAATCGCTTTTACTACCTCACTTGGACATCGCTATGAGAATCCTCCCTAGGGTTGTTATGCGAATCGACTCGAGTCTCTTATAAACCGCTCGATTGATGATTCGACTCAACTCGATTTTGACCGAATTCGAGTCGAGTTTGTTATACAATCGAGTCGAATTCGAGTAATAAAATTTTAAATTCGAAAACTCATCAAATAATTCGATAATATATATTATATATATTTATATACTATTATAATAAAAAATTAAAATTAAATATAATATATATTATATATATAAATTACTCATCAAATTCGAGTTTGAGTTCGAGTATCACTAAAAAATTTGAATTGAGGAATATTCGGGCTCGAATACACCCATAATCCTCCTCTTATCATAAAAATCTCTTATTGCAATTCAATTGAGTAAAATAATTGCATTATATTCAAATTAGGAAAAAGGATTCCTCAAGTATACAAGAGAAAATATAATCATTAAATAAATTATCAATATATTCTGTTAACATGCAGTCACATAGATAGATTGAAGCGTCAACATGGTATGATTAATTTTTATTTGTTGTTATCGTACCATATGAAAAAAGCAATACGGTAATAGTACACTAGAATTAGCAAAAATATTTAATAATTAAAAAAAATGAATTATATCAAATATAAACATCTGGTTATAAAATAGTTCAAATAGAAGTGTTCAATTACATTAGGAAATAAACAATGTCATGGCTGGGTACTTTCACCAAAATTGTATCTTTTCCTTATATTCATGATGGAGAGTCTGAGCACTAATTTGGCAGCAATGTGTACTAAAAAAAAAAAATACAAATTGTTGCAATTTTGTGAATTATGTGGTACCATTGGTCATATTCGTCGAAGGTATAGTTCCGTAGTTATAATTTCCTTTTCTAATATGAAAATTTTATATTCGAATCGTTGTGTAAAAAAAAAAAAATGGTACCAATGAGTTCTGGCTCAAATAACACATTCTCTCTCATTCCATGTAATAGGTTCGAATTTGAGTTTTAGTATGTACAAAAAAAATTGGTCATATTCTTATGCATTTTGACATTTATACCCCCAAGTATTTTTAGCATATCATGTGTTCTATTGAAAGGATCAATATTATTTACAAATGAAAAACAGCTTCAGCAGAGTTCCATAGGGAGTAAGGAATGTGTTAAGTAATAAATAGAAAAAAAAAATTATCCTTAATGTTTTAATAATATTTACAAAAATACTCCTAAAATAATATGATAAGTAATTGAGGATTTACACCTCAAAATTGTTAATATTACTAAAATAAAAAATGGTATTTTATTTTTAAATTACCGCTACCATATATATTTTTTTAAATAACATGAATGTACTGTAATCATGTAGTATATACACACCCTAATTCCTAAGATAATAGTCTGGTGATCGAGATTCATATGACAAAAAATAATAATAATATATATGCACACCCTACGATGGACTCTTGGATCGGAGAAATGATACCAATGTTGGTTGATTTTGTTGAAAGAGAATTGAATTTTTTTAATCATGATCGTGAGTTTGACTCCTCATGAATATGAAAAAAATTACGTTGGGAGACCTTCTCCCGAAAAGGGCCTGACAGTAGGTCGATATGGATTATTCGGGATAAAATTTCGGATAAAAAAAAAAAAGAAATGGAGAAATGATAAAAGCCCCGTGGGGATTATGATCCACGAAGCCCAAATCAGCGGATGAGAGTGTTGGGCCGACGGATTGAAGAAGGCCCAAAAGGGGCTTTTACAGAAACGCGTCGTTTGGACAAAAATGGAAATCGCGTCGTTGGCGAGGAAACGGATTAACGGACCGCGATTGCGTTTGAGCATCTACGAGATCCGAACCAACATGGTAAAGTTTCATCGAAAAGTTCCTAGATCTAATAGTAGGGGGGAAAAAACAAAAGGAATCCATTTTTTTATGTCCATCGCCATCGCCAGCCATTGAAGCAAAATCTGATCTGCTCACACCTCACCTCAGCTCCAATCCAACATCCTGAACTGTACAATAACACTTTCACCTTCACCGTCTCACTTTCCTTTTCAAAACCCATATACCATTTGAGGTAATACCCCCTCTCTCTCTCTCATATCAAAGAAAATATGCAGCACATATATGTAACATCAACCGCATGTATTAGAAATAAAGGGTCATGTCCCTCATATTCATTCAATGACTATTATGGCCCTTGTTATTATGCCATCAATCAAAGAATTGATAAAACCTTAAACCCATCATCACCATGTTGTGCTTCTTGTTTTGCTGTTTCAGTCAATAGATTGCCCATAACAGCAAACCCTAGTTTTATATATGGGTTAAGACAATCAATGCTTCTAGGTTGTTCAACTTATAGAAGGTTAATCTTTAGCGGGTTTAATGCTAAACCCTATTGTCCTATTCCAGTTTATGGTATTGATAGGGAAAATTATTGGTTGTGTTATTCTGGTAAGGAGAGGAATAGAAGGGGAAGGAGAGAGAGAGGGAGGTTCTGTTCTTCTGTTTCGGACGGTAAGAGAGAGAGTGAATTTTGTGGAGTTATGAGTGATGCTGAAGCTGTGCTTAGTTTGTTGACAGAAGACATTAGTGAGGAGTGTTATGGGGTTAAGGAGAGTAATGTTAGGTCGTCAGAGAAAAAGAGAATGGATAAGAGAAGGAGTGGTGGTAGTGGAAGAAGAAAGAAAAATGAGGGTTCAGGTTCTTTGGAGAGGATTGAGTTTCAGGAAGAATATTGTGGGAAGGAAGATGAAAGGAAGTCATTTTCAGGAAATGAAGATCGAGTGGTGAGGAGAGGGGGATCGCGGTTTCAGTCCGTGGCAGTTGAGTTGCAGGAAGAACATTGCAGGAAGGAGGATGAGAGGAAGTTGTTTGAGAGAAGTGAAAATCAAGCTGCAAGGAGACGGGGGTCTGGATTTGAATCTGTATCAGTTGAGGTGCATGAAGAAGGTCGTAGGAAGGAAGACAGTAGGAAGTTTGAGAGCAGTAAAAATCGAGTGGGGGGGAGAGGGGGTTCTACATTTGAGTCTGTATCAGCTGAGTTGCGGGAAGGTCATAGGAAGGAAGTTGAGAGGAAGTTTGAGGAAAGTGATAATCGGCTGTTGAGGGGAGGGGAATCTAGTTGTTCATCTTATTATACACTTTCTTCAGGGGAATATGAAAGTGACATGGAAGCTGAATTTGGAGATTGTGCATATGTGGGAGAAACATCAAGTAGTCATATGGAGTCCAAAAGGAACAGAGAAAGATTTGAAAGGGCAGTTGAGGTTGACTATATAAATAGTAGTAATAATTTGGTAAAACATGAAGAACATGAAGAAGATTTGAACCAGAGGAAAGTAAGAGTGGGTTCACATATGTCTGGGAGTAGTGTTCAGAGTGAGTGGAGGAAGGAATCAGAGAAGAAGCTTGTCGGAATATCAATTGAGGAAAAAGATTCAACCTTAGAATCCTCAAAAAGGCATTCTAGAATTTCAGGTGTCCAACATGGTCATTCTGATTCCTACAAGCAATTTAAGGGTTGTGAAGAGAGATCATCTCTGGACATGAATCGAACAGACAATAGATATAGTCGTATGGGGCAGGCTATTGAAGGGACTGAATCAAGAATAAAACACAAACAAGATGCCAAAATGCAGAAAACTCATAACAGCACTGTTGAAACTACTAGCTCAAAGAACCATGATAGTGACAGTGAAGAAATCCACAATGCAACAGTTAATTTGGTTCACAAGAGAAGTGGTGGGCATTGTAAAGCATGTGGTCAATTTATTAGAGAAGAAAACTTAGCCAGCTCTACCTCACAGGAGCAGTTTGAAGCTAGAAATACTAACCTCAAAGAAAGTTCTACATCTGTTCAAACTTCCATACGGGAGTCAAAAGCACAGGACTACCGGATTGAACAATCATATACAGAACGAGCAAACTTGGAAAGAAAATCTCAACTAGTTGCTGGAACATCCAGTACCCTGGACAGTGGTACTGAAAAAATCTCCACTTCACAGAGACAGTCCAGAATCAGATTGAAGGGCCAGGAAGATAGCTCAAATTCAGTTTCTAACTTGTACCAGCAAGCTGTCAAGCAACAGTCAGTAACAAATCAAGAAGTTCCGACAAAGGCGGTACGCAGAAGAGGTTCACAAGATATTATTGATATATCAAAGGTTCAGGTTACTGATTCTGAAAGGGGTACTAGTTCTCAGAGGGTGTCTAAAATGACAATAGACAGTCAAGATATTAATTTGACCTCTGTTGTGAAATCAACAAATGATATTAAAGTCATAAAAGATCAAACTGATGAAAAACTAGTGAGGCTTGGACATGTGAAAGAGTCTCAGAGACCTATAAAACAATCAAGTTTTCATGGGAAAACCTCAGAAGGGGTCTCTCTTTCAGGAACACATTTGAATTTGATTTCTGAAGCTGAAGTGCCGCAGATAACTGCTGGAAGGGACCAGACACAGTCTCAACCTCAACCTGTGGGAAGGGTATCACTGCCTGCTGAGCTGGATGACAGGTACACTCCAGAGGTTGATGTTGGATCCTCGGAAAGTGGCTCTAATGCGTTAGGCAAGCGACAACAAGCGGGAACTTCTGGTTCATGTCATCAACATGGGCAAGTGAGAGTGGATGAAGCCTATTGGGAACCTTCAAATCTGCCATCTCATGAAGATGCACTGGGCTCTGCTGATCGTTTGGAGAAATCTTCCGCACTTGTTGTTGGCGAATTTATTGAAAAGGTAAGGCATGAAATTTTGGCTTCTGAGACCCGAAAGGAGAAGCAATCATCTGACACAGAGTCGGAAGGAAAAAGTGATTATGGTATGGCAAAAGAGTCAAGCCAGAGAAAATCTGAAGGTGTCCTGAAGGAGGATAACTCAAGGTGCTCATCTGGAGGTTCTGGAGCAAAGGGTCCTTCTGATGAAATGTGGGATGTAACAGATACATCTCTTAAGGAACCTCAACCTCCTAAGTCAGAAGAACCGGAGGGCACTAGCACAAACGAGAATGCCATTGTCAGGAGAACTAGCAGGTCCTTGTGGAGAATTATTTTTGATAGTTTTCGGTTCCGACAGCATCCAGGTGCTGAATCCCATGGTTCTGCTGTAAATTCACATGGTAAGAGCTCATCCAATGTGTCCACTAGCAGTGAGGCCTGGTTTTCAGGCCACGAGCCAGAAGAAAGTAATAATGAGAATGGGAGTAAGGAGAACCAGAATATTCCACAGCAACCCTTGAGTGCTGATCAGCTACAGCTTGTTGAAACTCCTCCTGGTCCAGCAGATGGTTCTGATAGTAGGAAATTAAAGGGAAAAACAATGCAATCTGAAATACATGCATCCTTCCCTCCTGATATTCTTGAAAGCAGCTTAGGATCTGGAAGCGCTTCATTTATCTCCGGGGGCATAAATGTTGGTAGTGCTATATATGAAAAGATTGGTCAAGGTATCTCTTCAGGCACTGCTGTGGTGGAGTCATCACTGGCACATCTTGCTCCAAGAACTATATATGGAAAGATTGGTCAAGGTATTTCTTCAGGCACTGCTGTGGTGGAATCATCACTAGAACATCTTGCTCAAAGAGCCTCTTCTATTGCAGAAGATATATCCGAGACTAGTTTAGCTGGCACATCTTCAAGAGGATCATTGGAGCAGGGGGAGCAAGCTGTGAGTTCTTCATTGACTGGAGTATCAAGTATGGAGGGCAAGGATGCAGGGTTGAAAAGGAGAAAGCTTCAGCGGATCAATCAAGTCCCGACAGAAATATTTGAGGAGTGGGAGGAAGCATATAAACATGAAAGTGAGCAGCGTAAAATTGATGAAATGTTTATGAGGGAAGCACTGTTGGAAGCCAAGAAGGCTGCTGATATGTGGGAAGTGCCTGTTGGGGCTGTTCTGGTACAGCATGGAAAAATTATTGCTCGTGGGAGCAACCTGTGAGTATAATAAGCTTTTGTCTCTTGTTAAATAATCAGAAGCTTGCATTGCTTAGTAGTAATTTTTCTCGTCCATTCCAGTGTGGAAGATTTGAGGGATTCCACTGCGCATGCAGAGATGATTTGCATCAGGGAGGCATCCAAACTTCTTAACTCGTGGAGGCTTGTGGTAATTAATGTTTTCCTTTTGCAGTTGTCATTAATGTAGCAGTAGATCAAGCTATTATAAGCTCTAAATGCTACCTTGACTGATATCAGAACAGCATGTAGCAAATGGTCCAAATGGCTGTGGTTCACATTAACTGACTGCATTTCTGGTTATTGGCTTCCCCGTTTTTCCATATGTTGCATCATGCAGTCTGAATTGGACAAATACGTTGGCCTTTCAATTTTGTTCATGTAACATAATATATCCTTCCCTGCAAAGTAGTCAATAAAACACTTTTCTCCCTTTTTTTTCCCTTTAATATGTTTCCTCCAGGAGACTACCCTGTATGTAACACTGGAACCATGTCCAATGTGTGCTGGAGCTATACTTCAAGCTAGAATTGACACTCTTGTATGGGGAGCTCCTAATAAACTTCTTGGTGCTGATGGCAGCTGGGTTAGGTATGCGACAAACTCCCTTTTTCTTCCTTTTTCACTTTCAAGTTTTATGGTGTATGACTAGTGCCAACAGTCCTTAGTCAAATCATATGACCATGCTGTTTGGCATAACTTCTGAAGCTTTTTATCCAAAGGAAAATATATAAGCTTGAATGTGGATTACAGCACTTTGCATAAAGTAAATTTCCATCATCGATGCACAAAGTAAATTGTTTTCAACAATATTTATCATTAGATCTCCAAAGAGATTTGATGGGAAAAAAGGAGTATATGATATCTTAATTGCTAACATGTACTCGCAGTAGTATCTTACAACAACAACAACAATCTGAACTTTAATCCTAATAATTAGAGTCAACCATATGAGAGACAAATACGAGAAAGATTAAGAAGGAAATAAAAATAAAAATAAAAAGAAGAAAGAAGAAGATTGATTTAGTTTGTGCAAATTTTTCTACGTCATTCAATTCTATCCAAGTCTATGATCTCATTTAAATCTTAAACTATTATGTCCTTATGAATAAATTGCATCTAAGTTTTCAACGGTCTATTTCTACGTTTTACTAAATCTCCTATATTTAAATTCTCGGTGTTCCTGATCGGTGTGTTTTTGGGTTTTCTTTGCGCATGCTCAAACCACCTCAGACGATACTCTTGCATCTTATCTACAATTGAACTAACTATCAACCTATTATGAATCTCTTCGTTTCTAATTTTATCTCTTTTAGTTTTGCCATACATCCAACTAAATATCCTTATTTCTGTTATCACCATTTTTTTTCTTATTATTGATTAATAGCATAGCACTCGATGGTATATAATAGTGTAGGTTTTACTCTATAAAATTTTCCCTTCAAATGCAATGGTATCGTACGATTGCAAAGGACTCCGGATACCCTTCTCCATTTTCATTCTATAATTCACATCTCCATCTATAATGTCATCATTTTGAATGATGGAGCCGGAATATTTAAAACGTTCGCTCTTTGGTAGAATTTATCCATCTAATTTAATTGTTTTTTCATTGTCCTGATGATTACCACTAAACCTACATCTTATATATTCAGTATTTGATCTACTCAATATAAATCTTTTAGATTCCAGTGCTATTCTCCATAACTCTAGTTTAGCACTAACACCTTCTCTAGTTTCATCTACCAACACTATATCATCTGTAAAAAGCATATACTATGGTATTTCATGTTGGATGTTTTTTATGATTTCGTTTATCACTATTGCAAAAAGAATGGAACTTAATGCTGAATCTTGATGGACTCCAATATTAATAGGAAATTTATCGTTTAAATTCCCGCAAGCTTTTATATTGGTTGCAGCCCATTCATACATATCTCTAATGAAATTAATGTATTTCAAGGAGATCCTTTTTTTCATCAGCGCTTATCACAATACCTCTTGAGGAATTCTATCATATGCTTTTTCTAGATCGATGAATACCATATATAGATCTCTCTTCTGTGCTTTATACGTATCTATCAAATGTCTTAACAAGTGGATTGCTTCCATGGTGGATCTTTCTAACATAAATCCAAATTGATTTTGAGACACTTATCTCCAATCTCAATCTATACTCTATTGCTCTCTCTCATAGTTTTATGATATGATTCATAAGTTTAATTTCTCTGTAGTTTGAATAATCTTGTATGTCTCTTTTATTCTTACATAGTGGCATAAGTGTACTGTCTCTCTCCATGTTTGGGGCATTCTCTTGGTTTGTCAAATTTTATTAAAAATATCCATTAACATTACTATACAAAATAAAACCGTCTCTAGAGCATTTGAGATCATAGTGTTTAAAAAAGAATTACCATAAATTGGATGTTCTGTATATTGTATACAGTTTATGAATGAGTGAGGCATAAACATTGTGTGGTAAGTCATTTTGCAGGCTCTTTCGGAACGGGGAAGGAGAAAGTGAGTTGGAAAGGGCAAGTAAGCCACCAGGTCCAGTCCATCCTTTCCACCCCAAGATGACGATTAGAAGAGGCATTTTGGAATCAGAATGTGCAGATACAATGCAACAATTCTTCCGGCTGAGACGAAGGAAGAAGGATAAGAAATCGGATGAAGAAAGCCCTCCTTCGTGTTTTCCAGTTTCAAGTCATCCTCCAAAGATCCTCGCCAAGATGCACAATATCTTTAATGTCATGTTCTGCTTGTAACTGTAGGGACATACAGACCAAATATTAAAGGGTGTGATTAATTATCCTAATCTGAAGGTCATATTGTGTCATGTATTCCAATGTAGCTTTAGAGCAAACCACATATGGGGACCAAGATTTCGTAATTTGTGAAGGCAAATCCACATTAAAGTCATTAGAACATCTTGTGGCATTTCAGTCCCCGGAGCTTATTGCCCTGTTCCTTGTGTATGTTAAAGAGGAATAAAAGCAAATCTGTTGTTCCTTGTGTATGTTAAAGAGGAATAAAAGCAAATCTGTTGCTCCAAGAGGTTATAGTACTGAGCATTTTGCCTGGTTTTGATGTGCCGGTTGCGATAACTCATGACAAATACGAGAATTGCATCACATTCACCTTTCGTTCCAATTGCCGGCTGATAAATGTGATTGCAGATGATAGACACGTGGCTTTGTGGTTCAGTCGACCACAATCGATAGCTGCAATTATTATTATTATTATTATTATTATTATTATTATTGTTATTATCATCTTTCATAATGTTCCGCAGTTCCGTGTCGTACATTCATTGGACCAAACTCTCCAGTTTTTTGTTTTTGTTTTTGTTTTGTTATTTTTTATTTTTTTTTTAGAACAATCAACGATAAGGGTACAAAGATATCAGTTCATAGCTGCTACTTGCGCTAGCTTCAAAGCCTTACCTGCTGTGGAATTTCTTCTTGAGTAGTAACTTTGCCCATTGAGTGGGTGAACTTTCTGTTGCAATCCCACAAAAATGCTGATAATCTAACACCGACACGCGAAGAGCTAGATTAATAAATCATTACAGGCAGTTTTGAATTCGAGACCTAGCAAATGCACAAGAAGCATTGCCATTATGCTACCGCCTTAAGGGTCAACTTCTTGAGGTCTGAGGCTTCCAATTCCAAACAATAATTGGACGTAATACTGTGCCCATAAATGGAATATGTACTCAACTTTTTCCAATCCATAAATGCATCATCACAAACAAAACCCCCCAGAAGAACTCCCACATTGGTTTTTTCAAGCAAATATGATGCTGACTATGTACCAACATTTAGGTCCCATGTCTGTATCAGTACGGATCACATAAATATAAATCGGTAGGTAGAATCTGTTAAGCATTACTAATCCCAATCCATTAACCCAATTTCACTCCATCTCATATAATAAGACTTTCAATTCTAAAGAATGCCACAAGTTTTCTTTGCGATTAATCTTTCAATTAGGACCCCAGGCTTTAGGGTCCATCATACTTCACTGGTTGACAAAGATCTGAGAGGGACATAATTACATCTGTCCTCAAAATTACAAAATTCTGGGACAATGAGATGAAAAGTCTATGCCAACTTGGCTCAATCAGGACAGCTCTTGAAACATTAGAATTTAATCATTCACAATCCTATTTCCTGATTTAAGTAGAGACTAAACAACAAACATGAAAGCTACACTTCTCCATTTCTCTCTCTAACATTCACCAAACCCATTCTTAATTTTTCAGAATCTCTCTACTGGAACTCCATATATTATCAACTAATCCTCTTCCAGTTCTCATCACCACAGAATGGCTTCACTTTGGTTGGCATGCTTTTTGGCTTGTCTTGCTTTAGTAGGAATTGCCAATGCACAAGCACCAGCAGCATCGCCAACAATTGTGCCAACTCCATTACCACCTTCCAGCACACCAACATCAGCAACACAGCCACCAGCAAACACATCAACACCTCCACCTGTAACATCCCCTGCATCAAGCCCAATTGTCCCACCTCCACAAACCCCACCACCACAACCACCACAGAGTGCACCTATTGCAGCTCCCTCTCAGCCACCTACTTTGCCACCACTACCAGCGGCTTTACCTCCACCAATAGCACCTACTCTACCACCAGCGACACCGCCACCAGTGGCAGGCACACCACTGCCACCACCATCTCCATCAATAGCACCTCCAGCCCCAGCACCAACACCAGTCACAATATCACCAGCCCCAGCACCAGTATTGGTGCCCTCACCCGCTCCAACACCTTCAAAGCACAAGAGGAGGAGGCACAGGCACAAGAGGCACCATGCCCCAGCACCATCCCCAAAGCCCCCAAGTCCCCCAGCACCTCCTGCGAGCCCAGACAAAGAGGAGACAGTACCTGCACCATCACCAAGTCTTGATTTGGTAATCTAAATAGCAACATAAGTATTCTCTGCACGGCATGCTAGAATACATTCTTAGTTAAGTATTGGATTCATTATTAACATCTTTTCCATTTGATGTTATTACAGAATGGAGAAACTGCAGTTCATCAACAAGGAAGGTGGACAATGCTAGCTGCTGTCATGTTGGTCATACTCACGGGATACACTTTCTAGATCTTTTAATTCATGAGGCATCAAAGTAGAGTTATATTTGTTTAACAAGAGAAGATTATTTCCAATTTTTCAATACAATTGAATTCAACTATTGATAAACTTGGTGAAATTAATAAAGTATAACGTTTGTTTACATTTATTGTTTGTAAACATAATGACAGAACCCAGCATATTGATTAATTGACAGCATTCTAGGATGAAAGTGGGAAAAAAATGGTTATAATATTTGTGAATAGAAGTTACAACAGCAGAAATAGGAATTTGGATCTCACATTATGCTGTTTTATCTGTTGCCGCACCCTCGCTAACTTCCTCTCGCAAGTCATTCTCAACAACAAGATTGAGATTATCAACTAATTTGTGGTGCTGGAGACACCCTGCACACTGAAATGCATAGAATGCCAAAGTGAGTATGATCCAAATAAATGCTAGAGACACAGGCAACAGAAATTTAAACTATATGACATGTGAAATCATATTGATCAATCTATTAGACAGGTGTTAGGGAGAAGCCAGAAAATTTTACAGCAGGGCAAAAATTCAATTCTAATGGGCTTTTTTTTTTTTTTTTTTTTTTTTTTTTTTTTTTTTTTTTTCCTTTGATTTGGGGAAAACCAGGGGAAGGGACAAGGGCAGGGTTATGATTTTTAAGGGAGGAAACAATAATTGGGATTATAATTTTTGAAATTAAATATATTGATTTTTTCCTAAGATTTCTGGGCAGACAGCTCCCCTCTCCTCACCCTGAGATGCATTAAATTTTTCAATGCTTATGCCATTTAGCCCAGAAAACAAAATCCCAATATAAGCCCTGTAATTTTCTTGTTCAACATAAATACATGAATGACGTGTGCTTCTGCATCATGTGATTAAAAGAGTCAAAGCCAGCTGCAGTTATACACTGGGAGAAAGGAACTCCAGAAAACCAATTTCCCCATCAAAAGAGTATGTAGCAGAGGCTGCACCACGCTTCAATGAAAGAAAAACTTGCCAAATGGATAGTCACACTGCATGTGAACTGTGACCGTTCTTTGAAATAAGCCCAGGGTGATTTCAGCGAGATACGAAAAAAGCAAGCGACACCACGGCTTCTCAAACCTGAAGCTATGGAGCTAAAATCTTCTTCCAAAGTTAAAAGAAATCTAAATACTGTTATTTAGATTTCTCCCCAAAAACACAATGCAGGGTAACCCTCCCTCATACAACCACTAAACAAACCAGAGTCAGTATTAGAACTCAAACCTCCTTGAAATAAGTTACAGGTGCACCAACTGCTAGGCTATGCCTGCTAGTGCAAATATTGTAATTTGATGACTAAATACATTTCTCCCCACAAATATCCAAAAAGTTAGGTTATATGTTTAAAAGTAAAGACAGGCAGCAAAATCTATTCTTGTAATTGTTTTAAGGATGGAAGTGAGCATTTTATTTGACAACATTATCTCAACCATTACTCTAGTCCTCATCTATGATGCTTGCATTAGAAAACTATAAAATAATTTTACAAGTGACCAGCAAGTACTCTTTCTCAAATCACTTTCAAAGCCACCAAAAATAATCATCATAGCTTTTAGTAGGCATATATTCCTTGTTTAACTATACTAACAAAATTATTTAAGAATTTCAATATGCAAATATATACAAGGCATACAAATCGTGTGCCCATCCTGAAGAGAAACACCAAACAAGAAAAATTGGCAAAATACAACACTATAGTGATAAGAGGGAAATGGTACCTGTACAAACACAGTACCATGTTCATAAGCTAGTCGGTTTATAAGCCTTTGTGTGCTTTCACCGCAAGAATTGCAAGTAAATTGCACTAACAAACTCCTCCTCGGGAGTTTAATATCAATGGTAGTTCCCTGCTCACAAGACGGGCAAAAGAGAAACAACAATCATGTGATGGAGAAAACAAGAAGATATTAGATAATCAACAAAAAAGGAACTATTCTGCCAACCGACAAAGCCCCTAGTAAATTGTCAATTATCTTGTTCTCATGCCAAAACTACCTTTGCAACTTTTTACGCAGAGATTGCTGAATGTCGCTACATGCACATCTTTCAACAGAAAGAAAAATCAGCATTCATGAATATCACAAAATGTCTTTGTCGTTCATAGTATAAGTATCACAAACAACTTTAGTCGTGCATTCGTTTTTGCCACCCTTTCACCCATTGTTGCACTCTTCCTTCACATAACATTCAAGTAACATGTGTGCCATACATTGAAAAATCATCCTCTTTTCAATAGGTCAAGCAAAGAAAGAGGGAAAAAAAACCCGGAAGGGCATCAAAGGGACATAGAACTGAAAACCAGCAGATTTAATGTGACCATAGTAATGCTGGTGCAACTTCTTTAATTTTTCTCTTTCATGCTATGCCAACTTTTAACTTGGTCATCAATCTGAACCTTATAGAATCGGAATTGGGGCTTTGAAGCTCAAGCTTGACTCAGACTCACCAAAAGCTTGTTCATTTATGCACTCAAATGTTAAACAAGCCAAGCTCGAGCTTTGGAATTAGGGGATCCTTTTTAATTTTAATTGATTTAATTGATTCTTTTATCCCATTGTAATATTTTACATTGTTGAATAGACCCATTCGAGAACAATTGGATGATGACAAAATTATCAAAGATTGACATTCTTCGTTTCTATTCAATAATATACGAATAGTTCCTTATTTATCAGAGGAACCAAGCTTGGGCATTATGCTACTTGGCTTATATTTGTTTATTATGTATAAGATACGCGAAGATAGTTGAGCTCCCACTCGAGCACTGCCGTATAAATAATGAGGTGAGCTTGAGCAACATATCACTCGGCTTGACGTTGTTAAACAATTTTAGTAGCCAACAAAGAAATGCAAAACCAGAAAAGGGTATTGCAGATTAGTTCGAATACAGCACGACATCATTCACATAAAGAGCAAACTCAGAATCAGCATCAATTATAATGAAATTGGGGGACTAATGCCAAAAAACACTTTGAAAATTCAATTCCTGAAAGCAATATCAATAGAAAGGAATAGAATTTGCACAACAAAAATACCGTGCGAGAATCATTGGAAACAGAATTGATAGATTCGGAGTCTACTTCACCATCATCATCGACTGAACTCGCAATTGTAGGAAAATTGTACATTTTCGTAGTCTTCGTCCGGTGATAAATTCTCAAACTAATAACAATATAAAAAAGCTAGGGTTAGGGTTAGGGTTATAATACTAGGTAAACAAACGAAAACGAGAAAGGGCGAACCTGTGGAATTTGATTGGAATCGGAGAGACTCTGCTTTTGAAGAAAACAGAATTAGGGTACACAAGTGAAGTTACCCGAACTTTCGCGTTTACGAATTTGGGAGTGAATACGTTGAAGGAAGCCATGCTTGCTGCCATATCCATTGCCCAGAGAGAGAGAGGAGGAGAACGAATGAATCCAACCGTTCGCGTTCAGTGATGGTTTATCAGCCCATTTGATTCACCGACTCATAATTTGATCCGGCAATTTCAAAAAGACGAAAAAATAAAAATAAAAATAAAAATGGAAATCTATAATAAGGACTCAGTTTGGTAATTGAGTGATGAATAATATAAAATATTAGCGGTTTTAATTTATATTATTGGTTTTAAAATTTGGAATTAAAGGCAGAATTAAAAAATTATAGATATGTCAATTACGGTTTAAAGGAAAAAATGATTATAATTTGTTGATTTTAATTTCTTGGATTTAGTCGTTAATAAATTTTATTAAAATTTAATTTAATAATTTTGATGTGAACAAGGTTATAATCATAAGTTCGAATATTATTTTCCTAAAAAAGGGTTAGTGATAGAAAATAATTAACTAAAATTAATTATATAAAAAAAATTTGAATATGATTATTTTCATTAATTAAATTGGATTAATTAACGTAAATATCATACAGAACCCGTATTAATATATATAAATATTTTAAAAAGAAAATGAAGTAAGTTAGGACTACGCGATTTATTGAAGATCATTACAGTAGACAATAAACCAACTATAAAATTTATGAATTTCATTAACATTTGGGGAAATTTTTGTATACAAGTATGAAGATCCATTTTTCTTCTCCCTCTTCTAAATCCTCCTAACCAACCAACAATGATAAAGAAACACAAGTTGACATTCTTGTTGTTACATCAACTTGGTACAATGATATTGATAAGGTTTTAAGGATCATATTCGATCCATAAGAGGAGGGGTCCTAAGAACAATTTTGACACCTCCCTCCCAGTAGTATTCCACCATAATCCCTCAAGTCTGTTGCCAACTAGGGTGGCATGGCAAAATGGGAATCAGTCATCATCATCAACTTCATGAAAAGGAAGCGGCACTGTCTTCACTGCCCTGAACTTTCCAGCATTATTTAGATGTTCATTCTCCAACCTAAAACAACATCCAATCCGGATATTTTTTTATTGAAATTATGATAGTTTTGTGAAGGAAATTGAAGGGTATATCATAGATGGTATGTACCTAAAGAAATTCCAGAGTCCTCTTCTTATGACTTCTAGGGCTGCTAAAAATAGCCCCGTCACTCTGTAGTCTACGCTTCCGAAACTTGAATGAAGAACGGTTTGTAACCAAGCTAGCCTCAGAATCAGGTTCAATCCCTGCAAGATGCAACAAGTTTCATGTTGACTTAGGTTTTTCCCACAGGATTAATATTTAAAGAAAAAAAAAGATAGTAGAAGAGTGATATTATTTATCATGTCAGATGTGTATGAAAAGTTGTGTGTGAAAGTGACACTGATATATACCATGGAGAAGTAGTAAATGATCTTGCGGCGAAGCATCAGGTCGTTCCTCAACCATGGATTCCTGGAATTGAACTGGAGCAAACCCCAATCCTTAACAAAGTCCCAGTACAACTGATAAACTGTCGCTGAACTATACATGATCACAACTAAACAGAGATACCCAACACTTCTTTTTCTTTCATAGCCAACTTTCGCTCCTGCAGCGAACATTGCCGACACATATTTGCCTAGATTGATTAGGTGACTTGTTTGTCCCTCATCAAACCATCTTCTGGCACACTGTGAAGTAATTGAACGAAGAAAAATGATTAAAGGTTTAAAAATGTCTATGAAGAAATGCAAGAATATTACTTAACCCAAATGCTCTAAGAAAGTAATGAACCTGCATTGCTCGCCAGTAATAAGGCAGGAAGGAAACTGCATAAGCAAGATCCCTGTAATACTTGGTCCTCATGCATAAGCCGTAATCCTGAGTCTTGTAGCTGCCTGTTATGTAGTAGCATGCGACATATTCCAAGTTTCTAAGCATTGGCACCTATGAACCATATCAAACAGCTTATCAACTACTACTAAATTTTCAGGTTGCTTTGACACTAAAGAATCCCTGAAGAATTTCAGCTTAGCTTACCTGGCTACAGAGTTGATCAGCCACAAAAAAGTCTAGCATCACAACCTTGTACAGGGGTGAAAGTACTATGTTCCTTATCACACCAAGGAAGCGATAGCGACTTGACTTGTAGAGAATGTTGAAAGGACAGACAAACAGTATTAAGAAAACCTGTTAAGATTTAAGGATGTTTAGGTACTAATCTTTACCGGGAAAGGGGTAAGAAAAAGGTTAACATAGTAAGTTTCATTAAAATTACCAATAACAGAAGGCCAGGGATTGCTCTAACTTGAGTAGAAGTATCCTGTTTAGCAACCAGTGACAAATGGAAAAACATGACTCCAACAACAGCGGTCATTGACATGGTGCAGATCAAAAACACATCTCTGTATTTAAGCTCCTTCCTGGGCGATAGCTCAAAAATGAAGCTATAATTTATACGTGTCTTCCTCCACATGAAAATGTTGCATCCGTATAAGAAGAAATGCAGAAACAATAGGCTGAACATGCTGCAGTACGGGAAGTGAACGTTGTCATTTTCCTTTAACCTTATTCAGAAAAAATTTCAGACGGACTTGGTATTTTGAGTACTTGCCTAAGCACCGGATAGACAGTTTCCATGTAAACTGTGTTTGACTGTCGTTTGTACATCCCCATTATATGAGCCATAATCACATATCCAGCAAAAAGCGCAAGAAAGCAACCGGTAAATAGACCTGGTAACAAAACAAATTTTCTGTTAAATCATTGTATCCTTATTGGTAATTTGAGGTGTCACTTAATGATTGGTGCTTAGAATAAACAAGCTATTGTACAATAATTCATGGAGGCTTGGTGTCCAACACTTATCCGTAACAAGTTTTGCATATGTCATGTTCATGAGCAACATAGTACTTCACCTCATCTCTAGAGAGTCTTGTAGCAACATGTAGCTTGATACCATACAAATAAAAAAACTAGGAAGTGCTTCCTTTGTGGTGTTGAATGGTCTTTTTAAGGTTCATCTTTGTCTCACACATGAACATGATGGTGGCCTACTGTGGATTCTTTTACCTTCATAATCTCCACTAAAAAGAAAAAAATAAAGGGAGGTAGAGTACGGCCATTGGGTTTCAGGCTTGGTGCTTAATGGGTCCATAACTTCTATGTTTCTCCTCTGAAAAGATGAGTTCAAAAAGGTCCATAATTATTTACGTTATCTCTAGAACCATTTTGTATTAAAAATCCCCCCCCCCAAAAAAAAAAAAAAAACCAAATCAAAACCCTTACCAATGAAGAAAGTTACAGCATGCGATTCTTTGCGTTGGTTTGGTTTGAGGTATTTCATTGCCTTTCGCTTGTCTTCCTCAGCAAAGTGTCTGACAAATAGTTCCTCGACTTCATCAGCTAACTTCATTACCTGTTAATCATAGAAACAGTAAAATTTTTACTGCTGCGCAGTGTAGTGTGAGACAAGCAGATCTGCAATATGATCCTTAAAATCCATGGCCATCTTCATTCATGTGTGCAATTTCGCTTTTTAGAGTCGTACCACTTCACTTTGTCTGCGAATATCATCTGATGATGTGATATATGTTTTTACTCCACTTCCAAATATCATCCAATCATGACTTCATGCAAATATTTTTTGATCAAATCATAGATTTTGTTATAAATCATAAGCTCTAGGTAATTTTTTTAACTCATTAGTTTATTACTATATTGCATTTTTTCTTTTGACTCAGCTTTTCCTTTACCTTGTCTGAACTGTTGAAGTAGGTGCTCTCAACCACTTTTAGATATAGAGGAAGGACTTGCTTTCCAGTGACCTATAAGAAGACAATCATCAGTGCCTAAATCACTTAGGTAGTCTATGCTGCAAATCTCAAAGATGCCAAAAGAATAATGCTATTTATCGGGGTCGCACGTTTCTGTACAATGCTTCAGTCAATCATTAGCCATCACAATTAGCCCTGAAGCGATTCGTGCAAGAATATATGGAAGTACTGATGGTAAAAAGTTAAAAGCAATTACTTTGTCAAACTTCTTCAATATCTTCACAAAGGCAAGCATGTTCAAGTTCCTGAAAAGCACGGTTAATTATCACAAAAAACATGTTACACTCACTTGCATGCCCCCAAAAAATGGAAAAAGAAACAAAAATCCCATGTATTATGTTATGAAGTTTCTAAGGAAAATACCTATAAGTTTTCAAATAACCCAATCCTTTATAGAGCTCAATGAAAGCACCCCTAATCATCTTTTCTGCATGATGCAGTTTTGATTTATTGATGTGAATCTTACTTCCTTCAGGACCACATTTTCTAGATGACTGATTAACCAAATCATCCCAAATTAAGTAAGTGATTGCAGAGAAAGTGCAAGTAGGATTTGTTAGAGGAATGTTAATCCTCAAGTTCTTTCCTTGGCAACTAGACATGCGACCAGATAGAGTTCTCATTTTGCCATCCTCTCTATTAATCGTCATTTGTTTTCCCATTTCATCAGACTTTGGAGAATCAGAGAATTGCACATCATTTTTCTCACTTTCATCTGAATTGCTTTCTTGCCCTCCCTGTTCTTGTTCTGTTCTGTCCTTTATTGACTCTTCATCTGCATCAAAACAATAAAAAACAAAATACATGATTTTTAGCAAATGATTGTCAATTAAGTCCCAGTGTAGCAAAGCAGAAAAAGAAAAAAGTCATGACCCATTAGTTGAAAAAGAGAAAAAAATGTAATATCTTTCTTAAACTTATGCTGAGATCCTTAATTTTTTCTTTTAGCAGAAAAGACACCAAACTTACAAACATGTTAGCTCTTAAAAGTCGAACAACTAGCTACTTTGAAAGTTTAAGTTGACGTGTTGAAATTAATTGCTAAGAAGATGAAAAATTGATGAACTCGATCACAGAAAAAGAGAAACATGGTTGTATATACCGCGTGAAAAGGTGCATGAAATAGAAGGATCCTCCTTGGAGTCCAGAGGGGAAACATCTTTTCCCCGCTGTTGCTTGAGAACAGTCTTGAGCTTAATGAGAATTTCCATTTGTTTCTTCAAGGACTCTCCTCTTTCCATGAACTCTTTCTCCTTTATCCTGTAGAACTGATTAACTTTGTTCAGTTGGAGATCCAAGCACGCGAAAAACTCACTGGCAGCGTCAGTTTCATCCAACTGCTCAAGCAATTCAGTCTCATACAGGTCCCCTCTACTTGCAGACGATGCAAGTTTCCTGTGAACCTGCAAAAACAGATATGTTCAACAAATGGGTTTGCTTGAAATAAGGTGTGGGGGGAGAGAGAGAGAGAGAGAGAGAGAGAGAGAGAGAGAGAGTACTTGAATGACTTCATGGTCTTTATGCCGATGACCAAAGAGAGAGAACTTCAATGAAGTGAATATAGTGTTGGAAAGAGAGGATTGAGTTTGTTGTTTGGTGGGTTTGTTGTTGTTAGTGTTGTTAAGGAGATGAATTTTCTTCAGGTCTTTCTTGAGTTGCCAATAATCAACAAAGGCTTCTTTCCATTCAGGAACAAGCTGACCCTCAAACTGTTTGGAGAACTTCACCATTTTCTCTGTTTTTTTGCTCTGTTTCTTTTTGAACCTTCTCTCTTTGAGACAGAGGGAAATAGAAAATGTTGGTTTTGTTTGTGCAAGACTATTGTGAGTTTGGGAGTGTTTTCAAAATGAAGGGATGATCACATTATTTAAGGAGCTTTGATTGATGTGCTCGCACCGATGCTCTACAGCACATTCTAAAATATCCTTAGCACTTAAATTATCCTATGCTTCCTCCACTTGGAAGGTAAAGTGGTTGTGTTCGCCGGAAAATGACCCAACCGCCGCCTGGATATGACGACCTCCTCCCCGCCAACATGGTTTTTATTTGAAAAGCTGGGGGAAACTTATAATGGTGGAATGCAATTGCAAGTGGGACATAACCTAATTCTATTTCAGATGCTTCTAAGTGTTTAACAATACAGCCTTGTTAAACTTTTCCGCTTTCATTTGCCAGATTAGACCATGCGTTTGACATGAAGCGGGCGTCACGCAAGGGGCAGTTTGGACATTTGACATGTAATTTTTATTTAATTTTTTTTAGAAGCCAAAGGTTCTACGCACAAGAAAATATTATATACAAAAGAGGAAAATTTACAATTTAGAACCCTCACTCTTTAAAAGAGAGTAAGAAATATTAGTACCAGTCAGCTAATTGAATGATGATGATTTTTTATTTAGAAGAAAAAAGCTCCTTTTTTTTTGTATTTTCACAAGAGAAAAATGTATTAGAATACTCTGGGAAAGGATTCTAGGAGGCATACGGAGATGGATCATTTTTACCCTTTTGTTTTCTTTTTATCTTCTATTTTTTATTTTTATGGAAAACTATTTAATTGGCATCTCAAAAATGGCGCAGCGGAGAAGGAAAAGGAATTGATGAAAAGTTGATTTAGTAAATGAAAGTATTAAATTTTTTAATTAAGTTATGAATTTGAAATTTGAAAATGAGAAATATTACGTTGAAAAAGTTTTCTTTAAATTGAATTCGATAATATTCAAATTGAATTAATTGAAATATAACTTTAAATTTGGGTTGGTGATAAGAAAAGGGGGGAAGGGGGGACGAAAGTTGCATTTGCATTCACTCAAAACTTAGAAACCAACTCATCATAGGCATCAAAATCATCAAATCTTTGACCTTGCTATTTCTGAGTCAGTTTACAGGCAGGCCATATATGAACATCGTGCTTGTTAACAATCTGAAACAATAGTAGCAGTCAGTCAGAATATCCCTTTTGTGGGGGGCAGTCATTGATTTCTTACATCATGCATCACTATTCCCGCATTGTAATTTTCCCTTTAGACTTTTTTCACTTGCCCAAAATTCTTTCGGTGCTTATGATTTCATCGTAGATAAGAGTTGAATCGAAATCTTATTTAAGTGATATCAATGACCGGTCATTATTTTAACTAAACGTTGATAGATTTTGTTACTAAATTAACGGCACTTGCTAACATTAAGCACATTAAGGAGGCATTAATTTTGGATTTTGAATCAAATCCCAGCACATTGATATAAGTGTGGTATCAAGTTCTCTGGATCATGTTCATTTTGTCATTGCAAACAAATACTCCAAATGGATTAAATCCTTAAAAAAGTACAAAGGATAAGGAATAACAGGAAATGAAATAATTGTTGTACATATTAGAAGGTTGTGCTGATAGAAATGCCCCACCATATTAGTGATAGGGAGGTAAGGCAGGTTCCAAAGTACTGCTATCCTTTGTTTTCTGTCCCACAACCCCAACTTGTCAACATGAAATCCTTCCCACTTTAGCTCCAAAATTCGAGATCCGAAGCCGTTGTCCTGTCTCTTCTTTATCTTCTTCACTCCCCTCTCTCTCTCTCTCTCTCACTCTCACTCTCTCTCCCCCTTCCTATTAGTCATGGATTGCAACACATCAACATTATAATCGTAAAAATTGACAGGATGCCCAATGTGGCTGACTCAAAGATATGCTCTTTTTTTTTTCCATAAGAAAAAAGAAAAGAAATTGTCCTTCCACATTTTACATATATTCGCCATTGAAGACTTCTTATATAGAGATTACATAAACTAAATGCATTTCAGTGTCTTTACAATCTCGAGGTCATTTCCAATCCTTTCGAGTATTTTCAGGTCACCAGTTGTGGTTCAAAACTTTGTTTTGAAATGAATTAATGAGAGATTGCCGTTAAAAGAATGTGCGAAAGCCAAGTGCACAAAATTTGGAGCCACTACATTAAGGGGTTTTCTATGTCTATAATATGAGAAAATAATATTCATTATAATCTCGAAATTTATTTCATATCTTTTTCATAAAATAATTCAAGCAAAATGTATTTACTTCTAAAAAAAAAACCTTATTTTATCATAACCTAAGTACAAATTACACGACATTATATTAAATAAATGTAATAAACTGTTGATCCCATTCAGAAACAAATCTATGACTTTGATAGACATTCTCTACCATTTGCTCGCCGTAACTAATGGTTATTGGATTTTTTTTTGTTATATCGAGATTTAAATTCGAGATTATCGGTTTGGAAGAGAGTGATTGTGACCATTAGACTGTTCTTTTAGGACATGATCATAGGATTTTGGTTTCTAATGTCAAAACATTTGGAAATTTCATGTTCGAAACATAATTAGTCTGGCCTTTCAAATGCCAAAACGCTTGGAATACTACCTTTTAGTGCCAAAAATTTGCTCTCCTACGACATGGAAGCGGCATTTCATGCGACAATTTGGAGGAAAAAAATGTGTGACCAGAATTATTGTATATAAACAGATAAGGACTTTATCTAATTATAATCACACATTGCTTGCCTTATTCGTATTCACACATTGGTAGTGTGTGAGATGGTTATTACTAGCTAGGAGAAGAAAATAAAGAGCAACCCCACAAAAATTTTTAGGGTATGGAACCAATGGGAGAGCAACAAAATGGTGGTCCGAGTAGGATTTCCATTTTTGGGTGCGCCCTCGCTTGCTATCCACCTCTTGCCTCTCCTTTTCTTCTTCACAATTAATTACATTATCATCTCTCGTGTATTTATGTTTTATGTGCAAGAAAAGATATTGACCCTCAAAATTCCCCGTTGGTGACATTTCAGAGATAGTTTTTGGATTAATGATACACCAGTCTGTTGATGGTCAATCAAGTCAAAGAAGCTAGACCTAAAATTTTACCACCCACGACTATTAAAATACGAAAGTTGTGTGTTCGCCTCAAATTCTAATAACGTAAATGACATGTATTTTCTTTTGCTGGGAAAGGACACATTAAGATATATAATAATAAAATTGTTTATAAATGCTAAGTTGATTTGGTAGTTGAACACTCGTATTTCTTAAATAAGAATTTAAATTTGAATCATGTATATGAAAAAAATTTCAATTTCAAATATTGTATATAAAAAAAATAGATATTATGAGAGATTTGCTACTTAAGGGGTTTAATTTGACTCGAACTAAATTTAGTCAGATTCAATATGATTATTGAATACCAATGATTTATCCATTCCTTTCTATTTAAATTTTTGAAACAATTTATTGTTTATTGGGATCACTTCGGAAGTTTAGACATGGCTAACATTTTCATTCTGAATCAAAATAGAAACGAAATGCATAATCGATTTAAAACTTTGAAAATGATTTCAGTCCGATCATAAAATAAAAACTGCTGATTTGATTCTAATTTTCTAATTTTTAAAATTAAAAATTAAAATCTTTAAAAAGACTATGAAATCAAAATTGAGATTCGAAATTTGAAGGATCTTAAAAAAACTGAGAATCCTAAAAACCTGTAAAGAAAAAAACTTCGGAAAACATGTAAAACTGAGGGCATGTCCAGTTTGTAGGTTCAACATTTTAAGGGGATTAACATTTCGATTTATAAAAAGTCTTCAAATAAATTGACTTTCTCAACCAAACAAATGTGGAATAAGCCTGTACTCAACTGCAGATGATAGTAGCTGTGACCAGTCCCTCGGGGACAACTCAAGTGATAGAGCTTCCTCATTTTTACTCTCTCTTTTTCGGTTCGATTTTATTTGATTGCATCTTTTTGTATCAAAAAAAAAAGTAACTGTGACTAAGTTACTGGGAAGGGAATCGGACCGGCTTAAATCAGAATCAAAACCGGTCAATGACTTCTATTTTGAATGGAAGGAAAGTAAATGTTCAGGTTCCGATTCCTTCCATCAAGAAACCAGTTATTGGAATCATTATCGGACAGAAATTGTAGAATTGTAAATTTAGAAAAAAAATAGAAAAAAAATAAAAAAAAAAAAAAAAAAGAAAAAAAAAAAAAATAAAAAATAAAAATATAAAAAATTAAAAATAAAAAAATAAAAAAAAAAAATATATATATATAAATAAAAAAAAAAAAAAAAAAAAAAAAAAAAAATATATAAAAAAAAAAAAAAAAAAAAAAAAAAAAAAAAAAAAATATAAAAAAAAAAAAAAAAAAAAAAAAAAAAAAAAAAAAAAAAAAAAAAAAAAAAAAAAAAAAAAAAAAAAAAAAAAAAAAAAAAAAAAAAAAAAACAAAACCCACCCCCCAACCCCCCCCCAACCAAAAAAATTAAAAATATAAAATATAAAAAAAAAAAAAAAAAAAAAAAAAAAAAACAACCCCCCCCCCCCCCCCCCCCCCAACAAAAAAAAAAAAAAATAAAATTATTTATTATTATTTTTTTTATATATATTTTTTTTTATAAAAAAATTTTTTTTTTTTTTTTTAAAAAAAAAAAAAAAAAAAAAAATATAAAAAAAAAAAAAAAAAAAAAAAAAAAAAAAAAAAATTTTTTTTTTATTTTTTAATATAAAAAAAAAATTTTTTTTTTTTTTAAAAAAAAAAAAAATTCCCCCCCCCCCCCCCCCCCCTTTTTTTTTTTAACCCATAAAATTTTTTTTTTTTTTATAATTTTTAAAAAATATTTATTTACTTTTTTTTTTTTTTAAAAAAATATTTTTTGGGAAGAAAAAAGGGTCACAACCATATTTTCTTAAATCAATCAAAGACAGAATCTTCCCATGATCTCATTCTTAATGAGAGTTTGGGGGGTTGTAGAAATTATTGTTCCTTTCTTTAAAAAATAAGATTCCAAGCTTCAAACATACACTTAAAGCCACATAATATAATCAAAAAAAAAAAAAAAAAAGAAGTCCCGGATTTAAAACTTGAAATATATGTTCAAATGATTCTAAGAGCATATGATTCTGGATTAAGATACCACAATATGCCTTTAAATGGATGGTAAAATGCACTTATCAATGAAGAATATCCCCCTTTAATCAAAGCAAAAGAAACAAGTCCATGTTGCTTTATTTTTTTCCCTACCACTGGTGATATTCGGAGTTATAGTCTGATTAATTCAATTCAAACGTTTGCGGGACTTTATTTAAGGGACGAATCTCCCAATATAATCTTTTTTATTTTCAAATTTTAAATTCAAAATTTGATTAAACGATCTAACATACTGTCCCACTAGACCGATTGTCTGTTAATGATGTTGCTTCATTTCAATCGGATTGAAAATCCTTATTATCATCTTTCTCTCACCTTGATGAACCATTTCAAGCATATACTTCCTTTTAAATACAGTAATGAGGATGGTTCGACACTAAGTTTATCTACATTTTGTTGGGGTGGGTCTCCGCAACATTAGATCATAGCCACCATGGATTTTTCCTTAGTATATGCTCTAACTTTGCATCTTTCTAGTATGACCATTCCATCCCAACCCCGTGGTTTGGATATGCGGTCGGTAAGCAATGATTCTGATTCCCAAAAACGTGCTAAGACCCACAAAACTTTTCTAGAGAAGTTTGGAGGGATTTTGCATTGCATGATATAGTGATTTGTTAATCAATCAATTGATAAATGATAGATACCATATGTTGAGTGCCTATTACATAGGGAAGTCTCTATGGTTTCTTTAATCCTAATAGTTCCCCGAAAGGCAATCTTATGTTAGGCATCAAAGATTATACTTGCTGCGGGTGAGGTGCATGGATTCTCAAAATGGTGTGCCTAAAATTCCAATCTAGTTAAAGAGAGATAGTGTTGAGCAGGAGGATAGGACTTGGAACCTTCCATGTGTAAATGTAAGCGCAAAAAAAAAAAAAAAAAAAAAAAAAAAATGAGAAAAACAATTTACTTTTACCTGGTATTTGCTTATCATGATGTTAATTTTAGAATTGAAGTAATATTTGTTATGAAAAAGTTATAAAAATATTTTTTTTTTTTTGAGGCAAACCCCAAACGGGGGAGGGATCTAGCCTAAATTTATCAGTACAAAAAATGGACGGGACATAATAAAAAATATTATATATATATAGCTTTTGAAAATATGGAATAACTAACAAAAAAATATCATAGCTAATAGAAATTGAATAAATCAAGTATGTGAGAAAATTAGGATCACTTTTGTAAGCAAGAAGTAACATTTTTCTAGGGCAGACCTGCCTAAATTGCATGAAATTTTAGAATGTTCCCTACAAGTTGTTACCTTGTGTACTAATCTTAAGCCAAATCATGGGAGTTTTTAGTACAAATTAAGTCATTCTTTGGATTTGGAATCGTAACCTTATTTTCTTATTATCGCGAATCTCGACACGGTTAATGTATGTGACAAGTGCACGTGCACCTGGCTAGAAATTTCCAAATAACTTCTGATTCCATGGTATAAGAACTTTAGGTTTTCCTTTTCCTTTTCTTTTTCTTTTTTGGTTTCTATAAAAGTGTTACATAAATCGTAATGGCAGAGCGATGCTCCTTTCAAAACAATAGTTCTTTTCTAACTCCCTTCAACATCCTTGCCATCTAAATTGAGAAACAATACAATTTCAATTGCATTGGCTACCCTCCACAAAAGAACCATGTCTAAGTTCATCACTTGGTATGACTTACTAATCATGGGTTAGATCCTTCCATTGCCTATTCTGATTGTGACCCTGTCATGGTTATCACTTATAAGAGCACTAAAAAAGCTCCTAATCATTTGCAATCTGCAAAACAGATTTCTTCTCCACCCAAATATGGCAGCCCGATGAACAACGCTGTTCCACCTAGTTAAAGCATTGATCTGATAAGGTCTGCTATGATTTAAAATGGCTACATCGCCACACAACATGTGCCCCAAAAGCATACACTAGCCCGCCTCTCTTTCGTCGTATTAAGAAGAAAAGAAAATAAATGTTTGGTCCATGGATGTCTTTGCTTTCTCTGCTTTATAGACTAACAAGTTGAAAGCATTAATAAGTTGGCCATTTTCCAATCAATTCCCCATATGATGGGTAAAGCCTTATCATGTCTATCCCTAGAAACATTTGATTGTAATCTTTTTTCAATGACCTAAGCCTATTCAAATCTTAATCAGCAAGCTTTAGCGGTCGAATAAACAAATTGTCTATGTTTATTTAAATGTCAAGTCATGTGAGTTACGTGTACGTGTTTAAGGTAGGTACCCGCAGGTTTGGCAAATTTAGTCCTAAATTTATTCTATTTTTGCGAAAATGAGAATGTTTCATTGCAGTCCAACAAAACAGCCAAGTTTAGGTTAAGTAGTTTATCGTAGTTATAGGGCACTAAAAATGATTCTGATACTTCCCCACCTAAGACTAGAAAAGCAGTGTCACCATCAAGGCATATATGTAAGGTTATGATGACTTGGGATGAGGAAGATAAAAGAATTCCCATTACAGAGTCCATTATCATTATCCTTTGTTATGATTTTAGTATTAAGCCCCTGTCGTAGCCTTATGCATATTCTTCTTACATCACCCACTTTCTCCTTGTGCCTTAGACGACGATGGCTACTGCCTTTGAAATCGAACGTAGTTGGAATAGGATGCTTTATGGTAGGGAAAATGATGCTTGGGATGACCAAACAGTATTAGATTCCTCATCTAGTCAATAATTTTTTTAGGTAGCAGTAGAGATTTTAAGATTAAATCTCATTTGGAATTTATTAATGGAACAAAACTGTTATTATTGTATGAACCCAATTCTTTTTACTAAAAAATTGGGGAAAAAAAAAAACATTGTCTCATTGCTCATTAGATGAAGGGTTTCCTTTTTTTCTCTTTTTATTTATTTATTTATTTTTTTGTTTTCACTGATCAGTATCTGGGTTTGGTCCAACTAATCTAATTCGAGTACTGTGAGGCTCATTATGAGGTTGGTTTTCCTAAATCTATTTTTTCCGTTCTCATAGCTCAAATCTGAAATCTATAATTAATGGAGTACAACGTCCAATTGTTATGCCCATAGGAGTTTGGTCTTTTTTTTCTTTTTAAGCCCACTGGGGCTTTTAGCTTGTGTGTGTGCTATCACATACCGGTGCAACTTGACTTGAAAATAGTCCTATGAGTTGAACAAATTGAGACAACAGATCTTTGATAAGCCGACCCAAGTATGGTGCAAAAAAACATGTGATGCATTTCACTTGGGAATGTCGAGGGCTTGCAAATGTGAACTCCAGGAGGGATGGAGCTTGCTCGGGCATTATCCATTGATAATGACATGGATGAAATGTGCTCTTTATATACTCGGTATATTCTTGGCTCTAAGGCAGAGCATGTTATCAAAAATTTATATGAAACTTTGTTAAAATTATGTGAGTTTTTAATAAAGAAATTATTGATATAATAGTAAATTTAATCTTTTTGTGAAACTTTTTTTTATTTATTTATTTTTACAGAATCCGTATTTTTTGTACAATTATTTCAAATAAAAAAAATATATAGAATAAAAATAAGTCACTACAAGAAAAAGACCTTTAGTAGCTACCAAAAACCACAGATAAAGATCTTAACAACCGCTAGGAAAAGTTCCGAAATCTTCTTCAACGGCTAAAATTTTTGCCGGCTATTTTGATGCTGGTAAAAGGTTTTACCGGCGGCCATGATCGCTGCAAAGGTCTGGGCATTTGCCAATGGCCAAGGTGGCCGCTGGGATAGATCAGTCTTTACCAGTGGCCTTGACCGCTGGCATAGGTGGTTTACGATATTTTTTGCAGCCATAAGGTGATCACTTTGCTTGCCCTCCATAAGTCCTTTGCTCTCCCAATTTTTCTGTCTTTTTGTGACTACCATTCATTATTGGATTAATGCACAACAATGGGCTAAGGAAATCAAATGGGCTACGGAAAAGCATTTATCAAAATGGATCTTATTTAATCTTTTCTATATCTCCAAAACATTAAGCAAATCTTACCCAAAAAGGGAATTAATCCTCAAAATAATCATTCAATCTAATCAGAGTATTAAAAAAAGCTGCATATAAATATGGAAAGGTCCCTCGCTTGAAGAAACCACAAATGTTTTGCAAAATATAGAAACACTTACTACGCCAATGAGCTTAGCTCATATCACGTCTTCTTCCTCTTTATAATGATCTTGATTTCGAATTCGGGTCTTTATTAAAAAAAAAAAATAGAAATAGAAACACTTCCTACGTCTTGTACCATACGATGCATAGCAATTGCACCACAGGCTAGTGCTCCAAATTGTTAAAATCACAATAATAATAATAGTGCATTTATCCAAACAAAAGCACGTACTTAAAAAAAAATAATAAAATAAGGAAAAGTAGACTTTTTAAATTGAACTCATAATGGAGTGGTAATCATTTCTTAGCATAATTGGTCCACGGCGAATTTAGTACTATATAATGCTCATAATTAATTACCTTAATTTTGGCATTTTTGTGGAAAAAAGTGAAAAACAATAGCAAGTTGAGTGCTCTTGCAGATCTAACGGGTTTTTTTTTTTTTCAATTTCTGTTAAGAAATTTTGTTGAATAAATTCTTTTCTCTGTAAAAATAGTTTTTTATAAAAAAAATTTAAAAAATAACTTTTAAGAAAAAGCTATTAGGAGTTTTTTTTTTTTCTTTATTTTTTATACGTCTGCTTTTTTATTTCTTTTTATTTCATTTATATTTTCACTTGAAAAATATAAAATTTTAAATATATACATATCATAAATTCACTTATCTCATCTCCCTCAAATCTAGACTTTTCTTCTTTAACTTTAACTTTTTAATTTCCCGTTTGGTAGGACTTTTTTTTTTCAACTTTTCTTCTCCTTATAAGAAGAAATCATGTCAAACAAATTTTTTTCTCCTTAAAAGTAAATTTTTATGAATAAAAATTTAAAAAGTAGCTTTTAAGAAAAAACTCAAGGGAGGAGTTTTTATTTCTTCTTATTTTTTAATTCCCAATTTTTAAAAAAATATATTTCTTTTTATTTCATTTATATTTTCACTTGAAAGATATGAAATTTTAAATATGTGCATGTCATAAATTTATTTACCCTCATATTTTTGAGTTCTGGATACTTTTACGTTAACTTTTAAATACTTTTAACTTTATTTCAAAATTATAAAATCAATTTGTTTTTAAAATTAAAAATACGAAACAAATTTTAATTTTATTTTAAAAGTTATTATTTTTTTTCTCCTTATAAGAAGAGAAAAATTAAAAAAAAATCCCGTCAAATAGACACTTAATTAGGTGGATCCTAGAGGTTCCATCTTTTGACATTTTATTTATTTTTATTTTTTAATAGATAAATAAAAGGAGCCATCGCAATGCTTCGTGTACGTGTTGCTACTTGTGAAAGTTTTGAAGTTCGATAATATTTTGTTTAAGTTATAATCTTCTACCACAATGTCAGGTAATCGCAAATCTCTTTATAACTTGACAGATTGAAAAGTACCTTTGTAAATGATTTTTGAGTAACCAAATAAATTTTGGGGATATGAAATGTATGTCGTTTCGGTCTGTGCAGCCACTTCACTACTTTAAATTAAAAGTATTTTTCAATTACATTAAAACTTAAAAATTGATTAAAAAATTATAAAACTTTACTAAAAATATAATTATAAAGTGATCATTTCATTGATAAATTTTAACATTATAGATTTTTTTTTTCCCCCTTTTGATGGTGTCCTACGGGCTTCGCGCATTTTCTTTTCGTTTTCTGCTGCCATGGTTGTTGTGTGTGAGACAGAGATATGAGTCAAGCTAATGCCTACCATTATCATTGTCATTGTGATCGGTGCGATCATTATGGGATTGGGTCATACTGGGCTGGTTCTGGGCGATTCCGAGTAACATGGCCCAAGAATCACGGGTCAATTTGGCTGTGGTTTCTAGACTTCTCCCGAATCATGCCGGGTCGATTTCAAAAGAATTTACTTAGAGCCGGCCTAATCTGCTGAGCCAAACTCGGTGTGTGAAGTCAGTTCAACGGTTCTTTCTTTTTTTTTCTTTTTTTTTGACCTAGCCGATTCCATAGCTGTTGGAACCGGCTAGGTCAGTTCTGTACCAATTTCGATTCCGTGCCGGGCCGGTTCCCGGTTCAAAAACATAAGAAACCAAACCACCCGTGTACTGTAATTGGGTCGGTTTGGTTTTGATTCACTGTAGTCCTGACCAATTTTTGATTCAGGCTTTTATGGGGTGGTTGGGTCGATTCTGACCTAGAACCGGCCTATGCCCATCTCTAGATCATTATCTCAATCTCGACCGCATGAGAATGCTACCTCAATTAGCAATAGTTGTCACAAACCGGTTGCTATGGCGGCCAAACAATGCCATATATTTAGGATGTGGGAGTAGTATTTTATATAATTTGGAGCCAGTTGTGGACATATATTCTCTTGTAGAATCACTTGGATTTTATTTTCCCATTTTGGCTAGCTAGTCACACACACACACACACAGTATGCACTATGAGCAATAGAAAATGCAATCTTTTTATTAAAGGGGTGCCAAGGCCACACCAAATAGCAAGATACCGATCATCATTACCCTCTTCCTTAAACCTTGTATCTAATAAGGCTATCTATTGCTGCTATCCTTTGGTTCCTTGATCAACTCATACACATTGATGTTACCGACTTTGCATAACTTGCTTTGATCCAAAGGAATGATCTTTGCTTTAATCAAGTCACATATTTTTTGTTGGTTTGTTTTATTTTATTTTTTCATCGATCGATTTTTGAGTTTTATTTAATTAATCTGAATTGAATATTATAAAATCTATTAAAAAATTGACTCTCTTAATTTTTTTTCTCCGAACACCCGTTCTGGTTTTTGATTACAAAGTCTTTGCGTTTTCAATAATCAACTAAAAAAGATCCATTAATGCACACAGTCTTATATGTTTTATATGCATTTTGCGTGCCCGTTTCTGAACAACAATCTTTTTTGAACACAGGGATGGCATTTCGTTTTGCACATCTTAAAGGATATAGATGTGATTTGATCTATAATTGTCTTCATTAATGTCGGGATTATGGAAAAAGTGCCGATGTTTGCCCTCGGTAACAACGTTTGACAGTTTTTAATATCAATTCAGTAAATATAAAGTACAACTTTTCTCATGCCTCCACGCACAAGTGGAGAAAGGGGGAAAAAAAAAATGAAGATCATTTGAAATGTTAGGGACATCGAACGTTTGGCAAACTAAAATTTGAAATTAGATATCACTTTTTTAGTATAAATTAGTGGGACATTTGACATTCAGGGGTAAATATTTAGAATAATTTGGGATATTATATATGCTTATATTTATAATTAATTAAAATAATATATATTATGAAATATATCGGAAACTTAAGTTTCAAAACATGTATTTTGTATTTGGTGTGTTTTTGAGTAAGTATTGTTATAGATTTTGATACAAATTTATTAATATTTTTTTCTCTTTTATTACTTTTCTTTATTGACCTATAAAAATTTATTAATTACTACCAACCCAATCCCATTAACATTAACTTTTCAAAAATAAAATAAATATATGAACCCCTTTATACTTATATTCTTTTATTTGATAATTAAACACGATAAATAAATTAAAATAGATAATTTTTATTTTTAAAATATATCAATTTTAATACTACATATATCATGAGGACTCTTACAAGGCATGTTTTGAGGCTTAACTTGCTTACAAAGAGCATCCAAAAAGATTGTCCAATATGCAAAACTTGTTGGGACTTTTACCATAAATATCATATGATGCATACCAAAAGTAATTCAGACCTAAAATATATAATATTTTACATGAGTCAATCAATGTGTCTATATCTATAATTAGTATTTATGTTCATTTATTTACACATATTAATCGATTATTACATAAACAAACAATTAAATAGCACGCTTCCCTTCTCTGGAAATCGACTTCAAAGTTGACTCTAGTTTGCGAAGAGAAGAAAAACCACCATATTTTTCAGATTTTGTGTAATTTTTACATTATTTTCGAAAATAACCCCTTTGTTTTTGAGATCCTTGTACTGCCATGGATTCCTTTTCTTCAGAGCGCAGCGCGATTGCAATTCCTGTGGCAAGTGATCCTTTGTATATTAATTACAAGTGAAATAAATCTCTTCAAAAAAATTCTTATGCATTGATTTCTAAAAAGTCCATTATTTATTTTAATAAATATTACATTAAAACAATTTTGGTTTGAACAACAATTCTTTGGGATTGCTAGATTTCCGGGGGGGGGGAATGACAACAGATTAGTGGTAAATTTTACTCGACAAAATCGATTATAAAAAATATTTATTTAAAAAAAGAAATAAAAAGAAAAAAAAAATAAAAGAAAAAGGAAAAAAAGAAAAGAAAAGGACCAATTCCAACTCCGAACAAGGCAAGCATTCGGAGACAGGCCTCGTGTCTTGTAACAACTGGCGGTCCAGCCCAAACTGTTCTCTCTCTCTCTCTCTCTCATTCCAATTTCAAAATTTCCCAATTACCAGAAATCAGACCAAGAAGTTTACGTTTTCCGACCACCACACGCAATTTCTCTCTTTTTAAAATGCAATCTCAGATCCTCCCTGTGACCATTTCTCCTTCTCTCTCCTCATCACAACCGTCGCTGACGTCTTCATCCCCGATGATTACGATGACGTCAGCATCCGACGATCACTGGACTCGTCTTCTGATTTCTCCATCAGTCGACGAAGAGAAGACTCTGGAGAAAGTGCCCATGATTTCTAGGGTTTCTAGTTTCCCTCGCGAAATTTCATCCATTAGTTCGAGTCGCAGTGCTGCCAATTTCTATCAGCAAAGACGACGTCGTATTGCGGGCGAAACTTCCCTCCACTCTCTCTCTGGTACTCGACGGCAGTCGTTTCGTCACGATGTGAGACATGCCGCTTCCGAGACCTTCTTGATCACTCGTCTCAGCTTTAAGCTATTACGATATCTAGGGTATCAATTTCTTTTTGGGTTTTGTTTTTCTTGTTCTGGCAATCCAATTACAATTGCTGCGAGCCCTATTTGAATTTCATCATAACATAAGGCTAGGTACTGAGAACCAGTTCCAGATCACCTTGAATTCCTTTTAGCTTCGAGGGTTGGGGATTAAATTCTCATGAATTTGCCTGTGCCCGACATAGATAGGTCTTCTCGGCAAGCAGGGACCTTTGTCGCATTGCCTAGAAACTCCTTACTGCCTAACCCAAAAACAGGGAGCCCTTTTTATCCCATTCAACAACATGATTTGAATTGAGGTGTATACTAAGTTGTATAGACAATTTTATAAATCCTTTTCGTGTTTGCAATAACTTCTTTGCTAATCAGATAAGTAGAGAGAGATGGCTTTGCTCGAATCAAAATAAATGGAACTGCATTTGGGTAGAATAAAATTTTAGTGGAGAGAGGAGGTCGAAGTAGAGAAATGTGCCAAGCTGTAACTGTTAACTATCAACAAATGCACGTATGTTAATCCAGCTTTGTTTGTTGTTTTTCCAACCAAATTGAGTAATGTGATCTTTCTATGTGTGTGGGTATCTGTTCTATTATTGTGAAAATATTACAATAGTGCGTTTAGGCTATTGACATGATTCCATGCCCATTTTATCTGGGTTGGGATGTGAAGGAGAATTTGGTCAGGCTTCTCTCGTCATCCCTAGTTCTAGCCTTTTCAAGAAGATGGAAACACAATAAGCTCTGAAAATAGAAAGAACAAGATTAAATTTTGCAAATCTAGATATATATATATATATATATATATATTTATAGTGCATAATCTTGGTCTGTAATCCTGTAACATTATGAAATGAGATTCTTTCTGATAATCTGTATTTTCAGGGTAGGCTACAGATGGATCATAAGATTTCTTGCTCTTGGTTGTTATGCAATGCTGCTTCTACCTGGTTTTATTCAAGGTTTGAAATTTCCTTGGATACATGCAATGTAATGATTCCTTGGATACAAGTTCTTCTTCTTCTTCTTCTTCTTCTTCTTCTTCTTCTGTCCTGGACTTTGCCATTGGGTTATAATATTCCTTGTCACAATTCTGTACATTATAGTTCTCATATTTGTAGGATGCAGATATAAATATCCAGTTTGGTGGAGCATAACTAGTCTGCTAGTCCTTTGCAGTTGGATATTACTACTTCTCTGGTCAAGTCCGCAGAAGTATAGTTTATGGTGATCAACCGAGGAATAGGTACTATTAGAAAATTAACCTGTGCTGGCACATAGTTACAAATGGCTTTGCATCTTTCAATCTATCTTTGTTTTTTGCTGATTAATTATTCTGTTCTTTTGGTGGCAGGCTGGATCTCTATCTACCTAAAAATATTGATACGCCAAAGCCAGTTGTTGCGTTTGTAACTGGTGGAGCCTGGATAATTGGGTAAGTAATAAGTTATGTTGCATGGTGTCACAGGCCTAGTTTTTCCCACAAGCTAGACACGTGCAGTGCACACTTGGATACAACTATTCAAGAGTGCCAGCGAACTATTGTAATGCAAACATGTATTTGTTAAGCGGTGTTTTGAGTATAAAAAGAGTGAATGACACAATAGTAAACATATCAAACAAACAAAAATGCATGATTTAGGGCAACAATAAACTTTATTAACTAGTAAGAAGAATTACAACTTGATAGTGATGGAACTCTTGGTCAAGGATGCCTTTTCTCTAAGTTGTGAATTATTGTAGGCCCACAGGAGAAAATGTTGAAATGGCCGAGGAGCTTTATGGGGCTTTTTTGGAGTTAGGCATTTTTTTTTCCTCGCTCACAAACTTACAACAGATCATGGCACACATCATACTTTTTCCCTGAAAATTCACAAGCTCTCCTCAACCTTCTAAAATTACCTAAAATAAATATATTTGAAAATATAAAGTAGCCAAACATTTTGCTTTATTACAAAATAAGTCTACCACTACAAAGAGCTACTTCAAAATGAATTAAGTTTTGAATTTCGGGATGAAATTTCTTGTGGATAAGGCATAGCCGCATGTCAAAGTTGGTGTAGGAACAATAGACCATGACACATGGACACATCTATAAAGGAAACATGTTCATATAACACAGTTTATCATGTATGACACTTTTATGTCACATTAAATATACAATATACAGAAGGTTTCAACAGTGTCTATATTTTAAATAGACTCAGAATCAACCATTTTTATGCACAAAACTTAGACATAAGTATGTACTTTTTACGTTGTGATCGATAATTTAATAATTAGTTTGTGCTATTCACATACTTGCTTATTCTCAATTATATAATTGTGGCCTCCCGTGCCCTACATTGTATAATATTGGCCCTATGCTATGTTTTTGTTATTTTATAGATCCTGCTCATCCTGTCTCATACATAATGAAGGTGTAAGTTCCTTACATATGAAAATGTTACATAGTTTATGCTTGTAAACACAAATATATAATGCAATAGTGCACATATTGTCTTGAGAATGAATAATTTATATTCATTTGCCATTGTTCTGCAAAACAACATTACAATGAGCTTCATAAAGCATGTATCGCAAACTAAGTAACTCGGTGCTTTAATGATGGTTATATGATTTGCACGCCTTGGTACAAAGTATCTAAAAGGAACTATTATACGCTTTCACCAAATATGTTATTAAATTTTATCATATTCACAAACTTTATTACTATAATCCATCTGATAATTCCCACCCTCTTCTATGTGGCCATATCTACATATTGCATATTTATTCTTGATAACATCTGACAGCCTCTTCCTACTGCAGCTACAAAGCATGGGGCTCGCTTTTAGGACAACAGTTATCAGAAAGGGACATTATAGTAGCCTGCATTGATTACAGGTGATTCTTGAGAGAAATGTGATTTGATGAAAAGATGTGAACAGCATTACCTATGTTCTTTGCACACATTTTGGTGCCCTTCTTGTGTTTTATCTCCAGAGCAACTTGAAGAGATATGCCCAATTTTACTATATCCTTTATCCATCCTATGGCCCTTTTTTTGCATTCTATAAGCAAGTTTAAGGTTTGCAGAGCTATACCTTTGACTCACTGAGAAAGTTGGCTAGGTCATATGTTTGTAGTTTTACTGTCATGCCAACCCTGGTTGGGTTTTAATACTGTTTACAATGTTAATGCCACAGAAGTTTACACATAATGACTAAAGTGTTTGGTCAAAATGAGTTGTGTTTTACCACTAAAAAAGAATAAATAGATCACTAGTAATGTGCCCCATGCCAAGTGTTAAAACATCCCAATTGGATTGATGGATTTTCATTCGGAAACCATAATAACATGTTTTATTTCTCTTTCTATTTTTAATACCAAATCAAAGGTGTGGGTGCTTCTTCCTGACTTTTACTTTCAGAAGTTTCCCTCTTCCTTTGAATATTATAACCGTTTTTTTGTTTGTCTTTCCTGATTGAAATTGCTTCCATTCACTTACTTGTTGAGGTGTACTTGCAGAAACTTCCCTCAAGGCACCATTAGTGATATGGTGAAGGATGCCTCTCAAGGTATTTCATTTGTATGCAACAAGATAGCTGAGTATGGAGGTGATCCCAACAGGTAATCATTGTATCATTGAATGATTTTATTGCATGGCTCGCAAGCTTTGCTGAGGAGTTTTTTGGTTACCATTCTCCTTGGTTAGGATTTACTTAATGGGGCAGTCAGCTGGTGCTCATATAGCTGCTTGCACTCTCTTGGAGCAGGCAATTAAAGAAGCTGGAGAAGGAGAGAGCACCTTGTGGAGTGTCTCCCAGATAAAGGCTTATTTTGGTTTGTCTGGAGGGTATGCATATCTTTCTCTGCTGAAGTTGTTTGAATTCATACAGTTATTTTGGAGATATGGATTTATCAGGCCTTTAATTATTATCAATCTGATAACTGGACAACTAATAGATAGTTGGCTATGTGCACCGAGGATTGCCAAAATTTTGTTCTTGGTCCTAACAACTTTACCACTTCAATTTTCTAGCTCAACCAAAACATAATTTTGGAATATACTTTAATTTTGTGAAACTTACTTATTTTAACAAAATTACTGTCAAAAAATAAATTTTGGTGGAATGTACTTTAATTTTGTGAAACTTATTTTGACAAAATTACTGTCAAAAAATAAATTTTGGTACATATAAAAAAATTTCTAGACACTACCTTATAAGGGTCTATAAAATATGTAGGTGTAAAATATGTCATGTTAATGGAAAAAATATATGAACTAGCAGCACCAAAGAAACATCTCTCTAGCTTTACTTGGCACTGGTTTCACACAAAGAAGGCATAGATTACATACCATTTTCCTTTTGACCTCTTTGAACAGGTACAACCTGTTTAATCTGGTGGACTACTTCCATAGTCGAGGTCTATATCGTTCAATTTTCTTGAGGTATGCACTTCACTATGGTTGTTGTTAATTACACCTTCAAGTTTACTCTCTGTAATGTAATTTGTAATTGATGGCTCTGGAATTTGTGTAGCATAATGGAAGGGGAACATTCATTGAGAAGATTTTCTCCGGAGGTGATGGTACAGGACCCAACCATAAAAACTGCTGTTTCTCTGTTACCACCAATAATCCTATTTCATGGGACAGCTGATTATTCCATTCCATCAGATGCCAGGTACTCGTCTTCTAAACTAAGTGTTAAATGTCCTTGTTTAAATCAATTGTGCATCTGATATGAATCAAAATTATGGCCTTTAAAAAAGAATGATGTGTTAAAAAGTAGCTTCCTCCCCAACAAAAAAAAGGAATATATATATATATATAGAATATATTATGTATATGGTACCTTATAAATTAGACCCAATAAAAGGGATGGGAATAGAAGCTGTAGTGTTTTGGTTGCTCTGATAAAAAAATAATGGTATATCTTATGGTGTATAAGTTGGTTGCTTGGGCCTGTTAATCGAAGTTGTGTGGGAATCATGAGCAACTGAACGGAGCACTTTAGTAATATAAAGCTTACTCCAAAAGGTTCTTGCAGATACATTAATAGCTGTAGTGTTTCATTTGCTTGTTTGTCTTAATATCATGTATCCAGTGTGAAGTTTCTTTACTTACTACCCAGCTGATTCAACCTAGTTCCTATGAGCAGTTTTCATGTTCTGGTGTTCCAGCTCTTGACTTGGATCATTAGTCATTACACATGTTTTGATGTACAAACCATGCACAGATAATGTCCTATATGTCATCTTTTGCAAAGCAATTTTTGGGGTTTGAGAACACAGATGAATACTGCCAAGATATATGGACTTGATGATAAATGAGTGGCTTTGACTTGTCCTTGCTGTACGTGTAGTCTAATGCATAAGTAATTCATCTTGATGATAAATGAGTGGCTATGAATTGTCCTTCAATGTGCCATTAAGTTATTTTTATGTTTTATCTTGTGCAGCAAGAATTTTGCAGACACCCTTAAGAAACTTGGTGTTAAAGCTGAAGCTATGCTATATGAAGGCAAGACTCATACAGACCTGTTTCTTCAGGTACCTAATATGAGCGATGCTTGTGGTTATTTCTTGCTTGGTTAAGCTAACAAGGCTGTATGACTGTTCTTGTGTCTATACGGAAGCTCTCTTTTGAGTTTCTTTCGAAGATAGTTCTTGGCCTGCATTACTTTCAATCCAATTGTTTACATGGGTATTTAATCGTGCCAAAAAGTACTGGGTAATTGCTCACATGATCATTACTTTTGTTTGCCAATTTCTTGCATAGGATCCTATGAGAGGTGGCAGAGACGAGATGTTTGAGAACTTAGTAGCCTATATTCATGCAGATGATGAGGAAGCCCGTGCAAAAGATGCTGTGGCACCTCCTAGACGGCGTCTTGTCCCTGAGCTGATGTTAAAGTTAGCTCACGCGGTTAGCCCATTCTAGTGCTTGCGGCATGCCTTACTTGTTGATACCAAAATTCCAAGTTATAGAAATTTTTTTTTTTTTTTTTTTTTTAAATTCCCTTAAAATTCGGGGCAAATTTCCCTGTTTGTATACTTATTAACTGTGTTATTAGTTATGAGGCGTGAGATTACAGAAAACTTTAATAGCACCATCGTTCATGTAATATTTTTGCAAGGGCTTCCAAAAGAGACGCTTTTAATGCTGTGAAAAGAAATTTTACATATATGAACCATGGGCTCCAAAGACAGTTTGGTAGTTTGTCATGGTTCACTGATTTATCATGTAATGGATCTACATCATAGATTCAAATCTAATAAAAGAATTCAATCCAAAAGATCAATTTATTGGGTGAGTTTCTTGAATTTAAGTATTTCTATGATTTCTTTTGTGGATCTAAGGTGAGATTTGTAATATTATTTACCCCTTGAGAAGTCGAACATCCATCGACGACTATTACTTTGGATTTTTCATGATATCAGGTAGCCCTTTTCCTCTTTGAATGGTTCTTACTGTGACAACATGTAGTCTTATTTTTTTTTAGACGGCTCTCATTTCGGTATCAGATAGTCATTTTCTTTTTCTGATGGTTTTCACTTAGACACCAGGAAGCATTTTTTCCTTTTGGACGGCTCTTACTCTAGTATCAGATAGCCATTTTTTTCTTCTGATGGTTTTCACTTCGACACCAGGTAGCATTGTTTCCTTTTGAATGGCTTTCATTCTGAACCTTATCAAGCACTAGGTAATCCTCTTCCAGATAACATTTTTCTATGTTAGACCGGAGGTTCTAATATTAATTTGTTATGCGATCACTAATTTATCATGGATTCACGTGATAACCTCAAACTCAATAAGAGAACTCAAACAAAAAAATCGACTTATTAGGTGAGAAAATCTCTTAAATTTAAATAATTTTATGATTTATTTTATGAATTTAATTTGAAATTCGTAATATAGTAGTTCTCAGAGATCAACAAGTACTCGAAGAGTGATTTACTATATATATTTATTTTTTTGGTATAAATTATCATGTGATAATTATATTATTTGACTAAATTCATTTAAAGTCGTATTAGACTCTTAAAGCGTAAGATTCTTTTAATATCTATTTTTTTATATATAAAACTTGGATCGAGACCTTCCTCAAGAATACTATTATCCAGAGAGTGAACTATTTTGCCACTTTTTGGGCCCCCAAAATATTTTTTACATTCATTTATTCTAAATAAATCCAAATAAAATTGTATACATTTTCTTAAATGAAATATAATTTTTATATAAAAATATGATACAATTCATAAAAAGAAACTTGACACCCAAAAAAATTTTTTGTTTTGTTTCTGTTTTTGTGTTTTTTTTTTTTTTTTTTTTTTTTTTTGTTTTTTTAAATGAGCCAACCTTAACATAACCTTAAAATACACACATTAAATCTAGTTTCCTCCGTAATTGAGAGGCATGGGGAAATTAGCAACCCAGTTTGACTGCCTATTCCATGTTGTTCTTTATAAGCTGGTTTTCCATTTCTTTTAATATATTCAAAGAAGTCACGAACGCCAAGTTACTTATTATTTAATTATTTATATTTCTGGTGGCAAGGAGGAGGTATTGATAGCTAAACTGTAGGCTTGTGAATGTATCAGTATTACACGGAAACAGTTGGGGTTGTGGCGGCGTAACACAGGATTCCAGGCAGAGAAGTTCAAAAAACTGCACTTGTATATTTAAACAACTCTGTCTCCTGGTTCCTTTCCCTAGCAACAGGTGATGAGTTCGTGCCAGTCAATAAGCTGTAGTAGCAAAAAAATGGCAGCCAAAACAGCTAAGATGCTTGGTTTTCTCTTGATATGTATTCTTGTAGCTCCACCTTCTGTAGCCGCGAGGAGAATTGCACATATTTCCCAACATGGTGAGGTTTTATATGTCACCCCCTCTTCTCTCTCTCTCTCATATATTTTGACCAACTTGTAGATGGTACAGGAGACAATACAAGTAGGTCTGAAAGTAGTAGTCTTTCTAGCTCCACACCTCATGTGCCGGATTCAACCATCAGGACGTCGCATTTAACCCCAAGTACTTTTCTTTATTTTCCTTTTTTTCCCCATTACATTAAAGTGAGAAAGAAAAACCTTAATTTTGTTTGGAATTATTTTTATTTAAAAGTGTGAATGCTTTGCTTGTAATTGCAATGCAGGTGACTATGCCAAGTATTACTTGAGATTTGCGGCCATTAAGTCGGGCGTATCAGGAAGTACGTCTCCTCCAGCTGGTCAAGGCGACTGATTCTGATCCCCACTGCCAGACCAGTCCCATGCAAAATTTGTGATTTTGATAAACTTAGAAATATAGAATGGAAAAGGTAATTAGAAATCACTCAGAATACTACTTTTACTCAAAATTGTGCTTCTTTTATTTATTAGGGATGAAAGATCTGCGATGGCAATTGTGATCTTAGTTTCACCCATCCTACCAAAATGAGTTCTTGTCGACAAATTAAATTCATTAAACACATAATTTGAAAATGACCTGTCTGGGTTTTGGAAATTTTTAATATAAAAGATATTGAGTCTTAAGAAAAATCATATGTTTTTAAACCAAATATTTATTTTAGTGTACACATATTATGAGTATAATGGGACAAATGGGGCCTTGATATATCACTATTTTACGATCATTACAATGGCTCCATATATTGGACCATTTTAGTCTTGAAACACTATTAGAAAAATGAGTATTAGCGACGGAAAAATTCATTATTGATACTCAAATTTTCATCGCTGAAAGTATCAGCAAATGATTTTTCTATCGTCGAAAGTTACCTCGCTAATTTTCACGACGGATCAACGATAGATTTTTTACTGACGAAATTTTTCGTCGTTAATCCGTCGATAGATTTTTTACCGACGGAATTTTTTCGTCGCTAATCTGTCAATGAAATACGTGAACCAAATGTGCCCAGGCCCGGAAACCCGCTCGCGCGCCTCTGTTATAAATATTGAAAAAATTGTTATCACCCAGGTTCGAACCTGGGTGTGAGAGATAGATCCAGAAAGTTTTAACCACTATGTCATCATCACATTTATATTATTAATTTATTTTTTTTCTATTTCTATACTTTATTTGGAACTCTTAATATTAAAAATATAATACCCTATATTAATATAAATATAAAATTTTATTTAATAAAAACATAAAATAATTTTTAATAAAAACACAAAATAATATTTAATAAAAACAATAAATTATATTTAATAAAACACAAAATTATATATTAATAAAGACAAAAAATTATATTTAATAAAAATACAAAATTATATTTAATAAAAACACAAAATTATATTTAAAAAAAAAACACAAAATAATATTTAATAAAAACAAAAAATTATATTTAATAAAAATACAAAATAATATTTAATAAAAACAAAAAATTATATTTAATAAAAATACAAAATTATATTTAATAAAAACACAAAATTATATTTAATAAAAACAAAAAATTATATTTAATAAAAATAAAAAATTATATTTAATAAAAGAATAAAATTATATTTAATAAAAACACAAAATTATATTTAAAAAAACAAAAAATATATTTAATAAAAATACAAAATTATATTTAATAAAAATACAAAATTATATTCAATAAAAACAAAAAAATATATATTTAATAAAAATATAAAATTATATTTAATAAAAACAAAAAATTATATTTAATAAAAACACAAAATCATATTTAATTAAAATATAAGATTATATTTAATAAAAATACAAAACTATATTTAATAAAATTGCAATAACCTAATTAAATAAAAATACAAAATCATATTAAATAAAAATAGAAAATTATGTTTAATAAAAATATAAAATTATATTTAATGAAACACACCCTTATTAAAAAAAACAAAAAACAAAATTATATTTAATAAAAATACAAAATACAAAATTATATTTAATAAAAATACAAAATTATATTTAATAAAAAATATTCAAATTTAATAAAAAATAAAAAATTATATTTAATAAAATGTAAAATTATATTTAGTGACGGAATTTTTCCGTCGCTAATAGGTTCAATTTTTTTTTTTTTTTTTTTTTTTTTTTTTTTTTTTTACGACAGATTAGCGAAGGAATTTTTTTCGACGGAATTTTCCGTCGCTAATAAGTCCTAATTTTTTTTTTGTTTTAGCGACGGATTAGCGACGGAATTTTTTCTAAAGGAATTTTTCGTCGCTAATTCGATCGCCAATAGGTCTGATTTTTTTTTGTTTTTTAGCGACAGAATTTTCGGTCACTAATTACTCCGTCGTTGTTCCATCACAATTTTGTTATTAATTAGTAACGGATAACTATCTGTCACTAATTTCTGATGTCGTGTTTTTTATTAGTGAAATATGTTCTTCATGGGCAACAATGGGCACGAATTTCTTCTGGTTTGTCGTGTAAGATATTATGTGGGGAACAATAATGAAAAGTTATCCCTTAATTATGAAAATGTGTAATTCCTCTTTCTCATTTTGAATCTCTTGCACACAGATTTGACTCTTTTAGAATGAGAAAAATTATGATTGATTAGTTATTATATTGGAAAAATAACAACAACTAATGACGAATAATGGATGAGTGAAATAAAATGAATTTACAAAAGCAATTATAAGAAATTTAACATTTTGAACTATTCCAAATATTAAATGAACAAACATTTTGAAATATCTCATCAAAAAAGAAATAATTAACAGACAAAATCTGCCATAAATAATACATCTCTGTAGTTTTTATATACATCTAGTCAGATTGACCAATTGAATTGCATCGAATTATTGTTTAAGTAATTAGGGGAGAAGTAAGATTTTGGATAAGATGACATTTCATTTCCGAGCCCTTTGGTTGTTAGTCAATTATATATAATTTAATTTCATTTTGAGGTCCGAGTATTTGACCAATTCGATGTTTGTTTTTCACCATTGTAATCTATGTATGACTTTGCCACTGGTCAAACTTGCTGCATTAATAGGGAAAGGATGTAAGATTTGGTCAAAATGGAACAACTGGTTTATGAATAAATTTATGACTTGAATTGTTAAAAATAATTTGAGATAATTATGTATATACTTGAATGTAGTATGGATGATGTCCTTTTTATGGTTATAAAAGAGTTTTACCACGACCTTAGATGATATTAAATTATAAAAATTTATATCGGATACAAATATTTGAGAGTGAATTTTAACGCAATGATAGAGTTATTCAATCTCGAGATCGGGTTCAAGATGTAAAAATAGTCTCTTTGTAAAAGTACAAGGGAAAGTCCGCATATATATATAGACAAATGTAATATTTAAACTCATGAAAAATACTTGGAAAATCCTGGTGAAAGAACAATGAATGGGCAGGCTGTTTCAATATACAAAAACCCCAACATTTTGTCAAAGCAGTTTATTTATTTATTTATTTATTTTAAAGGAATTCAAAGACGACAGACCAACTCCAAAATTTATAAATAGCTTAAATGGAACTTGTTCTTGGGCTTGACTTTTGATTTCTCTTTCATAGAATTACAAATTTTCTGATTTAAGTAACACTATCTTCATGTGTTTAAAAAATGCAGAAGGAAAGAAAGGTTCCTTGCAAGGCAAGAATTTAGAATGAGATAAGTGAGTCACAAAGCAAGCACCAGAGAAAGTACTTAAAAAAGGGATCTCAATTGCTTATATATACAACGTCAACTAAAGCACTCACCATCTCATCGAATTAAGCTAAAGAGCAACTTAAGTGCCTGTGTGAAAAATGCAAGCCAAATCAATTTCCCTAATTATTTGCTGCTTTCTCTTAGTATGCGTCCTTACTACATCATCAGTTATGGCCTCAAGGCATTTTCCCACAAGCCCCCCATCTGGTTCCTCTCTCTCTCTCTCTCTCTCATATGCAAATGAAAGTGTGTGGTTTTGACTTGGGATATTACTTATAATTAGTTTTATCAACTAAATCGGGATATTACTAATTAACGGGATAATTTATGAAATATTAGTTAAATGCATCCAAAATTGAGGCCATGCGATATGTAAAAATTGATATTATTTTTTTTAATTATTTAATTGCAGAAAGTTTCTATTTTTTCAGGAAATTATGCCAGAAACTGGTTGAGCTATGAAGCAGTCAAAACGGCAGTAGTGGGAAGTCCCTCGCGTTATGCGAGTCAGGGGAATCGACCCATTGGCAAGTGATTCAATCATTCTATCGCTCCTGGATAATGTCGGGATGTTCACCCCAAGTGTACTTATACATGTAACAATATCACATATTTAGGGAGATCTCTCTCTCTCTCTCTCTCTCTCTCTCTCTCTCTCTCTCTCTCTCTCTCTCTCTCACAAAAAGCACTACTTTGGATCCAAACAATGATTCATTTTTTAGTCACTTGTGTTTCGATGATTGTTCTTTGCCAATATCTACATTTGACTTTGTGGCTGGTCAAACGTTAAAATCATGATGCAACAAATTTGGAATTGTTGACCAGTTCTAATCTTATGAATATTTAGGTGAGTTTCACTACAAAACTGTCCCCGCATTTTCGATAATATCAGCTATTATTTACAATAGAAATATTCCTCATGATGACTTGTTGGGACTTTGTTTCCGTAATTTTTAATATAATAATTAAAATTAATCTTAACAAATTATCTCATAAGTAAAAGAATCATAAACACAAAAATTAGGATTTTGTAATTTAAATTACAAATTAGAAAGCATAATTTTAATTTAATTAGAGTAGAATTGATTGTCCACGCCCACACCCAAAGCCCAGACCCAAATAGGCTAGCCTCATTTATTTTACTTCATAAGCTAAGACAAAGTTTACTTTTTTTTTTATTTATTTATAATCGTTATCCGAATTCATATTTGAGTGATTATGAGGATCAATTTAGAGGATGATTTTCTAAATATAATCTTTTTTATTTTTAAATTTTAAATTTAAATTTAATTAAAAAAATTTAACATTCTATTTAACTAATCACTTGTTTATGCAAACTTTACATTAGTACATGGCGCTTTACAACGCTACATCGTAAATGGCATGCGAGTGAAGGGGGTTATCCAATTTGCCTTACGGTGCTTATGTTGGATTTCAAGTTTAAGGAAAGTGCAGAGACTGACCCAGTCCACTATAATCCCTTTCCATTTGGCAGTTTCAAAACAGGCTTCATACTTCCCAAGAACATGTAAACATGGATAATAATGATACGACCGAGTCATTTGAGGGAGGGATATTGAGTTTTCATCACCGAAATGTCATTGTTAATCAGTCAACTGCTTATTTTTCCCTGCCTCTTATTTTATTAAGAAAATAAGAAGACCTTATGTAATACTGTAACTTCAAATTTTAATAATTAATTTAAGAAATTTTGATTCACATATCTTACTCAATATAGTTTATTTAGTGTAATGAAAATGGTAAAGTGGTTGCGTCAAGCATGGTGAAAAAGCAGCAATAATGTAAACGAGGCAATTTGGATGATAGGAGGATACTAGAAGAAGTGATGCGACAAAACTATTTCTCCCATCATTTGCAGTTTCCTCTTGGTATGCGTACTTACCGTCCCAACTCCCATTGCCCTAAAGCAATCGTCCACGTTCCTCAAATCTAGTTAGTTCATCCCTAATAACTTATTTGGATGAAAAGATTTGAAAAGAAAAATAAATATCAGGAGATAAATTTATAATTTTTTTACGGTTGAGAGTTTAAATACAAAAAAAAGAAGAGATTTGAATGAATTTGAAATCTCTCCAAATTAAAAATTTTTTCTCTCTCGAAAGTGAAAAGAAATGGAGGGGAGAGAAAATATTAGACTTAAAATATTTTTATATTTCAAAAATACTCTTTAAAAACAAAAAGTAAAACTTTTTTATTCCCAATAACTTCCATTTCTTTTCTTTTCTTTTATAAAACTCCCAAATAAAACGAAAAAAAAATTATAATTTTCTTCACTTTTCTTTTCTCTCTTAACTAATCTTTTATTTTCTCTTCAAAACTCCCAAACATACTGTTACATGATGTTTGAGAGTTTTGGATAGAAAAAAAAGATTAATTAGGAGAGAAAAGAAAATAAGAGAAAATTATAATTTTCTCCATCTCTTATTTAAGAGTTTTATGAAAAAAAAGAAATAGAAATCATTGGAAATAAAAAATTTTACTTTCAGTTTTTAAAAAATAAATTTGATACGTCTATGATACACTTTTTTTTCTCTAATTTTCTTTTCTTTTTTTCCTATTTTTTGAAAGAAAATTTTTGATATTAAAAATCACTCTGTTTCCTTTCTTTTCTTTCCACATAAAACTCTCAAACGAAAAAAAAAATAATTTTCTTTTCTTTCCAAATTTTTCCATCCAAACATACTGTTCGGGACAACTCAAACGGTAGAGTTTCCCCACTTTCATTTTTCATTCTCCGTTTTGATTCCATTTAATTGTATTTCCTTATAAAAAAAAAATATGATCAGTTTTCTGTCGCTCTCTCGCTCTCTCACTCTCTCAAATTTTGTGTGTATGAGAGAGAGAGAGAGAGATCGATCTCGATTATTAAATTATGCTGGTTTTTAACGGACAAGTTCTCATGATTTGGAAAAAGGATGCGTAACACTCAAGGCCACGATTATTTTGGCTTGTCTCGCGCCAAATAAAAAAGGACTTTTTTTGTCCAGAATTTCCCATTTCGGCTCACCAAGAAATCACAAGGCATTAAAATCCAAATAGTTTTTTTTTTTGGTAGAAAAGATGATACAAATAGATCAAGGCAAGCCCGGACAGCTCACCAACCAACACCTAAACGCCTACAATGGCTTTTACATCTAAAGAGATTAGATCCTCGAGCTCTTTGGGAGGGAAAATAAGCTCATGCACACCTAGAGTCACCTCTTGTCCCATTTTCGCAAGTTTGTCTGCACAATGATTAGCCTCTCTGTAGATGTGTTTGATGGAGACTACATTCGCCTCCTCCATATAACGCCTGCATTCTTGTAAAAGACAATGCAACAGATGATGACCATCGGGAGCCTTACTCAGTAAACTAACAATGGTCTCCGAATCCATTTCTAACTCGATATTCTTCAAACTTTTCTTCTTAGCAATTCTCAAACCTTCTCTTAAGCCCCACAATTCTGCCATCGTTGGACTTGTAGAACCAATGTTGATCCAGAATCCATGAACCCATTTGCCTATATTGTCTCTAAAAATGCCTCCAGCACTAACTTTCCCATTGCTAATATTAACGGCTCCATCGGTGTTGAGCTTGATCCTCCCATCTTGAAGGCAAATCCAGTTAGTAATCCTGGGTCTTTTGTTTAGTCTTCTCTGATTAATTCTTCTTTCGCAGTCCTTAGCCATGCTTAGGGCTGAATTAACTATAGTTTGAGGATACTTGACCTCTCCCTGATGCACTTGGTTACATCTATCCTTCTAAATCATCCACATTGTGGTCATAAAGATCAAGTCCCCACTCTCGCCATCCAAGGAGTATTTCTTAGCAAGGCCATTCTTTAACCAGGTCACCAGCTCTTCATTCCAGAATTGGTGCTTTCCTTCAATGTCCTTATCCACTAGCTTCCAAATGTTTTTTGCATGCATACAATCTCTCAACACATGTTCCACCGTCTCTTCCTCTCATTTGCAAATTGGACAATTCCCTTCTATTATGATTCCTCTTCTCTTCTTTTTAACATTAGTCATGATGCTCCTCCACGCCACTATCTATAAGAAGAGCTTGATTCTCTCTGGCCCTTTGGTTTTCCATATCCAAAGCTCCTCTGCCCTCATCCCTCGCGTTGTTGCTTAAGATCTGCATCCAGTAAGCTGAAACTACTGAAAAGCTTCCATCAGTTGTCCCGCTCCAGTACATGCAATCCTCCTTTCTTTCCCTTCTTGGAATCATGGTTCCTCTAATCTCCTCTACTTTGTCTCTTGGCAAAATTGCATTCAGGTCCTCAATCTTCCAACTACCCTCTTCATCAATGAATTGTTCCACTTTAATATTCTTGTCACACAGGTTTTGGGGAATCAGAGCATGATCCACAAGTTTCATATCTCCTATCCATTTGTCATGCTAGAAGCTCACCTTGTTGCCATCTCCTAGCCTCCATTTCACTCCTCTTTTAATGCATCCCCTGCTATTGAGAATACCTCTCCACACTACAGAATCTCTCGTCCTCTTATTCTGTTCTATTAAGCTCTTTCCTTTCAAGTATTTATTTTTCAAAATTTCGCACCACAAAGCCTTCTCTCCCTTCTCAATTTTCCATCCCAATTTGGCAAGCAAAGCCATATTGTAGTCTCTCATATTTCTCAGACCCAAGTCTCCCTCTTTTTTGGGCAAGCAGACCCTCTCCCACTTGACCAAATGAACTTTTTTCCTTTCCTTCGAGCTACCCCATAGGAAGTTCCTGTTAATCTTGTCCAATTTCTTGCAAACCTCACTCGAAACCCAAACTGATTACATGGTATAAAGAGGGATTGCTATTGACAGATTGAATTAAAGTTCTCCTACCTGTGGTACTCAACAATTTGGAATTCCAATTGCTTAGTTTGCCTTGAATCTTTTTTACCACTTGAAGGTAGAAATTTTTCCCAACCTTACCATGAATGACCGGCACTCCTAGATACTTTCCTAGATCATTTGTGAGGGTGAATTTATTACAAGCTGCCAAAGAGCTCTTGAGGGACATTGAAGCTCTAGGGGCAATCCAAATTTTGGATTTAGAATTGTTCACATTCAGCCCACTTTCATCAGAAAAATCCTTTAAATAACTTAGAATATTCATGAGATTTAGATGTTCAGTTTCTGCAAACAATAGTAAATCATCCACAAAGAATAAATGAGATATCTTAGGACCCTCCCTTGAAGTTTTTACGGCCTTCCAAACTCCCTTTTGGACCTGCTCTTGAATCATGTAGGTCAACCTTTCCATAACTAAAATAAAAATATATGGAGATAGAGGATCACCTTGTCTCAAGTCTCGCCCAGGTTTTATTGTAGGGAGAGTTTCACCATTCCATATGATGGATATATCTCCGTTTGTAATTGTAAACATGATTAACTTGACTAACTTGATGGGAATGTTTAAATCTATTAGAATCTTAGCTATATACTCTCAGCTTACACAATCATAAGCTTTTCGGAGATCTATCTTCAATATCATGCCCGACTTTTTGCTTTTAGACTGAGAGATGGTGTGAACTATTTCTTGAAGAGCCACTATGTTATCTAAAGTTCCCCTCCCTAACAAGAAACTGTTTTAATGTTTTCCTACCAAATACTGCAACAAATGTCTAAGTCTTTACACAATTAATTTGCTGAGAATTTTATAAGAAGTGTTGAGGAGACAAATTGGCCTGAAGTCAGCAATGTTTTCCGATTTATTAGTCTTAGGGATTAACACCATGTGTGCCTTAGCAATATCTAGACAGAAGTACCTATCTCCAAGAGCTTTGTTCACAAACCTGTAGATTTTACTTTTGACTGTTTCCCAAAACTTTTGGAAGAATTTTGGTTGAACGCCATTAGAGCCCGACGCTTTCATCCCTTTCATAGAGAATATTGCTCTTTTAATCTCCTCTTCCTCTGCAGGTCTAAAAAGAGCCTCATGGTCATCATCTTTAATCATTTGGATCCATCTTCTGAATCTGCAACTGGGGGTAGCAACGCTTTTCGTTGCAAAAAGAATAGTAAAATAGTGGATTACATACTCTTTAAGAATTTCCTCCTCCTTGTACCACTCTCCTTCAATCCTTAGGGAGGCTATTCTATTCGAATTCCTTCTCAGCTTGGTTGCAGCATGAAAGAATCTTGTGTTTCTGTCTGCCTCCCTGAGCCACTTGATCCTTGACTTCTGGTACTAAAAAATTTCTTTTTGATCCAAAACTTGATGATACTCCTCAAGTAAGTCCTTTTCCAGTCGTTGCAAAAAAATTGAGTGACCATAATTTTGAGACTTTTGAATTCCTTTTAATCTTGCCTTCAAGGATCTTTTATGATAGAAGATATTATCGAAAACCATTTTGTTCTAAACTTTTATGCCTTCAGTCATTGTTTGCATCACTTGAGGGAGCTCTCCTTCTGCAGAAATCCAAGAACTCTCAAACACTTCTTTAAAATCCTGGTAAGTTAACCAATCTGTTTCGAATCTAAAGGGCTTCTTGTCCTTTTGAGGGGGTTTTGTAAGACTTGTATTAAGTATTATTGGGCAGTGATTCCCATGAAGTCTAGACATATTAGTAACACTTAGCTCAGGGAATGAAAGTGTGGCAACCATGTTTGTTACCACCTTGTCTAACTTCTGCTACAACACTACTTTACCTTGGCACCTCCTTATCCATGTATATTTAGAACCCCCTGTTTCTATGTCCAGAAGACTTACCACCAATCCCTAAATCTTTGACTTTGCTTCCAAACAAGGGCTTTAGAGTTGTTTGTTTCCGATATTCATGTTATGTCATTAAAATCTCCCATCACAAACCATGGATTTATCATATTGTCTGCAATGTCAGCCAGCTTCCTCCAGCATTTCTCCTTAGCTTCCAGATATGGCTGCACATAGACACAAGTCACAAAACACCATACTTCCCCCTCTATTTTTTTGTGAACAAACTATTCAAAGTGACTGATCACCATAATGTTAGCCGTGCTTGAGTTCCATATAAGCCATGGCCCTCCTTTGAAACCATTCGAGGGAATAACAAACTCCTCATCTAAACCACAATTCCTTAGGAACTTAGGAAATTTGTTTTTACTAACTTTTGTTTCAAGCAGACAAACAATATTCGGCTTGAATTTCTTAATCATCTCTCTACCTCCTCTTCTAAAGCTATTACTACCCACTCCAAGACAATTCCAAGTTATGATTTTCTTATCCATAAACACACTAAACAACAATAAGAGGTGGCACAAGCTCTTTAATTAATCTTCCATTACCACACCCCTCCAAGGACCTCACATTTTCTGCTAGAACACAGTTATCCTCCTCCCATTCCATCCTCTCTTCTTCCTTCCTAGGAGCTTGCCTCTCTTCTTCTAACAGAGTCATTAATTTTGAATTGAATGGGCCCTTGCTTGATTCTCCCAAATCATAGACTCTCTCCCTCCATTGGATTAAATTGCTGTTCGAGTTCCTTGAGGCCTCCTACATTGGGTCCATTTCCAAACCAAACAAGGTTATTAAGTTCCTCTCGACCCTTTGGACATCACATTCTTTCCCATTTAAACAAAATGGGCCGCTTCCCTCCTAGTCCATTTTCCTGTTCACAGCCCACGTGCCTCAGCCCACTCCGCTCTATTATTCTCCTGAAGCTTCATCCCTAATTCTTTCCCTGTTCGAATCCCTAGCTCCATTTCTCTCTCTACATGCCTCTCTACAGACCAAGCTTCCTCTTTCATTGGTGCCTTCTAATTCCTACTCTCATCTCTCTTCGACAGATTTCTTGTCCTTTTGCTGTGTTTGCCTCTTGACTTTACAGCTTCATCCCCACTTGCAGACATTTCCCTACTTTGATTCTCAAGCTCTTCTTCCAAAGTGTCGTTGACCTTACCTAAACTGTCGAATCGGTTGTGCTGAACTCCTTTCCTCTCCTTTTCCCTGTTGTTACTATTTTTGGAAAATATTTGTCTACTGGTGACAATCATCCATGGCCCCAGCCCTTCATCGTGATTCCTGATCGTCTCCATGGTGTCTGGGTTGTTGAGCTTCTGGGAAGCGGAGATCGCCGATTCTTCTGGCTTTCTGTAAGTTCTTTTCTACTTTGCTTATTAATTCACTACAATGTTTCAATCGATGGCCTATTTTCCCACATCCAAAACATATCACATGAAGACCTTCATATTTTATTCGCAAGATTCTTTATCTGATTTTTATCCGTGAGACTAATGCCTTGTCCAAGTCAATTTCTACACATATTCTTGCATATTTACCACTGAGGGCATTTGCCGTATTAGCATCGATTTTTATGAGGTTTTCCCAGTTTCTTTCCAATTTCTAAGAGAATTTCTTCATTGAATAGCTCAAACGGTAATTGGGGAAGTCTCATCTACACTATCGTGGATTTGATTTTTTCTTCTTGTGGTGAGAACCAAGGTTTCCACTTCTTTACGGTGAGATAATGGTCATGAATTAACCATGGTCCTTCCGTCAGAGCATAATAGTAATCCTGCTTATTTGCAAATTTTGCTAAAAAAATACCCTTTCCAATATCCAATAGCTCTAAGCTTCCTTCTAGTCTCCACATGTAAGTAATTTTCGAGAGCATTAGTTGGTATCCAATATCCTTGCCTAGTAGCTTGCTGATCAAGGACTATCTCCATGGCTTCCATAAGTAAGGGTGTTCATTCGGGCAGGTTAATGGTTTTTCAGGTTATTCGGTTCGGGTTATTCGGGTCATGGGGGGTGTTCAATCTAACCGAAAATCGAACTGAATAAAATGAAATCCGAACTAATTTATCCGAATTAAATTTGGGTTATTCGGTTTGGGTTATTCGGGTTTTATTTACCCGAATAACTACATAACATGAAATTTTCCTTTAATGATTTGGGTTAAATAGTTTGAATTTTAATCAGATTGGACATGAAATGTTACGTGAGAATATGTTATTCGGGTTTCGGATGGACCCCGAATAAAAATCTTCATTTTTATTCGACCATTTACCCGATTTTTATCGGCGAAATCTTCCCCGTCGATTTTTATTTATCTGAACCGAATAACCCAAACTTAATTTGAATCGGGCAAGTGAATGGATTCACCCGAATACTGAATACCCTATCCATAAGCTCCTTAGAACCTCATTTGTACTGACACTACTGGCATTTTCCCCGACTGCTCTTCCCTTTCATCCTCCAACAAATATTCTTCCCAATCAGATTCCTCCTCACACATTTTCACTACCCTACTTTCCTCACCTATTCTCCCCATCAATGTCTTTGAATGATACTTTCTCGTGACTACCATCATTTTCGTTGCTGGCTTCCACCTTTTTTGTGCTTCTCTGAATGTGTTCTTCTTCTTCCATCCTCGTACCTTTCTCGGCCTTTTGGCTAAGATCTTAAAATCCAAATAGTCAAAAGCAATAATGCAACCCATTACTTTATTTTGAAAAGCCCAAACAATTTGAAGTAAAACAAACTATTAAAAGCCTAAAGAACTTTAAATAGTCTTTCAAAGATTGGAGCCCCAAATCTATATGTAGCCAATAAAATGATTGAGGCCCAAAGTGTTTATAAACCATATAATCGAAAGCCCATGACGTCTAGAAAGTCCTTATTATATAGGACGGCCCAAAAATCACAAGCCCAGCAACTCCTTTTTTTTTTTTGCGCATTGGACTTGGTCTATCAACTAATATCTGGAGTTTCGTTTTAACTAATTTAGATCGAGTTATTGTCGGGTTCTCATTTGGAAGGGGTTCTTCTAAACACAATGAACAGTATCTATTGGGTTTTCTTTTTCGATATATTAGAGAGCTTTGAATTCAAGACTTTAGAAACGGGGAGGGTGACAGTGCCCGTAGTTAGCTTATCTACTGGGTAATCAACTTGTGTATAGAATGATGATTAGGGTACACAATCTTACAATTTCTCGCCCTTACACCACCATCGATTATAGAACTACACCTTCCTTTTATTTTTATTTTTTTTTATTTTTTTATTTTTTGCTTACAGAAGAACTACATGTTGATTAAGCTTTTATTGACTGAATTATTGCTGATTTATATTTTTGTTAAATATGCTTATTTAAATAAATAAAGAATAATCTCATATTCTGTAAAATAGCCAAACAATCGGAAGCCCAAAGTTCCTAAATAAACCTATTTTATAAATTTCTAATAACCCAATTTATTGTTAAATTTGTCAAAAAAATTTGCCAAACAACTTTCTTAAATAAATTATTCAAAAAAAAAGAGGAAAACACAAGTATATATTTTAACTCATAGTCTATCCTTATTTACACTTTGAACTAGTGCCGATGTCGGTGACATATGCTAAAATTAATTAGGATTTTGACTTGCAAATTGGATTTTTATTTGAATATCCTGAACTTTTGAAATCAAGTTTTATAAAGGATGGCATCTCATTGGAGTTGTACTCTCTACTTTGGTGGCCTTGAATGGGGAATATGAATATTGGATTAAGGCTGCTGACAGTTTGAATCGTATATTCTACTAGTTATTGCCTTATGCTACTTAAAAAAAAAACAAATAGCCTCATTGGATTAGTTTATTTTAATAAAAATCTTTATTGTATATTTAAACAGCTTTAGGTATTTATGTATGGGAGCATACTCTCCTCTTCCTTTTCATGGAGCGAAGTTCAAGTGCTTTGGTGGAGAAAAGGCAAACAAAGTCACTTCTCTTAGTCTCTTAGGGACACCTCAAGCTGTGGCGTCTCTCTACTTCTATCATTTCTTCCTCAATTCAATTTTACTTGATTATATCTCCTTGTACAAAAAAAAAAAAAAATCACTTCTCTTGTAATTATCTTTGCATGTAATATTACCATCCCTCTTGGTGAAGCATTTCGCCAGCTATCCTCTCAATCTGGTAATCTCTCTCCCTCTCCCTTTCTCTCTTTAGAACAATATACGACAATTAACCAAAACCCCACATTCTCTCTCTCTTTCTTTCTCTCTCAAGATTAGAACAATATACTTCACGCTCAAAATCGGAATATAAAGTTTAAATTACAAATGATGTAGGAAGGAACACCATGATATATCTTCAAAATTGTTAACCTAAACAAAATGTAAAGATTTTTGTCAAATCTTTCTATGCTATAAATTCTTGTAACCCAAGGTTGTGTTGTCAAGCATTTCTCACTGACCACAGTTTAAAAATGCATTGTTTTATTTGGATTCCCTCGTGTTTAATCTAGTTTCCAATTTACAAATGATATAGATTTTTCTTTTTGAATTTGGGTCATTTGCAGGCGCTTATGCTAACAACAATTCCAGCTTCTTTTTGGCATTAAGGCTACCATTGGAGGAAGTGTCTTATATCACGTAAGACATGGAGAAAGGTGATAAAATGGAGTCTACCCTACACATGTCCATATGGGAGACAATATCTCGACACCATAATAAATTATGATTTCAATATTTATGGTTTATCGTTCACATAAAGGCTTGCAATCACAAGAATAATTTGGACGATGTTTAGCTCCCAGCAATTACCTGAAAGTAGATTATTCATAAATCTTGTTAGAAAATAACATGTATAAAAAAATCAATTATTTAAGAATATTGTGTATTAAAATAAATCAATAATTAATTTGATTTTGAGTGTAACAATTGATTTTTTTATATAAATCTAATTTATTGTAATATTTTATTTGAAATAATGGATTATTAGGATTTCATATTATTATGCAGATTCCATGTTTAAATTTCTTTAATAAAATCTCAAATAATAATGAGTTTTTTAAAGGGTTTATAAAATCCCAAATCACAGCTCGGTTCAATATTATTTTCAAATATGTCGGATTGTTATTGTAGGGTTTAATAAGAGCCGTGTAAGCATATTCACAGAAATGTCTACTCACCAAATAATGAAGGCCCAAAGGAACTGACATTTCCATCCCCCCCCCCCCCAAAAAAAAAAAAAAAAAAACAAGAAACAGCATCCTCTTTTCTATTACATTCAAAATAATAGTTTAGACCATACTAATTTGACCTGGGCAAACTTAAAATCCTATTCACAAAAAATTTATCTTATTTTCTTCAGGTTATTTTCTCATTTTTATTAAAAAAATGATAAAGGTAGAAAAATTGTGACATGGGTCCATGAGTTGAAATCAAAAGATCTGATTTTCTTAAGTACCGGGTCTTTCTTTGAAAATTCATTTATTATTATTTTCAAGATTTCTCCTGGAATGGTCAGATTGTTTATTACTTGAATATACACAATATTCTTCTGCCATGGAGAAGTCAAAATAACTAGCAAACTCCAATATTATATAAATTGCTTTATCAAGAGCTGATCAACCCCAAACAAATATTTTGGTGTATCTCTGTCAATAATCCACAAAAGCAATATGTCGCATGTAAAAGCTGCTTCTTCTTCTTCTTCTTCCTTGCTGATGAAGATATGCAGCTGTCTCATCATTTGGATCCTCATTTCCGCACAGCCTATAGCTGCAAGGAAATTAACCAGTCCTTCCCCATACTGTGAGTTACATAGTACACGTCTCTCTCTCTCTCTCTCTCTCTCTCTTTCTCTGATGGTAGTCTTTTTACCTCTGCAGCAACTGGATCACATCAGACTTCACCGTTTTCAACAATCAAAATTAATTCTGCAGGTATCGTAGCTAAGCAAATTATATTGCCATCTAAATATCATAAATATTCTTTTCCCTTTATGATAAATATTAATTTCTGGTGCAGTCATATCTCGAAATACATCTATGAGAAGATCGACATACTCTAAAGCATGTCAATGTCCTTTTCCATGAAAAATTAATTTTAAATTGTCTTAATTTGACGTTATAAATATATAAATAACTTAAATTATAAGACATGGTAGTATCCAAAATGGTGATTTCTTTTGCAGGGGGCTATATTAAGAATTTCCCTACTGGAGACATCAAGACCTCTGTAGGTGGAAGTAAATCAAATCCAGGGGGTCAAGGACATTGATTGGTTGTTCTTCCTGGCTGATCAGTAATTCTCATACGTTGTGGATTCAGAAAAAATTCGTTATCAAAGCAAATGATTTTTCTATTCATTGTTGTATTTTGTTTCTTCACTCGATCGCAGCTATGCATCTCATTTTCTTTTTTGCTTTAATATCAGTAGTGAAAGTTCAGCTATTTTGTATACCAATAAATCCATTGTATTCGGGTAGTTGTCTTTGAAATGAATGACTCTCTCTCTCTCTCTCTATCTCTCACTTCTTAATAACCATACAGTTGTTTAATAACCTCTTATCAAAACACTATTTCAGAAATGGGAAACATCAAAATTATGGGGTGTTTAATTTGCATTCACAATAAAAAAACTTTGAAAATGGAATGAATAAACTAATTCTAATATTAGGTTCAATCCTCATCATTATCGTTCAATCCTTTTGTCAATTCCAATAGCAGGATCTTCAATCGCGTATCCTTTTCATTGCCAATCGCCAGATTTCATCACCCTGAATTCTCAGTCGCCAAGCTTCTGCGGCTCCATCATCATCGATCACCTCAATTTGGTCACATTCTCAGTTCTTGATCACCGCCTTGTGATTCCACCGTTGGAAATTCAATCACCTTTGGTTTTCGATTCTGCCATGAATTGTATCTCCAGTATTCGATTGCTCTCTACCGTGGCCTTAAGTTGTCGTTGCCGTCACTTGTTCTGACTGATTGTCCACAATCGACTTCAGATTCTGCCATTGAAGTCTTCAAATTCATTCTCAGTCATTCATTCGATTACTATATGAGCTCTGCATTGGTGGCGTCGACGTCCTCGATCTCCGTCGACGATGAAGATGTCCTCTATCTCCATTTTCTTCTTCGGCTGAATGGAAGGGCAAAGAAGTGGATAGTAATTTGCTTTTAGGTTTGAGTGATGTGTTTTGATCAAAACCCATTTTATTCGGCTTTCACAAAAATTTTATTTTGAAAGTTTCATCCTCAAAATTTTAATTTCATTTTATTAATTTAAATAACTCATATGATTTTTAATCTGATTATTGATTTTCGTTTCCTTTGATCAATCACCACACCACCTGACAAAATTATACAACTATCTATAAAAAGAGCATTTTTGACATTAAAAATTCTACATTTTGTGCCAATTTTTTTTTTTTTTTTTTAAATTCTAGAGAAAAAGATTAAAAGTTTAAGAGAAATTAAAGCAAAATAAAATGGGTCAGAGGTTGCCAAATTTCTCTTTATGAAGCATTCCTAGAGAATGTGGCATTATTCTTGTTGTTCTACGTACGCAGACGTGGAATTGTTGTGCTTGTGAAATCTCTGATGCCTCCATGGATCTTTCTAATCTGTAATTTGGACTAAAGGTAGACAACTGGTTTTTCTGTTCTTCACATTCTTGGAAGTAAAGGTTTTGTTTAATTATTTATTTATTTATTGAGAGGGGAAATTCATGTAGGTGTTGACCAAGAATGCTGTTTCTGACCAGACCACATGACCCAATCCAATCTCCAAATCCATTATTTTATTTATTTTGACTCTGAAATTTTTATTTTATATTTATTTTTGCCTTCTGTATACCCACCATACATTTGAATCATATTGAGATGTCATACCGGCAACCAGTGTTCGAGTAGACGAAATAATCATCTAAAAATAAAATAAATAGAAAATTAAAGTCGGCTGAGCAAATTTGGACCATGATTCGAATGGCTATATCAGTGATGATGTGTCAAATGAAGCAAATCAATATCACAAAAATTAAAAATTAAAAATTTTAAATAATTTTAAATTACTCAAAATGCCTTCAAACAAAAATATTTTAATAATACGGCAAAGGGATTAGTCAGGGATTTAATCTATTTAATCAATGATTTGTTTGGTACAAATAACATTAATGGGTATAAGATAACAAAATAATAAAATCAGAGTACTCTAGTTACCGTCACAGTTAATAGAATAATGCTAGAAAAGTCAGAAATAAATAATTTAAAACTAGTGAAATTGGTCAAAATATCTCTAAAATTTATTAATTTATTTTTAATTACGTTAATATAAATTGTTAAGTAAAATATGACTCTACTGTATCATGCCAATTTATGGGTGAATATTAGAGGAATAACACTTGTACCAAAAGGAGACAACATATGTACGATTTTAATTTAGGACTCACAATCATAGACCTGGTCCGATATTATTTGAGTCTTTCTGGTGGATCTCGTGAAGAATTTCAGTTAGGTCGTAATTTGCGACTCCATGGTTTCAAAGAATGCTTGAATTTATGAAGTAGCCATTGTGACCTTTTAATGGTAGTATTAAGGAGAAAAATTTCAGTTAGGTTGTAATTTGAATATTATGAGATTCATTAAGAAATTGACTCTTTCTAATCCCGTTTCTTTATTTTCATAACTCGAACTCAAAATCTATGATTAAAAAAATATAGTATCTGACCACTACATCCACTGAAATTTGGTCTCAATGTTGACCATTCAATCATTATTGATCTCATCTCTTGGCTGTGTGTTGGTCCCGGTGGTTGATTTCGGTTGTTTGATCTTCTCAAATCACAATTTTAAAAATAAAATCTCAGTCACAATTTTGATATTCAATACTTTTGACCTTTCTTTTCCACTATTGATCTCCCATGCATGTAGAGGTCCACCCCCAACATATAAATACAGAAGATAAAAATAAAATTGTTCTAAAAGTGAGAATTTTATAATTTTTATGGGAATTGATACCTTATGAAATTCTTAATATTTTATTGTTTTCTAATAAAAAGTAGTAACTATTAAATAATAATTCAATAATAAATACCTAAAAAATTATTATAAAAAAATTCGTAAATAGCTTTCCCCTCCGCTCAGCCACCGCCCCCGATTTTCTTGAAAGAAGCGTTCAAAGAAACATTTGAAGTTACATATTGTCTCTCCTTAATTTGTGGAGGGTCATGACTTTGACCTTGACTTTGACATTTTCTAAGAGTTTTGCCATACGGAGTATGGCTTTCACATGAAATGCAACTAAAACGGGTTTGGGTTTGATTATGCCAAATTTTTAATTAAGACCAAGTCATGTATAGGATCACATCGTATGGAGGGCTGCCATATAGTCATGTTCTCGTAGTTATTTGCTCATGCTAGTTGAAAAGTCAGCGTACTCCAGTTTAAAAATGAAAGATTTCCTCTATAGCTTGCAAGTATACAGAACATTTCTATCTTCTTTTCTTTAAGCAAAGTTTAAGTGCTTGGTCGAGAAAAAGATGGCCAAGGAAATCAGTTCTCTTGTACGTTGCTGCTTTCTCATGGCATGTGTCCTTACCATCTCACTTGGTGAAGCCCATCGCCCGCTGCTTGGAGCCCCTCCATCCGGTGATCTCTCTCTCTCTCTCTCTCTCTTTCTCTCATGTGCATATACGTCTGTTGCACATATGCACACGACAGAGCAGAGGAAATTATATATTTCTTAAGGAAAAAAAAAAGAATTATAATTTAAATCTTGACAACTACTAATGAAATTACTTCATCCAGAATAATAGTAATACAATTATGAGAAATATTTAATTAGTGACGTAAATATTGTTGTTTGCATTCGCAGGAGATGATAGCGGCAACATTCTAATCTTTGCAAGTGTCAAGACCTCTGTCGGAGGGAGTGATTCAGGGCATGCGGGTCAAGGAAACTACGAGCCGCCACCTGTCCAGAGCTAATTAAACCTCAGATAAAAGCATAGACGTGGTGGTAAACTAATGTTTCATTGACCCCAAAAATCTGTACTATTATTTTTTATTTAAAAATTAAAGAAATTATATTATTATAAATTTTGATATTCTCGGATTTTGGATTGTGAGTACATCTAACAGAATAGCTATCTCTTTTGAGTTTTTTTTTTTTTTTTTTTTTTAATAATATATATTTAACTCAAACAACACTGTGTGTACCCCTCCTAAGACACATATCAAAGGTTGGAGCTTAAATGTAGCGTAGATATATGTAATGTCACTTTCCTTTGTTAAGGTATATATCGACCTTTACATCACCGTCCCAAGTAACTTACGGACATCTGCTTTGAATTGCCGCCCGAAGAGTTTTAAGCTTCATTTCCCGAAATATGGCGTCGTCCAAAATTGAGAGCAACTGTGGCTAAAAGTTTTTACCCCGACCCCCCCCCCCAGCTATATACAGCAACTGTTTGCCCTCTCTCTCTCTCTCTCTCTCTCTACCCACAATGTTTTTGCATTCACAGGTTATATTCGTTGTGGCAATTATGTGAGGTTTGGAAGCATCATGATTGGAGTAATAGGGAACCGCCGCCAGCACCCACATTTTAATCATTCCTCTTCCCATTTGTTGCGTTCTCATATTTTATTATTACTTTTTTATTTGATAAGGAGGTTCCCAAATTTTATTAATACTCTCGTACCGAATTAACAACAGATTTAACCATAAAAATGTTAAAAAAATTCATCACTAAATTATTTAACGGATTTTGTCACGAATTCAAATCCGTAACTAATGCCGCGTCATAAAAATTTAGTCACGAATTTTTAAATTCGTGACTAAATTTAACCACGAATTCAAAATTTAGTCACGGATTCGAATTCGTGACTGAATTCGTGGCTAAATTTGTTACTAAATTTTTCATTTTATATTTTTAATTTTAATGACCGCCAGCCCACTCGCCGATCTCTGTCCTGATCCTCGCTCGTGTATGAACCAACTTTCTGCTGTTTTATATTTTTATAGAAAATGTATATTTATCCGGATTCGAACCTAAAACTAAGAGGACATCTAGAGTGTTCTCAACCACTATGCCATATTAACTTATCTGATATATATATATATATATATATATTTTATTTCATTACTTTCTTTCTAACTTTTAATATTAAAGATACAATTTACTAATTTAACAAAAATACAAAAATATAAAATTATATTTAATAAAAACACAAAATTATATTTAATAAAATTACAAAATTATCTTTAACAAAAATACAAAATTATATTTTAAAAAATATAAAAATATATTTAATAAAAATCAATACCCTAATTTAATAAACATATAAAATATAAAATTATATTTAATAAAAATATAAAATTATATTTAATAAAAATATAAAATTATATTTAACAGAATTTTAAATTAGCGACGAATTTAACCACGAACAGATTCGTGGCTAAATTTAATCACGAATTTCGGATCCGTGGCTAATTAGTCACGAATTTCAGATCCGTGGCTAATTAGTCACGAATTTTTGATCCGTAGCTAAATTTTGTCACGAATGGAAAATTCGTGATTATTTAGCAACGGATTATAAATTTCGTCGCTAAATTAACGACGTATAATTATTTTCATCACTAAATTAGCGACGAAAATGGATTCGTTGTAAATTAGTCACGAATTTAACCACGAATAAAAATTCGTAGCTAATTTTGTCGTTAAATTTGTGGATAAATAGTGACGAATTTTGTTCGTGGCTAACGTCTGTGACTAAAATCATGTTTTTTTGTAGTGTCTTTCTCTCTGTATATATATATATATATATATTTGATATTTTGAGATTTTATATGTAAAAGAAAATGAATAACTAAATAAAAGGATAAGGCCCCAGCTGTAGGTCGGATTTGGGGAATCAAACCCTTTTATATTTTGAGGCGATTGTCTCCGGAGAAAAAATGTAAATCAAAATCCCAAAACCCACCACTCTGGACAAATCAACTCAGGTTTTTGAAATAAGTGGAAGGGTATTGTATATAGTGCCCATTTGGTATGTTTTTTTTTGGGTTTCTCATTCTCTTTTATCGGGAGAAGTAAAAATTAATACCTTTTAAAATTAAATTAAAAGTTGTTTGATAGATCTATTTTAAAATCAAACTTATTTTATAATTTTTAAATAAAATTAAAAGTAAAAAATTAAAAATAAAAAATAAAAAGTAAAAATTAAAGAAAAAGAGAGGATATTAGGGTAAATAAATTTATAATATGGATATATTTGAAATTTTATATTCTTTAAGTGAGGATATAAACAGAATAAAAAAAATAAAAAATTAGATTTTAAAAATAAGGAGAAGCAAAATCTCCTCCCATGAGCTTTTGCTTAAAAACTATTTTTAAAATTTTTGTTCATAAAAAAAAAAAAACTCTTTTTTTTAAGACCTTCTAAAAAAACCCATTTGGTAAATTTTCTTCTTAAGAAAAGAAGAGAGGCAAAAAAAAAAAAAAAAAAAAAAAGAACTCTACTCTTACACCAAACATCGTTCTCACATCAAATTTAAGTCTCGTCGTGTCTCAAAAGAAAAAAAAAAATATATGACCCAATTCAGGGCGTTTAGTTGTAGTTTAATGCTAAAATTAAACATGGGATGGACATGTCTAGCCCAATGAGCCTATCCGTCACTTTGGAGGGCCTCGTGGTTTTATAACCCCGCGATCTATATAGTTCGCGTCCTGATTTGGAAAGGATGGAATTTTGATTCGTAAGTTCAATGAAAATGGTCCTGCCGAATCTTTCTCCACTACCACGAGCTGGACCAGGCTAAGCCCCAAATTAACTCTCTCTCTCTCTCTCTCTTTTCAACACTGTGATTTGAATTTGGATCACCAAATTAAGAACTGAAATTATGATCACTAAACTCTCCGAGATATTCTCTCTCTCTCTCTCGTCAAAGACCAAGTCTTTGTACGATATTGCCACTTGCGTTAGTATCGTTGATCTTGCCATTTTCAAAGTCATGTTTATATGGCCTTTTTGACTTGCAATACAAAACAACTACCGACACAAAGTCTGGACAACAGAGGATGTTGATGGAAAATTAAGGCCTTATTCCACCATGTGATTCACGCCCTAAAAAATATCCTGCTTGTAACTTCTGTGAAGGATCAGATCTTAGAAGAAAAAAAAAAGGTTTCCACAATTTACCTAGCTAACTATAGAGATTTGAATTTGAAAATTTTAAATTGGAAGAGAGAGATTATGACCATTGGACAGTTTTCTTAGAGGACCATAATTGCATAGATTATTCTTCTTTTTACATGCTTATATATTGGAATCCTTCTTGATTAATATGAAAAGGCAAAAAAAAAAAAAAAAAAGAAAAACAACAAAAAGAAAAATAAAACAACAAAGAGGGGAAAAAAAAAGCAACGGAAATTGGGGGGGAAAGCTTCAGAATGTCTTCCCAACTGCTTATAAATTGGAATCCTCGTGAAGCAAGTGGGAGACAAAGGAAGAATGGCAAGCACAAAGACTTCGTTATTCGTTTGCTGCTTTCTAATGGTATGCTTTCTCGCCTTCCCACAGCCCTACGACAATTTCCCAAGGTTCCTCTTTCCCGTGAGCGCTCTCTCTCTCTCTCTAATTAATAATGATAATTTGTTTGATTACTTCAAAAAATTGATGTTAAGTGACATTTGCATTTTTGTCACTAAAGATTCAGATGTTATCATGAAAGTGTATTGGTGAACAAATAAATACCGTCAATGGTCATTAAATCTCCATCGTTAAAAGTCATCGGTGGAGTACAAAAAATTATCATTAAAATGTTGACTTTAGTAATAAAATTTTTTTTTCGTGTCATTGAGTTGGTTACTAAAAAATACAACTTATCACTAAAAATAACTCAATCAATACATTTAATGACGAAATTTAGTATCTAAAAAAATAATCACGAAAAATGGACCGGTGGTTAAATTAGAACTAATAGGAACTGTTGGCCGCTTGAACCACCGTTGATGACCAGTTGACCGTGGCCTTCGGAGCTGGTATCCGGAGTTCTCACTGGCACCGACGGCCTGAGACACCACCTGCAGCCAGTGGTTCAAGCGGTCGGCCAACCATAGCCTTCAATGTTGACAACCAACATTCCTGCCTGAACCACTGCCGACCATGGCTTACATTGGCTCCGACAGCTTGAGTTGGTGGTGCGGTTGGGTTGATCTTCGGACCTGTCCGGGGCCGGGGCCTAATGGTGCAGTTGGGTCAGTTTTCAGGCCTTTCAATTGTTGTGGCTTGAAGGATAATTATATGTAAGTTGAATTTTGTTTTATTATCTGATATGGGATTACCATGACCCTTTTAATGATGACAATTGTACACATTTAGTGACGACCAGTGTCATCACTAAAAATTGTAAAAATTGACCACGAGTTTTGTAACAAAAAAAAATTGCCTCTAAAAGTCATCATAGGCCTTTTTTTGTATAGTGGCCAAATTTTAGTGATAAAAAAATTGTCATCACTAAATTTGGTCATTAATAGTATTCAAATCAGTAGACTTTCTTTTGTCATACCATTTAGTAACCACTTGATGACTATTTTTTCATGTTCGTTACTAAAACCTACATGATGACCAAAATATAATGACAAATTTTTTATCTCCAAAAGTTACTATTAGTGATCAAAATTTTGATCGTCACTAAATTTTTTGTCGTTAAAGACATTTTTTTTTGTAGTGCTTGTTACCGTCTAATTAATTTTACTAGTAATTATATTCAAAATTCTAAGAATAAGCTTCTCGAAATGAAAAGGATTTTGTCAAAATTTAGAACCAAGTTCTCCGTGAGGAGTGGCAACCTTTATAAAGTCATGGGTAATGGCCATGATAAATGCCTTTGAGATGAGCTTGGAATTGCATAAATTTTAATATGCTTCTCATAATACTTTTACAATCATACCATGATTGTCCACGTTACTGGAGCTTCGTTTTCAGGTGAGACGAGCTGTTAATTGTATTAATTAACTTCGTTTTCTGGAATGGAGTTATTTCTTAATAATTTGTGTCATAACTTGTCATACTACACTCTATAAATATATATATATATATATATATATATATATATATATTTGTGTCTACCCATATATTAAATAATGTGGTGCATGAATCCACTTATACCCATCACGGGTCAGTTTTATTCATTTTTTTAAGAGTTATTTTACATTAATTGTCTACAGAGAATAATCGTCCCCCAACAACATCTTCATTTGCACTTCTTGGAATTCTTGTACTGTCATGATACTTGTAACGTCACCAATGTTCGAGGCCTGAGAAGCAGACATCTTTATCGCCAGTAAGAACTCTTTGACAGAGGGAGGTAAAAAGGGGGGAAAAGATGGTATGTACAAAAAATGGTTTACGAAGACCAAAGCAATAGCGAACGTACTTAAAGACCATTCGACTTTCATTTTGAAATCATGACTCATGGCGTCTCTTTCTGAGAAAATCATGAGTCAGAAGCAAATGATGGGACGTGGTCCAATGCCCAAATTAGAAGAGTCAGTTTTCTAAAGGCCCATAAAGGGTACCTACCGATCAGCATCTAACGCCCACCACAATAATCTATCAGTCGCTTCGAATCAATCTATCGAAAGATCTTAGTCGTCTGAGTTTACCGAACGAAAGGGTCTCAACCACCCCGTTAACCGATCGAGACTCATCCAGCGGAGATAGTCACCTCGATCGGTTAAACAAAAGACAACCCTCTAATCGGATAGTCCCGATTGATCCTTTATCGGTCGAGAAACTAGACGATGGGCAGCGTTCCAATCGATTCAAAGGGAAGGTCAGAACTCCCTTAATTTTAGCTTCAAATTTCATAACAGTTGCTCCGGGATCTTTCAGATAAGGAAAGACAACTCTTGAAAAGGAATGCTTTACCGATATATGGGGATCGTGATCAATTCACAATATTAACTTCCGAGATTCTCGAATCAGTTCAATAAAGAAGGTAGGGTAAAAATCCTTCAACGGCGCACGACTCTCACAGGTATAAGAGATCTCAAAACTCTCGAGATCAGGTATGTTCTCTAGGCCTAACACTTTAGGTACACAAAACATTGGGAACAGTTTTCTCTCATTTTTCAGTTTGTTATTTTCTCAAATGAAAATCGTTTTTTACTGGTTTGAACGTCAGAATTTTACCGTCGGAATATTTTTCGATGATTTTTGTAGGTATATTCACCCGTCGATAATTACTATTCCTCAAATTAAAAAGAAGTTGATATCTACAAAAGCATAACCCAATTTCAACACGTATATATCGACCTTTTACATCACCGTCCCAAGTAACTTACGGACATCTGCTTTGAATTGCCGCCCAAAGAGTTTTCAGCTTCATTTCCCGAATATATAGCGTCGTCCAAAATTGAGAGCAACTGTGGCTAAAAGTTTTTACCCCGATCCCCCCCCGCCCAGCTATATACAGCAACTGTTTGCCCCCCCGCCCCTCTCCCTCTCTCTCTCTCTCTCTACACACAATGTGTGTGTATCATGATTGGAGTAATAGGGAACCGCCGCCAGCACCCACATTTTAATCATTCCTCTTCCCATTTGTTGCGTTCCCATATTTTATTATTATTTTTTCTTTGGTAAGGACGTTCCCATATTTTATTATTATTTTTTCTTTGGTAAGGACGTTTCCATATTTTATTATTACTCTCTCTATATATATTTGATATTTTGAGATTTTATAAGTAAAAGAAAATGAATAACTAAATAAAAGGATAAGGCCCCAGTTGTAGGTCGGATTTGGGAAATTCAAACCTTTTTATATTTTGAGGCGATTGTCTCTGGAGAAAAAATGCAGATCAAAATCCCATGACCCACCACTCTTGACAAATCAACTCAGGTTTTTCGAAATAAGTGGAAGGGTATTGTATTTACATCAAGCATCGCCCCTTTCTATATAAAGATCTCAAATTTAAATTTAATTATATATCAAAAGAAAAAAAAAATATATGACCCAAGTCAGGCGTTTAGCTGTTGTCTAATACTGAAATTAAACATGGGATGGACATGTCTAGCCCAATGAGCCTATCCATCACTTTGGAGGGCCTCGTGGTTTATAACCCTGCGATCTATAGTTCGCGTCCTGATTAGGAAAGGATCGAATTTTGATTCGTATGTTCAATGAAAATGGTCCTGCCGAATCTTTCTCCACTACCACGAGCTGGACCAGGCTAAGCCCCAATTAACTCTCTCTCTCTTATCTTCTTCTTCTTCCTCTCTTTTCTTCCTTTTTTTTTTTTTTTTTTTTTTTTTTTTTTTAATACTGCGATTTAAATCTAAATCATTAAACAAAAATTATGACCATTAAGCTCTGGGGACATTATTTCTCTCTCGCTCTCGTCAAAGACCAAGTCTTTGTTTGATATTGCCACTTGCGTCAGTATCGTTGATCTTGCCATTTTCAAAGTCATGTTTATATGGCCTTTTTGACTTGCAATACAAAGCAACTACCGACACAAAGTCTGGACAGCAGAGGATGTCGATGGAAGATTAAGGCTTTATTCCACCATGTGATTCACGCCTTGAAAAATATCCTACCAGTAACTTCTATGCAGTTCTCTTCAGACCATAATTGCATAGATTATTGTTCTTTTTACACACTTATGTATTGGAATCCTCCTTCATTAATATGAAAGAGAAAAAGCAAACAAAAAAAAAAAAATGAAAAAGAAAACAACAAAGGGAGGGGAAAAAAAAAGCAACGGAAATTGGGGAGGAAAGCTTCAGAATGTCTTCCCAACTGCTTATAAATTGGAATCCTCATGAAGCAAGTGGGAGACAAAGGAAGAATGCCAAGCACAAAGACTTCGTTATTCGTTTGCTGCTTTCTCATGGTATGCATTCTCGCCTTCCCACAGGCTACAGCCCTACGACAATTTCCCAAGTTGCCACTTTCCCGTGAGCGCTCTCTCTCTCTCTCTCTCTCTAATTAATAATGATAATTTGTTTGATTACTTCACTACAAAATGACCTTTTAGTCACTAAAAGTTCAAATTTGTCGTTAAAGCGTATTAGTGAACAAAAAAATATCATTGCTTAGTGGTCACTAAAACTCCGTCACTAAAGATCATCGGTGACGGAATGCAAAAAATCGTCATTAAAAGATCAACTTTAGTGATCAAAATTTTTTTCGTATCACCGATTTGGTTACATAAAAATACAACTGGTTACTAAAAGTAACTCAATCAACGCATTTAGTGATGAAATTTGGATTTCAAAAAGGTAATCACTAAAAATAGACCGGTGGTTAGACTGGAATTGACAGGAACCGTTGGCCGCTTGAACCACCGTCGATGGCTAGCAGACTGCGGCCTCTAGTACTGGCATCCGGAGGTCACGCTAGCACTGGTTGCCTGAGACACCACCTGCAGCAAGTGGTTCAAGCGGCCAGCCAACCACAGCCTCCAATGCCAGCAACCAACGTTCTTGCCTGAACTGCCGCCGACCAATGCTAAACTGCCGCCAACCGTGGCTTATGCCGGCACTGGTAGCTTGAGTTGGCAGTGCAGTTGGGCTAGTCTTTGGACCTATTCGGGCCAGGGCCTAACAGTATAGTTGGGTCGGTTTTTAGACCTTATAATTGTTGTGGCTTGAAAGATAATTATATGTAACTCGAATTTTGTTTTATCATCTGAGATGAGATTACCACGACCCTTTTAGTGATGACAATTGTACACATTTAGTAACGACCAGTATCATCACTAAAAATCACAAGGGTTGACTACAAGTTTAGTGACAAAAAAAAAGTTGTCACTAAAAGTCACCATAGGCCATTTTTTTGTAGTGCCATTTAGTGACCAAATTTTAGTGACAAAAAATTATCGTCTCCAAATTTGGTCACTAATGGTGTTCAAATCTGCAGATTTTCTCCCGTCATACCATTTAGTGATCACTTGGTGACTATCATGTTCAGCCTACATGATAACCAAAATATAGTGACGAATTTTTTCGTTTCCAAAAGGTATTATTAGTGATCAGAATTTTTTCCGTTACTAAATTTATGGTCACTATGGACCAATTTTTTTTTTTTTGGTAGTGCTTGTTATTGTCTAATTAATTTTACTAGTAATTATATTCAAAATTCTAAGAATAAACTTCTCGTAAGGAAAAAGGATTTTATCAAAATTTAGACCCAAGTTCTCCGTGAGGAGTGGCAACCTTTAAAAAGTCATGGGTAATGGCCATGATAAATGCCTTTGAGATGAGCTTGGAATTGCATAAATTTTAATATGCTTCTCATGATCCTTTTACAATCAAACCATACGTCACTGGTGCTTCGTTCTCAGGTGAGACGAGATGTTAATTATATTAATTAACTTCGTTTTCTGGAATGGAGTTGTTTCTTAATAATTTGTGTCATAACTTGTCATGCTACACTATATATATATTTGTGTCTAGCCATATATATATTAAATAATGTGGTGAATGAATCGCTTATACCACGGGTCAGTTTTATTCATTTTTTTTAAGAGTCATTTTTCGTTAATTGTCCACAAAGAAACTATGGGTCCTGTACGAGGCAAAAGGGAACAACATGTAAGACTTGCAAAAGTTCATGTAACCCTTCCTTGAATCAGCCATATAAATGTCAGAACTATGCTAAATGGAGGGGTGATTCGAGGAAAGCTGCTTCCCAGTATCTGTTGTAAATATTGGTTTATTTAAATTATTGATAAAATTGTAGAAATCACTCTCTTCCTCTTTGACACATGATGAGGCCCTTTTTATTTCAATTTGACGGTGTTACATGAACATAGTTTATATTTTGAGTTTGTATTCATGGTAAAAACATTACGTTGCAAATCATAACACAAGCTGCAGTTTGCATATTCGTGACACGAAAATTGGCGTACGCCCAAGCACATCATCTAAGGCAGAGAAACCTGATGGAACATAGTAATTAGTTTAAAGAGTTGCATGAATGTTAGATAATTTTAAATGGAATATGGTGAATGTATAATATATTATACGAGCACTATTTCATCGTATATTTTATATTGACAATAAGAAAAGTTCTTTAATAAATAAAATATCAAAAGTTTGAGAGGGCCATAATACATTATTTTATAAAGCGTATTACTCATCTAAATTGTGATAGGACGCTGCACTCCTTTAACCATAAGTCTTGAATTCGAGTTATGAAAATGAAAATAGAATTTGAAAAAACCAGCTCCTTAATGGATTTCATAATGTTCATATCAGATTAATCTAGTAAAACTCAAATATCAATTAATAAAAATCTTAATAAATAAATAAATAAAGGGTATTACTGAAACCCTATCAAAATATAGTATTTACCTCAAACACCTTTAAAATTTTACTATGGGTTCGAACGGAGCTTTACCCTTTGTAATTTTGATCAGACTTCAATAATTCAGCTGGGTTAATTGCAGGTGATTGTACTAGCAAAATTTGTAGCTTTTTTAGCATCAAGGGAAAAGTATCCGGAAGTAATTCACCCCAAGGACCCGTCGGCCTCGGCTAAAATTAATGACCCTTTACTCTCCTCTACTCCAGTGTGGGAGTGGGTATCTCAATACAAAAATATTTTGTTTTCTCGAAAATTAGTGGTTTTGCATTTGTAATAAGTGGACTGCGGCATATTGTTTCCAATGCATGTACCATGATTAGTATGTGAAATCTATGAAATTATGTTGCCAAAGGATTCCAAATAAGGGGTTAAGTTATGTTGTTTGATGTATTCCTTTGTTTAAGATGTGTGTAATGTAATTTCTCTCTCTTTCTTCTTCTTCTTCTTCTTCTTCTTCTTCTTCTCCTGATATAGAGGGAGATTTAAATTTGAAAATTTTATAACAGGAAGGAAATGATATTAATTGAATTATAACTCACAATCTGCTTTAAATAAAAAATTTTGGTTTCTAATTATGAAATCGTCATTTTATTTTTCTTTCACTGTTTAATTTGTCACATATATTTTTCTTCAGATAAGATTCAATCAAGTGCGCATATGGGAAAGTTGAAGTTACTCTTTAATTAAATTAGGTAAAAATTTAACACAAATAATTACTGATAAATTTATACAATTTTACAAAATTGTATATTTTCTTAAAAAAATTTTATTTTGTGAAAAATCTTATAAGTAAATTAAAAATAATGAAAGGCCAGTTAAAATAAATTAAATCAAGTTAAATTTTCTCAAATAGCATTTTATGACTTTGAGAAACTTTAGCTAGCGAGTTTTTCTAGAGTAAAAAAAAAAAAAATTCATTAAATTTAAAAAACTTAGTTTTAAAGAAAGAAAACTTAAAATCAATATATTTAAATAAAGATAATATGAATTAGTTGATTTTCTAGAGAGCAAAATTAATGTATTTAATTTTAGAGAAAATATAAATTTCCTTTCTTAGAGAGAGAAAACTTAAAATAGATATGTTTGAAGAGAGAAAATGTGAATTAAGGTGTGTTTCTTTTTTGAGAAAATTAATGTTCTTAGTTCTAGAGAGAGAAAATTAATTTTTTTAGAGAGAGAAAACCTAATATCAATGAGTTTGTTAAGAAAATACAAATTAAATTGATTTTTTAAGAAAGAGAAATTTATTGTGTTTATTTTTAGATAAAGAAAAATGAATTTTTACTTTTTAAAAGAGAGAAAACTAAGAATCAATGTGTCTAAGAAAAGAAAATATGAATTAAATTAATTTATTTAGAAAGAAAAATTAGTGTTTCTTTAAATTTAAAGACAGAAAAACAATTTTTTTTAAGAGAAAACTCAATTAATATGTTTTAAAAAAAATAAAAACTAAATAAATTTTACTATCTAACACTTTTTCCTCTAATATTTTGCCTCATATATCAAATATTAATTTTGTTCAACCAAACAAGACAAATAAAAAATATTATAAGAGTGATATTTACTCTTTAAAGTATTTATTTCTTTTTTCCCCCTTCAAATTTTGTTTTGCTCTCCTAGAAAATATGTACTAAATGTAAACTCACAATGCAAAACGTCACGAGAACTATTCAAGTTTAACTTTGCATAATAATCTTCAAAATTGTGCTTTCTTGTTGCATTTAATCAAATAAATCAAATCATATCTTTAAAATCGAGTCAGTTATTAAAGATTATTTATTTATTTATTTCTTTTGGGTAAAACAATGAAAGCTGTTAGTTTTGGGTGAAACAATGAAAATACGCACTTTACAACATGAAATTAAAAAAAAAAAACTTTAAAAAACAAAAATTTTCTCTTTGTGCAAAACTACTTAACTTATTGTTTTTTCCAACCTTTAAGATTGTATTCATAATATTTAGTTATTTCAAGTGAAAAGGCTGATTAACTTAACAGACCATCACCTAAAATATGGAGGCCGCTCTTTTAAATGATTTTCAAACTTTTCATAATAATTTAAGACTAACTCTTTTGCATAAAATATGGACAAAGAATAAGTCATGCAAAGGAGATCCTTCTTTTCTTTGATTTTCAAACTTTACTTTTTTTTTCTTTTTGTGTTTGGTCAAATCAAAATTTTGTGGTGCAAGTACATATTTGGTACTTAGAGTTGAATATTAGGAATATCAAATCTTAATTTTGAAAAATTCCACGCGGAAATGGCATGCTGATATCATGAACTTAATCTTGGAGACGACTGCTTTTCTCTCGGTTCTTCAAACTTGCTAAATTTCCTTTGGCAGCATCCAACGCCTCATCACAAATTTCAAACCTTTTGACAATGAGAATATTTAAAAAAAAAAAAATTGCTATTAACAAAAGATTGTGTACCTCAAACGCTAATATGTGATATTTAATTAAGTCAAGTTTATGTAAAATTCACATACAGTAATTTATATAAATACACACACACAGGGTGAGCATTTTACGATCACCTTCGAGCACCCTGGCTGAACCCTTCAGACCAGAGAAAGCTGGCCCATGTAATACCTGGGATGGGTCCTCGAAATTTTCGACCATCTTAATTCTATCATTTCTTCTATAGAGGTTGCGTGTAAACAAAAGAAATGGAACACTTTTAGAAGCAAAAGGGGAAGTGCCAAAATGTCAACCTGACATGTTACTATATATAATGGCACCCTATTGGATTAAAACGAAACAAGTGACTTGAAGAGAAAAATGGTTAGCCCGAGAGGTTCGTATATCCTTTGCTGCATTCTCATAGACCTTGTCCTCGCCGTCCCACAGGCCACAGCCCTGCGACAACTACCCAAAGTTCCTCAATTCCGTGAGCTCTCTATCTCTCTCTCTCTCCCCTTACTACTGAGTATTTCAAACTATGAGCTTGTATGGTTAACCTGGATAGTATATGAATATTGCAGGGACTAATGGTAACAATTATGCAACGGTGGGTGAGATGAAGAGTGGGATATCAGGAAGTGTATCGCCTCCAGGAGGTCAGGAGAACACTCCTGCCGCGGTGATTAATTAAAATACCTCACACAAACTAGAAAGATTCATATTTGATGGGAGTGGCCCAGCTTGACCCTTTTGGTGATCACTGCAGTAATGTTACTTTAGTTTACGAATTTCTTAATGTAGGAGGGGATGATCCTCTCATCTTCTAAAATTGTTTAATTGGTTTTATCTGTATTTTATCGGTATACACTATAATTCATTGTAACATACCGGTGGGACCCTCTTTAAAAAGACCCGCCGCAGGAAAAAGGGCCACGTCCAACAGTGACATATGGCTCGCAATCCGGCATATCCAAATCACTCATACATAAATAGGTTTATATTGTCCTGTTCTACTGATGAGATCTACTTTCCCGAATGAGGGCTTAGTCATCCGATTATCCGAAGGAGTCAAACTCCATAAAAGCCTACCTACTAATCGTCCGACCTCTAATGATACTCACAGGGTTTAGTCGAATTTCGTCTCAATTGAGTTTCATATTTCAATACGAAACATATTTCCCGAGAAAGGAAGGAAATTTTGAGGATCCTATTGATAAGGGAAATAATCTTTCCGTATAATTTAACTTCCTAATTGATAATAATATCTAATCTTTGACATTCACCGATCTGGAATTTCCGGAGCACTCCATAAGGAAACTAAAGTTACAATGCCTCGTTATGGCACGATTCTCAAAGAAAGACTATATAAAAGCTTTTGACGCACAAGTCAGGTAAGTCCACTAACTCAACACAGGACACACAAAATTCACAGGATGATCCGTCATCTCTTTTTTTCAATCTGTTTATTCTTTCAAAAGCCGTTATTTCTAACTTGAGTGTCAGAGTTTCTTCCGTCGGAACACCCTTCGGTGGTCTTTTGCATATTTCAAACTTTCCCATTGAGCATCTGTTCGAGTCGCAAGGAGCTGGATCTATAGAGTCGAAACCTACTTTCAACAGATTAGCGCCGTCTGTGGAAAACAGACTTGAAAATTGATAGGGTATAAATTAGTATAATAATTATGATTTATTGGTTTTGTTTTTGAATAAATATTACACTAATTATTATATTTTATGTTAATTGATATAATAGAAAAGATGGATGAGACTTTTAAAGAAAAAGAAAGGAAAAGAAGACAAATTTAGAAGTTTTGAATATTTGCAAAGTCATTGATTTATTCATAATATTTAGAGATAAATTTTAAAAGTTTAACTTAAAAAAAAACTTTTATCTTTTAGAAAATTTTCTTTCTTGAAAATAGGGTTATCACTCCTATAAATATTGGAGTGTTTTATTATGTAAAAAAGAGAGGAGGAATGTTCCTACGATCTCACTCCAGCAAGAGCCAACCATCTCCTTTCTCCTTTTTCCACCAACAGCAGCACATTTTTCTATTTTTAGAGTTTAGGTTTTGTTGTGCTTCAAGTTCCCAACAGCACAACACTTTCTTGGACGGCTGTGCATTTGTTCTCCCTTGTTGAACGAATTCTTTCATTGACAATAAAATTTTGTGAGTTTATTTTTTTTCTATTTTCTAATTGAAGGGTAATTGAAATCTTGATTTTCAATAATTGTGAGATTTAATTGGGTTTATTAAATAATATCTCATAGATATTTATTTGATTTCTACACTTCATAGATCATAATTTTCTAGAGTTTATTGAATATTGGCCAATATTTAATAGTTCTAAAATAATCTACAATTAATTAAAATTATAAATCCGTAATTGTTTGTTAATTTTAATAAAGTGGTAAATAACATTCGTGTGATGAGAATGACATTCGTGTCATGGGAATGACATTCGTGTCATGGGAATGACATTCGTGTCATGGGAATGACATTCATGTCATGGGATTAAATAATTTAATTTAAATGAACCCATCGTGTGTTTGTAAATTAAAATTGGGTCTCTCTAAATCTTAATATTGTTGAGATTTTTAATTCTAAGAGTTTCTCTAGAGTTGACTCTTGATTAGGGAAATAATTAACGAGATTCTCTTAATTATCGACGAAATAAGGAGAGATTGGTCGTTAGACGTTTGTCGACGACTATAACTAATTTATTTATGGGTATTGAAATTTTTAAATAGATCGATGATCAATCATATAAAATCAATGTGAATATAATTCTTTTGGCTAGAAAAAATTAATTTTCCATTAGTTTTCATTTATTATTATTATTATTTTTTAATTATGAGTTCTTTATTTTTAGTTTATTAGTTTAGTTAACTTTTCAACCCCCATATTTCTATTTTATTTTATTTTCCTTAAAAGAAGTAAATCCACAATTCTCTATGGAAATGACCATATTTACTCTATACTAATATTTTGTGAAATAGATATTTTATTTTTGGTTGTTTGATGACACATAAAAAATCTTTATTGAATACTACCGATCGGGCAATATGCCCCCGAAATGAAAACCCCGCACCCCCCACTCCCCGCCACCCCTTGTCTAGGCTAGGTTTTGATCCTAGCCGATACCTCGGAAGTTAGCAGCCGCGGGGACAAACTAGAATCAAGAATTCAGAACATGAGTAAGTAATTGGAAGACCTTAGTCGCACTGTAAGGCCCGAGGGCCACTCTTCCTTGGGGGGATCTAGCCGTGACCGTCCTTGATGATAAATACCACCGTGCAACTATAAACTCTTGGTGACTTTCCACCATAATCTGAATAAGTTAAAAAGACAAGTTGAACAACTCATTGTCGATGAATTCAAACGGGCCAATGCCTAAGAGAACCAGGCCTCCCTCTACTCTAATGCCTCTCCATTCGACCCGAAAAGTCTCCTCAGAATCAATGCCTCATGATGTGCTTTTGCCTCCTATGGAAAGATATGACGAAACAACTGATCCTCGTGACTACAAGGCATACTTCGTGATGGTAATGGTTTCAGGAGATATGACCGAGGCCACCATGGGAAAACACTTCCCCATCACTCTCAAGGGGAATGCGTTAACATGGTTCAATTCACTTCCACCGCTAAGTATAAAAATTTTCTGCCACTTTCGATAGCAATTGGAGACTCACTTTGTGATAAGTAAGGAAGTGAAGAGAAAATCCACCTCTCTATTGTCATTGCATCAAAAGGAGGATGAATCCCTGAAAGACTTCTTGGAGAGGTTCAAGACAGAGATGATGAAAGTTCCATTCTTGAACCACTCTATTGCGTTAGTGGCACTACTCACTGGGTTGTGCCCCTCTGGCACAAAAAAACTTGATCATGAAGAAGCCTCCCTCCAATATCCAAGAGTTCTACTCTCGTGCTGGAAAGTACATCGCTGTCAACGATGCTGAGGTCTTCGATTGAAGGAGAAACCGACTATCCAGAAGAGAATGTAGTTGATCACCCCAGTGGCCGACACCCAAAAAGAATAGACCGGGCCCTCTGCCCCAGCAAAAATTCAACGCTTACACCCCTCTGAATGAGACCTAGAGCAAGTCTTGTTTCAAATCAGAAACAAATAGCAATTAAGGTGGCCGCCTCGCCCCACCAAAGACGATCCAAGGAAAGACAAATCGAAATACTGCCATTTCCATCGGAACTACAGACACGCGACTAACAATTGCAAAAGGTTTAAAGATGAATTGGAATTCTTAGTTCGAAGCGGAAAGCTGCAAAGATTCATAAGTATGGAAAGGAGAAACATGCCTTCCCCTGGTTGGCAAGATCCACTACGAAGAAATGAACCGAATGACCAGACAGTAGGTAGACAATCGCAAGATAGGCAAAACAGGGTGATCCTCCAGGTTCATGACCCACGGCTCATGCAAGAACCCTACATTCTGACTTACGCCTTTCCAACTTATGACCCTGTGTTCTCTATACCCTTTCTTGAGTAAACTCTAATATCTTTTTCTTCAGCGGATGTTTTTCTTTGTGCTCACATTCAGTTTGTTCATTGTTGATTTCCTTCCATGAGAATGGACGATTGCCTAATGAAGAGATCTATCTCCCTGAAGGGTCTCAATCGCCCCGGCCTAACAAAGGGATTTATCTCCTTGAAAGATCTTAGTTGCCTCGTCCTAATGAAGTGATCTATCTCCCCGAAAGATCTCAGTTGCCCAATCCTAGCGAAAGGATCTATCTCCCAGAAGGGTCTCAGTCACCCTGTCCTAACGAAGGGATCTATCTCCCCAAAGAGTCTCAGTCACTCTGTCCTAGCGAAGAGATCTATCTCCCTGAAAGGTCTCAGTCACCCCATTTTAGTGAAGAGATCTATCTCCCCAAAGGGTCTCAGTCATCCCATCCTAGCAAATGGATCTATCTCTCTGAAGGGTCTCAGTCGCCCCGTTCTAATGAAGGGATCTATCTCCCCGAATGACATTAGTCGTCCCGTCCTAGCGAAGGGATTTATCTCCCCTAAGGGCCTCAATCACCCCATTCTAGCGAAGGGATCTATCTCCCCAAAGGGTCTCACTTGTCCCGTCCTAACGAAAGTATCTATCTTTCCGAATAGCCTCAATCACCCCGTCTTATAGAAGAGACCTATCTCCCCAAACGGACCTCAGCTGCCTTGTCTTACTTAAGGCATCTATCCCCTTGAAGAAATCAACGTCTCTAGAGGAACCCCCTTTTCTTTGCATCGATCTGCCAATAAAATATGTGTCCCCTTGGAAAGGGTCGTATTATTTCAAGCGAACGATCGGATTTCTATCCCAGACAAACCAATGTTGCGTAACCGATCTCTCTTATTAAAGCACCATCTCACTCGCCCCATCCTAATGAAGGTTATGGAATAAGGCAATACTATGGAGAGATCTTATATAAATATTGAGAGAGATTCAAATAATTATTTACAAGTTGTCCCTAACATCAAATCCCTGAACGGTTGTTGATCCAATATTTCTATGAAATTCTATCACCAATGGAGAGGAACATGATTGATGCTGCAAGTGAAGGAGCATTGGTAAATAAGACACCAGATGAAATGAGAAATCTGATCTCCAACATGGCAGTCAATGCCTAACAATTTAGAATAAGGTAAGAGATTTCAAAGAAAGTTAATGAGATAAGTGATTTTTTCTTTGATCAAAAATTGAGAGAACTAACTTCTCTTATGAGTAATTTTATTGTAGGAAAAACACATGTCAAGACATGTGAAATTTATTTTAATTTTGGTCACCTTACGGATATGAGCCCCACCCTTCAAGAAGATACCAATGAACAAATCAATACAGTAGGAGGATTTTCAGGACAACCACAACAAAAAATATGATCTCTATTCAAACACTTACAACTAAGGATGGTGGGATCACCTAAACTTCAACTATAGGAATCGGCAATAAAGATTCCAATAATAACCACAAAACCAACCATAGTTTCAGTTTCAACAACTCTCCTTGATTCAAGGTACATTTTTAAGAAATTATTAAAAGTTTGGCTAACAACTCTCAGTTATTTCAATAGGAAAGCCAATAATTTTAATGAGAAACAAGAACCAGTATCCAAAATTTGAAAAATCAGGTGTTACAACTGGTGGTGACCGTGAGTCAATTGGAGAAAAATCATGACAAATTACCCTCTTAAGTGGAGATCAACCCTAGGGAGAATGTGAGCGTTATAATGCTAAAAAATGGAAAAGAAGTGCAAGATATTTCATCAAGGGTTAAGGAACATAGAGAAGCCAAGCGAGAAGAGAAATCATCGACGACCAAGGAGGTAAGTGGAGAACTCAATACTTCTAAATCTAAAATATTGATTCTAACACATTTTCCTGACTGGTTAGCACAATCAAAGAAAGAGGACGAAGAGAAAGAGATATTAGAAATTCCTCAAAAGGTAGAGATCAACATTTCACACTTGGAATTAATAAGGCAAGTGTTAAGATCATTCATAAAAATAGTCAAAACAAAAATTGATATGGATTTTGGTACTTTAACTTTTGAGTTTGATAATAAGCTATTATTTTTAATATTTTTGATACCATAAAAAATCCAAATGATTTTAAATTTATTTTTCATGATAGCACTGTGAACTTTATTATACATGATAATTTTGTGCAAGATGAATTAGATTTTGTATCTAAGAAAAACTTGACAGAAAAGGTTGTACAATAAGACAAATTTCTTCATGACAAACTCCCACACCGAAAGCAATCCATAGTAGGTCAAAAAGTCATTCACTTCAATTCAAAATTAAACTTCATGCCAGGTAAGTTGAAATCTAAATAGACCGGACTGATGTTTGAGTGAAGTTAAAACAAGAAGGTCATGTCGAGCCAAAAACAGTAAACAAAGACGTTCATTGGGAGGTAATTCAATATTTTTATGATTTTTTATGTAAATAAAGGTTAAAAAATTTTATGATTAGAAGTGTTTTGTCGTTAAGGCGTGCCCACACCTTAACAAATTTTCATTTCTGTCCAATCCGGATTGTCTTCAGAAAATGGATAGAAATACTCCCGAGTTAAAGCATGCCCACACCTTTCAAAAAGTTCACTACTGTTCGTTTAAGGACCACTCTACATTCATCACTCCACCCTTGAAAAGTTTTGTTTTTACATTATCTTTTTAATTTTGCTTTTATTTAAGTTGTTATTTTTTTTTTACCTTTGATTTTTTATATTTGTTTCTCATATGGCTAATCCCAAATTTTGATATAGAATACCTAAATTATTGTTGTTGTTGTTGTCTTTTCTCTCTCACTTAGCAATACTTTGGGGACAATGTATGATTTATGTATAAGGAGAGTATTTGGTATTTGTGTTTAATTTTTCATTTTTTCTTTTAGAATCATTTTAATTTTCAGCTTTCTTTTAATAAAACCAAAAAAATAAAAAATAAAAAATGAATAAAAAAATTTGAATTTTCTAGATTGATGTGTGATATTTGGTTGGCTGGAGATTTAGGAGAAATAACTTATATTAATGGTTTTTTGTGCTTAAAATAGCTGTTTATATTTTTAATAGTTTTCTTTGTAAGATAATTATGCAAAATTTGACACAAACCCTATTTAAAAGTGAGGTTTTGAGTTTAAAACGAGTCAATTCATTCTTTATACTCGGAATTATTTTTTTAGATGAGTGATTATCATACTTGACTTGTATATTCTAAAATTTACTTTGTTATGCATTTCGAGAGCACATTCTAGAATTTCATGCATTGAAATAATAAAGATACTTAAGTTTATCCCCCTTTTAGTTTTCGTAAAAAAATCCATACCTTGATTTCATAAACCCTTAGTCAATCAAGTTGAGCCTATGACCCCTTTTCTTACAACTCCTACCCTTTTATTTTAATTTTCGTTTCAAACTCTTGTACCGAAGGTATATATAGTTAATTACATGGTTTTGATTATTTGTTTGCCTCAAAAGAAAGATATAATTGAAATTTTGATGTTGATGTTTTCATGATATAATATGAAAAATGAATTTTGTGTTTGAGCAAGGAAGGAAGAAACTTGATTATTCTTTTGGTTATTCTTTGTTGGAGAATTGCTTGAAAAAGGCAAAAACAAAAAAATAAAAATGAAAAATGAAAAAAATGAAAAAAAAAAGCAAAAAGAAAGGAAAAAAAAAGAAAAAAATAAGTATTATATTCATTCATGAACATATTGAAATTTATTCATTTTCATGTCATTTATGGAGTAGGGAGAAAAGTGTTGGAAAGGGACATGTGAGCAAAAAAAAGTCATCCCTTTTGTGTGCTATTTGTGTGGGGCAAAAGTGTTCGTTACAAAAAAATTATATAACTAATTACATATTTTTTTTGTACGTTTTAACTCTTAATATTCCATTTATCTTACTCTTAACTTTAACTTATTACAACCAAATGCAAGATTTTTTGATTGATGCATGAAATTCAAAACTTCTAAGTGATGAAGATTTGATACATTTACAAACTTATGGTAATATCATTCTATTGTGTTGATTTGAGTGATATATTTATTTTACATCATATTTTGAGTAAATTTAAGTGAACCTTTAGAGAAAAATGTTGAATTTTGTAGTTTTGATTTCATAAGGAGCTATTGAGATTTGCGATGGTTGTTCTGGTACGAAATACTGTAAAATACTTGTTATTTTGATTATTTTTCTTATTTGACTTTTATGACATATGTTGACTTATAGTTCGAAAGAAAGAAAAAAATAGATTGATTATAATAGTTTTAATTTTATTTGACTTAGGAATGTTTGAGAACAAGCATTACATTGGATGTTACAATAGTTGTTACAATACTTCTTCTTTGAAGGCATTCTTGTCCTCAAGGATGGGAAACAAAAAACTGAGATTTTGAATTTATGAATCTTGAACCAAGATTTATATTTGGGCTGAGAGATAAGTTGATGAAGATGAACAAAGGATGTGACTTAAGTTATATGGAGAGGAGTGAGAGAAAAATGAAAACGAGAGAATTTGAGGGGAGATTTTTCTTGAACTTCTTTCTAGTGAAGGATTTTGTCTAGTGAACACCAGAAATTCAATCTTTAGGGGCTTGGCAAGAACCCACCATCAATAATTTTTTTTTTTGGACAATTGAAATTCTGCTTCTGATAAAAATTTTTCTTAATAAACGCTAGAATTTCAATTTTTGGAAGATTTAACAAGAAATCACAATTTAGGTTCTTTCTTGGGTATACATGACCCTTCGTCTACCATCAACATTTCTTTACTAAGAGTAGTCAGAATGAAAGACTCAGAAAGTGTATCAATACTTTATTTTTCTACAGATTTTGACATTATTTATTCTATCATTTGATTTGTTTTGCTAATATCCAATTTCTTTTCATTTGTTTTGCTCTTTTTCCACCTGATAGACTCATCGATACCAAACATTTTTAATAGAATGTTAAATTTGTCATCAATGCGTGTCATAAGAGTATCTATCCTTTTGTCACTTTCCTCCCATTTTTTTTCCATTCTTACTTGCAAAACTATTGTTCTTTTTTATATTCCTAAAATTAATTATCTTCATTATCAATTATGCCAAGAATCGTAAGGTTTGATATCAATTTATAACAATGCAACTCTAAAGAGTGGTAAAAAGATAAGAGAGAGCAATTGGGGAGAGAAAGACAGAAAGATAGATAGAGAGAAAAAGACCAGAGAGAAAGAGATAGAGAGGGAGAAAGAATACAAATAAAGGGAAAGAGAAATTCCAAAACCATTATATTCAATGTTTATTATATGTTTTGATATTACTATTTATACTATTTTTACAAATTAATTTTATTAAATTCTATTAATCAATTTATTAACTATTAACTACTAAATAATCTAACAATTACAATTATCGATTGACTATTCTCGATTGACTATTCCTTCTAACTATAATTAATTACTAACTTTATACTTAGTAGTTGTTACAGTAGCCTGTTGGATCACCATCTAACATTTAACTGTTAAAGGAAGTGGTCATCATTTCTTATAGGATAAAATGAATAAAATAATTATCAACTATTAAATGATAAATCAACAATTACAAACCACATAAATTTTAATATCCACTAAAATTATTGAAAATCTAGACTTATTGGGCTCTCACACCATAAGAATAAAAATCCAAACTAACCCACACCATTTCACATGAAAAAAAAAAAACGGTATAGATTTCGATGCGGAAACAGACACAATCAACCAAACTTAAAGGGTTTAATGCATCATTCTTTTATTTACTACAGTGGGAAAGGATGGAAATTCCAAAAATTTGGAGTGGGGGATATGGTATTCTCTAAGCGGATTTAGTTGAACTTTGTAAAATAATTAATGAGAACTTATGGGCCCTCAAGGGTGGCTCCGTTTTCAAATCATTATTTGACATCTTGTGGGTGCACCAATGAGACTTTTGTTATTGGCATGGTAGTCAAAAACGAAAGATGTAAAAGAAAAAAAAATGACAGGTTCTCTTGGAATTTAAGCACAGAGCGAAATGCATGACTTTTTATATAAAACACACTTACCATATACAATCAAAAAATATATTTAGATATATAATAATGACAAATGAAGTATGTTATAATGTAGAATATCAACGTATATAAAAGTCAAAATTTTTAATGACAAGAGATAAAAGAAAAGAGTTTCATATGGTTCTTTGAAAGGGTGGTCAAATAATCAAATTTTATCCGATATCAAAGTTTCTCTCCCTTAATTGAACAAAAAAAGAATATTTTCTAAACCAAATAACAAGAAAATACGTTTTATTAAAATTCTTGAAACATTATTAGAAAAATAAGGTTTCATCACTGATAGTAAAGATTCTATCGTTGAAGGCTATTAGAGATGAAAATTTTTGTCATCGAAAGTCTCATCGCTAAAAATTACCAACAGAAAATAATCCGTCATTAAATTTTCTGATGGATTAGCGATGAAAATTTTTTATCGTTAAAATTTTATCGCTAATCCATTACTGATTTCACTACTATCAATGATAGAAATTTTCCATCACTAAAAATTCTATTGCTGATCTATCGCTAATTTCAATCCTTACTTAGAATCATCAACGACGGATTAACCACGAAATTTTTAACAATGAAAATTTTCTATTGCTAATTCATCACTGATATTTTAACATACCGAGTAAATTCAGCAACAAATTAGCGATGAAATTTTTAACGACGAAAAATTTCTGTTTTTAATTCGTCGCTAAATGTAATTCTTTTATCCTATTCCATTCCAATCAATTTGATCAACCTGTTAACCTATAATTCGATCAACATATCACATTGCAGTTTTTATATTACAAACTATATTACAAAGTACTCCACTTGATAGATATAAAAATCAACTATATTAGTTACATACAATCCATAAACAATAATGTTACCAAGTATAGTATATACATCAAATAACTCCATAAAATCAACTATAATAGTTACATTAGGTTTTTATTTTTTAGAATTGATGCCAAACGCCTGCATTTTATTTTATCTTTTTCCTTGTGTAAATTCAAAGATTTCTTTGCATATGCAAATCTAGAGATCATTATGGAAGAGAAATTCCTCCAAGGCATGTTTCTTCTTGCAACCCCACTTACAATTCCATGTACACATAGAATTGAAGAGAATGAGCCTTGAGGAATGAATAGAGATGAGGCATGCTGTTGAAGGAGATTTTGAGAGAACAATCACCATCCCATCACCCGGCCATTCGTCCATGCCATCAAGAAACAGCTGCCAGAAAAGGCTTCTAGCTCCACTCCCTCCTTTCTTGGTTGAGCCCAATATAGTCCTGTAAATTGTGCTGAATAGTGTGTCCCGTAACGATGAATTGTAGCCAGGATTCTTGGTGGACAGACCAAACTCGCCAAATAAAACCGGCATGCCAAGTACTTTCTCAGCATCATCTATATGGGCTTGCATCCAGGATTTGATGAATTGGATATGAGCATCGGAGATTGTTTCTGAAAGCCTTCATCCATAAGTTTGATAATCTATTCAGTTGCCAACACACCCATTTGGCAGCAAGATGACAAGGAAAAAAGAAAAAAACTAAGGAAAAAGAGGTTGCAACAATAAACTGCCTTAATGTTATTGTTGCATATTTGTTGCCTTTGTGACAAGTAAGATGCAGTTTTAATAGTGCTCACAATACTTGGAGCGAAACAAATCTATAAAAATGGTCAAAGTACTTGCTCATCCCCCCTAGCCCCAAAAAAAAAGGCTTCAATGCATTAACATACCATTCTAAATACATGTGAACAGAGGCAAAATCAACACCAACAATCTGATGATTCCTGATGAAATCGGTACCAATTTGTTGATAATATGTACTTGGGTTGAAAAGATATTTGTTTGGTGTTGAGGGACCATAAAATCCTTCTAGTCCAATTTCAACCAAGTGCTTTGGATCCATGCTTTTGACATAGACAGCCATTTCTTGAATCCACGACTACAAAATAATGATATCCAAATACTTTATGATATTAACTCTGACTCTTATCTTCAATCCTACCCTTTTGCAGTTGAAATTACAAGTAAGCTATCCAGCAATTTATCTCCAGAGGGATCTGAGTTGCATCGTGGCTTATTCATCAGTTCCCAACCAAAAATGTGGGATCTTACTTATATGTCACATTTGTGATGGTCTTGACACTATTAAGCACCGTCTACTGGGTAAAACATATGAGGGAAGAAAGCTAATATTTAAAATTTACAAACATAAATGACACTACAAGAATGAGTACCGCAAGAATGAAAACCTAATATCCCCAATACAAGGATTTTGGAGGTTAGCTATATGGATGGGACCTTACCGTAACATGGGCCTTGTAGTAGCTTCTAAGGGTGGGGTGAGAGAAAAAAAAAATCCTCAGAAGACACATTGAAGCCAACAGCTTGTCCCCATTTAACATATTGTGGTTTGCCACCATATTGTTCCCAATTGTTCACCAATGACAGAAAAAGCCTGATTTTGTACTTCTTTGCGTCACTCATCACAAAGTCCAGAGCCTACGAAGGTCAAATCCCAAAGAAAATGAATCTCAGATGCGCCAAAGGAAAAAACAACGACAACGGTCTTCTATATCAAAATCTGACGTCGAATATATATCTAAAATTGATGAAAAAAAAAAAGAAAAAGAAAAAATTGATTTAATTTGTGCGGATTCTCCTACGCCACTCATTCTTATCTAAGATCATCTTCTCAACTAAATCCATAACTATTATATCTTTACGAATGCATTATATCCAAGTTTTCAACGGCCTACTTTTACGTTTTATTAAATCTCTTAGATTTAAGTTCTTTGCCTTTCTAACTGGTGAAAAAAAAAAGAACTAGAGAATGTGAAAGAACTTTAAGAATGATTTTGATCTTATACCCTTCATCATAAATTCATTGCAAAAATATTTCACTCGCTAATTTGCATCGCTAATCCATTGCAAAAATATTTAATAATAAATTCCGTAGACAGTATATTGCAACCTATTAGCAACAAAGCCTAGTCTGTCTCTAATTCTATCACTAATCTATCACTAATTTGTCAGAAAAATACCCCACAAAATAATAATCAATTTCGCACCTGTTTTACCATCAGATTTAGTGATGAATTTTTTCTGACATTAATTCTGTCGCTAAATCCATCACTAAATCTCTTATTAATTTTTATCTTTTTTAATTTGTAACGTTTGACGTAAATCCGTCGCAATTCCGTTACTATTTATGATGGATAATTTTCTGTCGTTATTTTTCGTATCCTGTTTTCTTGTAATGGAAAAGGCGTATAAATTAATTTAAATAACTTTAAACGAAATGTTACCCAATTGAACAAAACCCTTGCATAATATCCTGACATCATCTGGCAAATGATGATAAGAAAAATGAACAAAAAGGAGTATATGAGAGCAACTGAATAGAAAGGAAAGAAAAAAAAAAAAAAAGAATAGAGACAAAAAAATAAACAAAAAGGAGCAGAAGAACAAAAAAAAATAAAAACCCCAGAACAAATACAAAAAAAAAAAAAAGAACAGAAAAGAGTAGAGCAATAACAATTGAAAAAAAAAAAAACAAAGGAGTAGTATATTATAATTGAAGAAAAGAGGGAAGATTAAAGAAAGAAATTGTAGAATGATAGAGAATATATATATATATATTTTTTTAAAAAAAATAGAGGTCAGAAGAGGACGGAGAAGAAAGATGGAGTAGAAGAAGAAAAACCAAGAGGAACGTAACAGAGAAAGAAGAAGAAGAAGAGAGAAATGTACTTGCTACCGTGAGATCTACTTTGCTTCCAAATTTAATTGATGGAGAGTCTCCAAATATTTGAACCCTAAAATAGCAATCTAGTGCATCTCATCCATAGAAAGTAGTATTTACCACCTCTTTTTTTACTGTTAAACATTCAATTAATAAGATTCAAATAGATGAAATTATATTAGATTTGTTAAATTAAAAAAAAAAAAACAAAATTACAAAAATAAAGCGCGCTTTTTGCGCCTGCACTTTATGTGCTTCAGCGCGCTTCACCCACCTTTCTCATTGGCACTGCACTTTATGCTAAAAAAAAAAAAAAAGTTCAAGAACTGCACTGCACTGCACTTCGCGCTTGCGCAATTCAGCGGGCTGTTAACAACTATGGTTACTGGTCTTCCACTGTTGTAACTTTCCGCGAGCTCAATTCCAGGAATCCTAAGTTCTAATTTTTCCGAGGCGGCACCCTCCTAATCGATATTTTAGCTATACCTTTTGTTGACTCTTAAAAAGTTTAAATTAAATGTGTGAGCTAATTTATTTTATGAACCTTATCGATATTTGTAATAGTTAAGTTTTACGTTCATAAGGTGACATATAAATTTAAGAGTTTTTCAATGTAAATTAATATTTTAAAATAAAAATCAAGTTTTTTAATATGGTACAAGATGCAAAGCTCAAATTCATAAATTTCTATTCATAGACGAAATGAGAAGTTGGAAAAAAAAATAACAAAAATGTTCACGGGTGTAATTTATAAGTTTCAAAAATTTATTTATTTCGCAAGGAAAAGGTGGTTCAGATGACAGAGCTTCCCTGTGATCAAAAAATGATAAGGTGGAAAAATACTTGCTTTGTTGAAGACAAAGTTTAGGTCATTCTATGATCATCACTTTTAAGACGTGGTATATAAATTTAAAAATATTAATTTAAAATAAACTATGATATATAACTTTGAAAAGAAAGGTGTTTGTTGGCTTTCCTCGCCCAAAATTTGGAAAAGGTAGCATGGTTGAAATTAGGACCACGGCAGTAAAAAATTTTCCAATAGTCTGTGCGTGTATAGGTGCGGTAAATAATGTTTAAAATGCTAACAGCATTGAAGGCAAATTTCAAGTTGTTAACTCCATCTTCAACCATAGTTTATAAATTTGAAAATGGGAGGAATTAGGAAATGAAAATGGATATGAGATACGGGGAAATGATACTTTGTAAGTAAGAATATAAAAAACATAAACGTGAGAAATACATAAATATTAAAAATAATAGAACAACTATCTTGTATAGTAAAAATAAAAATTGATCAAATAAATAATTATCAATTTTAAGACAAACAACATAAAAAGAAATAAAAGTTATGATTAAATCAGTAAATAATTCATTAAATGTGAGAGAATATGTAAATATAAAAAATATAATGATTTTTTGTATAAATATTAATTAATTTAACTTGTTAAACTGTTTTGAAAAAAGAAAATATTAGTGTTAATCAATTTCTAGACATCGGAGGAGGCGTGGAATTTAAATTGAAAAACTATTCACCTTGCAAATCTGTTTAAATTTAAAAACCGAAATAGTTTAGGCTGGTTAGAGAATGTGTTAATCAATTTCTAGGCATCGGACAAAATTTGCAATCTTATCTTATGTGATATTAATCTACTAAGAATAGTGGAAGGCGCTAACTTGCTCATGACTTTTATAAGGAAAAAACCAAAAAAGAAAAAAGCTTCCTGGTTTCTCACCAAGAGAACTGGACATATGATTATTGTCAACCAAACGACATTTACTCAATAGAGGAACTCACAAATGATTGTGTCTCCAAATTGTTGGTCATTAAAGTCATTCATATAATAACCTATTTTCAAGAGGGATAAATACTCAACAACCTACTTGTGTTGATCTGTTCTAAGCAATATTCATTTAATTGGATAACAGTATATACAGTATACCCAGACAGACATAGATAAATAAAATATTCTATTCTTATATATGTATATATATTCTAATCTACTGGACAATTATTCAATATTTATCTATATAGTCCAAATGAGACTAGGCTCGTTAAAGACTTCCAAATTTCCAAGTTCTTAGTCAAATTAGGCAAACTACAGGAATCAGTTTAGACTGATTCTTGGCTTCCAATTTGTCATTTCTTCTGCTAAAGGAGGTTTCGTAAGAAATGCTCTAAACCAACATAAACAACGTTATTATTAGTATAACATTTAACTCATCCTCTTGTGGGGAGTAAAGCTCAAGAGCTTGGTTGCAGAGATGGCAAATAAAATCACTTCTCTCATCATTTGTTGCTTTCTCCTAGCATGTTTCCTTACCATCCCAGTTGGCGAGGTGATGAGACCACTAGCAAGAACCCGTCCATCGGGTTCGTACACGCACAAAATATATGAAGATGATACTATATAAAAAAACTGTTCCACTTTGAAATAATAAAATTGTAGCAACTTATAGTTTTTGTGAAAAAATTGATGCAAGATATAGAAGTATGGTGTTGGGTTTGTTAGAGCACAAGTTCTAACGTTTTGTTAGAGAATCCACTTCAAAGTAAATAACAGGTTCTTTATTGAAATTCTGTCAAAGTCTAAAATAAGTGAGATATATTAATTTACAAAAGTGACTTTTAGTTGTTATTGCTAGTATTTGTATGCTCAAAATACATGACAATTACAAGAAACTTGAGGTAGCGTTTAGATACAATCTATTATATAGAAAAGGGTTATCTTAACACAAAATTGAAATAATTACTTTGCATTCAATTGTGAAAATGTTTTGTTCATTTTATAAAATCTTGAAGTTTCATGTATAAATTTCTTGTGTTAGTTGAGAAATGTAATTAAAGAGAAAGGGAAGGGCTCTCTTCTTTAACGGGTTGAATTGAATATAATAATTATTTAAAAGGTAGTTGTTTGGATTTGTAGGTTATTTGAGGCTTGCAAGCATAAAGGCTCGAGGCAATACCCGCGTTGGATCGCCGGGATCACCTGAGGCGCCCATAGGATAATGATCCGCCATCAGATGCCTAAATGGTTTCTCTACTGTTTAGCAATAGCCATCAAAACATTTGCGAGTTTGATGTGTGCTTCAAAATAATAATAATAATTGTAATAATCTATTTATGCACTTCAATAATTTGAGAGTAGCCATTTGGATATGCTGTTCTGTTTTGAGAGAGAGAGAGATAGAGAGAGACAGACAGACAAACAGACTCTCTCTTTCTCTCTCGTGCAAATTATCAAAGTGTAAAATGAGAGCTCTAGTCGCTAGTTTTGAATAATGTTGATTCGGTTTGTTGGATTTTATTACAAATTTTAACTAAAACGCATTTTATTATAGCAAAGATGCATTAGTACTAATATTGTTACTTTGAACATATATTGATCGTTGGGTCAATGGGGTTAAATTTCTCATTCAATCTTGGTGCTCCCCATGGGAAAGTATAGACCTAAACATAACCTAGTGGGCAATAGAGGTGACTATTGGTCAGGTTGCTAAGCCTAAAACTGCCATAAGGAGAGGTTTTGTGTTGATGCCCCATCCTATAACAGTAACAGGCTGAGGCTGAGCTACGTTAAGCTGGGATGGGCTTCCAGAGGGAAAGGAATTTCTCAGGTCTGGCCCCATAAAATTTCCAGCTAAATCGGGTGGATTGCTCAGCCTATACTCAAGTTTGCCTTCCGACTCTATGTTGAATTGTCTGCAAGAATTAAAAAATATATATACAATTTAGTCAGCCATTAATATTTGCAACATTGCAGGTGATTTGAGGTTTGAAAGCGTAAGCATCAAGATCAGAGTATCGGGGAGTTCCTCAGGTCAGGCAGGTCGGGGAACACTTACACCACCACCACGTGTCTAATTCTTCCTCATTCGTGTTGTTCTTCTTCTTCGCCCATCAAACTGTGGTTTCAAATAATAAAATGCAGATAAAGCTAGGGTGGATAAAATAATCAAGAACACCCATTCGGCCCATTACAATTCAATTTATCCTGTACTTGTACTTGCGTTGTCATACACCGGTTTTCATTCTTATTCTCATTCTTTTCATTATTATTATTTAACGCATACGTAGTTTTACTATCAATTGATTGCAATATATGCTATTTTGTGTGGGTGACTTTGGCGCTACTAAATGATCAATAGTGGTCGTCAAAATTGTGTATCCAAAAAGTATATTTTTTGTGATAACAAAAAGTTTTGACGGTTATTAAATCAAATGTGAAAATGATTTCTGTTACTAAAATTATTTTTAGTGACAAAATAAAATTTCGATCATCACTAAATTATAAATTTTTATTATTTTTTGAATTACTTATTTGTAATAATTAAAATAAAATAATTTATTATATTGTGATATTATGAGATATATTACCATAAATAATAAATAAAATATATCATTTTTTATAAAATATATCATTTATTATTTAAAATTTGTGGATTTTTTAAAAAAAACAAAAAGTTACTAAATTTTCTATTGCTTAACGGAACTAATTTTAGATTTCTCTAGCAAATAAATAAATAAATAAATAAATAAACAACCCTATAACTTCTATTTTCTACTTTTTCTCAAATTTATTATTTAGTGACACTAAATAGGCATTAGTTAGTTCATATAATAAATGCTTAAAAAATAAAAAATATTATTAAAAACAAATGGGGCTCTTTTTGATAAATACAAAAATAGAAAGCTTATAACATTTTAAATAATTGATAAAGAATATATTTAAAATATATAAAAAAAATTAAAAATTTAATTAACACAAAGTTATAAAGTCTATAACATTTCAAATACAAAATTTAAATATTGTTTCACCCATTGTCAGTATATACTTTTATTCCTAGATTAGATATTAGATTTCATAAATTTTACAAAATCTATAATTATAATTTTCACTTCAAAGATGGTTTCTCAATATTAAATTGTTGGCAATAACCAACTCAACTTAAATTTTAGATTTATTATTGAAAAGAAAAGAAAATATTAAATTATAACAAAAAGTAAGTTAAGTTTAATGCTAAACTAAATGATAATTTTTAAAATATAATATAAATTTGAGATTATAATATCACTTGAATTGATTATATTATACAAATGTTCAATCATATTATATATATGTGGAAAAAATTTTATATAAAAGAATAATAAATTAATTTTGAGAAAGAGGAAATAAATATCAAGTCATAAAATTAATTAAACTAATTAGATGATTGGAAAGAGAAAGAAGTGATAAAGAGAGGGGAAGAAAGAAAAATTCTGTTATCCGACATTGGAATTGAGTGAGGAGGTAGGAGAGAGGGAGAACTATAAAATAGTAGAACAAACGAAAAAACATCTAAGGGGGGTGAGAATGGTTCCGGGACCTGTTGTGCAACTGGGGACTAGTCAATTCAATAAAATTTTCAAAGTTTTATTTTGGTTTAAATTTGATATATTGGTTGTCAAAATTATCAAAATTTATAATAGATTAATTTTAAATGGTAAAATATCTAGTGACAATTGTTTTTATTGTCACTAAATATTTATATTTAGTAGGAGTTAAATTATATTTTCATTAAATGTGGCGATCACTATAAAGCTTATATTTAGTGAGAGTCAAATTATATTTTTACTAAATATGATTGTCACTATAAAGCTTTTTAGTGATAAGTGAGTTGTCGCCACTAAAAGTCCTATTAGGGGCTAGTGACAGCTACTTTGTTGACAACCATTTTGTTGACCATCACTAATATTTTAATGATGGATTTTTTAACGATGATCGTTGACGACCATATTTTGCGATGAATTTTAATGGTGTTGTTATAGAGTTTTAGTGGCGGCCATCAAACATATAGTGAGACTACTGTCAATGATTTGTGTTGTAGTGATTATTCTCATTCTTATTAATTTTTATTGTCAAGAGATGATAGAAAATCCCAGGTGACTTTACAAATTGTTTTTTCTCTGCCATTGACTAATGCGTTGACCTCTCCCTATTTCAAGCCTTTCTCCCATCCACTTCCATTCTGTCAAGCATATAATCAGCAACAAACAAGAATGGTCAACACAACAAGGCAACAATCCAAGTCAGATAGTGATAAGTTGAGGATTTTAAATCATTATATTTCAGGTTAATAATAATCATGGTGTTTAAATACTTGTAAAGGAAGTTTAAGAATTAATGAAAACCTCTTCTTTTATCTTCATTTTACCCTTACTCGTTTCCGTCTCCATGCCGGGATCAGAACCTACCATCAAGACGTCGAATTTTCTTCAAGTTGAATATCCGCTTCAATAGATTGAACACCGACTACGATAATGGTGTTTTTTTTTTTTTTTTTTTTTGGGTGTCATAACAAATCTTGGGCGGCAAGTAGGTACTAACTAGGATAATTATTGGCGAGGAATTGCAATCTTTTTTATCTTTTGTGATCTTAGTCAACTAAGAATAGTGCAACGCGTTAATTTGCTCATGAACCTGTATAAGCAAAAACAAGGAAAAAATGTTATAAGCACAAAAGGGGGGGGGGGGAGGGGGAGCTTCCTTTTGAATTGAATTCAATCTTTGGAGACCTCGTGTAGGTTCTTCCAAAAAAAAAAAGCAAAATTTCCCTATTGGTGTTTAATTATTGTAGGCGTTTAATTTTTCACAAGACTTTATTTCTATGAATTCTAAGTTTAAATTTTCCGGGCATCTCCATCCCATTTCACATTTTAGCACTAATTTTTGTTTATTTTTTTGTGCACCGCAAGGGTCAAATCATTTTTTTTTCCAAACAGCCAAAAAATTCAATTTTAGTGTAATTCTTGATTCTGATATATTTGACATATTGGTATAAGGTCAATAAACTAGTAATTTATAAATTTTTAGTGGTGAGAAATAGAAAATTTTTTATATATATGATATTGAATATGAAAATAATTATTAAAATTCAAGTAATGTAATGTAATTACTTTTTTCTCTTTGTTTAGAGTATAGATATGAACGAGAGCAATCAATATTCTCACCACTCTTCTAGAAGAACCGGTCAATAAGACCGAGTCTTGGTTGCAGCACAGCACGCACAATCGGTATAAAAAGGCACCTTCGGCGGTGATGTCTCCCCAGTACTCCGGGTAGGAAAAATGGAGAGTAATGTCCCTTTTTCTTTCTCTCTCAACCTTTGCCGTTTGTTCTTCATATTTATCCTTTTTATTGGTATCCCACCAAACATAGCCGCTCGCAACTTGGGCAAAATTCCTCACGTCCAGTGGTCTACAACTACTACTGCATATAAGCACTTTACCCCACAGTATAGTAAGTTCTCTCTCCCCTCCTAAGATAAGAACAATGATACTCATACTTTTAAAGCACTATTTTCAATGCATTTCTCTCTAATTAATTTTCAAAACTCAAATATTAATTTGAGTGCACACATAAAATTTGCTCAGAGAAATGTCAACTATTTTACTTACCGGATGTATTCACCGATGAGTACTCAAAGGATGACATGATATGATATGATAAAAGTTTAGTAAATTGGTAATATCTCCCTCTCTCATGTACATGCATATATATACATATATATATATATATATATATATATATATATATATATATTTTCATCAATCGGTATCCAAATTTTACCGGATTAATCCGGTTCCAGTATCGTGAGACCTATTAAGGGATTAGTGCTACAAAATCCTTACATATGTATCTCTCTTTTGTGATTATAAGGATTTGAATTCCGAATCATAAAATTAAGAAAGGAATTTGACCACTAGTTTGTACCACGGGACTACATGCATGCCTTTCTCTCTCTCACGCATGTATATGCACACTCAGACTTGAAATTCACAATGTGGGTTGTCTTCTTCACTAAATTCCTCCCATCAAATGGCTCAAAATCCTGGTTTTTTTTGTATTTTTATTTTTTAAACGCTGTTAACAGCGTCAATGGAGCCCTTAAAAAAGTAAAGGATGTTAACGATAATTTTTTTTTTTTTTTGGGGCATATCATTCAAGGATCAGCCTGTACATATTGCATTTCGCCGCTTCATATGAAGTTCAATTTTATCCATACGAATGTGAGAACAAAAAATGTGATTAAAATAAGCATATCCAGTAAATTAGCCATTGAAAAGTTGATTAGCGTATATAGAGTAATAATATGGATATTCTCTTTTCTTATTCGTTTTTCTTGGTAAATTTTGGACGAGGAGACTCAAACCGGCCCCAGAGTGTAGGAGCATACTTGGGAGATTTTTGTGTTAGTAATATATGTTTATTCTACGTCATGTTAATAAATTTAGCAAACACAAATACACATACACACACACACACACACACACACATATATTAACTTCAATCGTTGCCCCCAAAAAATGCACATTTAATAGTAATTAGGTGCATTATGAAACATAAAATTAATTACATATAGCATTATAAAAGGCGGCAGATAGTTCAAGTCATAAGAAAGCTATTTATTTATTTTTTTTTCCATTTGCATAATATTTACATATGATTATGGTTATAACTTATAAGCTTTTAGAAATCTTTCATGATAAGGGTAATTGATAAAGATTAAAATGAATAATTTTTTTTTAATAAATTCTTTGTGAAATAATTTTGATCTTAAACACAGCCAAGATTGGCTGCATTGAAAAAGTGAAGGATGTTAATGAACCTTATTTGTTATCACAGGAAAGTTTATTACCTTAAATGGAATATTTTACATTCAGAATTTTGCTTGTTATTTAGAAAATAGTTTAAAACTTTTACAAATAATTTGCCCTTTAAAGAATTAAGCATTTGAATAATGTTGAAAATAGAGAACTCATCAAGTGGCATGGGTTGAGTGTTTCTTTTTCAAAATTAATGTTTCTTTTCTCAATTAGCAGCATTTTTTCTTAAACCGTGACCATAGAACATTGCAGTTGAATCAAAATACATGCCTATGGCAATTGCATGACTCTCCCAGGGTCAATTTAAAGTCATGAAACATTTTGACCGGCATCACTTAAAACTTTGTTTAAACTTTTTGAAGTTGACTTCAATCTCCCTGCATACCAAAATAATTGACTTCGGTAAATTCTTTTGAATATGCAGGAGGACCTTAATTAAAGAAGAGAAATGCCAAATAAATAAAATAAAAAAAGATAATTTTTATCATTCTGGTCCATATTTTATAAAAAAGAATATATTTTGACTCTTACAAATTTAAATAAGAATTGTGCCCTTAATTTATTAGGCGAAATGTAGATAAATTCAAATAAAAGATATGCCGAAAGCCCATAGTTGGGACCCCTATGAGCACTGATCGAGAAATGAAATTTGAAAATTTAAAATTCTCTTTCATGAAGTTCATGAAATGCAAATTTTAAGCAAGATTTCATGGGGACCGTCTTCTCAATTTAACATAAATTAGACTATTTTGTTTTTAATTCTATGTATTATTATTATTATTATTATTATTATTATTATTATTATAACAAAGAGGAGATTTCGCGTAAACTGAAAATAGTAAGATTTGGAAATAACGCAATGGAAAAGGAATATGGTGTAAAAGGTAATTTTCATATGTGTATATTGTTAGCAGATTTCGAACTACACGATTTAACATCTTGGGAGCGCACCAATGATATTATTCTTATGGGTGTTCAATTGTTGTAGGCGTTTAAAATTCAACAAGAACTCAACGTCATGAATTCTAAGTTCTAATTTTCCGGGGCGTCTCTATTGCAATTAATATTTTAGCTCTAATTTTTGTTGATTTTTTTTTTCTATAAGCATGGACAAAAATTAATCCTAATGGGCCAAAATATTAATTTTCCTTTGTTAAATATTGGCCATAATTTTGTGTAAGGTTAGAAAAATTTATAACCCATAGTTATAATTTGTTAGTTTTGACAAACGTTCTTACTAATTTTTTATTTTTTTATTAAGAAAACACAAATTGTTTGATAAAATAATTAAACGAAATAATTATTTTGCAATTTTTTATATATTATTTATTGACTTGCAACATTTTTGAAAAATTAACTATGCTCAGGGTCTTCGCCTTCTCTGTACGCATTTATTGTTGTTCTCTTTCTGAATTGGAAACACAGCCATGAAAACTTCAAGGACTCATTTGTAAGTCACAATTGCAGCATCGATAATCCCTATAAAAGGGCACCTTTGTCCATGAAAATCTCCCAAGTTTCCCTCCCGAGAAAGAAAAATGGAGAGTGATATCAGTTGTTGTTTCTCTTCCCTCGTTTGCCGTTTGTTCTTTATGTGTATCCTTTTCATTTGTATCCCGCCAAACATAGACGCCCGCAACTTAGGCAAAATCCCTTTAACACTCAATGGTCTCCTCCAACTCCTTCATATGGGATCTCTACCCGTACCCACCAACAATATAGTAAGTGCTCCCCCTCCCTAAAATAAGAATAATGATACTCATTCTTCTCGTGCACAATTTTCGGAAATAATCTTCTTTAACTAAGTTTTACGGATTTTTTTTTTTTTTTTTTTTTTTTTTTTTTATAATTTTTGGCTCAATGTAAGGTTTTGGGTCTATATCTATAAAATGAGTATATATCATCCGGAGCTGGGGAGCTTCTAATAGTCATATTAATAAACACAAATTGGGTTACGGGCACAAGTCTTGCACTCGTCCTTATTTACGATATTTCCTCTTGTTTTGCCTGCACTCGAGTCCCCCTAATAGCAGTTTGGGCTCGTGCTGTTCCAAGTGAGCTCCCTGTCTCCTCTCTTTTCGGTTCTTTGTCCTTCAATGACAAGTTCTCATAAAATTTCACTTTTCTAACTAAAATTTTTAATAAGAATTCTATACTATTTACATTAAATCCAGAAATGAGGACAAATGACTAATTTTCTTGCTAATAAGCGGGTCCTGTTTCAGATTGAAATACCTGTTTCTCTCTTACTTCATCCCAACAAAGAGGGGTTCTACATTTTCTCTCATATAGTGCTTCAAATAGTGTCATGCCAATGATAGAGTGATAGCTGTTGTTATAAACAAATTCTACTAACATTAAATGTTCAACCTAACTACCACAAAATTCTAGAACACAAACCCTCAACATATCCTCCAGAGTTTGTGTAGTCCTTTCTGATTGCCCATCTGTCTGAGGATGATATGCCGTAGAGAAGTTAAGTTTAGTCCCCAACCTGGTCTGAAAACTCTGCCAAAATTGAGAAACAAATCTCGGATCTCCATCAGAGACAATGGATACTGGTATGCCATGCAATCTCACAATCTCATCGATATAAATTTTAGCTAGTTTCTCCATGGAATAAGTCACTGTCACTGGGAGAAAATAAGTTGACTTAGTGAGACGATCTACTATAACCCAAATAGCATCAAATCCCCTTAAAGTTCTAGGCAAACCTGAGACAAAATCCATGGTAACATGCTCCCATTTTCACTCGGGAATAGGGAGTGGCTCGAGTAGTCCCCTTGGTCTCTGGTGTTTGGCTTTTACTTGTTGACATGTCAAGTATTTCCGAACAAACTCGGCAATATCTCTCTTTACACCAGGTCACCAAAAGGATTGACGCAAATCCCTGTACATCTTAGTGAATCCCGGGTGAATGGAAAAAGTCGAATTATGTGCTTCCTCCAAAATTAATCTCCGCAACCCCTGAGTTTCTGGAACTACCAATCTATCTCAGAATCTGACTATTTCATTTGATACATTGAATTCAGGCTTCCCCCCTTTTAGCACATCTCTCTTGAGCTTGATTATCATCTCATCAATTTGTTGCGCATCCCTAATGCGATCAGATAAATATGGTCGGACCATAAACCGAGCCAAAAGAGTCCCTTAGTTAGTAATCTCAGCATTAATCCTCAATTACTCAAACTTGGCTATCATCTGGTGCTCTCTCACTTGTAGAGATGCAACAGACACTATGGATTTGCGGCTAAGTGCATTTGCGACCACATTGGCCTTACTAGGCTAATATTGTATAGTAACATCATAATTTTTCAATAATTCTAGCCATCTATGTTGCCTCAAATTCAATTCCTTTTGAGTAAATAGATACTTTAGACTCTGATAATCAGTAAATATCTCACAGTGCTCACCATATAAATAGTGTCTCCAAATTTTCAAAGTAAAGATAATAGCTACAAGTTTTAGATCATGTGTCGGATAGTTCACCTTATGAGGTTTCAATTGCCTAGAAGCATAGGCTATCACATTCTGCCCTTGCATCAATACACAACCCAAATCGGTCCTAAATGCATCACTAAAGACCACATATCCTTGTCCACTAACCGGTAATGTTAACACTGGGGTTGACACGAGTCTATCTTTTAGTGTCTGAAAGCTGACTTCACACTGTTCATCCCACTGAAAATGTGCATTCTTACGAGTCAATCTCGTAAGTAGAGCAGTTATTGAAGAAAAAATCTTAACAAATTTGCGGTAATAGCCTGCCAAATCCAGAAAATTATGTACCTCTGTAACTGTAGCAGGTGTGGACAGTTAAGAACTGTTTCAACCTTCTTTGGATCTACAGAAAGCCCTTTACCAGAGACAATATGATCCAAGAAAGTTACTTCGTTGAGCCAAAATTCACATTTACTTAACTTGGCATACAATTTCTCGGTCCTCAAAATCTGCAAAGTCATGCGGAGATGTTGTTCATGCTGAGCTCTATCTTTGGAATATACCAGAACATGATCAATAAACATTACAATAAAATCATCCAGATAGGGTCTAAAGACATTATTTATTAGATCCATAAATACTACTGGGGTATTGGTTAACCCAAATAGCATCACTAGAAACTCATAGTGACTATAGCGGGTGCGGAAAGCTATCTCAGGTATATCTTCATCCTTGACCCTAATCTGGTGATAGCTTGATCTGAGATCCAGTTTAAAGAAAATTGTTGCATCTCTCAACTGATCAAACAGATCGTTAATTCTCGGCAATGGATATTTATTTTTGATAGTAACTTGATTCAACACCCGGTAGTCAATATACAATCTTAAGGAACCATCCTTCTTCTTTACGAATAACACCCGTGCACCCCAAGGAGAAACACTAGGACGAACAAATCCTTGTCCACAAGTTCCTGTGATTGAGTTTTCAACCCCTTCAACTCAACTGGTGCCATTTTATATGGAGCTATAAAAATAGGGCTCGTATCTGGTATCACATCAATGGAGAATTCTATCTCTCGAATGGGAGGTAATCTTGGCAAATCATCAGGAAATATATCCGGAAAATCTCGAACCACCAATATGTCAAGCAATTGAAACTCCTCTTTCTTGTCTTCAGTGATATAAGCTAAGTACTTATGACAACCCTTGGAAAGCATCTTTGTTGCTCGAACAAAAGATACAACTAGAGCTTTGATAAATCTATCACCGATAAACAAAATCTGCTGTCGTCCAGGTGGGGAAAAGCAAAAAATCTTTCGGTGACAATCAACTAGTGGATAATTAGATGATAATCAATCCATACCCAAAATTATATCTAGATCTATCAACTCCAAAGGTAGCAAATCAATATTAAAATCATGTTCCTGGAAGCTCACAATGCAGCCTCTATAAATCTCAGTAATTAGAACCTCATCACCAAGTGGTGTAGCAACCCACAAACTCTGCTCTAGAGGTTCAGACCCATACGGAAAATGTATGACAAATGCTAAAGAAACAAATGAATGCGTGGCACCCGGATCTATCAAGACACGAACATCATGAGAAAATAATTTCATTCTACCGTAATCACATCAGGTGATGTATGAGCCTCCTGAGCAGTAACCGCATGAACTCTAATCTGACCTCCTGGGCCTGGGGGCATGCCCTAAGGTCGCCTTTGCTGTGGTCGTGGCGGTAGGGCTGGTCTAGGTGGTCCTGGCCTGAATAGAAACTTCTACATTGCAACTTGGTGAGCTAACTATGAGGATGAGGTAGATTGTGCAACAAGGACATTTATAGTTGATCTTGGAACTAAAACCTGCACTTGCGGCTTATTCTAGTTAACTAGAATTCCATGCCCTCATTCAATAGCTGCTATTCACAGTGGCATAAAAGTTATGGAGTGATTTGTTCATTTATGTTATAGTAGGGAAATGTGCTTAAAGGTCTATATTTACAACATTGTTGCCATGACTTCTATGCATTACTGGGATAATTACGAAGGGTTAGAATATGTGAATCCTCCTTTAATTAGAAAGCAACTTGAGAGATCTAAGAATTTGAGGAGAAAATGTGTTGTTGAGTCTATTAGCTCAACCACATCCATCAAAAAGGTTCTAACAATGCACTGCAAGAGGTGTTTGTAGGCATGTCATAACTCCAAAACATACAAAAAACCTATTCACCATTACAGCAAATTCAACAAGGTTTGTATCTTCTCTTTTAATTGTAATTTCATCAATTTATTTGAATTTCTTGTTGTTGATGTCAATTCTTTTCATATAATTCAATCAATTCTTTTATTCGTTTAGCCACCAACAAAGTCCACTATTTCTCAGTAAGGTAGGAGTAGCTTCGATGATGGTAGAGTTAAATATGCTTCCAGGACCCCTGTATCATAGACAATTGTTACTGATCCTAGACCATCCAAAAGATTGCAGAGGAGCACAAGAAATAGAAAAGCACCATATAGATTCTCTAAATTTATAGATCTAGTAGGCTTGTTTGGTATGCTAGATTTGTATTTGGAACAACTTAATTTGTAACGATTTGTATTTGGATTAATTAGTATTTGGAACAATTTGTTTTTTAGTTGTTAATGGTACTTGGAACAATTTATATTTCAGTTGGATTTGTATTTTCAAGTATTATTACATTTTAGGTACCATGCCCACATTATTAATGGTACATGAATGACATGGAATTGGTACATTTTAGTCATACATTTGAGTTGTACATTTGGAACAATATGTACCATTGTTACATTTTAATTGTATTTTCAAGTATTATTAGTGGCACCATGCACACATTGTTACATTTGAGGGCAGAACTATATGGAATTGATACATTTTCAAACATGATGATGTTTCTCTTTCTGCCATTAAGGCAGTATCAATGAGGGATATAGGAACCAATATTAAATGATATTGCATTCACATTTCAAAATTTACATTCACATTTCAGCACCTAACCACCTATACTCCATTAAATTACAAAAACATAACAACCAATATTAAATTTGCATTTCAAAAATACAAAAATCATAATAACCAACATGCAAATTACAACTGAAATTCACAAAAATACTAACCAACATTCTCACATTTACTTAGCATAACAAATTACAATTGATATGATGGCCACCGCAAGGGAGATGACCATAAGTCTCTTCATAAATCTCAAATTTTCTTCCACAGTTTATATCCATGCCGAATAATTTTTATTTTCACGTATTGTACCAACTATATTTGAACTCTCAAATGAACTTTTGGTACTCCATGTACTGCTATGCTTCTGAACCTTTTCCGTTTCTCTATTCATCGGATGATACCATGCAAAAAACCCACATTCATTTCTAGCACAAACAAAATATAGTAACCCCTTCGAAGGTTTCTTAGACTCTAATATCTTGATCCTCCACCGGTGCTACTTGAAAAAGATATCCTGAATTTGTTTCCAAAAAAAGTTTAAATCTGGGCATAATATTTGATATTGCACATTAAAGAAAACAAGAAAAATTAAAGAAAAGTGTTATAATGCAACTAAAATCTAAACTTGGAATTGAAAATAATAACAAGATTTGAAAAAACAAAATTGTAATTGATACAACTAAAATCCAAACTTGAAGCTAAAAAAAAAAAAAAAAAAATTGAAGAAAAGTGTGAAGCCCTAAATCTGGGCATATTGTTTGATTTGAATAAGAAGAAATCTGGGAATAAGATAAGACTTTCACAGATCTTGATCAAATATTTTGAAAATTTGAAAAAAAAAAATATGTTAAGATTTTTAAGAAATATTTAAAAGATTTAAAGAAAATAGGCTATTATCACTAAAAGAAAGGAAGAGATGTTTCGTTCTTGTAACTCAAGACAAAATTCAAATTGGAGGTAATTTAGAAATTTAATTTTGCATGTTGACCAACTGACAGGAATAACCACATGTGTGTCACAATCTCCCTTATGATCCCTTATGATCGGATGATACCATGCAAAAAATCATATGATCGGTTAAATAAGTTTGAAATTAGGACCACTGTAGTAAGAAAAAGAAAAGAAAAATCCAAATAGTCTGTGCGTGTATGGTTGCGGTAGATAATTTTTAAAATAATAACAGTGTTAAAGGCAAAGTTCAAGTTGTTAACTCTATCTTCAACTATAGGGTATAAATTTGAAAACGCGTGGAACTAGGAAATGGAAATGGATATGAGATACGGGGGAAATGATACTTTTGTAAGAGAAAATACAGGAAACATAAACATGAGAAACACATAAATATTAAAAATAAAAATATTTTTTTAATATAAATATTAATTATTTTATAAAAATAATAGAACAATCATCTTTTATAATAAAAATGTAAAATGATCAAATGTATAATTATTAATTTTAAGACAAATTACAGAAAAATAAAAGTTATAATTAAATTAGTAAATAATTCATTAAATATGAGAAAATATGTAAATTTAAAAAATATAAGTATTTTTGTATAAATATTAGTTAATTTAACTTATTTAACCGTTTCAGAAAAAGAAAATGTTAGTATTAATAAATTTCTAGGCATCGGAAGAGTCGTGGAATTTAAATTTAAAAACTATTCACCTTGCAAAGCAAAGGAAGGTGTTTGTAAGGTTTCCCGGCCCAGAAAGAGGTTTCAAGCGAGCCGGAAATGTTAAGTTGGAAATGGTCTAAAATTAGGACCATGGAAGTGAAAAAGCTTTCAAACAATTGAACTTGTACGTGAAATTCCTCCATCATCTAACAGTTAATTATCTATTGAGCAGAGTGTGAAAGGTCAGGCCACTAATAGTTTAAGACCCAGATTCTATAAATAGAGCTAAGGCCTATGCAAGTAAGGCTCTAATTCTAACAGCTTCCAAATCTGTTTATTCTCTCTCAATTAGCTAATATCTCTTGACCTTAGCTCAATTCTTTCTTCATCTCAAACCCTCTCCAAACGCATATCATTCGGGACCTTCGCCCTATAATCACAGCTTACCATCAAGATGAGGGATTATTTGATTGTTCCAACCTCGTTTGTTTATATATGCAAGTAAAGATCACTGCACCAAACTCACCGTATAGCTTAGAGGTCTCAAATTTGATCTTCTCCCATGTAACAAAAAAATAAATAAATAAAAATAAAGAGATGGTGACTAACTTCAATAGATTGACGCCACAGAGGTGAATTTTCCATTTCTCAAAAGAAATCTTTGGCCGCTAAGTGCTACCCTAGTACCATTGTTGGACAAAATTTACAATCTTATTTAATGTGATATTAATCTACTAAGAATAGTGGAAGGCGTTAACTTGCTTATGACTTTTATAAGCGAAAAACCAAGAAGGTAAAAAGCTTCCTGGTTTCTCACCAAGAGAACTGGACAAATGATTGTTGTCAACCAAACCACAGTTACTCATTAGAGAAGCTCACAAGTCACAAATGATTGTGTCCCCAAATTTTTTGTCATTAAAGTCATTTCATATAATACCCTATTTTCAAAAGGGATAAATACTCAACAACCTACTTGTGTTGATCTGGTCTAAGTAATATTCTGTTAATTGGATAACATTATATACAGTATACACACAGAGAGAGATAAATATAATATTCTAATCTTATATATATATATATATATATATATATATATGTATATATATTTTCTAATCTACTGGAAAATTATTCAGTATTTATCTATATAGGCCAAATGAGACTAGGCTTGTTAAAGACTTCCAAATTTCCAAGTTCGAAGTCAAATTACGCAAACTACAGGAATCAGTTTAGACTGATTCTTGGCTTCCAATTTGTCATTTCTTCTGCTATAGGAGGTTTCGTAAGAAATTCTCTAACCAGCCTAAACAATGTTAGTATTAGTATAAAAATTAACTCATCCTCTTGTCGGGAGTAAAGTTCAAGTGCTTGGCTGCAGAGATCCCAGTAGGTGAGGCGATGAGACCACTAGCAAGAAGAGCCCGTCCATCAGGTTCGTACATACACAAAATATATGAAGATGGTAGTGTATGATAAACTGTTCCACTTTGAAATAATAAAATTGTAAGAACTTATATTTTGTAAATTCAGTTATATTGTGAGAAAAATTGCTGCAAGATAGAAGTATGGTGTTGGGTTTGTCAGAGCACAAGTTCTAAAGTTTTGTAAGAGAATCCACTTCAAAGTAAATAATAGGCTCTTCAATGAAATTATGTCAAAATCTAAAATAAGAACCAAAAAAAAAAAAGTCCTTTGCCAGTGACCAAAAACTACTATTAAAGACCCCAAAAATCATTGACAAATGATTTGTGGTCTTCTCCGGTGGCTAATTTTTCCACTGGTTATGCCAGCGCTAGTAAAGGACTACCAGCGGCCAAGTGACCGCTCGCATAGGTTCTAACCTATGGCAGTGGCCAAGTGACCGCTGGCATAGATCCGAACATTTGCCAACCAGTCACAGTCATTGGCATAGGTGGGGAGCTATGCCAGTGGTCACCTAGCCACTAGGATGGATCCCGACCTATGCTAGCGGTCACCTAGCCGCTGGCATAGATCCCGAACCGTTAGCATAGGTCAGACTATTTACCATTGTTGCATTGATATGGTATGGAAGCCAAAATTATCAAGTAAGACACAAATACTATAAATCTCTCTCTCATTTTGAAATAGATGGTTTGTTATAAAATAAGAAAATAGGCGTTCCATTAATGATCAAATAGAATATGCTTACATTGGCAATCCTGTCACATTGGAGTAGCTTAATTAGACAAATATAATACCTTATAAAAAGAGAGAAAAAATGTCTTGATACAAACTCAATTATATTAATAGAGAAAAGCAAAACAAGGATGGTGAAGAGAAAGTGTGATTTGATTTAATCCTTATATACGAGAAATGCACACGAGTCTTTTCGTGATCTGAAGATAATTAACAATAAAACTATAGTTAACCTGTCAAAAAAATTACATTATAGTTGAATCCAAAAAATAAATAAATCAGTAAGTGGAAAGGGCTTAAACTTTGACTAAAACATAAATCATGAACAAACATGAGCAAGAATTTCCTAACAGGAAGTGGTGAGGGTATGTCTGGCTGAACACCTCCCGGAAAAATCTCATATATTCCAATCCAACGACAAAGTCAGCCTTTTAAAGAAAGAATATAATACAAGTATATTCATATATTTGGGTGCAGTCTGGTGAGCAAAATGACTAAGAACAATCTGGTGAGTGAATTGGGAACCTTACTAGAACCTCCCTCGAAAGTAATGTAAATGACTCCCAGCTAAACCCCATTACAAGTAACAACTTCTTTGCTTTAAATTCTTAACCCATCTCTTCACTCTCTTCCCTGTCCTTGCTGTGATTTTATTCTGCATCTCTCTCTCATTGATAGCAAGAGAAGAGCACAGGTATAATATGGAAGAATATGGTTCATTTGCAAACTCCCAGTGGTCATCTCCAAGTGGGTGGCACTATGATGCTGGGAAGAACTTTCATCAAATTTCACTCCTTGTCCAAACACACCTTAAGCAGGTATATTATTCTATTCTATTCTATTCTATTCTATTTAATGGAGCTAAGCACCTTTGATTTCACATCTGGCTCTATACATAGTATAAGCTTAGCAAGAAAGAATATGGTTCGGTGTTCACGTCTTACCAGTGACTGGCACAACCTTTTTCCTCTAACTACAGCTTAGAACCACAAAATAATAATAATAATAATAATAATAATAATAAATAAATAAATAGTAGTAACCACGTAAAACTATGAAGATGCTAAAGATGCTAAGTTATCTATTCATATCCAACTTCAATCGACTCCTCTACACGAGAAATGCATCACACCAATTACAAGATTTAAAAAACAATCATTTAGAACTTGTCATAATGTCGAAATCCATATAATCATTCAGAGGATTCCAGTAGGCAGCAAATCTAGCAAAACTGATGCCACAAAATCTGATAGGTTAACATAGATAACCCATCAAATGCTTTAGGTGATCTACTACTCGATAAGTGTACTGAATCTTCCATGCAAAAATTATGCACTACAGTAGGTTATACCCATCAAATGCTTGCAGAATTTTATTTAAAAGAAAAATTCACTCCACAGTTTGAATTGGGTGTCAAAATAGAGAGAATTAGGATGCTCCAACAAAGAAGCTCTATCAAGCCTCTTTGTGCATCCCACAATGCAATACTTGAAATGAGAGCAATGGATGCAACTTGTTATGGGCATGGGCAAACTCAGAAAGCAAGCTAAATTAATATACAAAAAATTGTAACATTTTTGTGTAACAAATTACTATGCACAGAGGACATAATGAGGGAGCTGGATATCAAGAAACAGTTGCAGTTACAATTGCATGTTTCAAGTATAATTCTTCAGTGCTTTTAAGGAAAAGGTTACAGTCAATTGAAGCAGAGCTCTAACTCCATGCAAAAACTCAAATCAAAGGTTGGCAATATACCTTTGCACAAACTAAATATTCAAAACTCAAATCCAAACGGGGGGGAAAGGAAGCAAGTCTAACATATGCAAAGTAAAACCATAAAAATTTTCGAATTCCAGAGCATGCACTTAGAAACAAATAATCAACAATGGTATTTTCAGCATATATCATGCATTTGGGTTCTTGATGCCTAACCATCATCTCCATGCATAAGAATACACAAAAAACAAAATCCAAGAAAACCAAAGCACAAAATCTCCGATGAGCTGTTTTGACTAATGTTGAGCAAGAAACACATATAGTTCTTACCTTCACTAGGATTAAAGGAGCCTTCTCATGATTGGTGTACACTATGAGCAAACGGAACCTAATAATTGGGAAAAAAAAAGTTGATGAGTGTTACATTTTAAAGAAAATATGACTACAAAAATAGTGATACCAAAATAGCTTATATATATATATATATCACAATACCCATATATCACAAATTTGTCTTGCTTCCACAAGAAAATTACCTACATGTTCATCATTACTACTGGCTAAGTGCTTTTCAAAGAGTGCAGCTATTGAATTCTTAAATTAAATAAAATCTTGTTTAAAATCTTCTACAACCACTGTTTTGTCTTATAGTGATTGTGATAATGTGGCTTTTGAAGTAGAGGCAACAAGTCCCATGTATCTAACTCTATCTCTACTCTAAGCATCTTTGACTTGGGTAAAAACCGTATCCTTCCATGTATTCGAATTAATTAATCTTCCTTCGCTTTCGGATCAAGAGTTTTCAACTTCTTTCCTCATTATCTCATAAAAAAGTTATGTGAAAATCAATTGATGATTAAAAGGTTTGTAAACCAAATTCATTAAAAAAAAAGACATAATTGAAAAAAAATAGACAAAAACATACCACAACATTTGATGTAGCCTTACTCACAATAGAGCCATCATTTCTTATTCTGCTTGCTATACACAATTCTACCCTACTCGGACTAGTACCCTTTAACTTTTTTTTTTCCTAACACCAATGAAATATATAAAAAAAAAATATTGTCATTAGTTATTAAATAATTTACATATATATAAAAAAGTAACCACAAATACTTAACCATCAAAAGACTGACCATCATATTTAAATTTGTGATTCATATCTAACCATCTGTGATAACCCATGTAACAATACTTCCTACTATTAGTTAACCATCTAGATTCTATATTATAATCACAAATAGGACATGCAAATTTTCCTTTGGTGCTCCATCCTGATAAATTAGCATATGCAAAAAAGTATGGTCCACATCAATATTGCACGTAATTGAAACCTCATTTTATTGCAGCAATCAAATGTTTTAACATCTACATCCCACAACACCTTCAATTCTTCTACCAAAGGTTGCATATACATATCAATCTTATCACCTGGGGCTTTTGGGACCAAGAATAAGCAAAGAAAGTATGAAAGTATGGGATTTCATGCACAACCACGGAGGTAAGTTAAGAGAAATAAATATAACAGACCATGTGTTATGAATGGCATTCATATTTTAAAAGGGTTGAAACCATCAAAAGTTAATGCCAATCGAACATTACGAGAATCATTAAAAAATTCAAGAAACCAAGAGTCAAAATCCTTCCAAGCAATCGAGTCAGTCACATGCCTTAAGAAACCATCCTTAGTACGACCCTCATGGTGTCATCTCATGAGTGAAGCTATTTTTGAGGACATAAATAGTCGTTGAAGCCTAGGTACTAGAGGAAACCAATGATGATATCTTAATTACGGAAAAAATGATGAGGGATTGATTGTTTTATAATATTTAACGATTATAATCAATTTGTTTATATAATGTTAAGTAATTTTTGCATCAATCATCAATCAAATAAATTAAGGTGGAAATAATTCCTTTAGCTAAAGTTTATTCTCATTGATTTTTTCTCTTTTAATTGGTGTTATTTAATTATCTTGTTTTAATTAATTTTATTGATTTATTTTGTTTGTTAGTTTTAAACAATTTCTCAACCCTCATATTTTTTCTATAAGAGATAAATCTGCATTTTCCCTATAGAAACGACTCTACTCATTCTAAACTCATCGTTTGTGAAATAAATATTTTTATTTTTGTTGTTTTGACATCCATCATAGTTATTAAAATTTTCATAAGAAAAAGTTATTGAAATTAAGGGAATAAATTGTTTAATTCAGTATATTAGTAGAAATTTATCGTATCATTATTTAAATTTTTTTTTTTTTATTTTGAGCCTAACAAAGGATTTCTTGGATTAATATTAAAACATTCACTATTAATGCACGTTGAATTTATGAATTGCCGACGGTCAAAGCCATGTTAACTTGTAGCAGAAGCATTTTGACCACGCCACCAATTTGGAAAGTTTAATTGCGTAAGTGGCCCGATTGTTAAAATAAATTATATCATAATGTCCAAAAATTATTAAAAAATTAAAAGGAAATTGACGAGAAAAATTAAGAAGAAATGACATATTCTGATATATTTTTAATGGTCAGGCTGTCCAATATATTTTCCTGAGAGCAAATGGCTTTATTTTGATGGAATAACTTTAAAATATGTTATTTTGAGATATAATACAATTGGTTTTTTTGGGGGGTAAAGTTGCATTGATTATTTTATACATAAAAAATTATGGTTGTGATTTAAATATATGTCACGTTCAAAAGAAAAAGTCACGAGTAATAAAATTTTCCAATAATAATTTTAATTTTTTAATTTTTTGTATAGAAGGTACAATTACATTAACTTGGAGTGCTTTGTACGGCAGGAACCTAAGAATAGTCCAATGAGAACTGAAATAATACCGAAGACCATGTTGCGGCTGTTTGATATACCTTGACCTGGTGACAACATTTTCCAATTTAAACGGCCATTCGTAATTTCAACTGGTTGTAGTCTCTTCACGTTTGTGAACATCGTTCACACCATGTACATCGTGCTTTCTCCAGAGACCCTCGCAATTGCGTATTGTGTGGGGTTGACTCCAAGTCAAATTGTGTTTCATTCATGCTGGACCAAATACTTGTTTATCAATTACATTGGTGAGTGACCATTCATCTATTTTCCCTATAGTTGATTGATAAATTAATCTCATTAAAGTTTTATAATTCCGACTTTATAGGTTGGAAGCCCCTTGCAGGACAGCCCAAGTCAATAGTCTTCTTGCCTTTCTACTTTTCTCGGTGGGGGCCGGTGCACTTATCTTGTGACAATGAAGGACATACACAGACCCATAGCCCCATTATATATCATCCAGAGGTGGGGTGTTTCCAACACAAAATGGCTTACGGGAACAAGCCTTTTTCTTGCACTCGTCCTTATTTAAAATATTTCCTCTTGTTTTGCCTACTCTCGAGTCTTCTAATAACAGTTTGGGCTCGTGCTTCTCCAAGTAAGTTAGCGCTCTCTCTCTCTCTCTCTCTATACACGTATACACACATATATAACTCCCGTATTTCCGAGTGTAATATAGAAACTCAAAGTTGAGGGTCATGAAATATTGCATTGCATTATCTTCCGTCCCGCCCCAGCCCTTCATCTGCAGAAGTTTTCTTGCAAAGTTTCCATATCAACTAAGTTAGGAACGAATTTGATAAGACATAAAGATACGGTAATCGAGTATTATTTGTAGCTAGGACATGATTGTTTTAGCCTTGATCTACCTAGCTAATAATGCATTCGTCAATTGATTTATTTGGTATCCCTTGTGTATTTATTTTTAATTGAACACTACCATATATTATTGATAAAAATTTTATTGTTGTCATAATTACTCATTAAACACAAATCTTTTTATACATAAAAAATCGAGGAAACAGTGGATTCCAATAACTAGCTTTGTCCTTCGCAATTTGGATCAGACTTCCAATTATTCAGCTGGGTTAATTGCAGGTGATTGTGCTGGCAAAATTTGCAGCCTTTTTAGCATCAAGGGCAGTATATCCGGAAGTCATTCATCCTACGCACCCCAAGCAGGACAAGGCTAAAATTAATGACCCTCTACTCTACTCTAATCCAATGTGGGAGTCGGTACCTTGATACTAAAATATTTTGTTTTCTGGAAAATTAGTGATTTTACATTTGTAATAAATGGACTGCAGTGCATTGTTTCCCCTTCGTGTATCATGATTAGTGTGTGAAATCGGTTCGACCTTTGTTTAACGTTTGTGCGTGATGTAATCTCTTTTAGATAAGAAAATTTTGATTACTTCACTACAAATAAACACTGGTTTAGTGATGAATTTTAGCAACGAATAACTTTCGTCATCAATTCATAACAAAATTAGCAATAAAAAATGATATGGTCGTAAATTAACAACGAATTTAACAACAAATAAATTTCATCACAAATTAACAACGATAAAAAATTTCATTGCTAAATCCGTAGCTAATAGCCACAGAAAAAATTTATCGCAGAATCAATCGTTAATCAGTGACGAAAAATATTTTTCATCGCTAATTTACAACAAAACTTGTTTTGTCGGAAATTTAGCGACGAAAAAAATATTCGTCACAAATTTTGTGTCGAAAATCCTTATTTGTCATAGAATGTAAGATCTTTCGTCGCTAAATTTGATGCTAATTAACGACAAACAGGATATTCATGACTAAATACGTGGCTAATTTGAAATTTTATTTCAAATTTTGTGACTAAATTCATTCTACGCTCACTTATATAACCCTTTCCAATTGTTTCTATTATTAACATTTTCTGGAGTAAAAAAATCCGTTTGAATGCGTAGTAAATTTTAAAATTCTCACCAAACCAATAATTTTTAACAAAAAATAATTTATTTATTTTTTGTTTATATAAAAGAATGAAAATTTAGTGTTATCTTTTACGGTGGTAGAGTTATTTCATATAAACATACAAATATATATTCATATAAGTCAGAAACTTATAAATTTACTTAAATATTTAATTCATTAACTAAGATGAATGAGGAAAATTTTTTTATTAATGATCAACATAATGAATATTTTTTTATCTATAATTACGTTATAGTATGAATCATAGCCAAATATCATTAATAGTTTATCTCTATTTTCATAGTTTAGTGCATTAGATGAATTTTTTATCATAAAATTTATGGTAAATTGTTAAATTTGTTACAATTTGCGACAGAAAAAAGTGTTCATTATGGAATTAGTGACAAAAAAGATCAGCGATGAAAAAAAACGTTTGTTGCTGAATCATCATCGATGAAAAAGAATTCCTCGTTAAATTTAGTGATGAAAATACCTTGTTGGTCGCTGATTTCAATGACGAACGAACCGTTTCTTTCAGTGACAAACTGTTCAGCGATGAACATTTCATTCGTCGCTGAATTCCTTACTTAACTCTTTCTTTACCCACACTTAGAAAGATTGTTCGAAGCGGTCTCTCTCTCTCGCGTGGGTGCTCTAGCCAGATCTACGAAGAAGAAGAAGAAGTTGTCTCTCTCTCGCCACCGGATCTGCAGATGGAATTAAGGTACTTCTCTCTTTCTCTTTCTCTCTCTCTCTCTTTCTTCTCTCTCTCACGCACAAGGTTGGAGATCCGGCGGCCCGCCGGATCTGCGAAGAAGAAGGCAGATCCAACGATGTATAGCTAGATCTGTTGGTTCGTAGGGGGAGAGGGAGCCTCCCTCCTCCTCCTTCGCGGCTCCGCCGTATGGGGGAGGGGGATCCTCCCTCCCCCTCTTTCGTGGGTCTGTCGTGGGAGGAAGGGGGTACCTCCCTCCCCCCTTCGCAGGTCTGCCACGGGGGGAGGGGGAGCCTCCCTCCCCCCTTCATGGCTCTGCTAAAAATGTGGAGCAGACCTCCCTACCGCGGGAGGTCCGGGGAGCATCCCTCCGCCCTTCGCGGGTCCACCGCGATACAAGGGGGGAGCCTTCCTGCCCCCTTTTCGACTCTACCGCATGGGGAGGGGGAGCTCCCTCCCCGCTTTGCAACAGCCGTGAGGGGAGGGGGAGCCTCCATCCCCCCTTTGCGGCTCCGCCGTGGGGGAAAGCCACGATGGAGGGCACTCCCCCTCTCTCGCGGCTCCGCTACAGGGGGAGTGGGAGCCTCCCCTGCAATGGCGGTGGTCCATCAGGGGAGAGGGGGACTCCCTCCCCTGCAGGCGTTTTGCCTACTCTCCAATCTCCTAATAACAGTTTGGGCTCGTGCTTCTCCAAGTTACCTCTCTCTCTCTCTCTATGCACAAATACACATATATATAACTCCCGTATTTCCGAGTGTAATATCGAAACTCAAAGATGAGGGTCATGAAATATTGCATCGCATTATCTTCCGCCCCGCCCGAGCCTTTCATCTGCAGAAGTTTTCTTGCAAAGTTTCCATATCAACTAAGCTAGGAACGAATTCTATAAGGCATAAAGATACGGTAGTGGAGTATTATTTGTAGCTAGGACTTGATTGTTTTAGCCTTCTAGCTAATAATGCATTCGTCAATTGATTTATTTGGTATCCCATGTGTATTTATTTTTAATTGAACACCACCATATATTATTGATAGAAATTTTGTTGTTGTCATATTTACTCATTAAACACAAATCTTTTTATACATAAAAAATGGAGGAAACAGTGGATTCAAAGAACTCGCTTTATCCTTTGTAATTTGGATCAGACTTCCAATTATTCCGCTGGGTTAACTGCAGGTGATTGTGCTGCCAAAATTTGCACCTTTTTTAGCATCTGGAGCGCTGTATACGGAAGTCATTCACCCAGTTCACACCACTGCATGTACCATGATTAGTGTGTGAAATCGGTTCGACCTTTGTTTAACGTTTGTGCGTGAAATAATCTCTTTCAAATAAGAACATTTTGATTACTTAATCATGGAATCTTCAATTTTCTTTTTTCACAGCAACAGCATGAAAATTTCTTAACAAATACAAAAAATCAAGTTACAACCGGACTAGGAAAAAAAAAAAAAATCTCACGAGAAACATCTTAACGAGCCAAAAAATGTGCAACAAAATTGTCCAACTTAGATACTTTGGAAATGGAAACTGGACTCAAAATTGAAAGTAATCGATTATGTATGTATGTATGTATGTATGTATAAGTCTCGATCGAGACCTTTACAAGGGGAAGGGGACCGATGCAAGTTGAACTATAGCACATTGAACTCTCGAGCCTTATATGTCTTGCTAAGCCTCTAAATATTTAATATTACTTCTTTGTTAATAACCATTTAATTATCTAATAACCATTAATTATCTTTCCAATTACCAAAGCAATAGTTGAAGTAAGAATGCATAAAGTTAATTAAAATTTTTCATATATGATATGAGGCAATATGGTTATATTCCCAGTTTTCAATTTCGAGTGTCATCTTAAATATATAAATATATATAAATATATATATATATATATATATATATATATATTGTTTCACTTTCATTTGTCATCTAGAAAATTGAGATTTCAAACTTTACCCTAGTATAGGAAAATGGAGTGTGAAACAAAATCATGATGTATTTTGAGAATCCATAAGAGGATAATTTAGTCAATCGCTCATTAATTATATAAAAGGGGTGTTTTTGGTAACCTCTTTTGAGATGGTTTTGGTTATTTGACTTTCAAATAGTTAAAAATAGTATTTGGTTATCTACTTAACAGCCGATGAAACTCCTATTCATGATCTAAAAGCTGTTAAAAATTATCAATAGTTTTTGACCTTTGAAAAACTGATTTTAGTTATTTTTTTAACATTTTACGATATACTAGGTAAGATTAAAAAAATAATTAATATTTTTTAATAGGCATAGTAAGAAAATAGATATGATTGAAAAAAATAATTAATATTTTATAATTTTGTCTAATATAAAATTTAAAGTGGAAAAAGAAAATTTTCTCAGTGACACCCGAAGAACCGAGGAAGTGTACTTTTACACTTATCGTGGTTCTAGAGGCAGACAAAGAATCTGTTCCTGCTGGAGGCCACTTGCAAGTAGGGGTGGCAATTGAGTCCAGATTTACGAAGCCCGGCTTGACCTGAATAAATTTTTATAGGTCCAAGCCTGATCCCAATTTGGGAAAATTTAAAGAATCGAAGCTCAAGTTTTACCCGAAAAATTAAAAGGACGTCAGACTCATTTCATCCAAGACTTTGCTCGAAATATAAAACTTTTTTTGTTATATAATTTTATTTTTTATATCTTTAACTCATTATATAATATAATAAATATAAAATAAAAGTATATAAATCATCCAAAATAAAAAACAAATATCACTATACCAAATTAAGAATTAAGCTATTATGAAAATTAACAATAATAATATAATAAAAAATTAAAAAATTATATCAAAAGTAATAAATTAAAGTTATCAAAATCACTATCCAAACACCACAATATTTGATTTTAGATCTCACTAAAAAAAAATTAAATGGCCGAAGCTATAATGAGCTTAATCCACTAATATTTAGGCTCGATCATGATTAAAACAGATCTAAAAAATGAGTTCAAACTTGACCCCATCTTGAAATGGAGCCCAGCTCATCCCTTCAACACGACCGAGCTCAAGTCAATCTTGCCCAATTACCGGTCCTACTTGCATGACAGCCCAATTCAAGTGTATTTGTCTTCTTGCCTTTCAACCTTTCTCCGTGGGGTTGGATGCACTTATTTTGCGACAATGAAGTGACGGACATAGACCCATAGCCCTATTAAATGTCATCCGGAGCTGGGGAACTTCTAATAGACGTAGTAATAAACACAAAATGGGCTTACTGGAACAAGCCTTTTTCTTGCACTCGTCCTTATTTACAATATTTCCTCTTGTTTTGCCTACTCTCGAGTCTCCTAATAACAGTTTGGGCTCGCGCTTCTCCTAATAATAGTTAATTACAACTTTTTTTATTCATGAATCGAAACCATTTAATTATTTTCTTTTATCATTATATATTTATTCAGCTCTTGACAATTTGTTCAGTGGGGCATGGATATCCTTGGATCGTTTCCTCCAACCACGGGATAGTCAAAGTTCTTAATAGTGACGATCGACTACTTCACTAAGTGGGTAGAAGCCAAGCCCTTAGCTCAGATCACGACTACAAAAATCCAATCCTTCATATGGACTCATATTATCACCCGATTCGGTATACCACGAGTCCTTATCACGAATAATGGGAAGCAATTCGACAACCAGTGCTTTCAGGAGTTATGTGAAAAACTAGAGATTCAACATCGATTTTTATCAGTCCCTCACCCACAAACCAATGGATTGGCTGAAATAACCAACCGAACGATCCTACAAGGGTTAAAGACAACGCTGGATGACGCCTAGGGGTAATGAGTTAGGGGTGTTCATCGGGTCGGTTTTTGAATTCTTCGATTAATTCGATTCGGTTAATTCGGTTTAACATTTTTTAATCCCAAATTGAAAACCAAATCTAATTCGTTTAAATTCGAAATTCAGTTTTCGATTTGAATTCGAATTGAATCAAATAAACCAAATAAATCGATTTTGATTTTTGAGATATAAATTTTCACATAAATCTAATTTAACAAAATTCAAATTGATAAAACAATGAATTTTTAACTACTATTTTATTGTTTGCTTAAAAAAGAAAAATTATCGATCAAAGTTTGAATAAAAAGAAAAGAAAATAAATAATAAATAATCAAAATAAATAAAAAATAAAATAATTAAAAACCCTAATTCGATTTTCGGTTCGTATTAAAAATCTTAATTCAAAACTCAAACCGAAAACCAAATCGGGAATTCAGTTTTAATCGAAAACCAATTCGAATCCAAAAATCGAATTCAAATTTAATTCGATTCGGTCGGATATTCGATTATCACCAAATCCTCTTGTCGTATCGTACTACCCCTCGAAGGGCGACAGGAGAAACACCCTTTAGCTTAACTTACGGGAGCGAAGCAGTCATACCCGTGGAGATAGGTATTCACTCACTACGGGTAGCCCAATACAACGCTGGGCAAAACGAACGTATCCTATAAGAAAGGTTTGACTTGCTTCCAGAACTACGGGAATCTGCATTGACACAAATGGCGGTCTATCAGCAACAAATGACCCAATATCATAATCGAAGAGTTAGAAGCCAAACGTTCAAATCCGGAGAACTAGTGCTGGGGAGGGTGGAGGCTACCGGTCAACCCTGGCCCGGGGGCAAGCTCACCCCCAACTGGGAAGGTCCATATCGAGTACATTCCATAATTCGATCGGAAACTTATCGACTCGACAACCTAGATGGATCAGCAGTGCTTAGGACCTGGAACTCAGAGAACCTGCACATATGCTATCAGTGAATTTTAGAGTTATCTCACGGACATAACAGTTCCTATCGTTCGTACGCGTCGTCTATAGGGGATGTAACTCCCCGGACGGGTGGACAAGGCCCACAACTTAAAAATTTTTCTATCGTTCGAAGGGTTTTAGTCGCCCAGTTCCTATCGTTCGTACGCGTCGTCTGTAGGGGATGTAACTCCCTGAACGGGTAAACACGGTCCACAACTTAAAAATTTTTCTATCGTTCGGATGGTCTCAGTCACCCAGTTTTTATCGTTTGTATGCATCACCTATTGAGGATGTAACTCTTCGGACGGATGGACGCGGCCCACAACTTAAAAATTTTTCTATCATTTGGAGGGTCTTAATCACCCAGTTCCTATCGTTCGTACGCGTCGTATATATGAGATATAACTCCCGGACGGGTGAACACGGCCCATAACTCAAAAATTTTTCTATCGTTCGAAGGGTCTCAATCGTCCAGTTCCTATCATTTGTACGAGTCGTTTATAGGAGATGTAACTCTCCGGACGGGTAGACGCGACCCATAACTTAAAATTTTTCTATCGTTCGAAGGGTCTCAGTCGCCCAGTTTCAATCGTTCGTACGCGTCGTCTATAGGGGATATAACTCCCCAGATGAGTGGACGCGCCCCACAACCTAAAAAAAATTCTTTCCTATTACTTGGAGGGTCTCAGTCGTTTATCTCCTACTATTCGTGCAAGTCACATGGAACGAGTACGATCCTCTAATCTAATTGGCTATCCGTCCGATAGTCCTAAAGACCAGAGTTACTCAGTGTCTCAGGGGAGAACCAAAACGACGGGTCTACTTCGACAAAGAACAAGAAAAAGAGCATAACCAGACGAGGAGTTGAAAAAGAGAAGGGGCAAAATCCAAGTAAGTAAAGTATGACTTTTCATTTACTTTTGTGCGAGATAGTACATTTGAATACATAAAGTATATACACAAGCCGCTAAATAGGGCTAATTACATCAAGAGAAATACACAGCGGGGTTGTTCCTGAAGAGGAAGAATACAAGTCCTGCGCCAGACAGTACAAAATGTAGTGCTCCGGATAAGAGGAGGCGAACTTGGGTTTTGCCACCCCCGATGTAATCCAAGCCAGACTTACCCATCTAAAAATGGTCGGGAGATATCCTCACCACTAGTAGAATGGTGGGGACAAAACCGGACGAATCATGCAAGGCGGTACAAGAACGCACCCACCTTGGTGATGGATGATCTCACGGTACCTGCCTAACTATGGCAGGCGTAATGAGATCTCCGTCCAACGGTCTCCTCTCTTAGTGAGATCTCACTCCAGCAGAAATTTCTCAAACCATAGAGCTCCGTATGCCCATAACGCTTCATGAAGTAATTCCTGAAGAGGAGCAGTCTTGAACAGGACTCCCCACGAAGAAGAAAAGACTTGATCATTTACGAAAAAAATGAGCACCTCTCATGGCTACTTATAGCGGTTGAAGAGTAAGCTCTAATTAATTCGGGGTAGATAAAACGGATCAGAAAAGATACTCTGCCATAAATGGGGAAATAAATCGTCTCCAATTCCCCATGAGGAAATCATTTCCGATGAGACGCACTTATATTCGTAGCACACAAGTAGAATGGTTTAGGTCGAGCCTAGCGTCCCTATGTTCCCGTAACGTATCAAGTACGCATCGTAGGTCTCTATTCATGACGTTTCCTTACCAAGAAAGTCATGAGTCGGGGGCAAATGATGGGACATGACCCCATAAAATCGGATCTCATGAGTCAGTTTTAGAAGGGCCTATACGAAAGGTCCCACAAAGGGTAACCACCAAGTGAGGATCAAATGCGATTAGCTAACAAAGGGCCTTAGTCGCCCGAATCTCCCGAACAATAGGATCTTAGTTGCCCCGCCACCCAGACGAGATTCACCGAGCGAAGACAATCGCTCTGATCTGCCATCCAATGGTCGGCACCTCAACTGAGAGAGCCTTAAAGACCCCTTATCGATCGAACGATCGATCGATAGATGACTATCCCAACAGAATAAGGTATCCTATTGATTCTCGCCTCTTACGGGGAATAGCATCTTGAGAATCTTTTAGTTGGAGAAAGAATCCTTTCAGAATACGAAAGTTCCCCAAAAGATGAAGATGAATATCAATTTGAAATACTGGATCTCTGAGATTTCCGAATCGGTCAGATTAGGAAAGTAGGGTTGAAGTACTCCAGTGACGCACGACTCTCACAGGTATAAAATATCTCAAAACTCTCCAAATTAGGTACGTTCTCTGCGCCTTACACTCTTGGCACATAAATCACTGGGAACTACTTCTTTTTCAGCTTTCACTCTATTTTTCCTTTCATACGAAAACCGTTTTTTCTGAATTGAGTATCGGAATCTCCCCGTCGAAACACCCTCCGACGATTTTTACAGGTATCACTTCCCTTTGACGGCAACCGCTCGGGTCAGCAAGGAATCGGTATCTATGAAACCATAACTCACCTTCAATAAGAACCTACCATCTAGACGTCGAATTTTCTTCAAGTTGAATATCAGTTTCAATAGATTGAACACCGACTACATTAATGTTTTTTCCTCATGAACCTGTATAAGCAAAGAAAGGCAAAAAAATGTTATAAGCACAAAAAGGGGGGGGGGAAGCTTCCTTTTGAATTGAATTCCATCTTTTGGAGACCTCGTGTGGGTTCTTCCAAAAAAAAAAAAAAAGCAAAATTTCCCTATTGGTGTTTAATTATTGTAGGCGTTTAATTTTCCACAAGAATTTATTTCTATGAATTCTAAGTTTAAATTTTCCGGGCATCTCCATCCCATTTCACATTTTAGCTCTAATTTTTGTTGATTTTTGGTGCACCGCAAGGGTCAAATCAATTTTTTTTTTCCAAACAGGCAAAAAATTCAGTTTTAGTGTAATTCTTGATTGTGATATATTTGACATATTGGTATAAGGTCAATAAACTAATAATTTATAAACTTTTAGTGGTGAGAAATAGAAAAACCTTTTTATATATGATATTGAATATGAAAATAATTATTAAAATTTAAGTAATGTGATGTAAATTTTTTTTCCCTTTGTTTAGAGTATGGATATGAACGAGAGCAATCAATATTCTCACCACTCTTCTTGGAGAACCGGTCAATAAGACCGAGTCTTGATTGCAGCACAGCACCCATAGTCGGTATAAAAAGGCACCTTTGGCTGTGATGTCTCCCCAGTACTCCGGGAAGGAAAAATGGAGCGTAATATCCCTTTTTCTTTCTCTCTCAACCTTTGCCGTTTGTTCTTCATATATATCCTTTTTATTGGTATCCCACCAAACATAGCCGCTCGCAACTTGGGCAAAATTCCTCACGTCCAGTGGTCTACAACTATTACCGCAGATAAGCACTTTACCCCACAGTATAGTAAGTTCTCTCTCCCCCCCTAAGATAAGAACAATGATACTCATACTTTTAAAGCACTATTTTCAATGCATTTCTCTCTAATTAATTTTCAAAACTCAAATATTAATTTGAGTGCACACATAAAATTTGCTCAGAGAAATGACTATTTTACTTGCCGGATGTATTCACCGATGAGGACTCAACGGATGTCATGATATGATATGATATGATAAAAGTTTGGTAAATTGGTAATATCTCCCTCTCTCATATATATAGATACATTTATATAAATATATATATTTTTTTTTATCAATCGGTATCTGAATTTTACCCGATTAATCTGTTTTAAATATTATCAGACTTATTAAGGGATTAATACTACTAAATTCTTATATATATGTCTCTCTTTTGTGATTATTACATAAGGATTTGAATATCGAATCATAAAATTAGAGAAGAGATTTGACTACTAATTTGTCCATGGGACTACATGCATGTCTTTCTCTCTCTCTCTCACATGTATATGCACACTCAGACTTGAAACTCACACACATATATATTAACTTCAATCTTTGCCCCCAAAAAATGCACATTTAATAGTAATTAGGTACATTATGAAACATAAAATTAATTACATATAGCATTATACAAGGCGGCAGATAGTTCAAGTCATAAGAAAGCTATTTATTTTTTTTTTCCGTTTGCATAATATTTACATATGATTATGTTATGACTTATAAGCTTTAAGAAATCTATCACGATAAGGGTAATTGATAAAGATTAAAATGAATATATATATTTAATAAATTCTTTGTGAAATAATTTTGATCTTAAACACAGCCAAGATGGCTGCATTGAAAAAGTACAGGATGTTAATGAACCTTATTTGTTATCACTGGAAAGTTTAGCAGCTTAAATGGAATATTTTAAATTCAGAATTTTGCTTGTTATTTAGAAAATAGTTTAAAACTTTTACAAATAATTTGCCTTTTAAAGTATTAAGCATTTGAATAGTATTTTAAGACAAGATATATATATATATATATATATATATATATTTGAAAATAGAGAACTCATCGAGTGGCATAGGTTGAATGTTTCTTTTCTCAATTAGTAGCATTTTATCTTAAACCGTGACCATAGAACATTGCAGTTGAATCAAAATACATGCCTATAGCGTTTGCATGACTCTCCCAGGAGTCAAAGTCATGAAACATTTTGACCGGCATCACTTATGTTTGACCGGTGACTTGACACCTTAAAACTTTGTTTAAACTTTTCGAAGTTGACTTCAATCTCCCTGCATACCAAAATAATTGACTTCGGTAAATCCTTTTGAATATGCAGGAGGACATTAATTAAAGAAAAGAAATGCCAAATAAATAAATTAAAAAAAAAAGATAATTTTTATCATTCTGGTCCATATTTTATAAAAAAGAATATATTTTGATTCTTACAAATTTTAATAAAAATTGTGCCCTTAATTTATTAGGCGAAATGTAGATAAATTCAAATAAAAGATATGCCGAAAGCCCATAGTTGGGACCCCTATGAACACTGAACGAGAAATGAAATTTCAAAATTTAAAATTCTCTTTCGTGAGGTTCTTTTTCTTTTTTTGGTAGGATTTCATGAGGTTCATCATATGCAAATTTTAAGCAAGATTTCATGGGGACCGTCTTCTCAATTTAACATAAAATTAGACTATTTTGTTTTTAATTCTATGTATTATTATTATTATTATTATTTAATTTGTGATTTAAATAATGTTGTTTGCATTCACAGAAGATAATAGTGGCAGTTCTTTGATGCATGAAAGTCTAAAGGTCGCTGTCCAAGGCAGTCACACATGGCAGGCGGGTCAGACAAATTGCGACACCTGTGGCCAAGCTTAGACGTCGTGGCAACATATAAAGTAGCTTCTACTCCCCTGTGGGAGCAGTAGCTCAACACTAGAATATTATCTTATTTCTTGGAAAATTAGTCTCTGCAATAAAAGGGGTGTATTGTTCACGTCTATGTACCACAATTTAGTACGAAATCAATACTTTTTTTCTTTTCCCCTACTAGAAATGCCGCTGCTAAAAGATTTGAATAAAATGGCACAGCTTTTGTGAGTTGAAAATTTTTGCAATCTGTTGTAATTTAATGAAAATTTTAGTAGATATGATAGCTTTCTGGACAATGCTGTAAATTTAAATATAAATATTTAATCATTTTTTATGAAACATAGTTCTAACCACAATCTAAAAGGTCGACACCTGAAAGACCCACACACGAATCTCTCAAAGGACAGTTACTGTCCGATATCCAATATTCTCTACGACTATCTACTGAAGGGTTTTAATCGTTCAGATCTCCCGAATGATAGGGTCTCAATCGCCCCGCTTACCGAACGAGATTTATCAAACGAGAATAACTTCCCTGATCGAGTACTCAATCATTGGTCCATCGAACGAACGAATTCTGAAAACTCTTCATTGGCCAAACAACCGACCGATAACCAGCGACTCTAACAATTCTAAAGGAATGTCAAAACACCTTACCAGCTTTGATTTTCTGCTTAAGAGCGGTATCTTTAGGATCTTTCAGTTAAGAAACGGATCTCCTCAAGAAACGAAAATTCTCATATGATAAAGATCACGATCAATTCGGAATATTGAACTCCCGAAATTTTTGGATCAGTTCGATAAAGAAAATAGGGTTGAACCATCCCAACGACGTACGACTCCTATAGGTATAAGACATCCAAAAACCCTCTAAGTTAGGTACGCTCCCTTAACCTTTCACATTGGACATTCTAATCACAGGGAATCTTTCACTCTTTGATCTCTCAGTCCATTTCGTTTACATTCGAAAACCACTCTTTCTAATTTGAGTGTCGGAATCTCCCCCGCTAAAACACCCTCTGACGGTTTTTGCCGGTTTCACTTCCTGTCGACAGCAACCGCTCGAGTCAACAAGGAGCCGGTATTTGTAGAGTCGTAACCCACCTCCAACAGATTGGCTCTATCTATGGGAAACAGACTAGAACAATCACCTTTATAGAACTAATATATTACTTACACTATCATGCCTTCAAAAAGAAGAACCAGAACAACTTAAAAAATCGCCTCCACTATAGAAGGGCACACCGCAACATCCTTTGAGGCCGCCCTTCTTGTGACGCCGGATCACTCTATTCGTGATCGTGTGACCTCCCCTCGATCGTCTCATCCGGAGCAGGCTCTATAGCCTGCGACTCAATGACAGTCGATCATGGCCCTTACACCAGAGCGAGTTAGTCGCCCCCAGATGGAGAGGCTGGAATCAAAAATCCAGATCATGAGTAAACAACTGGAGGGTCTTAGTCACGCCCTTAGCCCTGAGGGCCAGTCTTCTGTTGGGGGGTCTAGACACCCGCGGTGACGACGTCACCCCCGCACCACGAATTGTCTGAAAATTCTCGACAAAACCCCTGCGATCTCAGAAAGTAGGTCGAGCAGTTTGTTACCGATGAACTTAAGCGGTTCAATGCCCAAAGAAACCAAACTTCCCTCTATTCTCATGCTTCACCTCTCAATCCGGAGGTCTCTTCGGAGCCTAAACCTCACAACATACTCCTGTCCCTAAGTGATCACCAGGGTATGCTACTAATGGTTCTTTTTTCGGAATGCGAGGGTATTTTTCAATTAGTAAGGCATCGACTCAACAGACTTCCTACCCCGCATATTCCCTGATCCTATCATACGGCGGGTCTAAGTCGTTTAGATCTACCAATCGAACGTGTCATTAATAAGGGATGGAACTCTCCGAACGGGTGGATACGACCCCTCTATCAAAAAGTCTCATGTCGACGGATTTAAATCGTCCAGACCCTATCGTTCGAACATGTCATCAAAATGGGATGGAACTCCTTGAACAGGTGAACACAACTTTAACATCTAAAGTTTTCCATCGTACGTCGGTCCTTGGACACCCTGGTCTTATCGATCAAATGTATCATCAATAAGGGATGGAACTCCCCGAACAGGTAGACATAGGCCCTCTATCTAAAAGTTTCATATCGGCGGGTCTGAATCGACCAGACCCTATCATTCGAACATGTCATCAAAATAGGATGAAACTCCCTGAACGGGTAAATATAGCCTTAACACCTAAAGTTTTCCATCATACGTCGGGCCTTAGACGCCCTGGTTTTACCGATCGAACGTGTCATCAATAAGGAATGGAATTCCCCGAACGGGTGGACATGACCCATCTATCTAAAAGTCTCCTATTGACGGGTCTAAATAGTCCAGATCCTATCATTAGAATGTGTCATCAATAAGAGATAGAACTCCCCAAACGGGCGGACACGGCCCCCAAATCTAAAGTTTCTTATCGTTCGAACGTGTCATCAATAAGGGATGAGACTCCCCAAACGGGTAGACACGGTCCCTCTATCTAAAAGTCTCCTATCGGCAGGTCTGAGTTGTCCAGACCCTATCATTTGAACGTGTAATCAAAATGGGATGAAACTCCCTAAACGGGTGGACACGGCCTTAACATCTAAAGTTTCCCATCGTACGTTGGGTCTTGGATGCCCTGGTCTTACTGATCGAACGTGTCATCAAAATGTGATGAAATTCTCCAAACAGGTGGATACGGGCTTAATATCTAAAATTTCTTGCTGTACGACGGATTTAAGTCACCCTAACCTTATCGAACAAACAAAATTCCCCAAGCAGGATATAGCATTCTAAAAGCTTTTTTCGCAGAGGATCATTACACTTCGATGGAGCAAGGGACAAATGGCTCAACACACTCAATGGAAAAAAATCTTTTTATTATCAGAACAATACAAGATTACAAGGGGACCGAAGGAACAATAGAAGTCACTAGGGCGGAGTCCTGATCCGCTATCACTTTCTCGATTGACCCTTCAAAATGAGGTAGAGCCTCATATCGGCCAACTTCTCGGAGAATCTTCTTGGCGCACCTCAAATACTTGAGAAACCTACGCTGGGAAAGCTGGAGGTCGGCAGCATCTTTGACAATAGACACCTTGAGGTCAGCCCTGCTCGACATTTTGAAGGGATTCCTCCCGAAAATAAGTTAACGTCTCGACGGCCGCTAATCTCGCTTCTTGTATGTGCGCCTCAGCTTCCAGCTTTTCACATCGCTCTCAGGACAGAGTCGAGTCCTTTTGAAAACATTTAATCTATCTATCTTTCCCCTCTTCGGTGTCTTTTTTCTTGTTCTCCATAGCGTCCTTCAGCGCTAACACTTAGTTACTCAAACGGACAATTTTCCCATCACGTTCTTTCCTCCGTTGTCCTTGAAGTTCGGTCAAGACCGCAGTCTAAGAAGAAATACACTTGACAGTCAGAGTCATATAATAACGAATTCAAACAGAGCCCAGGCAAGGAGAATGCTTACCGTAAGGCAAATAGAGTGGATAGTCTTATCAATGTAATCCGGAGACATTGTCCGGAGCATGAGCTTCGGGGGAAAGTCGAACCGTTCGGTCAGCTGTAGTACTTCTTGCGAGTTAATAAAGTTATACTGACGATCCCCCACACAAACTGCTATTGATCCTTTTTCAAAATCATCCTCATCTCCGTTGAGCAACTTAACCAAAATAGGAGGTAGAACGCCAGTCTCATCATTTACATCTTGTAGGAGACATTGGGATGCCTGGGGAGACTGTTCGGGTGTTTCTCCCAAAACAGGAGCAGAAGCATATGTCATTGGAGTCTCTTCCTACCGCTGTGGATCCGGAGTCAGAGCACTCCCTGTCGTCTCAAGGACTTCCTCGTCCGAAACGTCCCCCTCCCCATCTCTTATGGGTGCACCAATGATCATCAGATAAGCGATCGACTGGCCCTCTCACATCTCGACACGTCCTCGAGGAGACTCATGTTCTTCAGTTTATACTAGCCCCTCCTCGCCAGCAAGCGGGCCAAATGATCGAACCCTTGATCTTTTTGATTGAATCCCAAGGGAAGTATCAGCTGCCTTCCTTTTTGTGTTCGTCCGCACTTCCTGCTTGGTGGAGACATCCTCAAGAAGGGAAGTATTTATAGATATCAGAGAATCATCAACTCCTTCTTCTATTGCTCCAATAAGAGAGGCTTTGTGATCTACCTCGCTTTATCCTCCAGCAAACCAGACAACAATAACATCTGGTCCTTTATCAAAAAATCTACCCAAATGCTCCGATGGGTAGACTCACAATAGCGCTCGACAAACCACAAAAGACGAGAATGACAAAGGAAGTCCGGGATCTTCATGTTCAAGAAGGGCACTTGGTTAGTATCTGGAAGCCTTGAAAGAAGATCCTTGTTCAAAAATCTCATGTAGAAGAATTTCTACATCCAATGTTTGCCGTGAGATTCACTATAAAAGAATCTCCAGCGAGACTCCCGACATGTTTGGAGTTTATACAAGCTATGGGTAGAACCTTTGGCACTGCACCATACCAAGGAATAAAGGGCCACCAGAATCTCCAAGTCAATGTGAATACGAAAAAACCCTAACAAATAAATCATGACAATCATAAAACGCCAAGCGATAGTGATACGTAGTCTAGGGTAAATGTTCCAATATCTCAAAATCTCTGTCAGCGGGCTCGTATATGTGAACCTCAAACCGTACTTCACACACTGGTTATACATTAGGAAGCAACCTTCGGGGGCATGATTCGCTTTGTCTTCTTCACCAGGCAACACTAGTTCGAAGTCGCTTCTGAGCGACATGTCCCTTCAGACTTCCATTAGTTCCTCTTCAGTCATCATACTTCCTATGCTGCCTACACTTCGCGACGAAGAAGAATCCTTCGATATTTTATCTACAGAAAAAGTTCAAGAGAATTGTGGGCAAGAATGCTGGGGTATGCGATCCTCTAACTAACGCGAATTCTTATGAAGCGTACAGAAGATAATTCTCAAAAATCGAAACGACAAAAGTCACACTAAAAAAATTTTGTGTCTTTTTCAATAGTCATAACTCATGTCGCCTTTCTCGAGAAAAAGCGTCATGAGTCGAGGGCAAATGATGAGACATAGTCTTAAGCCCAATCCAAAGGGTCGACACCTGAAAGACCCACACACGAAACCTACAAAGGACAATTACCATTCAATATCCAATGTTCTCTACGACTATCTATCGAAAAGGTATAGTCGTGTAGATCTCTTGAACGATAGGGTTTCAGTCACCCCACTTACCGATGACATTTATCAAGCGGGAATAACTTCCCCAATCGAGTATTCAATCATTGGTTCATCAAACGAATGAACCCCGAAAACTCTTTATTGGCCAAACAACTGACCGATAGCCAGTGGCTCTAACAATTCTAAAGGAAGGTCAAAGTATCTTACCAGTTTTGATTTCACGCTTAAGAACAATATCTTTGGGATCTTTCAATTAAGCAACAGATTTTCTCAGGAAATGAAAGTTCTCATACGATGAATATCACAATCAATTCAGAATATTGAACTCTCGAAATTTTCAGATCGATTCGATAATAAAAGTAGGATTGAAATACACCGCTGGTGTAAGACTCTCACAGATATAAGACATCCAAAAACCTTCCAAATTAGGTATGCTCTCTTAGCCTTTCACATTGGGCACTCTAATTATAGGGAACCTCTCTCTCTTTGATCTCTCATTCTGTTTCTTTTATATTCAAAAACCACTCTTTCTGACTTGAGCGTCGGAACCTCCCCCGTCGTAGCACTATCCGACGGTTTTTTGTAGGCTTCACTTTCCGTCGACGGCAATTATTTGAATCAACAAGGAGCTGGTATCTGTAGAATCGTAACTCATCTCCAACAAATTTTATAAGAGTTACTTAACATTGATATAATGAATAGTTTGGGGGTTGGCATGCCCTACACATGGATGAATTGGCTATTTTATAATTTAATATACAGTTTGGATATGCAATTAAATTTTTTCTACATATTTTAGATATATCATAATCAAAATATTAAAAAATTATTCAAAACAAAATAAAAAAAAAATTATCATCAGAGACCATCATTGTCATTGAAGCATCAAATTTAAAGGGGTCAGGGGACTAGGCACGAAAGGGCTGGCTTGAGTTTGGAGTTGGGGTTCGAGTCTACTGAGGGGGTTGAGAGTGCGGGACACAACCCTCAAAACCCAGAACAAACCTCCGCGAGAGATACAGTTTTTGCCCATCAAAATCACACCATAAACTGCTGCGTTTGCAAGTCCTCCATACTCGGACTTGAAATTCACAATGTGGATTGGACAAGGAGACTCAAACCTAATCAGGCCCCAACAATGATTTTAAAACTGAATTAGTAAGTGATTTGGTCAACCTATTGATTTGTCGGTTTATTGGTTGGACTAATCAAACTATTTTATAAACCGAATAACATCACCATGTTATCATATATATAATTTTTATATCATATATTTTAAAATAAAGTAAAATTCATATATCTATATAAAAAAATATATTTAAGTAAAATAATGCCACCTTTATTAATTTCAACAACCACTTATAAAATCCATATTAAAAAGTAAAATTAAAATAATTAAATTATATTTGTAATTGAAAAAAATAGTACAATATTTATGAAATATAGAGAAATTATGTATAGCTAAGTGCACTTGTATTAATTTATTTAGTATGTGATAAATTAAAAATAAAAAAAATCATAATTATGGCTTACAAAAACGAAAAAAAAGTTTTTCTTGAAATATGCACATATATTATATTTTTTGTATAATATAAGTTGAATGATATAATTTTTGAAAAATTTTTGAATCCTAATATTATCCAATCTAATTTTTGAATGAAGTATCAAAACATTTTTTATCTCATATCGGATACATATAAATTATAGAGAGAACAAGGAGAGAGATGTATTTTTATCCTATATCGGATGGATATAGAGAAAATAAGAAAAGAGTGGCATATAAATAAAGAGAAATGAGAAGTATACTTGTAGCATAAAGTGTCATGATTTGTGATTGAACTGCGTCAATTTGTGATTGAATCAGTTTGAATGATTTATCGATTCTATCGATTTTAACCGGTTTTAAACAGTTTTTAACAAATTTGATATCATCCAATTTAATAGTAAAAATCGAAACAAACTATAAAACGAATCGATCAACTAGTCGATCCGGTTCAATTTTAAAAACACTGGCCCAAAGAGTAGGAGCATACTTGGGAGATTTTTATGTGAATAATATATGTATATTCTACGTCAAGTTAATAAATTTAGCAAACACAAATACACATACACATATATTAACTGCAATCTTTGATCCAAAAAATGCACATTTAATAGTAATTAGGTACATTATGAAAAAGTGAAGGATGTTTATGAACCTTATTTGTGATTACAGGAAAGTTTAGTATCTTAAATGGAATATTCTAAATTCAGAATTTTGTTTTTGTTATTTAGAAAATAGTTAAAACATTTACAAATAATTTGCCCTTTAAAGTATTAAGCATTTGAATAATGTTATTAAGATAAGATATATATCTGAAAATAGAGAACTCATCAAGTGGCATAGGTTGAATGTTTCTTTTTCTCAATTAGCAGCATTTTATCTTAAACCGTGACCACAGAACATTGCAGTTGAATCAAAATACATGTCCATGGCGATTGCATGACTCTCCCAGGGTCAAAGTCATGAAACATTTTGACCGGCATCACTTCAGTTTGACCGGTTACCTGACATCTTAAAACTTTGTTTAAACTTTTTGAAGTTGACTTCAATCTCCCTGCATACCAAAATAATTGACATGGGTAAATTCTTTTGAATATGCAAGAGGACCTTAATTAATCCTAATGGGCCAAACTATCAATTTCACTTTTTTAAATATTGGCCATAATTTTGTGTAAGGTTAGAAAAATTTATAACTCATAGTTATAATTTGTTAGTTTTGACAAACATTTTTACTAATTTTTTTTTAAAAAAACAGAAATGGTTTGATACAATAATTAAACGAAATAATTATTTTGCAATTTTTTATATATTATTTATTGACTTGCATCATTTTTTTAAATTAACTATCCCCCAGGTCCTCTTCGCTCCTCTCTGTACGCATTTATTGTTATTCTCTGTCTGAAATGTAATCATAGCCATGGAAACTCCAAGGACTCATTTGTAAGTCACAATCGCAGCATCGATAATCCCTATAAAAGGGCACCTTTGTCCATGAAAATCTCCCAAGTATCCCTCCCGAGAAAGAAAAATGGAGAGGTTGTTGTTTCTCTTCCCTCGTTTGCCGTTTGTTCTTTATATGTATCCTTTTCATTAGTATCCCGCCAAACATAGACTCCCGCAACTTAGGCAAAATCCCTCACACTCAATGGTCTCCTCCAACTCCTTCATACGGGATCTCTACCCATACCCACCAACAATATAGCAAGTGCTCTCTCCCTAAAATAAGAATAATGACACTCATACTTCTCGTGCACAATTTTCGGAAACAATCTTCTTTAACTAAGTTTTACAGATTTTTCTTTTTTTTTTTTTTTTTCGTTCAATGGAAGGTTTTGGGTCTATATCTATATAATGAGTATATATCATCCGGAGCTGGGGAGCTTCATATTAATAAACACAAAATGGGTTACGGGAACAAGTGTTGCACTCGTCCTTATTTACAATATTTCCTCTTGTTTTGCCTACTCTCCAGTCTCCTAATAACAGTTTGGGCTCGTGCTGTTCCAAGTCAGCTCTCCCTGTCTCCTCTCTTTTCGGTTCTTTGTCCTTCAATGACAAGTTCTCATAAAATTTCACTTTTCTAACTAAAATTTTTAATAAGAATTCTATACTATTTACATTAAATCCAGAAATGAGGACAAATGACTAATTTTCTTGCTAACTGTTAAGATATAAAACAATTAATAAAGTCTCTCTCGATTAACCTAACATTTTAAAATAAGTGGTAGTTATGCAAAATATAAGACACATGACATCTGAGCAATAGAAATTCTATTTTTTTCTCAACATCATTCTTTTTTACTAGTTTGCGCGATTATCTAAAATTAAATGTAAAATTCTGGGGATTATTCGAGCCTTTAGCTTTTCTCCAAGTCCAACAAAAGACCTCCTTGTGCTTGTGACTAATGTGAACCATTGACCAGACTTGAAATTTTATATTTCTTTCGTTTATCGAATATTAGAATTTTCATTCTCTAATTTTCTTCAATTAAGCACCGAATTTGTCTTTAAATTTGAAAAAAAAAATCCATTATTGGTCTCACAGAAAAGGTACACGGTTTTAATTAAAATTTTAATTTTTGAACTATTATGATTGAATTATTTTTTTGTTGATATTTTAAATTTTTTTAAATAATTTTATAATTTATATTTATTGTTTAAACAGGTATTTTATAATTTTTTTGCAACCTGCCTCTGGATTTTAGATCTTCCACTAACTCTGTAGGCATATATAGTTGCTCCAAACAAAAATGTTGACCGATTACTAAAATTCTTTATTTTATATTTTATATAATTATCATTCACTTCAAGAGATAAACTCATAAAATATGTATTATTAATTTTTTTTTTTATTTTTATACTCTCCTTACGTGATAAGTAATAAATACAATTATATGAAATAAATAATCTACCATAACTTGAATTAAATATCTTTCATTCCAATACGCTTCCTCTTAGATATCTCGAATTCAAACCTCTACTATATAAAAAGAAAAAAACAAAATATATCCCAGTGAAATAACACATTATTAATTATTTTTTTTATCTTAACAAGTCCTAAGAAATTATAATTACCAAAAATAAAAATAATTCCACAATGGGGCTTCCTTTGAGCGCTCAAAGAATGGAGCGAGTTCGACCCGATCCTAAACCCAACTCCAATCTAGGACTTCCGTTGGGGGAGGACGATGGCAAATCCCTTCTTCAACATGTCCATTACAGAAGCAGCGAACCTTCTTCCTCTACCTTTTTCGCTCCCACTTCCATCCGAGTCTGAAACATCCGTCAACCTCGGACACTGCTTTGAATCTTCCTAATCTGGAGTTGGAGAACTAGGAGGCCCCATTTCACAAGCCTGCGCTGACTCTAAGAGGAGTAGATCCCCCGATGGAGCTGAAGAATCTACTGGAAAGGCCAAACACTAAACACCAGTTGCCTACACCAATGGCTGTGGATGCTCTTGCCATATTAAGACCGAGATGCCGAACACAAGGGACCACAGTGACGATGGTAGTCAGACCAGAGTAGCACGAAGCCGCTTTTCTCTTGCACATAACCATAATCACCATACTATGGAGGATCACCTCAGCCCGAGGTGATGTTGTTTTGCAACACTCAGAATGGACTGGATAGGATAGAAAGAGGGGCAGATGAGGGATGTAAAATGATGATAGAAATGGATGATGGTGTACAAACCAGGATGGAAGATGTGAGGATGAGTGTGGAGGAGGCGGGACCCACTGCCTATGAGGTACTATCTGTTTGTTTATGTTTATCTTATGTTTAATTTTAAAGCTATTATATGAAATATGGGGGTGTGAATAATCCCAGTCTTAGAAGCGTGATGAAGGAATTGGGGAGAATACATGGGCTAGACATGATTTGTTTCTCTTAAACTAAAGCAAGATTAGAGAGGATTCCAGATTTGCTAATCGGTTGGGGTATAATTAGGAGTTCATCATGGAGGCTTCTAGATTTCATGGGCGTTTGTGGTTGAGTTGGAAGTTGAATGGGCCGAAGGTAGAGGTAGTCTTTAGTTAGGATCAAGTAATACATTGTAGGGTCCAATTGGGCGAATTATCTTGCTTTGCGACTTTTTACATTCAGCCTCATGTTAGGAAGAAGGTTGAAGCATGGAAAGATCTGCACAATTTATAACTAAATATTAAGGGGCCATAGTTTGTTATGGATGATTTTAATAACATTGCATGTCACGCCCCGACCCTCGGATCGACCACGCAACAACTACTGCATCGTCTCAGTACACGGGTAGAACCTCCCCATCTACCGAAACTCCACAATACTATCAAATTCAAAATGAATTATTAAAAGCATAAGACTCTTTAAAAATAAGAAATCACAAAATCAATACACATGTAAAGAGCCCATTCGGCTCATCCCTGAACGTACAAACACACATCGGCACATATCGGGGAGTGGGATCCTGTACATGCAATCATACATCAGTATACATCGGGGAGGGGGAACCTGTACATGCACGCATGCGATGTGATCATCCTAGCCACTCATAATTCTCAACATAAGAAAACACTTAACAAACAAGAAGTCTCAAAACATAGCCGTCGGATTTTACCAACACTTACCCGAAAAAAAAACAAGCCAGTATCGGTAAAATCATAACGGTATGAGATGTACAGAATTTCACAAAACCATAGGAAAATAGCAAAAGCCAATAATTATAATTCAAATGTCCCAATACAGAATAAAACAGTTTTTTCAAAAATAGAGCAATCAAAATAATAAAGTACAAATAAAAAATAATCGGATTTTATCAATACTTGCCAACAACTCGGCCAGTATCAATAAATTCCGCACACCATGGGATGTACAGACTTCCCTTTCCATGGTTTGAGAGCTATAAATCTCCAAAAATCCTGCATGTGCTAAATACCTATACAATCTGCAAAAATATTGCGCAAGCTCCATCGAGTAGTCTCCCAACTAAGTCTCCTCTGAAAAAAGTGGAGAGGGGGTGAGTACAGGGGAATACTCAGTGAATGGAGTGCAATGGTGTAATTGTGTTCATAAACAAGGGGTGAATGTGGGGCAGTCAAAGCATATCTCATAAATAACAGTTCATATGCATAAAATATTTCAATAAATCACAATTTACAAAATATGCATCCATATCAATTATCCTTTCAGAAAATCCTAGGGTCCCATCGAAAAACACTTCTGTTTTAGGGCAGCCAAACTCAGACAAAAGCCTGCCAAGAGTTTTTCTATCAAATGTTTCAAAACATACCTCATTTCTTGGCGTTGGCTCGTACCTCACCGGGGTGCACCAGATATAACACGACTTCGGTAGAGGGAGGGATGTCTAACTCCCTCGCATATCCAAACCCCAAACCACGCCACTCCGTTGGGTCGCCCCGTGGTGGGAATATGACTATAGTCATCTACAGCACCCTTCATTTCTCAATCAATCAATTTCTCAACAATGTGCTATGATTTCCAACAAATAATCCATAATCTCATGCCAAAGCAGTTCATAGAGCAATATCAAATATCACATGGCACAAAAGCATTCATAAACATAGTAGATGCATTCGTATTTCACAATCCAGTTCAGACAGCCCACAATCACAAAACAATTTATATAAAACATGTAAAAATCTTTCAAAATCATTTTCAAAACAATTTTAAAACAGGTTTCTCATTTACGAATACAATGAACCGTCCACTCACCTCTAGGGAGGGTATCCACTCCCTATTTCCAAAATCAACTCAAAACAACTCCTCTCGAGTCTCCAAAGGTCAACCTAGACCAATCAACACAAATAATCATCAATTAAGATTCTATTAAAGGGTTTTCAAATTTTCCTTTTATTTAAAATAGCCTTAATTTGCACAATCACGTTCCTAAACTTTCGTTTCATCAATTTATGATCATTTCCATCACCAACGACTTTAAATTTCCAATATTCCTCAATTTTACCCATTTTCTCCCGAATTTACAAAATCCTAATTTAATTCATGTCAATTTCAATTCAAATCCCAAGGAAAGCTACACAAACCAATCAAACAAAACCTTAATACTATCTAAGACATTCTTCCATGCTTCGCAGTCCAATTTATATCGAATTCTAGACCCAATCTCAATAATTTCATACAAGCTCTTAGGAAAATACATTTCTTTCGAGTCTAATACATTTCAGAATATATATATATATATATAATTTCTACCTAAATTCAACAAAAACAATTTGAATTATTGAAGGGATTGAAAATCCCTCACCTAGGGTTTTTCGCGGTTCGCAATCCTCGCTCAGAAGCCTCCTCAGTCCATTCTCAGACCTGCAAAGCTTCCAATTTCGAAATTAAGTTCAGTAATCTAGACTTATTCCTAAGGAATTTCAGAACCCTAAAGCTAGGGTTAGGACTGATCCTTACTTGTGCAGTGAAAAAGACACAGTTGACCTAAGGTTTTCAATTTGGGACTTCCGCAAGGTGGCAGAAGGATGCTGCTCGCAGGAGACACCGCGCGAGCAGGGAGGAGGGTGAAGGCTCTTCGCGCGCGAAAGAGGGAGATGCCCGTTCGTGCGTGAAAGAGAGAAACTGAGAGAAATGGTGTGAGAGAGAGCGAGGGATGGTGAGACAGAGATGGAGAGACAGAGTGTGAGAGAGAGACAATGATTCGTCATAGAGAGAGAGAGAGAAAATACTGAAGACAAAGAGACTGAGAGGGAGAGAGACAGAGAGATTGTGCGAGACGGTGACAATCGGTGGCTCACGGTGGTTCGCAATGGTAGTGATCGATTAAGAGAGGGAGAGTGATGGCGAGAGAGAGAATCGCGAAGGGGAGGGAGAGACGAATGGTTGTGTTCGAAAGAGGGAGGAGGAAGAAAAGGATTAGGGCTTTTAGCCCTAATCTTCATTTGGGGGAAACGCAGCGTTTCATCCCCTTTTCTCTTTTTTTTTTTTCTTTTTTAATAATTAATAACAATATATATATTTAAATAAATAAAAAATTATATATATGTATATATATATTCACACATCTTTTTACTAAAATTTAAATTTTTCATAAAAAATGAGATTTATTACGGTTCGCGGACACGAAAATTTAAAATATACCAAAAATTAAAATTAAGACCCAAAATTGAAACTCAATAAAATTCGAAATTTTCTACTTTATTATAAAAATGTTAACAAAATACTCAACGTCGAGTTTCCAGTATTACAACTCTTAACCCCCTAAAAACAAATTTCGTCTTCGAAATTTAAATTATAATTTTTATGTCAAGAAGTTACGAGTATGGTTTCCACATTGACATCTTCAGTTTACAAATTTTCTATTAATACAAACTTATCCCTAGATCAACTCTCTAAATCTCATTTAATGAACCAAGTACGGAATATTATATAACTAAACCTAAGGTCAAAATTTCTAGATTTAACATTGAAATCACCAAGGGTATGTGAGCATAGTTACTCTTTTTTTTTTTCATTAAATTTTCCATCCAATATTCATGTGCTCATCAATTCGACGTCCCCATTCTTCAACTACTTTTGTTTATCTCATGTTACACCACTATGACATTCTTAACATCATATTAATATCAAAGTCTCCAATAAATCAAATTCAAACTACAAATACATTATCATACCTATAGTATTCCCCAAAGTGTTGATAGAAAAATTATCTTATTCCAATATGAGTATTTGGTAGATGATATTCCTTCAGATTGAGATTCTTTTAATTTCCTTTTTCAATTTGCAGCAATTAAACACAAAAATCTATAGTCTTGAATCACCTTGTTTGTTCTAAAAACTTGAAACCTTGGATATAAAATGAGCAACACTTTCTTGATTAACACATTCCTCAACAACAATTGGAACATGTCTCCACCTTGTATCTGCTATAAAGCATTGTAGAAGATCAAAACTGTAGTCTTTAATACACATACCACAAATATCTGAAAATACTATCATTGAACTCGACCAATTCAATATACCTCAAAATTTCGTTTACAGACGTTCTTACTCCTAAACGGTGCTCAAGTAACCATGCATAAACATTTCTGCCTAGATGCTTATAAGATTCACTATTTCAATATTATAAAAGCTAGAATGGTCCATATAATCTCATACTTCCTTTTGAAGGATAAATCTACCCCAAATTAAGAGACTTTACTTAAAATGGTTATCTAAGGAACTCTAAATCACTGCAGTTGACTGAAACATCAGAGAAATCTCACTACAATATGTAAATCCCGTAAAGACTCGTCATATTAGTTTCTCCAAGGTGACTGCATCAAACATTGAGAAAGCTGCCATTGGTTTCCATATCCTCAAATTTTCAAACTAGACAACAAAGTTTCTTGTTATCAAGATCACCTAAGATGCTGCTCATCCAAAGAAGGCAATGTCTATTACGAATATTACTTTTCTAAATAACCATCGAAACAAAAAGCTTTCCCCCATATTTATCGAAAGCATAAAATGATAGTTACTTGAAAGAAACATTTAATGCTTACTGAGACCATTCATCGTATGGTTAAAGATTTTGGTGTCACCTAGTACTTATAGCAACTCTTTTTAAGTACTTATCCCACTCATCTGAGTTTTAATGGATCACTTATAGATTGGATAAGAGCATTTGCATATGGCAAAAAACTGCTTGCAGTAAGGATATTAAGGATTGTAATCAAATGTGTCATCTTTGTTTGGAATCTGTAAAAAGCAATAGAAAGATAGGTAATATAACCATGGGAAAAGACAACCTTTGATAAATTTAACACCAGTCACAATATGGTGCATATATTGAATTTTAATGGCTCTAGACTTACAGACATTAATTCTATTACATTCGCTCAAGAAATGATCAAAATTGTCTTATTGAAGCTATGATTACCATCTTTGGGAATTGCTGAAATGGAATGATGTCAGTTGGAAGTCCTCAGACCTACCAGCACTAATTGTCATATTAAAGCTGTAACTATTATCCCAGAATTTTAATGCCTCTGGAATTAAGGGCATTAATTTGACTTTGGACATTCACACTACAGTAAGAACTGAATGTTTGTACTTATATGTACTTATGGTAACGAATTGCTTGCTGCACTAGCCTTTGCATGTAGCAGCAATAATTCAATAATATAAAGGACATACTTTGGATGATAATCACAATTTATAATTATATCAACAAGGCTGGTTTCTTTAAAAATACTAAATATGGATAAAGTATGCAACAACCTCAACATGAAACAGCTTACATTTTGTAATCTATCTTTTAAGTATTTTCTTCCTTCTTTCTTCTCTCTTTAGACTAGCCCTCTATAAAACTCTACTTATAGATTGCCAGACCCAAATCTTAACCATTAACAAAATTAATAGGAATTTCAATAATGATAGAATCTCAAATACGAAAGACAACTATCAGCCCTCTTCAAGTTGCAAATCGAATTTGTTCAATAATAGTTGAACTTTAACATCACCAAGATATTAATACCACTAAACATATTTGTAAAATTCCATTAATTATTGTTACATACTTGAATTCACATTGCTATTATCACATTGTTCATTGTTTAACCGACAAATTGAGCACACTAATCTTTACTAGCAATTCCCCTTTTATCAAAATCATAAACAAATATTTCGCCCACATCATGTCCATCATTATAAGCAACAAACAAGTTAAATCCATCTAAAATGAGTCAACCATTTGTAACAAAAGAGATAACCATAACAATTTAAATCCACCTAAAACTCATATTATGACTTAAAGCATGTTCATCATGAGCTACGTTCTCATATGCCCATTTTAAGAAATCTAAATATTAATTACGTCTTAAATAAATTACCATAAAACTCTTACTCCCAGACTAATGATTCTCAATAGTTCATCCACTCAAAATTACTTATTACATCAAGTAAAATAAACCATGAAAACATTTATCAGACTCCAACAACTATTCACAAATACAACCTCTCAAGAATATTTTACCTTATATTTAATCATGAACAATTCCCTGTTGTCATGCCTATTAATCAAGAATATCAAACTTTTAACATCAAAATGTCAGTCCAAAATAATTACTACAAGGGTGCTCACCATTCAACCAAACAATCCAACGGAAATTTTCAATCACAATTAAATATATATATATATATATATATATATATATGTATATACTAAGTATCTCTGGCTCATTTATTATCAACATCCTTTCCTTTTTATTTATACTCAACAACAATTCAAACTTTGCATATAAAAATTCCTCAAAATGCTTAAATTCTAAAATATATATAGTTTGCTCTCTTCAAAGGCAAAATAGATCTGACTATCAAACTTGTAATCTCTTCCTACTATATCCAAAATTTTTCTTCAACAATTTGCAAAGTTAAAGCCTCTTTAGCAAGAAAATATCATTGACGATCAGAAAACAATTTGGTGTTCTTTATTTAATACCAAAGGGATCTGTCAATCCATGAGTATACCATATACAAGAATCCTATGACTGCAATCTGTTAACTAAGCAAATGTCCTAATTGGATTCATGAGTTTTTGCCATCTACAACCACTGGCAATTTGGATATACGCAAACACTTACTCTGTTTTTGTAAGTCCTAAGAAATAATAAAATCTAAAACTCACCATTTGGCTTAGATCTAGTGAAAAATCATTATATCAATGAAAGAGTACAAAATCTTGAATAAGCCCACCATAATTTAACTACCAACAAGATCTGTGGGTCAAGGAATTCGATTCACGTGTGGGGAAACTCGCTACCCAACCTCATTGGAGCAAAACCAGTCAATATCCAACTCTCCTTATCAAATATATCAAAAATGCATGATTCTACAAAGAGTGTCTATTCTTAGCAAAATGAAATGAGAACTAATCCAATGGCTTAACCCCCTAAAAATGAGCATTCCTAACTTCCTAGGAAAATCATGAAAAATTCTGTATATTCTCCGAAGATCTTTTAAAGATCTTACATTTTTCAAAAGAAATAAAACATTTTAAAGCCTTTAGAAAGCTTTTGGGACATTTGGAATACATTTGAAAACATTTCAAAATCATCAAACTTTTAAAATCGTAAACCTGGGCTCTGATACCAATAAAGCTGTCACGCCCCGATTCTCGGATCGATCACATGACAACAGCCGCGTCGTCTCGATATACGGCCAGAACCTCGCCATCTACCGAGACTCCGTAAGGCTATCAAATTCAAAATGAATCATCAAAAGTGTAAGACTCTTAAAAAACAAGAAATCACAAAATCAATACACATGCAAGGAGTCCATCCGGCTCATCCCTGAACGTATAAACACACACATCGGCATACATCGAGGAGTGGGATCCTGTACATGCAATCATACATCAGCACACATCGGGGAGGGGGAACCTGTACATGCACACGAGCGATGTGGCCATCCTAGCCACTCATAATTCTCAACACAAGAAAGCATTTAACAAACAAGAAATTCCAAAATATAGCCGTCGGGTTTTACTAACATTTACTGAAAAAAAAAAAAAAACAAACCAGTATTGGTAAAATCCTAACGGTATGAGATGTACAGAACTTTACAAAACCATAGGAAAATAGTAAAAGCCAATAATTATAATTCAAATGTCCCAGTACAGAATAAAACAATTTTTTCAAAAATAGAGCAATCAAAATAATAAAGTACAAATAAAAAATCATCAGATTTTATCAATACTTGCCAACAACTCGGCTAGTATCAATAAATTCCACACAATAAGGATTGTACAGACTTCTTTTTCCATGGTTTGAGAGCTATAAATCTCCAAAAATCCTGTATGTGCTAAATACCTGTACAATCCGCAAAAATACTGCGCAAGCTCCGTCGAGTAGTCTCCTAACTAAGTCTCATCTGAAAAAGGAGGAGAGGGGGTGAGTACAGGGAAATACTCAGTGAATGTAGTGCAATGGTGCAATTGTGTACATATACAAGGGGTGAATGTGGGGCAGTCAAAGCATATCTCATAAATAGCAGTTCATATGCATAAAACATTTCAATAAATCACAATTTACAAAATATGCATCCATATCAATTATCCTTTCAGAAATCCTGGGGTCCCATCGAAAAACACTTCCGTCTTAGGGCGGCCAAATCCAGACGAAAACCCACCAAGGGTTTTTCTATCAAATGTTTCAAAACATACCCCCTTCCTTGACGTTGGCTCGTACTTCACTGGGGTGCACCAAATATAGCACGACTTCGACAGAGGGAAGGACGTCTAACTCCCCCGCACATCCAAACCCCAAACCACGCCACCCCGTCAGGTCCCTCCGTGGTGGGGATATGACTATAGTCATCTACAGCACCCTTCATTTCTCAATCAATCCATTTCTCAACAATGTGCCATGATTTCCAACAAATAATCCATAATCTCATGCCAAAGCAGTTCATAGAGCAATATCAAATATCACATGGCACAAAAGCATTCATAAACACAGTGGATGCATTCGTATTTCACAATCCAGTTCTGACAACCCACAATCATAAAACAATTTATATAAAACATTTAAAAATCTTTCAAAATCATTTTCAAAGCAATTTTAAAACTTGTTTCTCATTTACGAACACAATGAACCGTCCACTCACCTCTAGGGAGGGTATCCACTCCCTATTTTCGAAATCAACTCAAAACGACTCCTCTCGAGTCTCCAAAGGTCAACCTAGACCAATCAACACAAATAATCATCAATTAAGACTCTATTAAAGGGTTTTCAAATTTTCCTTTTATTTAAAATAGCCTTAATTTGCACAACCACATTCTTATACTTTCGTTTCATCAATTTATGATCATTTCCATCACCAACGACTTTAAATTTCTAATATTCCTCAATTTTACCCATTTTCTCCCGAATTTACTAAATCCTAATTTAATTCATACCAATTTCAATTCAAATCCCAAGGAAAGCTACACAAACCAATCAAACAAAACCTTAATACTATCTAAGACATTCTTCCATGTTTCGCAGTCCAATTTATATCGAATTCTAGACCTAACCTCAATAATTTCATACAAGCCCTTAGGAAAATACATTTCTTTCGAGTCTAAAACATTTCAGAATATATATATATATAATTTCTACCTAAATTCAACAAAAACAATTTGAATTATTGAAGGGATTGAAAATCCCTCACCTAAGGTTTTTCGCGGTTCGCAATCCTTGCTCAGAAGCCTCCTCAGTCCATTCTCAGACCTGCAAAGCTTCCAATTTCGAAATTAAGTTCAGTAATCTAGACTTATTACTAAGGAATTTCGGAACCCTAAAGCTAGGGTTAGGACTGATCCTTACCTGTGCAGTGAAAAATACACAGTTGACCTAGGGCTTTCAATTTGGGACTTCTACAAGGTGGCAGAAGGATGCTGCTCGCAGGAGACACCGTGCAAGCAGGGAGGAGGGTGAAGGCTCTTCGCGCGCGAAAGAGGGAGACACCCATTCGTGCGCGAGAGAGAGAGACTGAGAGAAATGGTGTGAGAGAGAGTGAGGGATGGTGAGACAGAGATGGAGAGACAGAGTGTGAGAGAGAGACAGTGATTCGTCACAGAGAGAGAGAGAAGACACTGAAGACAAAGAGACTGAGAGGGAGAGAGACAGAGAGAGATGGCGCAAGATGGTGACAGTCGGCGGCTCGCGGTGGTTCGCGGTGGTGGTGATCGATCAAGAGAGGGTGAGTGATGGCGAGAGAGAGAATCGCGAAGGGGAGGGAGAGACGAATGACTGTGTTCGAAAGAGGGAGGAGGAAGAAAAGGATTAGGGCTTTTAGCCCTAATCTTCATTTGGGGGAAACGCAGCGTTTCATCCCCTTTTCTCTCTTTTTTTTTTAATAATTAATAACAATATATATTTAAATAAATAAAAAATTATGTATATGTATATATATATATATTCACACCCCTTTTTACTAAAATTTAAATTTTTCATAAAAAAATTGGATTTTTTATGGTTCGCGGACACGAAAATTTAAAATATACCAAAAATTAAAATTAAGACCCAAAAATTAAAAGTCAATAAAATTCAAAATTTTCTACTTTATTATAGAAATGTTTACAAAATACCCAACGTCGAGTTTTCGGTATTACATTGCAAGCCCATTGGAGACTAGCAATCAGAATGGAAGGGTTCAAAACAAGGCTTAGCAATTTAGGGTTTGGTGGGATGAATGCAATTTACATGATTTGGGTGCCTAGGGGTGTCCTTATACATGGGTTAGGAAGCGGCCAAAGTGGTTGTGTTTCGTGAAAGATTGGATAGGGTCTTGGGAAATTTGGAGAGTTGAGTCAGTTTTCCAGAATCCCGGTTTATGAATTTAGCCAGATTACATGGGGATCATCATCCCATTATGCTTTAGACTTGTATGACATTTGCGCCTCCGAGGGGTAATCATCATTTCTGATTTGAGGCTGTATGGTTCCGCCTTCTTCATTTCTAGTAGATCTTTATAAACGCATGGAAAGGGGTAGGGTATTCTTCACTACTCCTTGGGTGCCTGATGACCACTACAACGAAACTTAAAGTGTGGAATAAACATATCTTTGGTAACATTTTTATGAGGAAACATAGACTTGAGGCCCAAATGAGGGATATCTAGTGGGCTCCAAATTATGATAGATCGGATTTTTTGAGACATCTTGAGCACCGATTAAGTGGAGAGTACCATCAGGTTTTGGAAATGGAGGATGCCATTTGGCATCATTAATCTCGATTAAAATGGTTTTGTTATGGAGATCGAAATACAAGATTTTACGACAACACTACCATTATTTACAGAAATAATAATAGGATTTCATAGCTAAAAATTAATGGTGTATGGTGTTATGATCAGCAGTCTTAAAAATTTTGTGACAGATTTTTTCAGGGACATGTTCCTAGCAGTGGAGTTTCGGGGAGGGATGCAGATGTATTCGACCTGGCAACAAGTGATTTCGGGAGATGATCTAATAGCTTTGGCCAAAAATGTGAAGGGCCTGAAGGCTCCAGGGCTAGATGGAGTTCAACCGTTATTCTATCAGCGGTTCAAGGACGTCATTCGGCCGAACTTATGTACCTTCATTAGAGAAGCTTTTAGGGAGGATTATTTATCAGAGAAGTTTCTGCAGCCCTTTATTGCGCTCATCCCCGAGAAGCATAAGCCATCAAGTTTCATAGAATTCCATCCGATCAGTCTATTAAACACAAGCTATGAGGTATTAACGAAGGTTCTTATAAAATGTCTTCGACCGGTTCTCCAAAAGGTTGAGGGACCTTAGCAGAATAGCTTTCTACTGTGGTAGGGAACTATGGATAATATTATAGTGACGCAGAAGATTACGCATTCCTTGTATAAAGCCCCCCACAAGCGCTGAAGGTTGATTATGAAAGTGGATTTGCAGAGAGTGCATGATAGTGTCAGTTGTGGTTTTTTTGCTAAAACTTTGGCGAATTTCCAAATTCCAGATAATTTGATCCGGCTAATCATGTTTTTAGTTATCCATGCCCAATCAGCGGTTCGATGGAATAGAGAGGTGCTTCATTTCTTCTACATGGGGAGATGGTTGAGATAAGGAGATCCGCTATCCTCCTATCTCTTCATTTTGGTTATAGAAAAACTTTCGTATATGATTCAAGCTCGTAAGGACCAAATAACACAGGTTGAGTCAGCAAAAAGAATAGTTGTTGCCGTTAGTCCAAGTATTAGCTTTGAGCCAACTGGCCCCTGAGGACCGGAAAAGGCTATAACAAATATTAAGTGTGTCCTTACTTAAAGAGGTGGAAACTGAAATCGGGTGAAGCTAGCACCTACACGGCAAATACATGGATACAGCGTTAGTCAAGTTTGTCATAAATAAATAAAAGGGCCGGAGCTGTATTTTGAATGGTTGTAGATATGAAATATGGGTGCCCACAGCCTAATTGGGCCCTATATAACCCGAAAAGATTATACACGTGACCTGGCCCTGAATGTCTCCGTATGCAAATGCCAGCCCGGTTAGCTACTTAGATGGATTAAGTCCACCTCCGAGCATTTTTTTAATAAAAGATAATTTATTTGTGAGAATAATATCCAGAATCTCTTAGCGGTTGAAATGTACCGTAAGGGTAGAAATCACTTGTCAAAAATATAAGTACATTTAATGATTTTCTTAATTTTTGTACAATCAATTCAAAAGACAAATATGAGAGTAAAAATTCAAGTTACAAATGTCATTTCATGTCTATGTGGGATAATGTTTAATGTAAATACAATACCCAGCTTCCACTTATTTCAAAAATTATCCTACAACATAGTTTTGGGATTAAAAGAATAACTAAAAAAGCTGAATTGATTTCTCAAGAATGGTGGGTCATGGGATTTTGACTTGCAGTTTAAGTATGGTATGATAATTTTTTATTATTTTAGTTTAAGATCATTTTTCGTAAAAATAAAGATTTAATTTTGAATCACAGACATTAAATATGATATAATCTTATTAAAGAGAATTAATTGAAAATAGACATATTAAATATCACATTACATGATATTTTCATTTTACATATCCATATCATTATTCATGCCATTCAGTTATAATAATTTACGTGACCATTGATGTATTGAGTTATGAAAAAAATATAACAAAAGTCATCTCGTTCTTAAGTTGGTATGACTAATGAACTGAATTTATTAGAGATACATTTATTCAGTTATATCAATTTAATTAGTTCGACGCGTGAAAACAATCTCTTCACAAAAATATAAGGGAAATACTGCGTACATATACGTCTATTCTAAAACCGATCCCAATTGTTGATATTAAGACTCTGATTGTTATTTTTTTACATTTCAATATTGATAGAAAAGTTAACCTCAATCGGTTATTTCGTAATTACATAATTATAAGGTATTATACATAATCCAAATAGGAGATTATTGAATCATTAATCATTGTAATGCACATTATTGCATAAGGTGAAAGTAATCTGGTAAATTTATAGATACCAATGAAAATTTATGAGTTAAATAGAGAATGTCAAATGATGATTTAATGACAATTGACATAAATTGAATAAATAGATTTGAAAGGTAAAAGTTATCTTACAGTTATAAAAGGGTTATAGTTTCCGGATCAATACATCCCTCTACTTTTCCGATACCCCCATCATACAAAGAGTTTTGTAAAAATACATTTGACCTAAAAGGCCAGATCCAGAACTCTGTTTGGATTAGGATCTCATTTGATTCAACTTCTTGGCTATAGAATTAGGTACTTTTTTTCTATTTGATTTAGATTTTAATTTTAGTGATTTAGTTTTTTTAATTCTGATAATTTAATATGATTTGTGACATAGTTTTACATTAAATTTTATTTTTCCCAACATCTTAATCACAATATATATTTGATTCTTGGAAGGAAAATCAACTACAAACTTCATTAGTTATTAATTCCAATGTGGTCCTGTGTAGTATTATGTCATTTGGTGATTAATAACTGTATATAGACATAAATCCTGTAAATTCCGTCATTATAAACTTCACAAGTCTGTACTCTTGCTTTTCGACCCAATTTTTTTCTAATCCCCTCCCGAGCCTCTCTGAATTCCAAAGCTCTAATTTCATTTTTGTCTGAGGTACTTTTTACGTGCCCTCTCAGACATAGATTCAGCACAGAAAGTGGAGCTGCTTGTAATTCCATTCCCAAAAATAATCAATCTTCTCTAAAACAGCAATTTGAGTCAGAGTTTTTAGTTCTTCATCTTTCAACCCCAAATTCACTTCCAAGAATTTGGCAACCCAATTCTTCAAATCCATGGTAAACAATTTTGACCCAAAAGTAATCACCAATATCTCATCCAAATACCTAAGCGCATTTATCTTCACAGGATTCCAGAAAATATTCATTGAACTCCCGATCTCCTTAGAATCAAACTTGGGTTCAATCTATCATTACTAAGATGAAGCTCTTGCATCTTTTTATCAAACCCAACAAAGTAGACATTTGTAAACATTTGACAAAATCGAATTTTGACCACATTTTCGAGGAATTGCATCCAGGTATGGAAATTTGTCTAGCTCAGTAATGTTTTGATTTTTTTTTATTTTTTATTTTTTTAAAATTTGGTTGCACCTGTAAATTGATTGATTCGAGAGAGAGCGAGAGGAAGAGAATGAATTGAGGTCAAAATAGGAAAAAGAACTTGGGATACTGAGGGCAGACAAGAACTCGGCGCTTGTCCATTTTGTGCGGTTCTATGGTGCAAGCCCAATCTTAACATTTTTGGGCCGGGTCCGACCGGGTCAAACTCCAGTAATGTGCATGAGCTTAAGCGGCAAAAGATCAGCTTTCCCTTCATCTTGCTTTCGCCACACGCATCAAATATTTCTATATAAAAGTTCAACGTTTTGACCAACATCAATGACTTTAATTTTCAAAGCAAGCACCTAAGTCAGAACGAACGAACGCTCTATAGGTCAAAGTTTTGACAAATGTCTTTGGGTTTTGTAGTACATTAAAATCTCTTGATTAATATTTCTAATTCAAGTTTCAAAAATAAAAATTAAATATTAAAAGAGTTTGTTTTTAAATTAAAATCCACATGTTTCTAAATTAAACTCTACAATATTTAAATAAGATTAATTAGAGTCGTGATATCGATGATCAAGTAGGGAAAAAAGAGAAGAACCAAACCTAACGCTCATTGAATAGACAAGATCTTTGAAATGCTAACTTTAATTCAAACTTGATGATAGATGAACTTAGTATTTAGTTAATTTATTAAGTACAGATTATGTTTGGCATCACAATCCATTAGGATTGAGTCAACACGGAAACTCCTGATTGTTTGGGGCCACTATGATATATAAAAAATATTTTCTAGTATTTAACCATGTTGAGAGTGACATCAAACAAGCTTAATCTAAAAAGGTCAACTTGTTACACTAAACCGGTTTCCATTAGTCATCTTGTTTAGTAATTCATCGAGAATAATATTTTACATCAACGATTTAAATTTGTTATTATATCATATATTATGGGAAAGAGCAGTCTCTCCTAATTTTTCTCAACCCCAAAAAAAAAATAGGTTTTAAGTGTAATAAAATGGTAGATTTTGAGGGGCTATATATAATATTGGTCTTCAACAAATTCAAAACATGAAGAAGGAAAATGGTGTTGTAAAAGAAAAAAGAACAACGGAAATTGCGGCGGAAAGCATCAGAATGTCTTCCCCACTGCTTATATATTGGAATCCTCATGAAGCAAGTGGGAGACAAAGGAAGAATGGCAAGCACAAAGACATTGTTATTTGTTTGCTGCTTTCTCATGGTATGCCTTCTCGCCTTCCCACAGGCTACAGCCCTACGGCAATTTCCCAAGGTTCCTCTTTCCCGTGAGCTCTCTCTCTCTCTCTCTCTAATTAATAATAATAATTTGTTTGATTACTTCTTATCATATAATTAAATTTACTTCTTATTCATTAACCATTAAATATGATGGTTGCAGGTAATTTTGGCTTCAATATTGTGCGAGTGGCTGAGATGAAGACAAGCGTTTCAGGAAGTACATCACCTGTATCAGGCCATGGAAACACTGGGGATTAGAAAAACACCCATCATGCTGGTTATTATTTGTGAATAACCCTATGTATAAGGGTGTAGGTTAACGATGTACTATATTTTGTACCAAAAACACACCATCATCAGAGAGTGTTTGGAAAGTTAATAAATTTAGCAGTTTCGTAGAGTTCAAAGCCCATGAACTTCTATTCTAATCAAATGACTGATTCTGATTCTGCACATATTTTTCAAAATCTACAGCACAGTAATACCACAGATTGTAAAAATATGTAAAAAATTTATAATAATATTTTTTAGATGAAATTGTGAATGTCCCCAGTTGAAATTATTGAACTCAGAGCAAGATAGAGAGAAATAATTTTTTATTAACGCCAATCTTTTGATCAAGTCGAGCAAATCAAAGTGCATTTATCTTTCACAATCTTTTGATCGGAGGCCATATGGATAATGCTATTGAACTATGTAGCTCAATCATAATCATTAAACTTGCCCAATAAAAAATTAATGATTGAACTCGTTTCACTGCATAATTTATATTTAATTATAAAAAAACAAAACAAAACCCCTTACGCCCAACACTTTAGAGCGCTGACAGTTTGCTGCCACTGTAGATTTTCTTAGTTGAGAATATAGTAAATAGATCAGAAAACTAAAAAACAAAAAGATCAAATAAATAATATAAAACATTAAAAGGATTTGTCTTTTATCTCATTTTTCTCTTTCTCATTAAAAAATTAAAAAAAATATATATGTGAATATTATAGTGAGACAATATTTCAAAAGTAAAAATTTTCTTAATCCAATATACAAGAGAGAGAAATAAATTTTTATTAACGCCAATTTTGAAATCGGCATGGCATACTGACGTGTTGACTCGTGGTAAGTGGTTAGTTGAAATTTCAGCATTCAGCGAATCATAGGCGAACCGCTATGGAAGCCGTGGGAGTGGTCGCCCGCATTCAAATCTTGGGTGAAAATTTTATATGTAAACTTGTCGGGGTATTTTGAAAAATAATATTAAAATTTTTAGAAATATCATTAAAATTATATAATTATTGTTAAAAATCTTTAAAACGCTACTAAAATCAGTGTTTATTTTCAAAAAAATTATAAGATCCAACCCATTACCCAAACCCATGTATATTATACTTAGCTCTCACTAAAATAATTATCTAGCTTGGGGTCCCTAACCGATGACATGGCATTGTGAGTTGCCACTTAATATCTAGAATATATTTTCCAAGGGTGAATGGTCTGATAGCAATGAAGGAAAGGATTAGTCTGCAAGTAATAGGCAAAAAAAAAAAAAAAATCGAGGATGATAAAAACTAAAACTAAAATTAAAATTAAAAATATAAAAAATAAATAAAAACAATTGCGCATGATAAATGCATGAGCTTCCCGTATTTTGACCGGCACCGTTGAAAGATTTATCTAGTTTACTACCACTCTGGTTTCCCTCTTCTTCTTCATTTGTTTTCTTCTTTACTTCTCAATTTTATTTTTTAATATAATCAAACTCCTGATTTTCTATGAGAAATTAAACATCAAATCGTTCAAATAAAATTCCCATTAATATCAAATTGTGCAAATGACTAGTTTTCTTGCTAGTAGTTAAAATATAAAATAATTAATAAGGTCTCTGTTAATTAGTTTAATGTTTTAAAATAGAAATTATTTACATAAAATATAAAATAAATGACTTCCGAGCGATAGGAATTTTTTTTTTTGAAGCTTCATTTTTTTTTTTATTTTTAAAATTTAGAGTAGAAATCAATTGCAAATAAGTTTGCGAGATTATTTAAAATTAAACCAAAAATTCTGGGCGAGTCTTAGCTTTTCTCCATAAAATATAGAGGAAGAATAAGTCGTGCAAAGGAGATCGTTCTTTTAAATGATTTTCAAACTCTACTTTTTTTTCTTTTTTTTGGGTTCAAATCAAAATTTTGTGGTGCAAGTACATATTTGGTACTTAGAGTTGAATATTAGGAAAATCAAATCCTAATTTTGAAAAATTCAACGCGGAAGCGGCATGCTGAGATCATGAACTCAATCTTGGAGACTAGTTCCTTTCTCATGGTTCTTCAAAATTGGTAAATGTCCTTTGGCAGCATCCAACGCCTCATCACAAATTTCAAACATTTTGACAATGGGAATATTTTTTAAAAAAATTAATTACTATAGAGAGAATATTGTGTACCTCAAACACTAATATGTGATCTTTAATCAAGTCAAATTTATGTAGAATTCACATACAGTAATGTATATATATATATATATATATAGGGGCATTTTAAGATCACCGTCGAGCACCCTGGCTGAACCCTTCAGACCAGAGCAAAGCTAGCCCATGTATTACATGGGATGGTTCCTCGAAATTTTTGACCATCTGAATTCTATCATTTCTTCTATAGAGGTTGCGTGTAAACAAAGAAATGGAATTTTTTTGAAACAAAAATAATAAGGGGGTAAGGGGAAGTGCCAAAATGTCAACCTAACAGCTTACAATATATAATGGTAACCTATTGGATTAAAATGAAACAAGTTAATTGAAGAGAAAAATGGCTAGCACGAGAAGTTCGTATATCCTTTGCTGCATTCTCATAGCCTTTGTCCTCACTGTCCCACAGGCCACAGCCCTGCGACAACTACCCAAAGTTCCTCAATCCCGTGAGCTCTCTCTCTCTCTCTCTCTCTCTCTATACTACTACTACTGAGTATTACAAACTATGTGGTTGTATAGTTAACCTGGATAGTATATGGATGTTGCAGGCAATATTGGTATCAATTATGCATGGGTGGGTGAGAAGAAGAGTGGGATATCAGGAAGTGTATCACCTCCAGGAGGTCAGGGGAACACTCCTGCCGGCGGTACATAATTAAAATACCTCACACAAACTTGAAAGAATCATATTTGATGGGAGTGACCCAGCTTGACCCTTTTGGTGATTACTTGAGCAATGTTACTCTAGTTTACAAATTCTTAATGTAGGAGGGTTTGATACTCTCATTTTCTAAGGTTGTTAGATTAGTTTTTAGTTTTTGTGAGAGGAAAAGTTATTTTTTTATCGCTATATTCCATAATTCATTGTAACATACAAATGTGTCAAAGTGATTTGTAAGCGTTGGAGTCAATTTTTACTCCACAGATACCTGTTCTTCTGACTCGAGCAGGGAGCTGATGACGGTGGTATTCGTCGGTTCTTTACAGATGAAAAACCTGCAAAAACCTCATCGGGACTGATTCGGTGGGGGGACTCCGACGCTCAAATTAGTATGAGTAATGAAATAAAGACTTATAGTAATAGTAGATATTGTACCTCCGATTGTATATAGAGTAGAATATGAAAAACATACCTCTAATCGTATAAGATTGAGTATGAAACCCTTCCTTTATTGGTATATGTAAAGGAGTATGAAACCCCCTCTGAACGACATATAGAATTGGGTGTAGAACCCTCTCTGAATGATGTATAGAATTGGGTACAGAAACCCCTCTCTAAACGATGTATAAAACTGTCTCTTTTTCGTATGTCAAAACTGAGTCCCCTCTGAGAGTTGTCTATACTCTGTATTTATAGTCTTTCAGAGGTGTAGAAAACCCTAGTTTCCTTTTATTTGAAATCTTTCAAGAAAGTTAGGAATGTGATTAGAGATTCTGAAAGATTTAGATTTTCTTAAAATTTAAGAAAGTTCAGAATTTTAGAAAATTTTCTTTTCTTTATGAGAGTTTACGAGAATTATGATTTTACAGAAAAATGAAAAGAGTTGATCTTGATGGTGATTGTCTTTCTTATCGAATAACCATGTATGATTTTGGAGAGCTATAAAATATGGTACCATCATTTGCCCCCACTCCTAATTGCATTTTGAAGAAATTGTATTAGGAGTAGAGTGGATCGTAAGAGACCCCCCCAGAACACCGAAAAGTCAAGAGATCAGTAGATAAGTAGACTGAGAGATCAAATGATCGAGAGATCAAGTCATCGAGAGACCGAGTCATCAGGTTATCGCGAGATAAGCAGATCGACAGGTTGAGTGATCATGAGATCCAGAGGTCGAACGATCGAGTGATTTTAAGACCTACAGGTCGAACGATCGAATGACTGGGAGACCGAGAGGTCGAACTGACAGGTCGAACGATCGAGAGAATACCAGACTGATAGGTCAAACGATCGAGAGAATACCAGACCGACATGTCGAACGATCGACTCAGGTCTGTCGTACGATAGGAAACTTTTATATTGAGGGTCGTGTCCACTCGTTCGGGGAGTTTCATCCTTTATTGACGACACGTTCAAACGATAAAATCTGAGCGACTTATACCCTCTGTGCGATAGGAAACTTTTAGATAAATGAGTCATATCCACCCGTTCGTAGAGTTCCATCCCTTATTGATGATACGTTCGAATAACAAGATATGAGTGACTTAGACCCTCCGTGCGATATGAAACTTTTAGATAAATGAGTCGTGTCCACCCATTCAGAAAGTTCCATCATTTATTGATGATACGTTCGAACGATAGGATCTGAGCGATTTAGACCCTCCGTGCGATAGGAAACTTTTAGATAAAGGTGTCGTGTCCACCCGTTCGGTAAGTTCCATCCCTTATTGACGACGCGTTCGAATGATAGAATTTGGACGATTTAGACCCTCCGTGCGATAGGAAACTTTAAGATAAATGAGTCGTGTCCACCCGTTCGGGAAGTTATATCCCTTATTGACGATACGTTCAAATGATAGGAGACTTTAGATTGGGGGCCGTGTGACCAGGAGTTCAGGCGAGCAGTGGTCGGGAGTACATAATGTTTGTACTAAGAAAAGCAAAAGTAGAAGATCCGAGACTGATCTAGAGTCTGTATTTTAACCGAATGATGTAACTCTCGGTAAATGTGAGAGACTAGAGACCGATGCGAGAGAATAGTGTCGGGCTTTGCATTCATGAGTGTTGGCTTATTGTCGAATATGCTATAGCCAAGAGAATATACTTGAGCAATGTCGCAACTGGTGTGATGCAATTTCCAACAAAAAGGGAGGTGAATCCCATCCGGAAGTTAGAGCTCATAAATAGAAAACAGAGAGAAAGTTGATGCAGAACCCATGTGAGACATATGATTACAAGTATAAGTTATATGTATTCGGCTGAAAGTTGTATCCAAGAGAATTCTATTGAGAGATTTCAATCAAAAGAGTGGACCAAATTTGTCTATCGGGGAGATATATCCCTAGTGATAAGCTCTGTTTAGGAGGACTTATCTGAAATATTTCGTTCAGAAAGATGGGCTATGTTTGCCCGTTCGATGAGATAAATCCTTAACGATAGATTTCGTTTAGGAGGACTCGTTCGTTCGATAGACTGGGTGATATTTGCCCATTCAAGGAGATACCGACGAGTCGAATGATAGAGAGGCGATTAGGAGACCGATAAGTTGAGAGATTAGGAGATCGACTGATTTACAAATCGAGTGATCAAGAGATCAACATCACTAGGTTGAGTAGTCGAAGGATTGAAAAATTGGGATACTGAGAGGTCTAAGTGATCGAGAGATTAAAATATGGAGAGGTCGACAGATCGAGTAATCAGCAGATCAGATGATTAGAAGGTTGAGAAACCGATAGGTCGATAGATCTATTAAGCGAGTGACTGAGATATCGACGGATCGATAAGTCGAGTGATCAGCGGATCAAGTGATTGGAAGGTTGAGATACCGACGAGTCGATTGATTCATAGAGCAAATAACTGAGAGATTGACAGATCAAACAATTGGGAGACTAATAAGTCGAACGATGGAAAAATCGACAGGTCGAATGATTCGAATGGCCGGAAGTTGAGAGACTGCCAAGAGATTCAGAGGCCAACAGGCCAAATAGTAGAAAGACTTACAAGTCAAATGATCGGGGGTGACATAGGCTCGTTAGGGAGATAGATCCCGTCGGTTGAGTCAAAGCGACAGAGACCTGTTCGGGGAGATAGATCTCTTCAATTGAGTCAGGGCGACAAAGACCCATTCGGAGAGATAAATCCATTCGATAAATCGGGGTGACATAGGCCCGTTTGTTCGATAATGTACCATGAGACAGATAGTTAACAAATTATCCACATGAAGTCGAGAGAATGAGGGTGAGAGAATTACCTAACAAGGGGTACCCCCGACTATCTCGTCCCGATTGTCGCATAGTCAAATGAATTCAAGCTGTCAAGAAGAAGTGAAGTCAGGTTTGAAAATTTTATGACTGGTCAGTCACTCGTTCCCACAGATTGCGCCAATCTGTTAGAGTCAATTTTTACTCCATAGATACCTGCTCTTCTGACTCGAGCAGGGAACCGATGACGGTGGTGTTCATCGGTTCTTCACAGATGAGAAACCTGTAAAAATCCCACCGGGGCTGTCTCGGCAGAAGGATTCCGAACTCAAGTCAGTATGAGTGATAAAAAAAAGACTGATAGTAGTTGTAGATATTCTACCTCCAATTGTATATAAACTAAAATACGAAAACATACCTTTGATCGTATAAGATTGAGCATGAAATCTTATCTTTGTCGATGTATTTAAACGGGTATGAAAGACCCTCTGAATGACATATAAAATTGGGTATGTAACCCCCTCTAAATGACATATAGAATTGGGTGTAAAACCCTCTCTGAATGATGTATAGAATTAGGTACGGAAGCCCCCTTTTGAACAATGTATAGAACTATCTCTATTTCGTATATTAAAACTAAGTTCCATCTGAGAGTCGTCTATTCTCTGTATTTATAGCCTTTCAAGAGTATAGAAAACTCTAGTTTCCTTTTGTTTGAAATTTTTCAAAAAATTTAGGATTGTAATTAGAGATTTCTAAAAGATTTAGATTTCCTCAAGATTTAGGAAAGTTCAAAACTTTAGAAAGATTTCTTTTATTTATGAGAGTTCACGAAAGTTATGATTTTGTAAAAATATAGAAAGATTTGATCTTGATGGTGATTGTCTTGCTTATCAGATAATCATATTTGATTTTGAAAACCTATTAAATAGAATACCATCAGTAAGATTTCACAATAACCTTTCTGGCGTATTCTCCAAGTTCAAGAAGTTCTTTGATACCAGGTACGGATTAAGTTAAAACAAACCAATAAACTTTATTTTTCTCATACAAAAATTTTCAAATCATAAATGGATTAGAATCATTTATCTCTTTTGATAATTGAGTATTCTAGATTTAGAAAAGTATAACAAAATTGGATCGTTTTCTTTTGTTCATAATCCAAATATTCTTGGTGGAGAATGATGGACCCTTTTTAAGTTGTCTTTCTTACCTTCAAATGTATAAAGATGCTCTCTTCTTTTTCCTTTTATTCTAAAAAAAAAAAAAAGCTAAAACGGCTTTCTTCCCATCTCCTTTTTTAGTCACATTCAAAATGGGAAGCTTAAAAGGAGAGGGAGTTAAGTGTTGATTTTCAATAACCACTCCACATTCGAATTCTCCAACAAAAAAAAAAAAAAAAAGATAACAAATAAAGGGTTTGGTTCTTGGATAGTGTTTTGAAACTTGGATTGGACCGGTCAATCCAACCGACATGATCAGGAATCGAACTAGTAGCCGATCTGGGTTTCTTAGCATAATTAGATTATAAAAAACTGATCAAACACCAAATTAGACTTGGATCGAGAACTGGATTAAATCGACCAACCCTTTTTTAATCTATCGAAGGGCCTTAGTCGCCCAGGTCAATCTACCGAAGGGTCTCAGTCGCTCAGGCCTCTCGAACAATACTCTTCGAGCGATAGATAGTCACCCCGATCGGGCAAGCAAATAGCCGCATACCAATCAAATAAGTCTCGATTGATCCTTTATCGGTCGAGCAACCAAACGATGAGCAACACTTCTATCGATTAAAAAGGAATGTCAGAACTTCCTTGATTTCAGTTTCTTATTTCATAACAGCAATTCCAAAATTTTTCAGATAAGAAAAACATCCCTCCCGAAGAGGAAGTTTTCTCGATATATGATAATCATGATCAATTCGTAATATTGACTTCTGAGATTCCCGGATCAGTTCGATAAGGAAGATAGGATGGAAGTCTCTTAGCGGTGCACAACTCTCACAGGTATAAGAGAGAGGTACACTCTTTAGGCCTAACACTCTGGACACACAAAACATAGGGAACTGCATTCCCTCAATTCTCAGTCTGTTGTTTTTCTAAATAAAAACCGCTCTCTACTGATTTGAGCGTCGAAGTCTCCCCACCGGAACACCCTCCGACGGTTTTTGCAGTTGTATCCACCCATCGATGGCTACTGTTTAAGTCAAGAAAGAGCTGGTATCTATGGAACCGTAACTCACCTCCATCACTACACATAAATTTTTGTTTTAATTTTATATTGATTAACTATCTAATGAGATTCTCCTCTTTTATCGCAATTTAGAGAGTTTAAACAGAATACTAATGAAATTATTTTCTAGAGAATTATAGTAACACGATTATGAGAAATATTTAATTATTAATTTAAATAATGTTGTTTGCATTCACAGTAGATATTAGCGGCAATATTTTGAGCTTTGAAAGTGCCAAGATGTAGAAGGGACAAATTCAAGGAATACGAATCGCGGAAACTACGAGCCGCCACCTGTCCTGCGCTACTTGAACCTCAGATAAAATCATAGACGCGGTGGTTAACTAATGTTTCATTGACCCAAAAAATCCGTACTATATATATATTTTTTTAATTTAAACATTAAAGAAATTATATTATTATAAATTTTGATATTCTCAGATTTTGGATTGTGAATACATCTAATGATTATTTTTCTTTTTCTTGCTAATAAAAGGGTGGAATAACAGAATAGCGATCTCTTTTGAGGTTTTTTTTTTTTTTTTTAATAAATATATATTTAACTCAAACAACAGTGTGCATACCTCTCTTATAAATACTTAATATTTATAAGTAATTTTTTAATTTATAAACTTATTTTATCTTTTTTAAAAAATAAATTATTATCTATTTGAATAAACGTTATTTAAAAGTAGTTAACTGTTTGATAAAATAAGTATTTATAAACTATATAAAATAGATAAAAGATCATTGTGGGCATAAGATACTTTAAATACATATTTTAAAAGTAAACAGTATTACAATTTAAATGACAGGAAAAAAATTAAAATAATTCAATTAAAAATGGATAAATGAAGTAAATAATTTTTAGATTTATTTTTATAAATAAAAATATATAATTTAAATTAATATGATTTACAATAATATCCATAATCATAAATATATTATAAAAATCGAAACAAAAAATTTTAGAATGGGGAGAGAGATGTATTATAGAAAAATATGTAAGTTGACATAATGAGATTTCTTAAAATTAATGAAACCCTATTACTATATGAGAATATAAAACCTGTGACATAATTATAATTTTTGTTAAAATATAAATGATAAAAATATATTTTTATCGATTAAAATAATTTATTTTATTTGTGTTTGAAAACATCAAAATAAAAAAATTAGTAAAAACAATTTATTATTTTTTTACTTATAAACACTTTTATAAAATTTTAATTATCAAACAATTAAAATTTAATTTTAATTTATAGACTAATTTAAACGCTTATAAACAATTCTAAACACCTATAGAATATCTTCTTTGAATGGCCGCTCGAAGAGTTTAAGCTTCACTTCCCGAATATATTGCATAGTCCAAAATTGAGAGCAACTGTCGCTAAAAGTTTTTACCCTGGTCCCCCTAACCATATACAGCAATTGTTTGCTCTCTCTCTATCTCTCGCTCTCTCTCTCCCCACAATGTTTTTGCATTCACAGATTACATTCGCGGTGGCAGTTTGTGAGGTTTGGCTTGAAAGCATCGTGTTTGGAGTAATAGGGAACCGCCGCCAGCGCCCCCGTTTCAATCATTCCTCTTCCCCTTTGTTGCGTTCCCATATTTTATTATTATTATTTTTTTATTATTTTGAATTTTTATATGTAAAAGAAAATGAATAACAAAATAAAAGGACAAAAAGACCAGGCTGCACGTAGGATTTTGAAAATTTAAATTTTCTCAACTTGTTTATATTTTGTTTTATTTTATTTATAATATTTTTAATTAAAGTGAAATTTTATTAAAAAATATGGAGTTTTTAGAAAAAAGATATTTTTTTATTGATAATTAAAATTATCATTCTATCAACTTTTAGTATTAAAAGCTCTATTCTCAAATGAACTATATATCTCAACTCTTCTCGAGTGGCTCCTAATGTAAACAACTTTATAAATTGATATTATATCATGTAATGTTGTAAATTTTTTATATTAAGAGTATGTTTTGGCTGGTTTCTTTTTATCAAAAGTTCTTTTTTTCAGCTTATAAACTAAAATGAGAAATAAAAGTTTTAAAATTTAAGTGAAAAACTATTTACTAATTTTATTCTAAAAAACTCTTTTCTCGCCCAATCTATTCTATTCTAATCAACTCTTATAATCATTAGTTGTGTGATTGTGGGCGAGAAATTGCAAGATTGTGAACTTTCACGCCGAAATCATCATGAGTTGTAAGTCTCTACTTTGGCGTTGAATGTAGAATATGAATATTGAAATAAGGCTGCTAACAATTTTACTCGTATTCGACTGGTTATTGCCTTATGCTCCTTAAAAAAAAATTGCGTCTTGGGATTAATTTATTTTAATGGAAATCTTTATCGTATATTTAAAGAGCTTTAGGTATTTATATATGGTAGCGTACTCCCATCTTCCCTTTCGTTGAGGGAAGTTCAAGTGGTTATACACCGCATCAGAACGTAATGTCAAATGAACTAAATCTAAGTTCTTCCCGAATGGCTCCTAATGTAAAACAACTTTATAAGCCGGCGATTCTATAGTTTGCGTCCTGATTAGGCTCCAATTTTGATTCGTAAGTTCAATGAAAATGGTCATGCCGAATCTTTCTCCACTACCACGAGTTGGACCAGGCTAAGGCCCAAGTTAACACACACAAACACACACACTCTCTCTCTCCTAGTCAAAGACTGTCTTTGTTTGATGTTGTCACTTGCGTCAATATCGCTGATCTTGCCATTTCCAAAGTCATGTTTATATGACCTTTTTGACTTGCAATGCAAAGCAACTACTGACACAAAGTCTGGACAAACATAGGATGGCGATGGAAAATTAAGCCTTTATTCCACCATGTGACTCACGCCTTCAGGAAAGTATGCTACCAGTAGCTTCTGTGAAGAATCAAATCTAGAAGAAAAAGAAAAGGTTTTCACTATTTACGTCGCCAACCATAATTGCGTACATTATTCTTCTTTTTACACGCTTTATCAGTAGGCCAATTACCTTTTTTTTTTTTTTTATTACATAGAAATTTAAATCTCGGATCTCCAAATTAGAGAAAAAGAATTATAATCACTAAACTGTTTTCTTGAAAATATTACGACAACTATCTTAACTTTAAATTGCACTCACATGGTTTTTATATTTCGTAGGTTTACATATTAAATTGTCCTTAGATGGTTTTTTTTGTATAACTTTTGATCATGATAAAAAAATTGACTAATGTATATGGGACATATAAAGCTAAAAAAAAATTACTTTTCCTATTTTCAAAGTATAGTCATTAGCTATTTTCTCTATTTTTTTCACCATTTATGGTCTTTACTCTTCTTTTTAGATCAACTTTAAACTGATAATTCTCTCCCACATATAAACTGTTATAATTGTAATATAGATGTAATATAATTTCAGAAAGTTGCCACCATTTTAAGATTTTTTCTTTCTTTAGCGAAACAAACAAGACTATTACCGGTTCTTTTCTGCAAACTTACAAACTCATCAATTGAAAAAAAAAAAAAAATCAGTACTGGATAAAAATCATTGAGTTTACAATTACACAAATATTTAAGTGTGTGTGTATATATATATATATATATATATTTATGTGCAAGAAATCCAAACTAAATACTTGAAAATTTTCATGAAATTTTTGTTACGACAAATTATATTTTTTTGTTAACATCCACGGATGGAGCATTGTAAACATCCACATTCAGTAATTTGGAGAAAAAAAAAAAAAAAAAAAAGACTACTCAATTGTACCATGAAAGTTAAATTCTCTGTACAAAATCCACATGCTGCCATTCACCAAAGTATTAGTGGTTTCACATCCAATTGACGAACTATTTCAGGGGAGGACAAATGAGGCTGCAAATAATGTGAATGGTCCTTCATTTCTCATTGGTTATTGCCTTTTGCATCAAGGAGGTTAAGTGTAAAAACGTGAAGAGTGGGAGTAAAAGAGGGCAAGAAAACGGCAAGGTTAAGAAAAAAAAAAAATAAATGTTTCCTAAATTACCCTAGCAGCTTAAGGATATATAATGAACTTTTGGCCTCTTGGCTTAAAGCAACGGTACAATTATTTGGTGGAGAAATGGCAAGAACAGCCCCACTTGTCATTTGCTGCTTTCTCTTCGCATGTGTCCTTATCATCCCTTGCGGTGAAGCCACGCACCGCCCACTGGCCAGAGCCCCTCCATCAGGTTCTCTCTCTCTCTCTCACACACACACACACAAGCATAAAAATGAGAGCTCTAGTAGTAGTTTAAATGTTGATTCGGTAAGTTGGATTTTATTACAAATTTAACTTACGATTTATCATAGCAAAGATGCCTTAGGGCTAATATTGTTACTCTGAACATATATTTATCTTTGCGTCAAATGGGGTTAAGTGTCTCATTCAATCTTGGTGCTCCCCATGGCTAATATAGAACTAAAAATAATAGACCCAAAAATAACCTAGTGGGCAATAGAGGTGACTATTGGTCAGGTTGCTAACCCTAAAGAGAGGGCTTATCGACGACCTACAGAGACGTTATGTGTTGATGCCCTATCCTATAACAGTAACAGGCTGATGCTGAGCTAGGTTAAGCTGGGATGGGCTTCCAGAGGGAGAGCAATTTCTCAAGTCTGGCGCCCTAAAAAATTTCCCGCTAAATCGGGTGGATTGCTCGGCCTGTGCTTTAGTTTGCCACCCGACTCTAAGTTGAAATTTGTCTCTGAAAATAAAGAAATATATTTTCGTCAGCGATTAATGTTTGCAAAATTGCGGGTGATTTGAGGTTTGGAAGCGTAAGCATCAAGATCACAGTAAAAGTATAAGGGATGTTCCTCAGGTCAGGCAGGTCAGGGAGCACTTCCGCCACCACCACTTGTCTAATTCGTGTTGCTTTTCTTCTTCGCCCTTCAAACTTTTGTGGTTTTAAATAGTAAAAGGTATATAAAGCTAGGGTGGATAAAATAATCAAGAACACCCATTCGGCCCATTGCAATTCAACTTATTGATAATCGGCATATAATCAAGTCAAAGTCAGTCTAGTCATCAGAACAAAACTAATCAGCATCACAGTTGGCAAAACTGGGCAACATCCAAGTCAGGTAGTGATTGGTTACTCTTTAAATAATTGTATTTTAGCTTAATAATAATCAAGGCGTATAAATACTTGTAAAGGAAGTTGAAGAATTAATGAAACCTCTGCCTTTAAAAAAAAAAAAAAAAAGTCCTCCTTATGAATTGAATTCAATCTTTTGGAGACTTCGTGTAGATTCTTCAAAAAACTTGCAAAATTTTCCTGCATTTTTAAATTATCATAAAATATTATTTAGGTTGCATGTAAACGAAGAAATGAATTTCTTTAAATTAAGAAGAAAGAAAAGGAATTAGTAATGAAAAATGCGGAGGCGAGGCCAACTTGTGTAGTGCTTTAAAGGGCTTATATTATATAAATGCCATAACAGGTTTGAGGGTATTATTTTTTGTGCATATTAAACAAGTCAAGTACAAAAGCTTCATATTTCACTTGTTGGCTTCTCATCGTTTGTGTCTTCACCTTCCCACATGTCCCAGCCTTTCGTAAGTTCCTCTATCAAGTAAGGTCTCTCTCTCTCTCTCTCTGAGCACTCGTTATTGATTGGTTATTTTGCAACTGTTGTAGGGAAAATTGCCAACTATTATGTAAGCGTGGCAGAGATGAAAGCTGGGGTAGGTGGAAGTGTTTCTCGTCAGGCGGGTCATGCAAAGGTTAAATCTGCCAATGATATAATCATTCATTGAGGCTGGAATGCCCGCGGAAAATACAACTTAATATTATGGACAGATGTAACAATTCAACTCTAAAAAGTGATAAAAAGATAGAGAAAGAAAGTGAAATTGGGAAGAGAAATATAGAAAGAGAGATAGAAATAGGGAGATAGAGAGGGAGAGAAAATACAAAGAGGGAGACAGAGAAATTCCAATACTTTTCAATTCAATGCACATTACATGTTTTGAGACTATTGTTTATATTATTTCTATTAACTAATTTCATTAATTTTTACTAATTAATTTATTAACTACTAACTAATTTAACAATTATAGTTACCCACTAACTATTTTTACTAATTATGATTAACCAGTATCTCTATGACTAGTAGTTGTTACAATATTTCGCCCTTTGAACACATCCTTATCTAGGAAACAAAAAATTGAGAATTTTAATATATGAATTTTAAACAAAAGCTTGCATTTGAGTTGAGTGATAAGACGATGAAGATGGATAAAGAATATGATTTGAGTTGTAGGGAGAATAGTAGGAGAAAAATGAAGATGAGGGAATTTGAGAGAGATTTTTCTTGAATTTTTTATCGGTAAAAGATTTTGCCCAATGATTACCAGAAGTTCAATCTTTGTAGGACTTAGCAAGAACTTACCATCAATAGCTTCTTTTTTAGGATAATTGAGATTTTGTTTCTGACAAAAAATTTTTCTCAATAAAACCTGAAATTTCAATGTTTGAAAGATTCGGTAAGAAATCATAATTTAGATTCTTTCTTAATCATCTGTGACCCTTCTTTTACTATCAACATTTCTTCAATGGAAGATTCAGAAAGTGTATCAATAGATTGTTTTTCTATAAATTTCAACATTGTTTCTTCTGTCATTTGATTTGCATTGCTGATATCTAATTTTTATTTTTTAATTTTCTCACTCCTTTTCTACCAAAATTTTGATATCATCATCGATATCAGACATTGTTAATAAAATGTTAAATTTTTCATCATTGCATGTCATCAGAGCGTCCATCTTTTTTCACGTTCCTTTTGTTTCTTCTTCCATTCTTGCTTGTGAAGCTCTTGTTCTTTTTTTATATTTCTCAAACCAATTATCTATGTCATTAATTATGTCAAGAATCGTGAACTCTGATACTAATTTGTAACAATTCAACTCTAAAAAGTGATAAAAAAAATAGAGAGAGAGAGATAAAGAGATAAAGAGAGATCTATTAACTATAGTGAGATTGGGGAGAAAAAATAGAAAGAGAGATAGGGAGAAAGACTAGAAAAAAAGTGATAGAGAGGGACAGTGAATACGAAAAGAGAGAGAAAAATTTCAATACCATTATATTCAATACTTATTACATGTTTTAAAATTATTATTTATATTATTTTTATTGATTAATTCTATTAATCAATTGGTTAACTATTAATCAAACTATTAACTATTAACTAATCTAACAATCATAATTAATTATTAATTATTCTTACTAATCATGATTAATTACTAATCCTATGAGTAGTAATTGTTACAGCAGCCTGTTGGCTCACCATCTAAACATCTCACCGTTTGAGGAAGTGGTCATCATTTCTTACAGGATTAGATGAATAAAATAATTATTAACTACTAAATGATAATTCAACCATTACAAATCACATAAGCATAAAAATCAAAACTGACCCAAACCATTTCACATGATATTTACAAAGAAAGAGAATAACCTTTCTAATGTCTTCCATATGGCCATAGATGACGGTACAGATTTCGATGCTGAAACAGACACAACCAAGCAAACTTAAAGGGGCTGATGCATTAATATTCTTTTATTTACTGTAGTGGGAAAGCATGGAAATTCCAAAAATTTGGAGTGGGGATATGGTATTCTCTAAGCCGATTTAGTTGGACATTGTAAAATAATTAATGGGAACTCATGGCCCCTTAAGGGGCTTCCTATGTCCAGCACTGGCTAGCATAGGGTGGTTCCGTTTTCAAATCAATATCTGACATCTTGTGGGTGCACCAATGAGACTTTTGTTACTGGCCTTCAATCGTTGTAACTTTCCACAAGAGCTGAATTCCATGAATCCTAAGTTCTGATTTTTCCGAGGCGGCACCCTTCTAATCGATATTTTAGCTATACCTTTTGTTGATTCTTAAAAAAGTTTAAATTAAATGTGTGAGCTAATTTATTTTATGAACCTTATCGATATTTGTAATACTTAAGTTTTACGTTCATAAGGAGACATATAAATTTAAGAGTTTTTTAATGTAAATTAATATTTTAAAATAAAAATCAAGTTTTTTAATATGGTACAAGATGCAAAGCTCAAATTCTTAAATTTCTATTCATAGACGAAATGAGAAGTTGGAAAAAAATTAACAAAAATGTTCACGGGTGTAATTATAAGTTTCATAATTTTATTAATTTCGCAAGGAAAAGGAAGGTGATCAGATGACAGAGGTTCCTGTGATTACAAAATGATAAGGAGGGAAAAAAAAAACATAAATACTTGCTTTGTTGAAGACAAAGTTTAAGTCATTCTATGATCGTCACTTTTAAGATGTGGTATATAAATTTAAAAATATTAATTTAAAATAAACTATGATATATAACTTTGAAAATTATACACTATGGAAAAGATTTGTACGTGTCCATACCCAAAAATAGGTTTCATGTGCGCGCGGACAATGATAAATTGGGAAATCCATTTGCCTCACAAAGAAAAGAAAGGTGTTTCTTGGCTTTCCTCGCCCAAAATTTGGAAAAGGTAGCATGGTTGAAATTAGGGCTACGGTAGTAAAAAAAATTTCAAATAATCTGCGTGTATGGGTGATCAGGTAAATAATTTTTAAAATGCCACAGTATTAAAGGCAAAGTTCAAGTTGTAAACTCTATCTTCAACTATAGTTTATAAATTTGAAAATGTGTGGAACTAGGTTAAAACAGAAACGGATATAAAATGATACTTTATATGTAAGAATATAGAAAACATAAACATGAGAAACACATAAATATTAAAAATAAAAATATTTTTATAAAATATTAATTATTTTATGAAAATAATAAAACAGTCATATTTTATAATAAAAATATAAAATGATCAAATATATAATTATTAATTTTAAGACAAATAACATAAAAAATAAAAGTTATAATTAAATCAGTAAATAATTCACTAAATGTGAGAGAATATGTAAATATAAAAAATATAAGAATTTTTGTATAAATATTAATTAATTTAATTTGTTGAACTGTTTCAAAAAAAGAAAATGTTAGGGTTAATAAATTTCTGGCATAAGAGGAGGCGTGGAATTTAAATTCAAAAACTATTCACCTTGCAAAGCAAGGGAAGGTGTTTGTAAGGTTTCCCGGCCCGGAAAGAGGTTTCAAGCGAGCCCGAAATGGTTGAAAATTAGGACCATGGAAGTGAAAAAACTTTCCAACAATTGAACTTGTGTGTGAAATTCCTCCATTATCTAACAGTTAATTATCTATTAAGCAGAGTGTGAAAGGTCAGTCCACTAATAGTTTTAAAACCCAGATCCTATAAATAGAGCTAAGGGCTATGCAAGTGGGGCTCTAATTCTGACAGCTTCCAAATCTGTTTGTTCTCTCTCAATTAGCTAACGTCTCTTGACCTTAGCTCAATTCTTTCTTCATCTCAAACCCTCTCCAAATGCATATCATTCGAGACCTATGCCCTATAATCACAGCATACCATCAGGATGAGGGATTATTTGACAGTTCCAACCTCGTTTGTTTATATATGCGAGTAAAGATCCACCGTATAACTTGTTTATTAAGAGATAGTAATCGTTGATGAGTTATAACTCAATTAGCACTGTGTTCTTCTCCTTTAGAGGTCTCAAATTTGAACCGAGTAACCAAAAAATAAATTTAAAAAAAAAAATAAAGAGATGGTGACTAACATCAATAGATTGATGCCATAGCGGTGAATTTTCCATTTCTCATAAGAAATCTTTGGCCGCTAAGTGCAACCTAGAACCATTATTGGACAAAATTGGCAATCTTATTTTATGTGATATTAATCTACTAAGAATAGTGGAAGGCGCTAACGACTTGCTCATGACTTTTATAAGGAAATAAACCAAAAAAGAAAAAAGCTTCCTGGTTTGTCACCAGGAGAACTGGACATATGATTATTGTCAACCAAACCACATTTACTCAATAAAGGAGTTCACAAATGATTGTGTCACCAAATTTTTTGCCATTAAAGTCATTCATATAATAACCTATTTTCACGAGGGATAAATACTCAACATCCTACTTGTGTTGATCTGGTCTTAGCAATATTCTTTTAATTGGATAACAATAAATACAGTATATACACACACACACACACACATAAAAGGGCTCACCTGGTGCTGAAAGTACTATTTGACTTAATGTGGGGGGTAGGGAGAGAGTGGGTATACGCAGTTTTCCTTTATATTTTGTAAGAAAATTATTTTCACGTCTCAAACTCGTGATCTCAAGATCACAAAATGAGTAACTCTATCGTTACATCAACACTCATCCCATACACACACACACACACATAGATAAATAAAATATTCTAATCTTATATATATATATATATATATATATATATATATATTATATATATATATATATATATATATATATATATATATATATATATGTTCCAATCTATTGGACAATTATTCAGTATTTACCCATAGAGTCCAAATGAGACCAGGCTCGTTAAAGACTTCCAAATTTCCAAGTTCTTAGTCAAATTAGGCAAGCTACAGGAATCAGTTTAGACTGATTCTTGGCTTCCCAATTGTCATTTCTTCTGCTAAAGGAGGTTTCCTAAGAAATGCTCTAACCAGCCTAAACAATGTTATTATTAGTATAAAAATTAACTCATCCTCTTGTTGGGAGTAAAAGTTCAAGTGTTTGGTTGCAGAGATGGCAAATAAAATCACTTCTCTCATCATTTGTTGCTTTCTCCTAGCATGTTTCCTTACCGTCCCAGTAGGTGAGGCGATGAGACCACCAGCAAGAGCCCATCCATCAGGTTCGTACACACACAGAATATATGAAGATGACAGTATATAATAAACTGTTCCATTATAATTTGTAAATTTATTTATATTGTGAAAAAAAATTGATGCAAGATAGATGTATGGTGTTGGGTTTGTTAGAGCACAAGTTCTAAAGTTTTATAAGAGAATCCACAACAGGTTCTTTATTGTAATTATGCCAAAGTCTAAAATAAGTGAGATATTAATTTACAAAAATGACTTTTAGTTGTTATTGCTTGTATTAGTATGCTCAAAATACATGGACAAATTATTTAGAAGGTAGTTGTTTGGATTTGTAGGTTATTTGAGGCTTGCAAGCATAAAGGTTCAAAGCAATATCGGCGTCGGATCGCCCGGATCACCTGAGGCGCCCATAGGATAATGATCTGCCATCCGATGCCTAATTGTTTTCTCTACTGTTTAGCAATAGCCATCAAGACATGTCCGATTTTGATGTATGCTTCAAAATAATAATAATAATAATCTATTCATGCTCTTTAATAATTCAAGAGTAGCCATTTGGATATGTCGTTCTGTTTTAAAAAAGAGAGACACAGAGAGAGAAGAGAGACAGAGAAATTTTGTTCTGTTTGGTGGTTTTGTTCTCTCTCTCTCTCTCTCTCTCTCTCTCTCTCTCTCTCTCTCTCTCTCTCTCTCTCTCTCGTGCAAATTATCAAAGTATAAAATGAGAGCTCTAGTAGTTAGTTTTGAATAATGTTGATTCGGTATGTTGGAATTTATTACAAATTTAACTAAAACGCATTTTATCATAGCAAAGATGCATTAGGGTTAAGATTATTATGACAAAACAAGGCAACATCCAAGTCAGATAGTGATTAGTTACTCTTTAAATAATGGTATTTTAGCTTAATAATAATCAAGGTGTATAAATACTTGTAAAGGAAGTTGAAGAATTAAGGAAACCTCTTCTTTTATCTTCATCTTACCCTTCCTCTATGCCCAGATCAGAACCTACAATCAAGACGTCCAATTTTCTTCTAGTTTATTATCAACTTCTATAGATTGACTACACCGTCTAGGTTGATATTTTTTTTTTTTTTTTTTTTTTTTGTGTCATGACAAATCTTGGGCCGCAAGTAGGTACAACCTAGGACAATTATTGGATCAGAGTTACATTTTTTTTTTTTTTTTTGGTGATCTTAGTCAACTAAGAATATTGCAACGCGTTATTTTGCTTATGAACTTGTATAAGCAAAAAAAGGGGAAAAAAAAAATTGTATAAGAAAAAAAAGGGAAAAATGCTTCCTTTTGAATTGAATTCAATCTTGTGGAGACTTCGTGTAGGTTCTTCCAAAAAACATTGCAAAATTTCCTAGCATTTTTAAATTATGACAAAGTATTATATAGGTTGCGTGTAAACGAAGAAATGAAAACGCTGAGGGATGTCAACATATTAAGTGTTTTAAAGGGCTTAGACCATAGAAATATGCAACAGGTGTCAGGGTATTATTTTCAGTGCAAATTAAACATTGCAAGTGCAAAATCTTCATAGTTCACTTGTTGGTCATATATGGTATGTGTCTTCACCTTCCAACATGACACAGCCTTTCGGAATATTCGCGAAGTTCCTCTATCATGTAAGCTAGCTCGCGCACGCTCTCTCTCTCTCTCTCTTCTGAATTTAATTATATATATATACACACACAAACACACGCACACGTACATGCACATATATGTATTTCTTCTGTAATTTCTTCAGGTAATTGTGCCAGGAATTGCTTGAGACTAAGATAGGATGAAGTCAAAATTTCAGTATCAGGAAGGAAATCACCTCCTGCGCATCAGGGATATACAACTGTATTCATCCTCCACAAATGATGTTGTCGGGACGCTTTGTAGGATGTATATGGACCAGCATTGAATAGAGAAACAATCTTGGTTCACTAATCTCTTTGTACCATAAATCAACTTACAATGGAACATTCTTATTTGTTTATTTTACTTAGCTACCTGGTTGTAAACCTAGAATCAAACATCTTTATACCAGCTAAGAGTTTGAAATCATTTGTATGACAGTTTGAAATCAACTAGAGTCCTAGAAACCCTAGTTGATCAAATAAAAATAAAATAATAAATAATAAATAAAATAGAAACACAAGCCATTTACGTTTTCAATAGTGCAGTGTTGGTTGCATCTATTCGGTACAGGTCGCTAGGTGTAATGAAGGTGCACCATAGTAGCGCACTTGGGCCCAACATGTGGCTTGGAATGCTCCTATTGATTCTTTAGCCATTTTTTTTTTTCCAATCATAAGCCTTTTGAATAATAAACTTGGCTTCTAATTCGTCCTTTTAACTTAGACAATAGAAATTTCGATTTTGAAGATATCTTATTTTTTGTCATATTTGACAACTATCTCTATGAGATTTTTCTTGTGCTAACAATAGTTACAGTGTGCTTATGGTTAAATAGAGTCAAAATATTTGAAAAATAGTGTACATAGTATCTTTGAATAATATACAAAATTAACTAAAAAATAGCAAGTACAATTTTTTTTCTTTCCTTCTTTATCCTTTTCCTTTTCTGCGCATCGTTTTTTATCTTCTCATTGTTCTTTAAGAATATAATTTAATTATTAGAGACTTAAATTACTAACACGGTTACATACAACAAAATATTATTATTTTTTTTTTCATTTGGTTTGGTAGAGTATTGGGCTGTTAGGTGTTGGGGTTATGGCTAAGAAGGCAGAAGCCGGGGGACTGTGGCGGGGGCTGGCCCTGCTTGCTAGAGTCTCTATTCAATCTATTTATTCAAAATTTTTATTTGACACCTTATTCCTGAAATTAGTTTTATTTGCGATCATTAATCTGGTGCAATTACTATATATGCGCCATGGAAGAAGTAGATTTGAGAAATGTTTACAATTTTTAGTTAATGAAATGGTTTTGTTAATCTTTTGGTCTAGGTAATTACGAGAGCCATTGGAAGATGTATGACTAAATTAAAATATCAATCTCAGGAAATCCCTCACTCATGCGGGTCAGGGTGATGGACCCACTAACAATTGATTCTAGTTATCAAGTTGAAGTATGAAGAAATTACGAATTATCGCAAAAGTTTTAAAATTTTGAGTCCAAAAAATAAGAAATAAAATTTTGTTTTGTTCAGAAACTGAAATTAATGTAATGTCCATAATATTGTTTTCGAAATATGCAACAACAAATGGTATACTGCATTGAGTGCTTTCTTTTTTCCTTTTTTAGCACAGGCGTTTAATAATATTGCATTTTTTGTATTTTTTTAATATATAGAAAGGATTCGAACCGGAGGTCTCTAAAAAGGAAGAGAATAACGTCAGTTGATCTATAATTTATTTTATTCTCATAAAATAGCTATTTTATATTTATTTATCTGAAAAAATTTATAATTTTTATAAAATCTTATATGTATATAAAAAAAATTAAAGTTAATCAAAAAATATCATTTATCAAAAACAAAAAAAATATTATTAGTAAAACAAAAAAAATGAAAAGAAAACAGAAGAGCCTACACAAAGGAAAGCCAAAGAATCTAAAATTTGAAACTGCCTAACAGGAATGCAACACCCCACCAAAAACGTCTCAATGTAGCTTTCCTTCTTCCTTCTTCCTCCTTCCCCCTCTCTATCTCTCGATCATGCAACTTCAAACTACCAAATTTGACTCTGTAGCTAAATGGGTCCTTTCCTCTCGCTCTCAGGGCCTATCCCACCCCTGATCTTCTCTCTGGAAGTAAATCTTCCCCTAAGTATTGTGTTCCGCTTTCTCTTCTATTTTTATGTACTTTCCGATCGACAAAGAAGTACCGGAGCCTTGAACTTTATTATGGTTAGTTTTCATCATTTTCCGTTCTATCATTTTATCAATTTTAAATAGCAAACAAATACTTTGAATTAAGAAAAAAGAGAAGAGAGAAAATTGTCAGAGATATAGGAGAGACATGACACCAAAAGAGGGGAGAGGGATGGTGGCGGGTGGAAAGAGAGCAATGGTGGTGTTTCCATCGGGGGTAAAATGGCTTTTTCGTGAAGAGTGAAAAAATCTCTAATGAAAAGAAATATTCCAACTGTATAAAAAATGGGAAAGGAATACTTTTTTCCATCCTTAAACCAAAGTAAATTTCATCCAGCATCGGTTTATGACAATTCGGCTATACCCAACCCCTTGCCATCGCACAAGGACGTAATTCCTGTATCTACAATTTCCAATCATGATTTAATATCTTGACGGTGCAACCATGAGACTTGATTATAGTCGGAGTTTAAATTTCCACCACGACTTAAATTCTATGAATTCTAAGTTTTAATTTTCCAGGGCGTCTCCATCCCTTTTCTCATTTTAGCTCTAATTTTTGTTGTTTTTTATACACCACAGGGTCAGGTCAATTCAATTTTTTTTTTCCCAAGCAGGCAAAAATTCAATTTTAATGTGGAAAAAATTTAATTATTGATTGTGATATATTTGGTATATTGGTATAAGGTCGATAAATTAATAATTTATAAATTAGTGGTGAGAAATATAAAATTATACTTTTATATATGATATTGAATCAGAAAATAATTATAAAAATTCAAGTAATGTAATGTAAATATTTTTTTTATTATTATTTGCTTTGAGTAAAGATATGAACGAGAGCCATCAAATATTCTTACCACTCTTCTAAAAATGTCAAGAAGTTTATGATATAATAATTTTTTAAAATAATTATTTTGTAATTCATAAAAATAAATATTACTCATTATTTATTGACTAATAAATTATTTTTTAAAATTGAGAGAGCAATTATTCCTTTTCGCCATGGTTTCTTTGCCCATATCTTCAGTTGTTTATTAAGAGAGTTTAACATAACTCGAATTTAGTGCACACGTAAAATTTGCTTAGACAAATGTCAACTATTTTACTTACCAGATGAATTCACAGATAAGTCCTCAAAGGATGTCATGACTAAAGTTTGGTAAATTGGTAATCTCTCTCTCTCTCTCATGAACATGCACGTATGTGTCTCCCTCACACATGCACACTTGACACATTTACGCAGTGTCGAGGTAATCATATATTTCTTAAAAAAAAAGAAAAAAAAAAAAACAATTATAACTTATATGAAATTAGTATGTTAAAACTCGACTATTAATGAAATTACTTCCTCGAGAATAATAAATAATAGTAATACAATTATGAGAAACATTTAATTAGTGATGTAAGTGATGTTGTTTGCAGAGTCCTAGAGGATAGTCTAATGGTCACAACTCCTCCCCTAATCCCGTGATTCGATATTCAAATCTCATGTAATAAAAAATAATAATAATATTGTTTGCTTTCAAACAATTTGGGTAAATTGCACTATAAAAAAATATCGAATTAGCGACGGATTTAGTCACAAAAATATCAAAAAAATTCGTCACTAAATTGTTTAGCGACGGATTTAGCCACGAACTCATATCCGTAGCTAATAACGCGTCGCAAAAATTTAATCACGAATTTTTGAATTCGTGACTAAATTTAGCCACGAATTCAAAATTTAGCAACGGATTATAGTTCGTGACTAAATTCGTGACTAAATTTTTCATTTTATATTTTTAATTTTAAAAGCCGTCAACCCACCGCCGGCCTACTCGTCGGCCCCCGCTCGTGTATGAACCAACTTCCTACTGTTTTATATTTTTGTAGAAAATGTGCATTTATCCAGATTCGATCATGAGACTAAGAGGACATCTGGAGCGTTCTCAACCACTATGTCATATTAACTTATCTGATATACCTTTTTTTTTTTACTTCATTACTTTCTTTCTAAATTTTACCATTAAAAATACAATTTACTAATTTAATAAAAATATAAAATATAAAATTATATTTAATAAAAATACAAAATTATATTTAATAAAATTAAAAAATTATCTTTAACAAAAATACAAAATTATATTTTAAAAAATACAAAAATATATTTAATAAAAATCAATATCCTAATTTAATAAACATATAAAATATAAATTTATATTTAATAAAAATATAAAATTATATTTAACAGAATTTCAAATTAGTGACGAATTTAGCCACGAACATATTCGTGGCTAATTAGCCACGAATTTAGCCACGAACATATTCGTGGCTAATTAGCCATGAATTTAGTCACGGACCAAAAATTTGTGGCTAATTCGAAGTCGTGGCTATTTAGCGACGGATTATGAATTTCGTCACTAAATTAGCGATGTATAATTATTTTCGTTGTTAAATTAGTGATGAAAATGGATTTGTGGTTAATTTGTAATGAATTCTATTTTTATCGTTAAATTCGTGGGTAAATAGCGATGAATTTTTTTCGTGGTTAAAGTCTGTGACTAAAATCATGTTTTTTTGTAGTAGTAGGTGATTATGAAGCGTCAAGGATGGAGTGCGCCTCACCTCATGCAAAACAGGGAACAATGGGAGGCAAGATATAAAGTAGCTTCTACTCCCATATGGGAGCAGTAGCTCAACATTAGAATTTTTTTTTTCCCTAAAAATAATATTGCTCCATTAGCGCTGAATATTAGTTTTGAGCCAAAATTCTAAATTTATAATAAGTTCAAAATTTTAAATAATAATTTCTGTTAGATTTTTCTTGGAAAATTAGTCTCCGCAATAAAAGGAGTGTATTGTTCAGCTCTCTATGTACCACAATTTAGTATGAAATTAGTCTCCGCAATAAAAGGAGCGTACTGTGGTCTATATAGAAATTATTATTGCGGAGACTGATTTTCCAAGAAAAAACACTTATAGAAATTAATATTTAAAATTTTGAATTTATTTTATATTCAGAATTTTGTTTGTTATTTAGAAAATAGTTTAAAACTTTTACAAAATAATTTTGCCCTTTAAAGTATTAAGCATTTGAATAATGTTACTAAGACAATATATATTCAATAAGAGCCCCTTTCAAACTTGTTTGAAAATAGAGAACTCATCAAGTGGCATAACTTGAATGTTTCTTTTTCTCTACGAAAATTAAAGTGCCATAGCTGTTTCATCGGAAAAAAAAAAAAGAAGAAAAAAAAAGATTAGCAGCATTTTATCTAAAACCCAGACCATAGAACATTAATTGCAGTTGAATCAAATCCATGCATTTGATTTATATATGGCGATTGCATGACTGGCCCAGGGGGGTCAAAGTCATGATCGTTTTGACCGGTACCACTTAAATTTGACCGGTTCCTTGACATCTAAAAATTTTGTATGTTTAAACTTTTCAAACTTGACTTCAATTTAATAAGAGAAATGCCAAATAAGAAAAAGGAGAACTTGTATGAGTCTAGTCCATATTATTATTATTATTACTGTAACAAAGAGGGGATTTCATGTAAACTAAAAATAGAAAGATTTGAAAATAACACAACGAAAAAGAAATATGTGTAAAAAATAATTTGCATATGTGTATATAGTTAGCAGAGTTGGAAATACATGATTTAACATCTTGGGAGTGCACCAATGAGATCAAGACCATATCTTATTGGTCTTCAATTGTTGTAGGCGTTTAAAATTCAACGAGAACTCAACGCCACGAATTCTAAGTTCTAATTTTCCAGGGCATCTCCATCGCAATTAATATTTTAGCTCTAAATTTGGTTGATTTTTTCTAGAAGCAAGCGTGGACGAAAAGTTAATCCTAATGGGCCAAAATATCAATTTTCCTGGCCATAATTTTGTGTAAGGTTAGAAAAATTAATAACCTATAATTTGCTAGTTTAGACAAACATTCTTACTAATTTAAAAAAAAAAAAAAAGAAAAACCACAAATTGTTCAATTTTTTATATTTTTAATATATTATTTATTAACTTGTAACATTCTTAAAAATTAACTCCCCCGGGGTCTTCCCCCCTCTGTACGCAACATAGCCAGGAAAACTTGGAGGACTCATTAATATAAGTCCCAATTGCAGCATGGATAATCCCTATAAAAGGGCACCTTTGCCCATGAAAATCTCCCAAGAATCCCACCGAGAAAGAAAAATGGAGAGTCATATCAGTTGCTCTTTCTCTCTCCTCGTTTGCCGTTTGCTCTTCGTATGTATCCTTTTTATTAGTATCCCGCCAAACATGGACGCCCGCAACTTGGGCAACATCCCTCACACTCATTGGTCTCCTCCAACTCCTTCACACGGTGTCTCTCTTCCCCCACAATATAGTGAGTGCTCTCTCTCCCTAAAATTAGAATAATGATACTCATACTTCTTGTGCACAAATTTCGTAAGCAATTATCTTTTACTAAGTTTTACAATTGTTTCTTTATTTTTTTTTTTGATTAGAAGGATCTGAGTTTATATCTATACAATAAATATAATTCTTTTATATAAATATTAAATAAAATAAAATCACTATTAGAATTCAAAAATACTCTTTTTAAAAAAATATGAATAGCCTAGTGATTATAATCTTTTTCTTCAACCCATGATCCGGGTTTCAAAATTTAAATATTGATTTGAATTTTGAATTAACAGAGAGTTTACTCTTTATAAAATGTAAATTATTACACATGCTAAATAGATTTACTAGTAAATACTAGGGTTTCATGACACAAGAGTTTTATAATAAAAACCATAATAAACAACCCAGGGTAAAGGCAAAGTTTTGTGATCACAACCACAATTGTAAATTAATAGTTGAAATGCCATTGTAATTTGCTCTTCTTTATTTATTAATTTATTTATTTATTTTTTGATAGGAAACTTAGTCGTTACTTCTTGGGGTTGCACCACCATTAAATTCATTGGAACACATATAATAATTCATAAATTACAGGAATCGGATAAATGACAAATTTTAATTTTCTCATGAATTTGACTAATGATTAGGAAAAATAAAATAAAATGAAGGTTGGGGCATCAAAACCTCTCCAATTTCGTGTTAAGACTTAAGAAACTTTTTCTCATCTCCTGGAGAAATTTCACTGCTTATGTGTTGACGTACTATATTTTAGTATTATTTACTGAATTTTTTTCTTTTTATTTTCTTTTTTAACAGATGCTTATACTTATACCCACAGATTTTCAAGTCAAGGTGCCCTTGAAATCGGTATAGCACCAAGTCCGTCACCGACCGATCACATTGGCGAGTCACCCGAAGAAAGCAGCGGCTGAACATGATCAAGCTCTAGCAACGTCTGCAGTTTTGGCTCTCCACACGCTGCATTATTGTTTAGAAAATGCTTTGAGCTTGAGCTGTAGTATCATGAACAATGCCTCGTAATATCAAATAATGGAAAATGATTTTCAATCATTAAGCATCTTACTTTGTTCAATCCCATGCATCAAGGTTATAAGTGATTTGCTCTTTAGTCCCAAAGAGTCAAAAAAAAAAAAACAAAACAAAACAAAAAACAAAAAACAAAAAAAAATAGTCTATGCCTAATAAATGGTTGTTACATGAACATTTGTATAATGAATGATGAGGTTGCAAATGGACTATATAAAGATGCTAGCAAATGAATTGATAAATATTGGTTTGTACTCTCAAATGTTCAAGAGTACTCTTTAATATACCTTAATCACAATATATATTGGATTCTTGGAAGGAAAATCAACTACAAACTTCATAAGTTATTAGTTCCAATGTTGTCCTGTGTAGTATTATGTCATTTAATGATTAATAACTGTATATAGACATAAATCCTGTAAATTTTATAGTCATACGTCATTATAAACTTCACAAGTCTGTACACTTTCTTTTCGACCCAATTTTTTTCTAATCCCCTCCCGAGCCTCTCTCAGTTCCAAGGCTCTAATTTTATTTTTGTCTGAGGTACTTTTTACGTGCCCTCTCAGACAAAGATTCAGCACAGAAAGTGGAGCTACTTGTAATTCCATTCCCAAAATAATCAATCCTCTCTAAAACAGCAATCTGAATCCGAGTTTTTAGGTCTTCATCTTTCAACCCCAAATTCACTTCCAAGAATTTGGGAACCCAATTCTTCAAATCCATGGTAAACAATTTTGACCCAGAAGTAATCCCCAATATCTCATCCAAATACCTAAGCGCATTTATCTTCACTGGATTCAACAAAATATTCATTGAACTCCCGATCTCCTTAGAATCAAACTTGGGTTCATTCCATCAAAATAGGAAAAAGAATTTGGGATATTGAGGGCAGACAAGAACTTGGTACTTGTCCATTATGTGTGGTTCTTTGGTGCAAGCCCAATTTTTACATTTTTGGGCCGGGTTGGACCGGGTCAAACTACAGTTACATTTTTGAGCCGATCGGACCGGTTCTATGGTGCAAGCCCAATCTTTACATTTTCACCTTGCTTTTGGCACACGCATCAAATTATTTTATATAAACGTTCAAAGGTTTGACCAGCATCAATGACATCAATTTTCGAAGCAAGCGCCAAGTAAGAATCGACGGACGCTCCACGGGCTTTAAATTAAATCCCACAATATTTAAATTAAATTAGTAAAACAACACAAATATCAGTAAAAAAAAAAAATTAATAAATCTCATTGAATAGTTCAAACTTGATTGTAGATTATATTTAGTTAATTTATTAAGTAAAAATTATGTTTGGCATCACAATCAATTAGGATTGAGTCAATACCGAAACTCCTAATTGTGTGGGGCCGCTAAGAAATAAAATATATATATATATATATATATATTTTAAAGTATTTAACCATGTTGAGAGTGTCATTAAACAAGCTTAATCTAAAAGGTCAACTTTTTACACTAAACCGGTTTCCATTAGCCATCTTGTTTAGCAATTCATCAAGAATAATATTTTACATCAAGCCGTCTTTCCTTATTTTTCTTAAACCAAAAAAAAAAAAGGTCTTTTAAGTGTAATAAAATGATAGATTTTGAGGGGTGATATATAATATTGGTCTTCAACAAATTCAAAACATTAAGGAGGAAAATGGTGTTGTAAAAGGGGAGAGAGAGTTTAAAGAAACAATCTAATAGTCATAATCTCTTTTTACTAATCTAGAGTTCCTAGGGAAGAAAAAAATGCACAATCATGATTTTGCGGCGGTGCACAATCATGTCTTCCCCACTGCTTATATATTGGAATCCTCGTGAAGCAAGTGGGAGACAAAGGAAGAATGGCAAGCACAAAGACTTTGTTATTTGTTTGCTGCTTTCTCATGGTATGTATTCTCGCCTTCCCACAGGCTACAGCCCTACGGCAATTTCCCAAGGTTCCTCTTTCCTGTGAGCTCTCTCTCTCTCTAATTAATAATAATTTGTTTGATTACTTCTTATCATATAATTAAATTTACTAGTAATTGTCTGACAATGTGGGAAGGGTATTTATTAACCATTGCGTATGATGGTTGCAGGTACTTTTGGCTTCAATATTGTGCGAGTGGCTGAGATGAAGGCAAGCGTTTCAGGAAGTACATCACCTATATCAGGCCATGGAAACACTGGGGATTAGAAAAACACCCATCACGCTGGTTATTATTTGTTAATTACCTTATGTAAAAGGGTGTAGGTTAACGATATACTGTATTTTGTACGGAAAAAACACCATCATCAGAGAGTGTTTGGAAAGTTAATAAATTTAGCAATTTCGTAGAGTTCAAAGCCCATGAACTTCTATTCTACTATTTTATTTATTGTTAAGCAAAAATTAATCAAAATGATTGATTCTGATTCTGCACATATTTTTCAAAATCATACTGTACAGTAATACCACAAATTGTGAAAATATGTGAAATTGTGAATTTGTCTCTAGTTGAAATTATTGAACTCAAAGCAAGATAGAGAGAAAAAAGGAAAAAAAATAGAGGAGAGTAGAGAGCAAAGAAAGAGAAAGAGTGTGGTTGGATACGATCCAAAGAGGAAAAAGAAAAGAAAAGGATTGAGAAGAAGATATGGGATAGAAGAGGGAACGGAGCAAAAAGGAAAGAGAGTTTCTCTTGTAAAATTAACTAGGGGTAAATTTGTAATTTTGTTAGCTATACGATATACAAAACATTACGTATTTTCATCACTATTTTTTACTATGAAAATCATAAAAATACACAGAATGCTAACACTTCATCATCACTATTTCTAACTTAAACTTCTTTTGTAATTGCCCTTGTAGGTATTACTCGTCGTGTCATGTACCATATGAATACCATTACATCAACCATCTCCTTCCTTTCAACGTAATATAACCATATGAATACCATATGAAGATCATAAACTTCAAAAAAGATATATATAACAAAATATAACCATAAACAATGCTGGGTCTTTCTAAGTAAATGGGGTTTGTCCACCAACAACGCTGGTCTTTCTAAATGCACAATTGTTTGGAATTTGTGTTCAAGATTTCACCAATTCATTGGGCAAGTCGAGCAAATCAAAGTGCATTTATCATTCACAATCTTTTGATCTGAGGGCATATGGAGCTAGCTCAATCATAATCATTAAAATTGCCCAATAAAAAAATAATGATTCAACTCGTTTTCACTGCATTATTTATATTTAATTATAAAAAACAAAATAAAACCCCTTGCACCCAACACTTAACTTTGAGCAGAGACTGTTGCCACTCTCGATTTTGGATCAAGAGGCAAAGTAGAATTGACAAGGTTTGCGTTCACCTAACTTCCATATTATACCATGAAGAGAAAAAGAATGAAATTGTACTTATTAAAAAAAAAATCCATCTTTTAAGTGTTTATCAAATAATTTTTTTCTCCCATGAACAAATAAAGGTAAATGTTTTCTTAGTTGAGAATACAGTAAATAGATGAGAAAACTAAAAAGCAAAAAAAATCAAATAAATAATATAAACATTAAAAGGATTTGTCTTTTATCTCCTTTTTCTCTTTCTCATTAAAAAATTAAAAATATATATATATATATATATATATATGTGAATATTGTAGTGAGAAAATATTTCAAAAGCAAAAATTTTCTTAATCCATTTTTTATTAACGCCAATTTTGAAATCAACATGGCATACTGACGTGTTGACTCGTGGTAGGTCGTCAGTTGAAATTTCAGTATACAGCGAATCATAGGCGAACAACTATGGCGGCCGTCGTGGGAGTGGTTGCCTGCATTCAATTTCAAATCTTTGGTTAAAATTTTATACGTATGCTCGTAGGGGTATTTTGAAAAATAATATTAAAAATTTTAGAAATATCATTAAAATTATATAATTATTGTTAAAAATCTTTAAAATGCCACTAAAATCAATGTTTATTTTCAAAAAATTATAAGATCCAACCTATTACCCAAACCCATGTATATTATACTTAACTCTCACTAAAATAAGTATCTAGCTTGGGGTCCCTAACCGATGACATGGCATGGTGAGTTGCCACTTAAAATCTAGAATATATTTTCCAAGGGTGAATGGTCTGATAGCAAAGAAGGAAAGGATTGGTCTGCAACTAATAGGCACAAAAAAAAAAAAAAGAAAATCGAGGATGATAAAAACTAAAATTAAAATTAAAAATATAAAAAGAAAAACAATTGCGCATGATAAATGCATGAGCTTCCCGCATTTTTTCCGGCACCGTTGAAAGATTTATCTAGTTTACTACCACTCTGGTTTCCCTCTTCTGTTCGTTTGTTTTCTTCTTTACTTCTCAATTTTATTTTTTAATATAATCAAACTCCTGATTTTCTATGAGAAATTAAACATCAAATCGTTCAAATAAGATTCCCATTAATCTCAAATTGTGCAAAGGACTAGTTTTCTTGCTAGTTGTTAAGATATAAAATAATTAATAAGGTCTCTGTTAATTAGTTTATTGTTATAAAATAGAAATTATTTACATAAAATATAAGATAAATGACCTCCAAGTGATAGAATTTTTTTTTTTTTTTGAAGCTTCATTCTTTTTTATTTTTAAAATTTAGAGTAGAAATCAATTGCAAATAAGTTTGCGAGATTATTTAAAATTAAGCCAAAAATTCTGGGCGAGTCTTAGCTTTTCTCCATAAAATATGGAGGAAGAAAAAGTCGTGCAATGGAGTCTACTTTTTTTTTTTTTTTTTTTTGGGTCAAATCAAAATTTTGTGGTGCAAGTACGTATTTGGTACTTGGAGTTGAATATTAGGAAAATCAAATCCTGATTTTGAAAAATTCAACGCGGAAATGGCGTGCTGATATCATGAACTCAATCTTGGAGACCTAGTTCCTTTCTCATGGTTCTTCAAAATTGGTAAATTTCCTTTGGCAGCACCCATTGCCTCATCACAAATTTCAAACATTTTGACAATGGGAATATTTTAAAAAAATTTTAATTACTATTGGGAGAATATTGTGTACCTCAAACTCTAATATGTGATCTTTAATCAAGTCAAATTTATGTAAAATTCACATACAGTCATGTATATATATATATATATATATATATATATATAGGGGCATTTTACGATCACCGTCGAGCACCCTGGCTGAACCCTTCAGACCAGAGCAAAGCTAGCCCATGTATTACATGGGATGGTTCCTCGAAATTTTTGACCATCTTAATTCTATCATTTCTTCTATAGAAGTTGCGTGTAAACAAAGAAATGGAATTTTTTTGAAACAAAAATAATAAGGGGGTAAGGGGAAGTGCCAAAATGTCAACCTGACAGCTTACTATATATAATGACACCCTATTGGATTAAAATGAAACAAGTGACTTGGAGAGAAAAATGGCTAGCACGAGAAGTTCGTATATCCTTTGCTGCATTCTCATAGCCTTTGTCCTCACTGTCCCACAGGCCACAGCCCTGCGACAACTACCCAAAGTTCCTCAATCCCGTGAGTTCTCTCTCTCTCTCTCTCCCTACTGAGTATTACAATCTATGTGGTTGCATAGTTAACCTGGATAGTAAATGGATGTTGCAGGCAATAATGGTATCAATTATGCATGGTTGGGCGAGATGAAGAGTGGGATATCAGGAAGTGTGTCACCTCCAGGAGGTCAGGGGAACACTCCTGCCGGCGGTACATAATTAAAATACCTAACACAAACTTGAAAGATTCATATTTGATGGGAGTGACCCAGCATGACCCTTTTGGTGATTACTCCAGCAAGTTACTTTAGTTTACAAATTCTTAATGTAGAAGGGTTTGATACTTTCATTTTCTAAGGTTGTTTGATTAGTTTTTAGTTTTTGTGACAGGAAAAGTTACTATTTTATCGCTATATTCCATAATTCATTGTAACATACAAATGTGTCAAGTGATTTGTAAGATTTCTCAATGACCTTCCTGGCACATTCTCCGAGTTCAAGAAGTTCTTTGATCCCAGGTGTGGATTAAATTAAAACAAACCAATAAACTTCGTTTTTCTCGCACAAAAAATTTCAAATTATAAATGAGAAAAAATCACTTATCTGTTTTCATAATTGGATATTTTAAATTTAAAAAATTATCACAAAATTTAATCACTTTCTTTTGTCCATAATCCAAATATTCTTAGTGGAGAATGATCAACCCTTTTTAAGTTGTCTTTCTATTCCTTCAAATGTATGAATATGCTCTCTTCTTTTTCCTTTTGTTCTTAAAAAAAAAACCTAAAATGGCTTTCAATATGGGAAGCTTGAAAGGAGATGAAGTTCAGGGTTGATTTTCAATAACCACTCCCCGTTCAAATTATAAAAAAAAATAAAATAAAATAAAAAAAAGATAAAAAAAGATAACAAACAAAGGATTTGGTTCTTGGGTAGTGTTTTGAAATCTGAATTGAATTGGTCAATCTAACAGCATGATTGAAAAGTGAATTAGTAATCGGTCTAGGTTTTTTAATAGAATTGGATTATAAAAAACCGAGCAAACCTCAAATTGGAATTGGATCGTAAATAGAATTGAACCCACCAACCCTTTTTTTCTCATAGAGTCCATCAACTTGTCGGTGCATTGAAATATTGATGGACATTTAATAGATTTCATGAAAACGAAGTGACGTGGAATGAAATGCAATGAAACCATTGAAAATTGAAAAAAATAAAAGAATAAGTGGATGTCAAAACTGTGAATTGAAATATTATTACGGATCATTTTTTGTTGTAAATTTGATTTTTTTTAAAAGAGAATATTAATTTAATGTTATCTTATACTTTTGTAAATAATTTTATTTTTTAATAATCAAAAAGTAAAAACTAATAAGTGTTAATTATTATTTTTAGATTATTAATATATTATAATTTAAATTTATTTATGATAATATAATAATATCATTTTATTTTTTTGTTTAAATCGAATAATTTGACCCGTTTATCCAATGATCCGTTAACACGATCAATTCGTACTTCAGACCAATAAATGTACCCATATCAGCGGATCCACATCCATTTCCTACGCCAGTGAGAATGACATTGTTATGCTTTACTCTCCTGATGACCAAATGGAAAGAAGAAAGTACACAAGATATTATTTTATTAATATAAAGATCTTTTCATCTTTATTTTCAACCACTCATTCCAATTTCCAATACGTCAATACCGAAAGAGAAAAAGGGAAAATGCAGTGATTAGTAAGGAACTGTCAATCATGAACATGTTAGAATTTTGTCATTTTGGTTGAACTGTACAGTGATCAGCTTGGGAGATTTCTTAGGTCTTCTGTATCAGGATGAGTATGTGCTTAGACACTACTAAAAGATTTTCTAGTAATTAGTGGTCAGCTCAATCCTTTTGGCAAGAGATTTGAATATATATATATATATATATATTTTTTTTTTTTTTTCTTTTCTATAGATAGAATTTTATATATCACAATTCCATAATTAGTTATTGAAATTTTCATTAAAAAAGTTATTGAAATTAAGTGAATGAATTTTTTAATTCAATATACTAGTAGAATTTTATCGTATCATTATTTTAAAAATTTTTGAGTAATTTCTTTTTAGCCAAACAAAAAGATTTCTTGGTGCACATTGATAAGCCATGTTACTTGTAGCAGAAGCATTTTGACCAAGCCAACAATTTAGAAAGTTGATTTACATCCGTGGGCCAAATGTTAAAATAAATTATATCATAGTGTCCAAAAATTATTAAAATACTAAAAGGAAATAGACGTGTGAAATTAAGAGAAATGACATATTCAATATATTTTCCGAGAGCAAAGGGCTTTATTTTGATGGAATAACTTTAAAATAGGTTATTTTGAGATATAATACTACTGCTTTTTTTTTGGGGGGGAGGGGGAGTTGCATTGATTGTTTTATACATAAAAAATTATGGTTGCGATTTAAATATATGTCTCGTTCAAAAGAAAAGGGTCATGAGTAAGAAAATTTTCCAATTTTCCAATAATAATATTAATTTTTTAATTTTTCCAACAAAAATATTGGAGTGCTTTGGACGGACAGGAACCTAAGAATGGTCCACATTGACCTACTGACAACATTTTCTAATTAATGGCGTTTTCTAATTTCAACTGGTTGTGGACTCTTCACATTTGTGAACATCGTTCACATGAAGAAGAAAGAAGAGGCTTCGTGTGAAGGAAAAGCGTTTTAATCTTTGAAATTTTTGAAGTGACGAAATAGAACTTTAATTTAAAATTGTCCTATAAAATTTGATGTTGGGGGGGGGGGTGTCTGTGTGTGTGTAAGAACAAACAGAAAATTCCTTAATCCTCTCTCTCTCCTCAATAAGGGTATCTTAAGAGATTTGAAAAAAAAAAAAATGAAAACTAATACTTCTATCTTCATCTGCTGCTTTCCCTTAGTACGTGCCCTTAATGTTTTGCCTGGTCTATCCTTCGACCATCAGCCGCAAAAATCCCGGAGTCTAGTGAGCTCTCTCTCTCTCTATCTCTCTCTCTCACTCACTCACTCACTCACTCACAGATTGACCCATATTTTCTAATTACTTTGGAAGGGTTTGGTAAAAGGATGGAGCTATGTGTATGTTATTTAAACAGTTTTTAATAAAATAATTTAGCTATTTTTAAGGTGATTATATGACCAATTATTGTTTTCTTGGCATTACTTTCAGCGGCAAAAGGAAACGGACATTGAAGGGGTCCAGTCTAAGTCCATTTCGGAAATTTTATCTTTTTGTTTTTTTGTTTTGTTAAATCTTTTTCGAAAATGCATCCGAGAGATAAAGGAGTTTTACTGTAATAGCGTCTTTTTCACTTTAATGGATTTTAAGTGACCGGGCAAGGCCTGTGAATTCGAAGGCATGGCACATGAAAATTTCAGGTCATGGTATTGGGGTGGTGCTCGTGTGTGTGACTCTTTTTTTTTTTCTTTTCAACAATGAGAATCAAATCCTAAAATCCTAAATTATGGAGATTGAGAAAAAAAAAATATGACCAGACCGATTTTTTCTCTCTCTCTAATTGACCAAGATGTCATAATGGTTTCAAGTTGAAATTTCAGGTCATGGTATTGGGGTGGTGCTCGTGTGTGACTCCTTTTTTTTTTTCTTTTCAATAATGAGAATCAAATCCTAAATTATGGAGATTGAGAAAAAAATATGACCAGACGGATTTTTTCTCTCTCTCTAAATTACCAAATTATATTTAACTAAATTTAATGACGGAAATAAAATTCATTGTTATTTTCGTCGTTAAATTTAGTGATGAATTTGTTTCTATCGCTAAATTTAACGATTGATTTCGTTTTCGTCGCTAATTAGCGACGGATTCGGTTTCCATCACTAATTAATGGCGGATTCCATTTCCGTCGTTAAATTTAGTAGCGGATTCCGTTTCCGTTACTAATTAACAGCGGATTTTGTTTCCGTCGCTAAATTTAGCGGCGGATTCTATTTCTGTTGTTAATTAACGATGAATTTCGTTTCCATCATTACATTTAGTGACGAATTCTGTGTTTGTCACTAATTAGCGACGGATTCCGTTTCTGTCACTAAATTTAGCGGCGGATTTCATTTCCGTTGTTAAATTTAGCTAAATATAATTTTATAATTTTATTAAATATAATTTTATATTTTAATTAAATATATATTTGTCTTTTATATTTTTATTAAATTATAGTATTGATTTTTATTAAATATAATTTTATATTTTTATTAAAGAAAATTTTATAATTTTATTAAATATAATTTTATGTTTTAATTAAGCAGGTACTTAGAGGAAACGACAATACCAATTTCAAAAATGTCGATGCCATTTGCATTTTTTAATTGATTAAATCTAATCACTGAATAATTAAAGTTCATAATTTATATAAAGGCGTCAACAATTTTAAATTTTGAGCTTATAATATTCAATAAGTAAATAAATTAAATAAAGGAAATTGTTTTTGAGATGTGAAACTTGTAATCATGTAAATAAATGAAGCGTGCATGATTAGGTGTAGACCAGATATATATATATATATATATATATATATATATTAATTTTATTCTTATTATTCAATGTTTAGTGCATTAAAGAAATTTTAATGAGTAAAGATTGCTTTATTATTAAAATTTAACAAATCTTATTATAGTATAAATGGACACTCCTCGTTAAAGGACAAACTTACCCTTGTCAACATAAAAAATATTGTGGTATGAATCAAAATTGACCTTATTTTACAACATAATTTTAATCAAATAAGAAAGGCATGTGGAAAAAAAAAATAATTTTTTTTAAACAAAAACATGGTACTGAACAATTAGCATTCAAAACTTTCTTAAAAATTATTTATTATAAAAGTCCTTGAATATAAAAAATATATATTTATATCCACGTGAGTCATAACTCCTAATCGAACAAATAAATAAGGGTTATCTACTATTTTGAAGTTAGTTTAAAGTAATAAATTTTAATGCATAAAAAAATTTGAAAAAAAAAATAAAATAGGAGGTAAATAAAAATCAAAAATATTTTGACCCATTTTTAATTTAGCGACAGAAACAAAATCCATCGTTATTTTTGTCGTTAAATTTAGTGACGGGTTTCGTTTATGTCGCTAAATTTAGCGATAGATTCCGTTTCTGTCGCTAATTAACGACGGATTTCATTTTCGTCGTTAAATTTAACGACAGATTTTGTTTCCGTCACTAATTAGTGGCAGATTCCGTTTTTGTCGCTAAATAGTGACGGATTCCATTTCTGTCACTAAATTTAGCGACTTATTTCGTTTCCGTCATTAATTAGCGACAGATTCCGTGTTCGTTGCTAATTAACGACAGATTCCATTTTTGTCGCTAAATTTAGCAACGGATTCCGTTTCCATTACTAAATTTAGCTAAATATAATTTTATAATTTTATTAAATATAATTTTGTATTTTAATTAAATATATATTTGTCTTTTATATTTTTATTAAATTATAACATTGATTTTTATTAAATATAATTTTATAGTTTTTTTTTTCAAATATAATTTTATATTTTTATTAAAGAAAATTTTGTAATTCCATTAAATATAATTTTGTGTTTTAATTAAATATAATTTTGTATTTTGTATTTTTGTTAAATTAGGGTATTATATTTTTAATTGTAAAAGTTAGAAAGAAAGTAAAAAAGTAAAAAAAAAAAAAGTATATCAGATAACTTAATGTGACATGGTGGTTAAAAGCACTCCAAACAACCCCTTAAATAAACCCAAGTTCGAATATAGGTAAAAACACATTTTTTGTAAAAAAAATAAAATAGCAAGGGATGGGTTCATGCGTGGACGGGCAAGGGCTGGCGGGGTGCGGGCAAACATCAGAGGGTCGAAGCAGTGGTGTTTCTTTCCTATACATAGTTGGAGTTCGATGGAATGCAAACAATACGTGTGTTCACTACCAAACCGAAGAATATCACGGTGATAACCTAAAGAATGTGTATGACAATCAAAACGTACCGTATGACTACTTCAAGGTAGAGACCAAAGGCTCTTGATCGCAAGATAATGTCCTAATCCTGAGTGGAGTTCTGAACTTAAGGTTCATGTGTTTCGTGCTATGTAAGGCTTCCAGAGCGTTCAAATCTGGCTTTCCCAAAATAGCATTATAAGGCAATGGGAGGTTGACCACATTGAACATCATTGTAGCTGTCGCTTGGTTCGGCGGTGCGCCCAGCATGATCGAGAGAAGAATAATCCCTTCGGAGTATATCCATTCACCGGAGAGTCCTTTGATTGGACCTGTGTGGGGTTGTAGTTGTGATGAGCCGAAGCCCATTCGTTTGAAAGTGTCATAGGTATAGGAGATCACACCTCGCTTTTTGATCGACAAAGACCATTTGGACTTCATACGGGCCTATTTTGGCAGTGATGATGAGGGGGTTGTAGCGATTTGGGTCTACTCCAGGTCTTCATTAGTGAAACATATGATCAGTCACTTGCCTTTAGTTTCTTTACCAACATGAGTCGCTAGCACTTCTGACGAAATAAAGACAGGAATGTTAGGCAAATAGAAAATTGGTGCAATCAGGCATTTAGCCTTGTTTCCTTGTGGACTACCAAGGGGTTTAAAATACCCAATGGGGGTTGAGACGTTCGAGAGGTTCTCTCCTCACAAATTTGGAGGATCACTCCATCCTGACAATTAGTTGGTAGTGGAGCGATCGGTCGATCGTCCAACCCACTCCACCTTGGTAGTGTCTGTCGGTCGGAATTCGGCACGTCTCTCCCTTCTTTACTGATGAACCTTTATAATCTCCCACTTCTAATAAGGAATTCTCATCTTTGTGGCTTCTGCAGTCATCAGTCATGTGACCATAATCGTGATAAAAGTAACAGTACTTGATAATGTCTTTCTTGAGATCGTCCTCCGCAGGTTGAGGAGGCCATCAGATATATAGTCGGTCCTTGATTTGGAGCAGAAATTGACTAGGGGTTTCATTTAAAAGAATGTAGGTGTTAAACCTTTGAGAAGGTGGAGGACCTGATCGGTTTTTCTTTGGTGAGAGCTGTCGGGACAATTGACTACGCTCTCTCCTGAACGATTGGTTTTTCCTTTTGTCAAAGGTCTCAACATCTTCGGTCGTGATATACTTCTTAGCATGAGAGTAGAACTCTTAGATAGTGGAGGGAGAGTTTTTTATAATTGGGGTTTTTATACCAGAGGGGTGTAATCCAGTAAGCAGCGCCACTAACACGATAGAACGGTCCAAGGACGGAACTTTTATCATTTCTGTCTTAAACTTCTCCGTGAAATCCCTCAAGGGTTCATCATCCCTTTGATGTAACGACAATAGAGAGGTGAATTTTCTCTTTGTTCTCCTACGTATCACAAAGTGAGTCTCAAATTACTGTCAAAGTTAAAAAAAAGTTTTTATACTCAACTATGAGAGTAAATTGAACCATGTTAATGCATTTCCCTTAAGAGTGGTAAGGAAGTGTTTATACATGGTGGCGTCTGTCATGTCTCTTAAGACCATTACCATCACGAAGTGTACCGTGTGATCACGAGAGTCGGTTGTTTTGTCATATCTTTCCATAGGAGGCAAAAGCATATCACAGGGTATCGGTTCTGAAGAGACTTTTGGATTAAAGGGTGAAGCGTTAGTAAAGTAGAGGGGGCTTGGTTTTCTCAAGTATTGGCCCGTTTGAGTTCATCGGTAACAAGTTGTTCAACTTGTCTTCTTAGGTCATCGAGATTACGGTGGGAAGTCACCGAGAGCTCGTAATTGAGCGGTGGCATTTGTCGTCGAGGACATTCACGTCCATATCCTCTTGAAGAAGAATGGCTCTCGGGTCTCACGAAGTGACTAAGGTCCTCCAAATGCTTGCTCATGTCCTGAATCCTGAACTCTAGTCTGTCCATTTGGGACTGATTGACTGACTTGTTTTGGGGGTACCAATATAGGAACCGTGGATGGGTGTTCTTGAAGCATAGGTTGCGGGACTTATTCCGAACGAGGAGGTTGAACATAAGTGGGAGGATTGTTGATAGGACGAGTGGGCGCTATAGGAAGGGTTGTGTCAGTAGGGGTAGTGGTATGGCCGTCCACGAGGGATGCGGCTTTTGATATAATTCTGGTTCTCCGCTTTGGAGACATATCGGTCTGGTAATCTTAAGTACTCAACAAAGATTTTTTAGTCTGTTTTCTACGGACGGAACCAATCTGTTGGAGATGGATCTTGACTCACAGATTCGGCTCCTTGTGACTCGAACGGATACTCAATGATGAAATTTGAAACCTGCAAAAGACCGTCGGATGGTATTCTGGTGGGGATGATTTCGACACTCAAGTTAAAACTTACCTGTCTTGATGTATCAAGAACCTTTATATAATACTCCTATTAGAGTCGTATGATTTCGGGGCGTCACAATCCTAATTTTCATATAAGGTGATTCGAGAATTCCGGATCCTAAATGTCAAATATTTGAAATTGTTATCTTTTAGAAAATTGGAATATACGGGGAAGATTCTTTTCCTTATCGACTAGAACCTCAAGGGTTTTCTTTCTTATCCGAGGGATGCGTTTCATACTAAAATATGAAGTTTAGTCAATGATGAGATTCAGTTGAGTGTTACTTTCTAGAGGTTGAGGTGTACGATTCCTTAAATATTCGGTAGTCGTTGGTCGAATGAGAGAAAAGAAAGAGATAGGCAACCGTTCAGTCTTACCAAATGTCATTGTAGATTGGGTCACATAAAGCTCATCGGGAGCTAGCTGATTAGCGAGTAAGATATCACGGAGTTAGACTCTTTCAGATAATCGGGATGATAAAGACGCGTTCAGAGAGATATAGCCCATCAACAGAAGGTCTCATAAAAAAATTATCAACTATATGAAGTAGTTTTTGAAAAGTCAAATAAAACTGCTCTGGATTATTATTTTTTTAATATTTTACCATATATTAGGTAAGATTGAAAAAATAATAATTAATATTTTTTTAATTTTTCTAAAATAAAATTTAAAGTTGAAAAAGAAAAATTTCATACTGCAAGACGGCCCGAGTCAATAGCCTTCTTGCCTATCTACTTTATTTGGTCTCACATGTGTATTTATTTTTATTTGAACACTATGATATATTACTGATAAAATTTTATTGTTGTCACATTTACTCATTATTGTAAACACAAATCTTTTTATTCATAAAAAATTTAGTCGTAATGGGGCAAAATATCAATTTTCCTTTGTAAAATATTGGCCATAATTTTGTGTAAGGTTAGAAAAACTAATTTGTTAGCTTTGATAAGGCGACAAACATTCTTATTAATTTTTTAAAAAAAAACACAAATTGTTTGATAAAATAATTAAATTAAATAATTATTTGCCATTTTTTATATTTTTATATATTATTGATTGACATGAACATTTTTTTTTAAAATTAACCATCCCCCAGGGTCTTCGCCCCTCTCTGCACGCATAGCCATGAAAACTTCGAGGACTAATTACAAAGTCACAATTGCAGCATCGAGAAAGAAAAATGGAGAGTAATATCAGTTGTTCTCTCTCTCTTCTCCTTTGCAGTTTGTTCTTTATACGTATCCTTTTTATGGGTATCCCGCCAAACATAGACGCCCGCAACTTGGGCAAAATCCCTTCCATTTGGTAGGATTTATTTTTTATTTTTTTTCTTTTATAAGGAAAAGTAAAAATTAAGAATTTTTTAAAAAAAAGTTAAAAATTGTTTGATAATTTTAATTTTAAAAATAAACTTATTTGATAGTTTTTAAATAAAATAAAAAATTAAAAGTAAAAAGTAAAAATTAAAAAAAATATGAGAGTAAATAAATTTATGATATGGACATATTTGAGATTTCATAACCTTTAAGTGGGGATATAAAAGAAATAAAAAAATAAAAAACTAGATCTTAAAAAAAAAAAGAGAGAATGAGAATCTCCTCCGAAAAACTTTTGCTAAAATTCTATTTTCTTCATAAAAAAAAACCTACTTTTTTTATGAACTTTTCCAAAATAGTGTTTGACAAATTTTTTCCTTAAAAGAAGAAAATAAGCAAAATATTCGGGAAAATAATCAATGACAAGCTCAAACTCTCGGATTGGAGGCAAATCGGGCAACTCATCCGGAAAAACATCCGGGAACACATTTACCACCAAAATATTCTTCCAGTTGGGATCCTCAGCTGTAATGTCAATGATGTGAGTAAGGTAAGTTTCACATCCCTTATGCATCAACTTCCTTACTTTTATGGCTAAAATCACACAATTCGGTAAAATCTACCGCTCACTGGCAAATACTACTATCGGACACCACCCCGGTTTCTGAAATTCCACATCTTTCATGAAACAATCAACTGAACCCCGGTAGAGATGTAGCCAATCTATACCCAAGATGGTGTCAAAATCCACAATTTCCAATGGTATCAAGTCTGCCTCAAGTGTATTTTCCCCAATCACCAGATCACAACCCTGGTACATCTCATTTCTGATTAATTGTTCTCCTAATGGAGTGACCACCAATAACTCTTCATCAAGAGGGGGTCAAGGGTCGGTTAGAGTGTTTAACGAATCCCGAACTCACAAAATGAGTTATTTGATCTTATGACTATCAACACTCGTGCATCAATTTCAAATTTACTCATCATACCTAATAAAATAAACTACAAACATTTATCAAACTATAACACATACTCTCAAATATGACACCCAAGAGCATTTCATCCTATGTCTCAATCATAAATAAATCCACATGGTTACACTAATTGAACATACTTGTCAAACTCTTAAAATCAAGATATAGACACAGAGAACAAAATTACTATCAGAATCTCCTACCATTTGGCTAAACAAGCTATTGTCAAAGGAGATTCTTGGTTACAATCGAGGAACTAGTCACCAAGTGATACATCACTCAAAAAAACTCTATAAATCAGTACCTAATAGTTCATTCCTACTTAATTTCATAATTTTCCAATAACAATCATATTAATACAAATCATACAATTTTAAATTCTTCATCTATTATTTAATGACATACATTATCACCATACTTCAAGTCATGACATATGCATCTTTCATGTTATAACTTTAAATGCTCAAGGTTTGTCTAGAGATGTACCTATGACTCCATCCGAGTTAGTCTGAGCATCTTCATTTGTCATCGCCCCTCTGACCACTAGGCTGACCTCGTCTCATTTGGCCTCCTTATTTGCCTAGGCCCAACTCGGGACAAGTATTTTGGAAGCATCTCTCCTTTCCACAATGGTAACATTTTCGGGGCTTCCTATAAAATCCGAAATAAAACTTCTTACAACTTGGACATGGGTCCTTTTTACTTCCTGCCAACTTACTTCTAGAGGCGACATTAACTGTGGAAGTAATAAATTGAGGTGATTGTTGGCTTTGTGTGGCGCCAACAGATCTAGAAATAGAAATGCCACCATACGAGCCCAAGCTCCTATTCTTCTTGAAGCTTTGGCCTGAAGTGAACTCAGACTTTCTCTTCTTTCCATGACCATCTCTAACCTTTCCCCGCTCAATTACCATATTTTCGGCCCTCAAGACCAATTCCAAAACATCTTGAAAGGTATGTCAATTTGTTATCGACATCTTCTCCCTTATATTTAAGTTTAATTCCGATTCAAATTTTACACACAAAAACTCCTCATAGTTCACAAACTTCGGAACGTAAGTAGCTAACTCTCTTAGCTCCGTCTCATACTCTGCCACTATCCTATTCCCTTATGCAAGTTTGAAGAATTCCTACCTCTTTTGATCCCTAAAAAGCCAAGTGTAATATTTCTCTTCGAAAGCCTTAAGAAACTCTCATCAAGTAGGAGGAGTAGAAGTCATGCTCTTCACATTTTTCCACCAAGTCTCTGCACTCTTTTCTAACAGTTTCATACCCACCCACAAGTTCATCTTGTTATACAATCTCATATCTGACGGTTTTTTGAATTCGGTCAATCCAATCCTTAACCACTGAGGCATCGCACGAGTCTGAGAATGTCTCACATCCGAGTTATCTTATCTCTTTGATCAATTTTGACAACTCAATAGTAAGGCGGTCGTTTAGTGTAATAACTGAATAAGGAGGTGCCATTGGAGAAGTCGGTGCGACAACCGGCATTGGAAGAGAAATCGGCGAAGGAATTAGAGTTTGGTGCAAACTTTGGAACTGGGCTCCGTATGCGTTCCACCACTTCATCACTTGCTGGAGGGCAACTATAAGGGGAGTAGGGATCCTGGTTGGAGGAGTCGGGTGTGTCGACGTCGGAGGAGGTGCATATGAAGATGATACGACCGCGGGTTAAGGGGGTGGGTAGGAGGAATTTCATTCGGATTCCTCGTTCTTCTTCGGGGAGGCATTGTAATTCTACAAAAGAGAAGCTATGCTTAGTACGTAGGACTAGGTGAAGAACTAAATACCTAACCCCTTAAAAAAATAAACTCAATTTCCTATGACCCATATGAGACATTGTAAAACTCTTTAAAAACACTTTAAATATCAAAATTTTAAAATAATTTGAAAACTATTGAGAACTTTTGAAAATATTTGAAAATCTTTCAAACTTTTACAAAAACAAGAACTTAGACTCTGATACCAATAAAATTGTTACGCCCCGACTCTCTGATCAAGCACGTGACAACCACCGTGTTACCTTAAAATACGAATAAAACTAACCCATACACTATGGTACCGCAAGACATTTAATGATATTTATCTATTTTTCAAAATAATCCAACAAATCTAATTCAATCAGCATGCATTCGTCAAACAAATCAAATGACCAACCTGATCTGTCCCTGTTCAAAACATGCATATGTGATGTTATCTCAGTCATCCAAATCCAAATACATGTACAAAGCCAACCTGGCCATTCCAACCAAATCCACACAGTATAAAATAAATCCATATTCAAGGGATTCAAGCCAATCAATCAAAGTTAATTTTCTAAATATAGTTTTGAAAATCAATTAAGTCCTCAATTTATATTCACAAAACCAAATGAAATTCAAAATTCAAAATCAACAAAAATTGAATTCAAATTAGTATTTCAAAAAATAGTTACAATCAGCACCTCCACGAGAGTCCACTAATACCTCAAAATAAAATAAAATAAAATAAATTAATACTTGAAGAGGTACACAAAGTATCTTCAGCCCGACTTAAGGTAAGAATTAACCTCCAAACTAAACATCCTATGTAAAAATGAAATGAAAAGAATGAGTATAAACAATACTCAGTGAGTGAAATAACATGTTATATGATAAATGAGGGTGGGTGTGGATATGTCAAATAATATTTCAAAAAAAAATCATTTTCATTGTACTCAAATTCATAAATGCTCTGATAAATATCAAGAATGTCCATTCAAATCCAGATATCATAATAAAACAAGTTTTATGTATCCAAATCATAACAACATTTTCAACAAATACAATGGAATGCCAAAATCACTTTTGTTCGACAATGATCTACCACGACCAAGGGCGAATCCGTTAAGAATTTTCATATATTTCACATTTATCAAATATTCCTAACCTTGGAGTTGGCTCGAAACCTCTCTGGCGGTGTAACCAAATTAGTCCGATGGGACAAAAGAGGCATCTCTCGGGTTCGACTAACCTCCCTGTCTAATAAAACCCTAACCACGTTGTCCCATCGAGCCACACCGTGATAAGGAATGACTATCGCCATTAATAGGAGTTTAGTCTCACATCTCAAACCAATAATTACACAATTTCATATTCAATCAATGTAACAAACGTGTTAAATTTAATTTAATTATTTCTCAAATCAAACCAAATTCAATACATCATGTAAGACAGACACATTATCCATTACAATAATTTGGATGCATGACTATGTCAAATTCATGTGTGGAGACATTCCACACACACAAAATATTTCAAAATTCATTTTAAAATCATTTAAAAAATCAATTTAAATATTTTACTCATTTAAAGCATAACATAAAATCCACTCACCTCTTGAGAGGGTTGACACTCTCAATCCACAATTCAAAACTAAATCAATATTTTTAAAACTATCAATTATCACGATCTAAAGCAATAAATACAATTTTGCCGTCAATCATAAATCACATTTGGGGTTAATTTAATTTTCTCCTAAATTTTCCTAACCCTAAATTTTCAATATTATCAAATCTATATTCAAATTTTTCTATTAAATATCATAGATCTAGGGAAATAATTTTTTATTTAATATTTCCTTAAATTTCATTATTATATGATCCCTAAATTTAAATCCCTAAACTTAATCTTTCAATCTCATCATAATAATTCAAAAATGTGATAAAACAAGTTAAATTTAGTTAAGAGAAAGAGATTACCTTAAATAGAGATACCAATTTTGTTTCCAAGTTGGGTTCACTAAAATCCTAAATTTTCATTTTTTACAAAATCCCAAATTTCAATAATAAATCGCATATTCATATAAATACGATATAAATATAAGTTGAGAGGAAATTTACCTCTATGTAGACCCTCAATTTCACCTCGTAATTGAATCACATCAAATGTTAGATCTTTTTCTTTGTGGTAAAACTAAGATTCAACATTTTATGAATTTATCGGAGGGTTTGTAGTTTAAATCTATGGGTATTTGAAAAGATTTCATCAAATTATGATGGAGAGAAGAGAGGGGAAGAGAGCCGAGAGGAGAGAGACAAGAGGCAGAGAGAATGACTTTCGGGCAAGAAGCAGGGAAGAAGAAAGAAAAAGGAAGAGCAGAAAAGAAAAGAAACAGAGGAGTGGTGGTGGTGGGGCCCATCATTTTTTTTTTTTCGTTCTCTTTTTTTTTTTTTTTTTTTTAATTTCGTTATTACACCCAGAGCCAAAAAGGTCAGAAGGAATCCAACAAAGGGCAAATTATAAAATAGGAAACTGGGAAAAATGGGTTTTCGAGCTTGAATTACACATGATATGGGAAAAAAATTCATCTCATATAAATAATTTCTGTATGATGCCAGAAAATGAGCTAGAGAAAAATTCATGATATTGGTTTTCATGAATTAATTGTAAGAGAAGATCACCATAACGGAAATTATTTAAGCTTATTTATTTCATGCGAAGAAATCTAAATTAAACACTTGTAAAATTTCGTGAAATTTATGTATGGCAATTAAACCCTAAACCTCCACGAGAGGCACGTTGTAAATTATCCACACTCTGTCACGTCCCGATCCTCGGATCGAGTACGCGACAGCCGCCGCATTGTCTCGGTACACGGGCAGAACCTCCCCATATACCGGGATTCCGCAAGACTACAAAAACAACACAACAATTTTTTCTATACCAATCATCAAAAACAGAAAACATCACATAACAATACATATGCAATGACCTATCCGGTTCATCCCTGTACACACGAGCACACATTGGGGAGAAGGGACGTGTACATGCACGATTTCACATCAACACACAATCGGGGAGAGGGAACCTGTACATGCACAAACACACAATATGACCATTCTAGCAATTTCCAAGTTCACAGTATAAGAAAAGCACTTAACAAACAGGAAGTCTCAAAACATAGTCGTAAGATCTTACTAACACTTGCCTGAAGAAATCAAGCAAACGTCTGTAAGATCAAAACGATATGAAATGTACAAAATTTCGTGAAATCAAAAGTAAATAACCATTCTCAATATTACAGATCAAATGTCCCACTCAAAAAAATGAGTTTTTACCAAAACTAGGAGAGAAAGAAAGTAAACAACAAATCACGTAAGGATTCCATCAATACTTGTTCCTATATAGGAAACAAGTATCGATTAAATCCGCATCAAAAGAATTATACAAGTCTTCCTTTCTTCGGATTTCAATTCAGACCAAAATGACTATACATCACGATGTATACCTATAAAAGCTGGCTGATAGGCCCTCCCCAAGCTCCAATCTCTGTCACAAGTCTAATCTTCCTCTGAAAAATATTAAAGAGGGGGGTGAGTATTATAAATACCCAGTGAGTGGAGTGCAATGATATGATTGTGTAATAAATAAGGGATGAAAGTGGGGAATGTCAAAGCATACTTCAAATATCATTTTTCATATCCAAACATTTTCAGTAATTCAACATCATTTACAAAATATGCATCAATATTAAACATTTTCTCAAAAAATCACAAGAGTCCCATCGAAAATACTTCCGTCTTGCGTTTGGCCGAACCAAGACGGAAGCCTGCCAAGGGGTTTTCCATTTCAGTTTTTCAAAACTACCCCCTTCCTTGGCGTTGGCTCGAACCTCACCGAGGTGCAATCCTGATAGTTCGACGTGGCAGAGCAGAGGCCGCATACCTCTCTGACATATAAACCCCAATCCACGTCACCCCATCGGGTCGCTCCGTGGGGGGAATGACTATAGCCATTTCTCTCATGCACCATCATTTCACAATCATTCCATTTCAAACAATGTGTCATATTTTATCAATTCAATCCGAAAATCATGCTACGAGCATTTACCAATCAAGTAATCAAAACAAATGGCACAAATTCATGTAAAATCACATAGGATGCATTCATAATTCAAATTCTCATTTCAGACATCCTACAATCACAAATAATTTCATATAAATCATGTGAAAATCATTCAAAATCATTTATCAAAGAATTTAAAGACATTTTGCTTATTTACTACACAACGATCCGTTTACTCACCTCTAGGGAGGGTATCCACTCCCTATTTTCGAAATCAACTCAAAAAGACTCCCCTCGAGTCTCCAAAGGTCAACCTAGACCAATCAACACGAATAATCAACAATTAAAACTCTATTAAAGGGTTTTCAAATTTTCTTTTATTTACAATAGCCTTAACTGCACAATTATATTCCTGAACTTTCGTTTCATCAATCTTGGATCATTTCAAATCACCAACGACTTTAAATTTACAATATTCCTCAATTTACCGATTTTCTCCCGAATTACATAATCTTAATTTATTTCACGTCAATTTCAATTCAAATCCCAAGAAAAACTGCGCAATTCAATCAAACAAAACTCACATCCTATCACAACCCAATTTATATCGAATTCTAGATTTAACCTAAATAATCACATGTAAAATCTCAGAAAACGCATTCAATTCAGATTTAGCATACTTTCAACACATATACAGGTCTTCTCACCCTAAATTAACCCTAAATTTATTCACTTGTCAAAGGGTTTGAAAATTCCCTCACCTAGGGTTTTCGCAGTTCACAACCCTAACTTCAGTGTATGCTCTGCTCAGTCCAAGACCTGTTCCAAATTTGAAGTACAGTTCAGTAATTAGGCTCAATTACTATGAACAATCGAAACCCTAGAATTACAATTAGGAGTCAGCCTTTAGCTGAGAGAAGAAGGAATCGTAGTCTAACTAGGGTTCTCAAATGTCCTACTTACTGCTGGTCTAGGGCAGGTTGTCGAAGGAGGTGCTCACAGCATGCACCGTGCGAGCAAGCAGAGGAGAGGGAGAGCAAGAGCCTTGCTGTCGCGTGCACAGGAAGGAGAGAGGAAGAATCGCCCTCTCGTGCGTGGAAGAGAGCGACTGTGATAGAGAGAGACCGAGAGAGATGGTTCGGGACAGAGGTGGTGATCGCGGTGGTTCGCGGTGGCCGCGGTGGTGGCGATCGATGGAGGGTGAGGTCGAGATGGCGAATGGGGGATCGCGAAGGGAGAGAGAGTGCAGAGGCTGGAAACAGAGAGAGAAATAGAGAGTGAGTAGTGAGAGAGAGAGGACAGTGGTGGTGGCTTGCGGTGGTCGGTGGAGGAGCGATCGATCATGGGAAGGGAGTCGCGGGAGAGAGAGCGAAGACTCTGTTCGAAAGAGAGAGGAGAAGAAAGATTAGGGCTTTTAGCCCTAATCTTCAATTGGGGGAAAACGCAGCGTTTTGTCCCACCCTTTTTTTTTTTACAAATACAAATATATATATATATATATATAGTTTTATACTCTCACTATAATGAAGTTCTAAATTTACCAATAATAGAATGCACTACGAATTTGTAATTCGACATTTTTAATTATACCAAAAATTTAAAATTAAGACCCCAAAATCGAAAATCAAAACTTTTAAGATTTTCTTTTATAATTACTGAGATATTTTACAAAACATTTCAAATACTGAATCTTCGGTATTACACACTCTGTAATTTGAAAAAAAAAAAATTCTGTTCAATAATACCAGGGAAACAATGTTATGATCCCTTTTATATTTGATGTCAGAAAGGGTGAAAGAGGAGCACCCCGTCTAACTATTTCTTTAAGCACTGTGATAAAAGTCTTTACTTGTTATAAAATATTTAATTTAAAACAAAATTACTGTATATTATACAACTCTATAATGACAAACTCAGCCGAGTATTAGTGCTCTTAAGTGCAATTCACGAATTATTTCACCCGAGATCAAAGTCATGGCCCTGCCAATTAAAGGTGCATGGTTCACAATAATACACAAATAGTCCTTGGATTCAGATTTGTTATTGACTCTGCGTCAAGGAGGTTTGTGTGTGAAAACGTGAATAGTGGAACTAAAAATGGGCTGGCCGAAAAGGGCAATGTCAAGTAACAATTGACAAATGTTTCTAAACAACCCAACAGCTTATGGACATATAAAGAACTTGTCCATGGGGAAATGGCAAAAGCAGCTTCTCTTGTCATTGGTTGCTTTCTTTTGGCATGTGTCCTCCTTTCCATCCCTTCCGGTGAAGCATTGAGCCCACCGGTCTGAGCCCCTCCATCCGTTCTCTCTGTCTCTCTCTCACACACCCCGTGCACGTGCACATACAAATAATCAATCGTGAAAACATTGAGTAGAAAATAAGAGTTCTAGTAGTACTCAATGTTGGATCTTACTACCGGTTCAACGAAAACGCCTTTGATTACAGAAAAGAAGCATTAGGGCAATGTTGTCACTGTGAACTAATTTTTTTTCTTGGTATCAATGGGAGTTAAGGGTCTTATTCAATTTTGGTGCTCGACATGGCAATTCCTAAAACATTACGCTGCCATAGATTCAATCCTACCTAAAACTTGAATTTTAAAAATTCTTTTGAAAATATAATACACTACTAATGGATATCCTTCCCAGACTTGTGCATGGGTTGGGAGGCTGCTCTTCGAATGGGGTTTTGGGTCCTATTATGGATCGAAGATTCGATGTGATCTCCCCTGAATTGGCTCGATGATTTTTGTTTTTAATGAAAATTAGTCCTGCTCCACTATTGCAGTTCTTCAGTTATATTAGGAGGTTTACTTGGTCCCTTCTAAAGATCGGACTGGTTTGAGACGCTTGGTCCGACAGCGGACCACATGGCTTGAAAATTCTCCACCCATTTTGAACCCAACTTCAGCCAGCTCCAGCCCAATTCATGCTCACCTTCAGTCTTTCTTTAAACAAAGAGTCCATGACACAAACAAATGCACATTTTTATATTGTTGCTAGGTGATTGATTAATTGAATTTAATAACTTGGTGCGCAATAGAGGTGAGTATTGGTCAAGTTGGGCTAAGCCTAAGGAGATTGCATATTCAGCAATTCAATTAGCGGTTTTGGGTCCGTGCCCTATCCTATCGAAGGCCATGGCTGTGCTAAGGCTAAACTGGCGCTGGACTGCGCTGGGCTTCAAGAGGGATAGGATTATCTCAAGTTTGGCCCTATATAAAATATACGGCTAAATTGGATTGGTGAATGGCTTAGACCATGCTTTAGTTCCGCACTCAATATTATTATTAGAAGAGATCTTAATTTTTAATTTTAGAAGTTGGTTATTAAGGTGAGTAGTTCTCAGGTTTATATATCATGAGCATGACTTCAATTTTAAGTTAGTCAATATAAAAATTTAGCAAATATTGTCCCAAGAATAAAAGCCATACGATTTAGTCCATGATTAGTGTTGCGAAATTGCAGGTGATTTGAGCTTTGGAAGCGTAAGCATCAAGATAACAGTATCGGGGAGTTCATCAGGCTACGCGGGTCAGGGAACACTTCCCCCGCCACCCCTGGCTCCTCATTCCCGCTGTTCTTCATCTTGGCCCAACAAACTTTTGTGGTTTCAAATAAAAGCATATGAAGCTCGCTGGGTTAATTAACACCCATTTGGCCCAATGCAATTTAGTTCCGCGTGTCCTCGTGTGTCGGTGTGTTTGTCATGCATGGCTATTGTCTACCTTCATCCCACCCCAGCACCACCCCTTATATATTTATATTTTAATGTCATAGTATGTTACGTATGTTATAATTTTATATAGAGAAATTTAACTTTTACTTATAAATTATATATTTTATATAAAAAAAATTATTTTAATTATAAAATATGTTATAAATAAAATATAACAAACTACATGTAAATTTATTGAGATTTTTTAAAATAGGCCACTAATAGTTTAAGATCCAAATCCTATAAATAGAGCTAAGGCCTGTGCAAGTGGGGCTGTAATTCTAACAGCTTCCAAATCTGTTTATTCTCTCTCAATCAGGTCTCTTGACCTTACCTAAATTCTTTCTTCATCTCAAACCCTCTCCAAATGCATACCATCCGAGACCTATACCCTATAATCACAGCACACCATCAAGACGAGGGATTATTTGACAGTTCCAACCTCGTTTGTTTATATTTATTACGAGTAAAGATCATTGCACCGAAGTCAACGAATAACTTGCTCATCAAGAGATGGAGAATAACCTGAATAGATTGACGCCACAGCGGTGAATTTTCTTTTCCCATGAGAAATCTCGGGCCGCTAAGTCTATTATTTGCCAAAATTTACAATCTTATTTTATGTGATATTAATCCACTAAGAATAGTGGAAGGCGTTAACTCGCTCTGACTTTTATAAGCAAAAAAACCAAAGAAGGAAAAAGGCTTCCAGGTTTCTCACCAAGAGAACTGGACATATAAACCACATTTACTCATTAAAGGAGCTCACGTATGCTGGTGTCACCAAATTTTTTGTCATTAAGTTGCTCATTAATTACAGTGATTATTGTCATTCGTATAATAACCTATTTTCAAGAGGGATAAATACTCAACAACCTACTTGTGTTGATCTGGTCTAAGTAATATTTTGTTAATTGGATAATATTATATACAGTATACACACACACACAGAGATATATAAAATATTCTAATCTTATTAATTCTAATCTACTGGACAATTATTCAATATTTATCTATATAGTCCAAATGAGACTAGGCTCCTTAAAGACTTCCAAATTTCCAAGTTCTAAGTCAAATTACGCAAACTACAGGAATCAGTTTAGACTGATTCTTGGCTTCCAATTTGTCATTTCTTCTGCCATAGGAGGTTTCGTAAGAAATTCTCTAACCAGCCTCAACAATGTTAGTATTAGTATAAAAATTAACTCATCCTCTTGTGGGGAGTAAAGTTCAAGTGCTTGGTAGCAGAGATGGCAAATAAAATCACTTCTCTCATCATTTGTTGCTTTCTCCTAGCATGTTTCCTTACCATCCCAGTAGGTGAGGCGATGACAACGCCAGCAAAAGCCCGTCCATCAGGTTCGTACACAGAAAAAATATGAAGATGATAGTATATTATAAACTGTTCTACTCTGAAATAATAAAATTGTATCAACTCATATTTTGTAAATTCAGTTATATTGTGGGGAAAAAAAAATTGATGCAAGATAGAAGTCTGGTGTTGGGTTTGTTAGCGCACAAGTTCCAAAGTTTTTTAAGAGAATCCACTTCACAGTTTCTTTATCGAAATTATGTCAAAATCTAAAATAAGTGAGATATTAAATAGCATAAAACTCGGAACGAAATTGAAAAATAAATAATAAATCCTAGGAAGTTTAATCTAGAGTTTTAATAACTCTAAATAATCAAAATTTAGAATTAAGAATCAATTTTTTTGTTGTTTTTGTTAAATAACCAAATAAATAAGAAATAAAATTAAACGGAAAAAATGAACGGAATTTAGAAAAGTAAAGTAAATTACATCTCTTTTCATGAGTGCCGAGGTGCTTAGAGGCAAAGCTGTGGCGTTTACCCATCTGAAGGATGTGCCACGGTGCCCCAGCCCCACCTAGCTTGCAGCTTGATTCGCATCTTTGGGCGTGACTGCCCCCTTTTTTGCCTCGGCCACGTATCTGACCCTCCTTTGGATGGCACACTAGCATCTTAAACCCTCCTCTGGCGCCATATGGACATGGTTGTTCATTTTAGAAGCACTTCATTTTCAACATTTTGTTACGTGTGTAATATTACTCCTCTATTCGTGTATACATATGCATCATGTGTATTAAGCATTTTTGTTGTGCCAAACACTTTATACTCAGAAAGTTCTTAATTTACAAAAACGACTTTTGATTGTTATTGCTAGTATTTGTATGCTCAAAATACATGGGCAAATTATTTACAAGGTAGTTGTTTGGATTTGTAGGTTATTTGAGGCTCGCAAGCATAAAGGTTCAAAGCAATATCAGCGTAGGATCGCCCGGATCACCTGAGGCGCCCATAGGATAATGATCCGCCATCAGATGCTTAATTGGCTTCTCTACTATTTAGCAATAGCCATCAAAACACGTGCGAGTTTGATGTATGCTTCCAAAAAAAAAAAAAAAAAAATCTATTTATGTGCTTAAATAATTTAAGAGTAGCCATATGGATATGTTCTGTTTTGAGTGGAGAGACATAGAAATCTGTTTTCTGAATGATAACGAGAATTAGATTGATTTCAATAGAAAAACAATTGACATAAAAGTATTTTATAATTTTCTTATGAAGAAAATTTTATTACAGTTTAAAATGATATACCTATTGTAAATAACATAAGAAAATATTTTAAAGAACAGAAGTTCTAAGCACGAGTAGTAATTTCATGAAAAATGAATCATACCCTCCATCTCGTATGTGAAATTTCAGAATTTTGTTTCCACATTTGTATCATCGCAATATTCACACAGCTTTAAATAAATAAATAAATAAAAATAAAAGCCAAATTTGTGCGCGGATTAGGATAATTTTATTTTACCTCATTTAGGTAGCATTTTCTTTTACCCCTACCCATTTTTTAAGGAATTGAAAACATTACTTCTTTTCAAAATAAAACAATATAATAAATTAATGTGTTATATTTTAGTGGCTGAAAAACTAAATTAATGTCTTTAACTCAAGAGTGATAAAATGTACACAGACCTACAAGAGAGCGAACGCTCTTTTGGACAAAATGTCAGCTCTTAATTAGTCATCCATATTATTGGGTGTAGCATTTGTCAATGATCAGCATTAATTTGAAAGAGACTAGTTTTTATAGAAGATTAAAAATTTCCCAAGTTGTAAATTAATTTGGGAAACAATATTATAATTGTTTTTCATGAGCTCGTGCCTATAAAAGTCACCAAAGTAGAGGTGGTTTCCCACCCAGTTGACTAGCTATTTCAGGTGAGTACAAATGAGACCGCAAATATTATGTGAATGGTCCTTCGATTCTCATTGGTTATTGCCTTTGCATCAAGGAGCTTTAGTGTGAAAACGGGAATAGTGGGACTGAAAGAGGGCAAGAAAACGGCAAGGTTAAGTAACAATAATAAATGTTTCCTAACCCTAGCAGCTTAAGGATACATAACGAACTTTTGGCCTGTTGTGTTAAAGCAACGGTACAACTGTTTAGTGGAGAAATGGCAAGAACTCCTCCTCTCGTCATTTGCTGCTTTCTCTTGGCATGTCTCCTCCTCATCATTCCTTGCGGTGAAGCCTTGCGCCCACTGGCCAGAGCCCCTCCATCTGGCTCTCTCTCTCTCTCTTTCTCACACAAACACACAGACACACACAAACACACAAATAATCATGATAGAATATTAATCCTTACATTTAGTCTATTATTTAGCATAATAATATATGTCTTATATTTAGCCTAATAATTAATTATGTATCTGACCATGCATTATATATTATTTAAAATTTTGTAGAGACTGATTTTCCAAGAAAAAGCACTAATAGAAATTATTATTTAAAATTTTGAACGTATTTTAAATTCAGAATTTTGGCTCAAAACTAATTTTCAAAGTTAATGGAGCAATATTATTTAAAGGATTATTTGTTATCATGGGAAAGTTTAATATCTTAAATTTAATATTTTAAACTCAGAATTTTGTTTAGTTTAAAACTTTTACAAATAATTTTGCCCTTTAAATTATTAAGTATTTGAATAATGTTACTAAGACAAGATATATATATATAAATATGTATATTCAATAAGAGCCCCTTTCAAAATTGTTTGAAAATAGAGAACTTATCAAGTGGCATAGCTTGACTGTTTCTTTTTCTCTACGAAAATTAAAGTGCCACAGCTGCTTCATCGGGAAAAAAAAAAAGATTGGCAGCATTTTATCTGAAACCCAGACCATAGAACATTGCAGTTGAATCAAATACATGCATCTAATTTATCTATGGCGATTGCATGACTGGCCCAGGGGTCAAAGTCATGAATCATTTTGACCGGTACCACTTAAATTTGACCAGTTCCTTGACACCTAAAAATTTTGTATGTTTAAACTTTTTAAACTTGACTTCAATTTAATAAGAGAAATGCCAAAAAAGAAAAAGGAGAACTTGTATGAGTCTAGTCCATATTATTATTATTATTACTGTAACAAAGAGGGGATTTCATGTAAACTAAAAATAGAAAGATTTGAAAATAACACAACGAAAAAGAAATATGTGTAAAAAATAATTTGCATATGTGTATATAGTTAGCAGAGTTGGAAATACATGATTTAACATCTTGGGAGTGCACCAATGAGATCAAGACCATATCTTATTGGTCTTCAATTGTTGTAGGCGTTTAAAATTCAACGAGAACTCAACGCCATGAATTCTAAGTTCTAATTTTCCAGGGCATCTCCATCGCAATTAATATTTTAGCTCTAATTTTGGTTGATTTTTTCTATAAGCAAGCGTGGACGAAAAGTTATTCCTAATGGGCCAAAATATCAATTTTCCTTTGTTAAATATTGGCCATAATTTTGTGTAAGGTTAGAAAAATTTATAACCTATAATTTGCTAGTTTTGACAAACATTCTTACTAATTAAAAAAAAATAAAAACACACAAATTTTTTTAAAAAATAATTAAATGAAATAATTATTTTGCAATTTCTTATATTTTTTATATATGATTTATTGACTTGTAACATTCTTAAAAATTAACTCCCTCGGGGTCATCGTCCCTCTCTGCACGCAACATTCTCTTTCTGAAATAGAAACATAGAGCCATGAAAACTTCGAGGACTCATTAGTAAGTCCCAATTGCAGCATCGATAATCCGTACAAAAGGGCACCTTTGTCCATGAAATTCTCCAAAGTATCCCGAGAAAGAAAAATGGAGAGTGATAGCAGTTGTTGTTACTCTTCCCTCGTTTGCTGTTTGTTCTTTATATGTATCCTTTTTATTAGTATCCCGCCAAACATTGACGCCTGCAACTTAGGCAACATCCCTCACACCCAATGGTCTCCTCCAACTCCTTCATATGGGATCTCTCTCCTCCAACAATATAGTGAGTGCTCTCTCTCCCTCAATTAAGAATAATGATACTCATACTTCTTGTGCACAATTTTCATAAACAATTATCTTTAACTAGGTTTTATGAATTTTTTTTTTGTTGATTAGAAGGTTCTGTGTTTATATCTATACAATAAAAATATTTCTTTTATGTAAATATTAAATAAAGTAAAATCACTATTAGTGTTCAAATATACTGTTTTACGGAAATTATCCATTATGCCTAATGATCATAACCCTTTCTTCCAATAATGTGATATGGGTTTCAAAATTCAAATATTGATTTGAATTTTGAGTTAACAGAGAGTTTACTCTTTATAAAATGTATATTATTACACATGCTAAATAGATTTACCGGTAAATACTAGGGTTTCATGGTGCTAGAGTTTTATAATTAAAACCAAAATAAACAACCCAGGGTAAAGGCAAAGTTTTATGATCTCAACCACAATTGTAAATTAATAGTTGAAATGCCATTGTAATTTGCTCTCCTTTATTTATTTGTTTATTTTTTTTAATGATAGGAAACTTAGTCACTACTTCTTGGTTGCACCACCATTAAATTTATTGGAACACATACAATAATTCATGAATTATAGGAATCGGATAAATGCACAAATTTTAATTTACTCAAGAATTTGACTAATGATTAGGAAAAAAAATAAAATGAAGGCTGGGGCATCAAAACCTCTCTAATATCGTGTTAAGACTTAAGAAACTTTTTCTTATCTCCTGGACAAATTTCACTGCTTATGTATGTTTATATTTTAATATTATTTATTGAATTTTTTTCTTTTCTTTTCTTTTTTGACAGATGCTTATACATATACCCACAGATTTTTAAGTCAAGGTGCCTTTGAAATCGGTGTAGCACGAAGTCCGTTACCCAGTGATGGCATTGGCGAGTCACCTGACGAAAGCATCGGCTGAACATGATCAAGCTCTAGCAACGTCTGCAGTTTTGTCTCTCCACACGTTACATTATTATTTAAAAAAATGCGTAGAGCTTGAGCTTTAGTATCATGAACAATGCCTCGTAATATCAAATAATGGAAAATGATTTCTAAAGAGAAAAATAATAATAATAATTCTACGCCTAATAAATGGTAGTTGGCATGATCATTTATATAATGAATGATACGGCTGCAAATGGACGATATAAAGATGCTAGCAGATGAATTGATAAATATTGGTTTGTACTCTCAAATGTTTAAGAGTATATATATATATATATTTTTTTTTGTTATAACAGAAATCAAACTTTGAATTACAAATTGAAAAAAAAAGAGTTGTTATCACTAGAATGTACCTTTGGGATTGGGACTAAAAGTACTCTTTAATGTACCTTAATCACAATATATATTGGATTCTTGGAAGAAAAATCAACTACAAACTTCATTAGTTATTAGTTCCAATATTGTCCTGTGTAGTATTATGTCATTTAGTGATTAATAAGTGTATATAGACATAAAATCCTGTAAATTTTATAGTCATATGTCATTATAAACTTCACAAGTCTGCACGCTTGCTTGTTGACCCAATTTTTTTTTTCTAATCCCCTCCCAAGCCTCTCTCAATTCCACAGCTCTAATTGCATTTTTGTCTAAGGTACCTTTTACGTGCCCTCTCAGACATAGATTCAGCACAGAGAGTGGAGTTGCTTGTAATTCCATTCCCAAAATAATCAATCTTCTCTAAATCAGCAATTGGAATCAGAGTTTTTAGTTCTTCATCTTTCAACCCCAAATTCACTTCCATTAATTTGGCAACAACCCAATTCTTCAAATCCATGGTAAACAATTTTGACCCAGAAGTACTCACCAATATCTCATCCAAATACCTAAGCGCATTTATCTTCACTGGATTCTACAAAATATTCATTGAACTCCCGATCTCCTTAGAATCAAACTTGGGTTCAATCTATCATTATTAAGATGAAGCTCTTGCATCTTTTTATCAAACCCTTCAAAGTAAACATTTGTAAACATTTGACAAAATCGAATTTTGACCACATTTTCGAGGAATTGCGTCTAGGTTTGGAAATTTGTCTAGGTCAGTAATGTTTTATTTATTTATTTATTTTTTTAATTTGGTTGCACCTGTAAATTGGTTGATTCGAAAGAGAGAGAGAGAGAGAGAGAGAATGTATTGAGGTGAAAATAGGAAAAAGAACTTGGGACACTGAGGGCAGACAAGAACTCGGCACTTGTCCATTTTGTGCGGTTCTATGGTGCAAGCCCAATCTTAACAATTTTGGGCCGGGTCCGACCGGGTCAAACTCCAGTTATGTGCATGAGCTTTAAGCTGCAAAAGATCACCATTCTATTTTCAAATTGAATTCCATAATTTTCAAATCAAATTAATCAGATAGATTGAATACTAGTGATCAAGTAGGAAAAAAAAAATGAACCAAACATAACTCTCATTGAATAAACAAGATTTTTGAAAAGCTAACTTCAATTCAAACTTGATAATAGATGAACTTAGTATTTAGTTAATTTATCAAGTACAGATTATGTTTGGCATCACAATCCATTAGGATTGAGTCAACACGGAAACTCCTGATTGTTTGGGGCCACTATGATATTTAAAAAATATTTTCTAGTATTTAACCATGCTGAGTGTCATCAAACAAGCTTAATCTAAAAAGGTCAACTTTTTACACTAAACTGGTTTCCATTAGTCATCTTGTTTAGCAACTTATCAAGAATAATATTTTACATCAATGAATTAAATTTATTATTATATCATATATTATGGAAAAGAGCCGTCTTTCCTTATTTTTCTTAAACTAAAAAAAAGGTCTTTAAGTGTAATAAAATGGTGGATTTTGAGGGATGATATATAATATTGGTCTTCAACAAATTCAAAACATGAAGAAGGAAAATGGTTTTGTAAAAGGAAAAAAAAAAACCAACGGAAATTGCAGTGGAAAGCATCAGAATGTCTTCCCCACTGCTTATATATTAGCTCCTCATGAAGCAAGAGGGAGACAAAAGGAAGAATGGCAAGCACAAAGACTTTGTTATTTGTTTGCTGCTTTCTCATGGTATGCGTTCTCGCCTTCCCACAGGCTACAGCCCTACGGCAATTTCCCAAGGTTCCTCTTTCCCGTGAGCTCTCTCTCTCTCTCTCTCTCTGATTAATAATAATAATTTGTTTGATTACTTCTTATCATGTAATTAAATTTACTTATTCATTAACCATTAAATATGATGGTTGAAGGTAATTTTGGCTTCAATATTGTGCGAGTGGCTGAGATGAAGACAAGCGTTTCAGGAAGTACATCACCTGTATCAGGCCATGGAAACACTGGGGATTAGAAGAACACCCATCATGCTGGTTATTATTTGTGAATTACCCCTATGTAAAAGGGTGTAGGTTAACGATATACTATATTTTGTACCAAAAAAACACCATCATCAGAGAGTGTTTGGAAAGTTAATAAATTTAGCAATTTCTTAGAGTTCAAAGCCCATGAACTTCTACTCTACTATTATATTTATTGTTAAGCCAAAATTAATCAAATGACCGATTCCGACTCTGCACATATTTTTCAAAATCATACAGAACAGTAATACCACAAATTTTGAAAATATGTAAAAATTTGGAAAATAATATTTTATAGATGAAATTATGAATTTGTCCCTATTTGAAATTATTGAACTCAGAGCAAGATAGAGAGAGAAAAGAAAAAAATAGAAGAGGGCAGAGAGCAAAGAAAGAGAGAGAGTGTGGTTGGATACGGTCCAAAGAGGAAAAAGAAAAGAGAAGGAGAGGAGAGTGAATACAGCAAAAAGGAAAGAGAGTTTCTCTGGTAACTTTAACTAGGGGTAAATTTGTAATTTTGTTAGCTAGACACTATCGAAATATAACGAGTGTTTTCGTCCCTATTTCTTTCATGAAAATTGTAAAAATATGGAACACTTCATCCTCACTATTTCTAACTTAAAACTTCTTTTGTAATTGCCTTTGTAGCTATTACTCGTGTCACTGTCACGTACCTTATGAATACCATTACATCACCATCTCCTCCTCCTCAACGTAAAATAGTGGTTCCCACTTCTTTCTAACTTACAAAGACAGTGCTTCTATTATTCATCAAGTAATAGACATCAAATAATTTATAAAACAAATATAATAGTCAATGTCGATAAAAAAATCATAAACTTCAAAAAAATATATATAACAAAATATAACCATAAGCAATGTTGGGTCTTGTAGCTAAGGGGACAGTTCAGTGTCAAACTGTTGAAGATAAGTTTTGACTTCACAGATTTTGTCTCCTTCCGATTCGAATGGCTAGTTATAGAAGTGGTTTGAGACCTGTAAAAGATAGTCGAAAGGTGTTTCAACAGGGGAGGTCCCGATATTCAAATCAGAAAAAACGATTTTTGATTGAAAAGAAATAGACTGAAAACAGGAAAGAGAGAGAGAGAGAGAGAGAGAGAGAGAGAGAGCTGGTCTCCCTTTGATTTATGTGTCAAGTGTGAGAGTTTCAGAGAGTATACCTGCATTTTGGTGTGGCAAAGACTTTTATAAGAGACGAATTAGGATTCAATTCCTATTATAACTTTAAAAAAAAAAAAAAAAAAAAACAATGCTGGGTCTTTATAAATAAACGGGGTTAGTCCACAGCAATGCTGGGTCTTTCTAAATGCACAATTGTTTGGAATTTGTGTTCAAGATTTCACCGACTCATTTGGGCAAGTCCAGCAAATATACAACAGAAAGAAATAAATTTTTATTAAATTTTGAAATCAACATGGCGTACTGACGTGTTGACTCGTGGTAGGTCGTTAGTTGAAATATCGGTGTACAGCGAATCGTTGGGGAACCACAAGCGAGGCCGTGGGAGTGTTCGTCCGCATTGAAATTTTGGGTGAAATTTTTATATGCATAATTGTAGCCGTAGTTTAAAAAATAATATTAAAAAATTTTAGAAATATCATTAAAATTATATAATTATTAATAAATAACACTAAAATTAATGTTTATTTTCAAAAAAATTAAAATATCCAAATTATTACCCTTGTATATTAATTATACTTAGCTCTCACTAAAATAAATATCTGGCTTTGCAACTGTAACCGTTGACATGGCATGGCGAGCCATTTAATTTGTAGAATATTTTTTTTTTCCTAGGGTCAATGGTTGACCGCTGATGGCAAAGAAGGAAAGGATTGGAGTGCAAGTAATCGAGAAAAAAAAAATAATGGATACTTATAAATATGAGGAAATATTTTCTTTTAAATTTTAGAACGAAGATATATATTGAAGGGCGGTCAAGGTTACAATCCTATATATATATATATATATATATAAAGACTTTTATTTTAACCCATACTGTTGCTTAGTTCTTATATTTTTCATTATTACCTTAATTTATTTATTATTTCGAATGTTTAGTCATTAATTAAACTACAATATTACATTTCTATCCCTTTTGTCTCTCATCTTCCTTCCTGGTTTAGCCCTTCGACCATTAGCCAAAAATGCACAATCCCGTGAGCTCTCTCTCTCTCTCTCTCTCTCTCCCCCTCCCTCCCCAATAACTAGCTTTATCGTTTGTAATTTTGATCAGACTTCCAATTATTCAGCTGGGTTAATTGCAGGTGATTGTGCTGGCAAAATTTGTAGCATTTTTAGCATCAAGAGCAGTATATCCGGAAGTAATTCATCCAGAGGAGGCCACGGAATACCTTAGGACTGAGACCGAATAGAAAGTTAACTAGAGAATTTTTTGACAATCTAATAGACAAATAACAAAACAATAAATTAAATCAACTAAATAATCAAAATAAAATAACAGAATATAAAATAAAGAGAGAGACAAAATTTACATGATTCAGTTAATAGACCTACCTCTACGGATAAGAGAGTAGTAAAATTTCACTATAAAAAAATAAAACTATTAATACCTTAAAAAAGTGTTTTTATCTCCAAATGACCATCATAACAAAAGAGATAGCAAAAAAGAGACCCATTTTTATTAGTTCACTTGAACTGATGATGCTTCGTAAACCCAAACTAAGGTCCATATATATACTTGATTCTAGGGTTGGGTCCTTGCTCATAAATAATGTGGGATTTGGACATACACATGTAAGAGAGTGAGGGAGAGTTTACTTCCAAACCAATGTGGGACACAAATAAGAGATGAACCACCTAACAAATTTTCATATTAGCGAATCTTAATATTAACAAATATTAAATCTACTCCATTTTCTTCACAAAATTTTTAATGGACTAATCAACAACAGTAGATACTAAACAAAACAAATTCAAGCACTGCTTAAATTTGTAAACTGAATGAGCCTTCATAAACTTAATGTCAAAATTGTCGTCCGGACTTGTATAAACAATTACACATACCATACTATCAACTACACTAAAATATGGAACTTGTGCCATAAAATCTCTTCAACTAAATATAATATCTGAGTAGTAAATAGTCGAAAATGACTAGTAAATAGAGTACTCACAGAGTTAGCAATTTTCATGTCAAACCTTTCCAAAATTTTCTCATAATAATTATTTTGAGTCAAAAATAATTTTTCAATTCCACGATCTCTCTTAATTTTCATGTCAAAAATTTTCTTAACTGCTTCTAAATTTTTTTCTACCAAATTCATTGTTTAACTGCAATTTTAAAATAAATATATTTGACAAATTCTTGACAACAATAAATATGTTATCAACATAAAATAGCAAATAAACAAAAAACTCATCACTTAACTTTCGGAAGAAAACACAACTATTAAATATGTTTATCAAATAACCATTAATGAAGGTCAAAATATAGCTGGTATCTTTCTTAAACTGAATACAAGATGGTCTCCACAAAATTGAACAAATATTAGAATTGACATTGATAATGAGACTGCAACTGAACCAATAATAATAAACCCCTGCAGAAAATATAATTTGGCAGATCTATAAACTTTCATAATAATAAGAGCACCACAAAATACTTTCATAACTCCACCTTCAGTTGTGTATCTGCATCCAAAAGTCTCTAGAGTGCTTAAAGAGATGAGATTTTTTTTTTTCAAATCAGAAACGTGTATAATATCAGTGAGCGTCCTCACAATACCATCATGCATTTTAATTCGAATTGTATCTTTACCAACAATATTAGAAACAATATCGTTTTTCATAAAAATAATTCCACAATTAAGAGATTCATAGGTAAAAAACAAATCCTTATTGAGACACATGTAATAAAACAAACCGAATCTAAAATCCATTCATTTTAAATCTTATCCTATTATCAGTTATACAGAAAATATTTTCATCATCTTCATCTACCACAAAACTAGTCTTGACAATCTTAGTGCTTTTATCATCAGATTTTTCCTTTTATTTTTGTTTAACTTAAAACAATTGAAATTAATGTGTCCTAATTTGTGACAATAATTGCACATCAAATTTTTATACTTAGATCTACTATTTTTAAATTCTCTTTTACGAATTTTGCCCTTAACAACTAAACAATCAGTTTGACCACCATTTATTTTTTCAGTAATATTTCTATCAATCTGTTCTTTAGATTTTAAAGCAGATTTTATTTTTTGATATGAAATGGTTTTTTTACCATAAATTATAGTATCACGAAAATACTTAAAGGATTGGGGAAGAAACACAATAATCAAAGAGCCCGATCCTCATCATTAATTTTCGAATTTATATTTTTTAAATCCATAATAACAGAATCAAATTTATCAAAATGAGAGAGTATAGATATACGTTTTGTCATATGCAGTATATACAGACTTTATTTCAAATAAAACATGTTCTTAACTATTTTCTTTATATACAAAGTTTTAAACTTATCTCACATGGTCTTAGTCATTGTCTTTATAGCAATCTCTCGTAAAATCTCATCAGAGAGATTTAAAATAATCTCAAATTTTATCCTTTTATCTGTCACAACGAACTCTGAATCTGTCACATTAGTTGGTTTAGTCTCTACTTCCTGTAATGCTAAATCAACTCCGTCCTGAATCAAAATGACTTCCATCTTAAATCGTTACCTAACGAAGTTGGCATTCCTATCGAATTTTTCAATCATAATTTTTGTTATTGCTATATTACCAAAATAATTATCCAAAAACTTTTTTAAAATAACTAAAATAATTCTGATACTAGTTTATTAGGATCGAGATCAAATAAAAAGTTAATTAGAGGATTCTTTAATAATCTAATAGATAAATAACAAAACAAGAAATTAAATAAACTAAACAGAGAAATAAAATGATAGAATATAAAACAAAGAAAAAAATTTACGTGATTCAGTTAAATAAACTTACATCTACGGGAGAAATAAAATTTCCCTATTAAAAAAAATTATAAATGTTTTAAAAAAGTAATTACAGAACCAAATAATCATCATACAAAAATAATAATAAAACAAAATCTTAAAAGATCATAACTTCTTAAAAGATGACAATTTATTTTTATTAACTCACTTAAATTGATGTTGTTTAATAAGCCCAACCAAGGTCCATATATATACTTGATTCTTGGGGCTAACTCTTTGCTGATAAACAATGCGGGATTTGGACATAAACATGTAAGAGAGAAATGTAAGAGAGAAAGGGAGAGTTTACTTCCAAATCATTGTGGGACACAAATGAGGGGTGAGTCACCTAACACCAACTAAAATTGATGACCCTCTACTATACTCTCGAATGTGGGAGTCAGTATCTCGATACTAAAATATTTTGTTTTCCGGAAAATTAGAGATTTTGCATTTGGAATAAATGGACTGCGTGCATTGTTCCCAATGCATGTACCATGATTAGTCTATGAAACCTATGAGGTTTCGTTGTGAAAGGATTCAAAATAAGTGGTTAGGTTATGTTGTTTGATGTATTCCTTTGTTTAACATTTGTGTGCAATGTAATCTCTTTTAAATAAGAAAATTTTGGTTACTTAATTATGAAATCGTCAATTTTTTATTTTTTTTTATTTCTTCCCCTTGTTTAATTCGTGACATATATTTTACTTCGGATGAGATTCAAGTGCTCAGATGGGAGGAAAAATTTTAACATAAATAATTATTGATAAACATTATACCATTCTACGAAATTGTATATTTTCTTTAAAAAATTTTCTTTTGTGAAAAATGTTATAAGTAAATTAAAACTAAATAAAGACAAGTTAGAATAAATTAAATCAAGTTATATTTTTTCAAAAGGCATTTTATGATGATTTTGAAACTTTACTTAGTGAGTTTTTCTAGATTAAGAAAATTAAAGAAAAAACACTCATTAAGTTTAAAAGAGAAAATTAATACACATAATTTTAAAGAGATAAAACTTATGTAATTAGATAACGATAATAGGAATTTATTAATTTTCTAGAGAGAAATTAATGTGTTTAGTTTTAGAGGGAAAAATTAAATATGATATTTAGAGAGAGAAAATATAAAATAAATATTTTTGAAGAGAGAAAAATGTGAATTGAGTTTTTTTCTGGAGATAAAAAATTAATGTGCTTAATTCTAAAGAGAGATATCAATTTTGGCTTTTTAGAGAGAGAGAACTTAATATCAGTAACTTCGTAATTAAAAGAAAATATGAATTAAATTGATTTTTTTATAAACAAAAAATAAAATTTATTATTTGAAATATTACCCTTATAATTTTTCCTTCAAATTTTGCTCTCCTAACAAACATGTCCTAAATGTAAACATTCTCATCCAACTCGCAATGTAAAACAATATGAGTACCAAATTTAACTTGTATAATAACCTTCAAAATTATGGTTTTCTTGTCACGTTTGATCGAATAAATCGAATCAAACCTTTAAAACTTAGTCAGTTATTAAAGGAGTTAAATTATTTGTTAGAGTAAAACGTTGGAGGCAATTAGTTTTTGGGTGGAACAATGAAAATACCCACTTTACAACACAAAATAAATAAAAACAGAAAACAACTTTAAAAAACAAAAATTTTCTCTTTGTGCAAACAACTCAACTTATTTGAAACTTCTTTTTTTTAAAAAAAAAAATGTAACACAAAGAAGCACTATATTATTGTATTCATAATATTTAGTCATTTCAAGTAAAAATGCTGATCAACTTTGCCGACCGTCGGCTAAAATATGGAGACAGCTCTTTTAAATGATTTTCAAACATCTCAGAATAATTTAGGAGTAACTCTTTTGCATAAAATATGGAGGAAGAATAAGTCGTTCAAAGGAGATCGTTCTTGTCATTGATATTCAAACTTTACTATTTTTTTTCTTTTCTTTTTTTTTGTCAAATCAAAATTTTGTGGTGCAAGTACATATTTGGTACTTGGACTTGAATATTAGGAAGATCAAGTCTTAATTTTGAAAAATTCAACGCGGAAATGGCATGCTGATAGCATGAACTTAAGCTTGGACTTAGAGACTACTTCTTTTCTCACGGTTCTTCAAACTTGCTAAATTTCCTTTGGCAGCATCCAACGCCCCCATCACCAAATTTCAAACCTTTTGACAATGGGAATATTTTAAAAAATTTAATTACTATTAACAAAATATTGTGCACCTCAAACACTAATATGAGATATTTAATTAAGTCAAATTTATGTAAAATTCACATACAGTAATATATATAGGGGCATTTTACGATCACCGTCAAGCACCCTGGCAGAGAGCCCTTCAGACCAGAGCAAGGCTAGCCCATGTAATACATGGGATGGTTCCTCGAAATTTTTGAGCATCTTAATTCTGTCATTTCTTCTTTAGGGGTTGCGTGTAAACAAAGAAATGGAATTTTTTAGAAACAAAATAATAAGGGGGTAAGGGGAAGTGCCAAAATGTCAACCTAACAGCTTACAATATATAATGGTACCCTATTGGATTAAAATGAAACAAGTGACTTGAAGAGAAAAATGGCTAGCCCGAGAAGTTCGTATATCCTTTCCTGCATTCTCATAGCCTTTGTCCTCACTGTCCCGCAGGCCACAGCCCTGCGACAACTACCCAAAGTTCCCTCAATCCCGTGAGCTCTCTCTCTCTCTCCCTCTCTCTCCCTCTCTCTCCCCCCCCCCTACTACTGAGTATTACGAACTATGTGGTTTTATAGTTGACCTGGATAGTATATGGATGTTGCAGGCAATAATGGTATCAATTATGCATGGGTGGGTGAGATGAAGAGTGGGATATCAGGAAGTGTATCACCTCCAGGAGGTCAGGGGAACACTCCTGCGGCGGTACATAATTAAAATAGCTCACACAAACTTGACAGATTCATATTTGATGGGAGTGACCAGCTTGACCCTTTTGGTGATTACTCCAGCAATGTTACTTTACGAAATTCTTAATGTAGGAGGGTTTGATACTCTCATTTTCTAAAATTGTTTAATTGGTCCTTTTTTGTGACAAAGAATAAGGAAAAGTTACTATTTTATCTCCATACACCATAATTCATTTTAACATACAAACGTGTCCAGTGATTTGTAAGATTTCTCAATGACCTTCCTTGCGCATTGTCCGAGTTCAGGAAGTTCTTTGATACCAGGGAACGACATTTTTTACGCTTTACTCTCCTGATGACCAAAAGGAAAGAAAGGGGAAAAAATCAATACGCAAGATATTATTTGAGTGATATAAAGTCCTCCTCGTTTTTTATCTTCAACCAGTCATTCCAAGACGTCATTACCAAAAAAGAAAAAGAGGAAATGCAGTAATTAGTAAGGAACCGTCAATCATGAACATGTTAGAATTTTGTCATTTTGGTAGAACTGTACAGTGATAAGCATACGAGATTTCTTGGGTCTTCTATATCTTGATGAGTATGCGCTTAGGCACTACTAAAAACTTTTCTATTGATAAGTGGTCAGCTCAATCCTTTTGGTAAGAGATTTGAATGTTTTTTTTCTTTTCTTTTCTATAGATCGAATTTTATATCCCACAATTCCATAATTAGTTATTGAAATTTTCATTAAAAAAAGTTATTGAAATTAAGTGAATAGATTGTTTAATTCAATATATTAGTAGAATTTTATCGTATCTTTAAAAATTGTTGATTAATTTCTTTTTATTCAAATTATACTTCTTGGATTAATATGAAAAAATTCACTATTAATGCACGTTGATTGTATGAATTGCCGACGGTAAGATCCATGTTACTTGTAGCAAAAGCATTTTGACCACGCCACCAATTAAGAAAGTTTATTTACATAGGTGGCCCGATTGTTAAAATAAATTCTATCGTAATACCCAAAAATTATTAAAATATTAAAATGAAATAGACGAGTAAAATTAAGAGAAAAGACATATTCAATATATTTTCCAGTACCAAATGGCTTTATTTTGATGGAATAACTTTAAAATATGTTATTTTGAGATAAATACTATTGGTTTTTTTTTGGGGGGGGGGAGTTGTATTGATTATTTTATACATAAAAAAATTATGGTTGTGATTTAAATATATGTCACTTTAAAAAGAAAAAAGTCACGAGTAATAACATTTTCCAATAATAATTTTAACATTTTAATTTTTTGTATACAAGGTACAGATATATTGGAGTGCTTTCAACGGACAGGAACCTAAGAATAGTCCAATGAGAACATAAAAAAATACTGAATATTATGAATATTGAATAATTAGGTGGACGCCCATTGAGGTATACAACTTTACTATTATCTTGTCATGATAAGACATTTGTCAAGACACGAGTTCCTGATAATTCATCAACTTATAGGACACGTGTCAAAAGTTTTTGAAAGAAGTCTCAAGAAACTTTTGAGAAAAGTTTTAGGGATGACTTCTAAGAGAAACCTTGAGTAGCTTTCAAGGGAAGTCTCACACAAAACTTCTGAAGAAAGCCACGCGAACTTCTAAGAGAAGTCTCAAACAACTATAAATATGAGATTCAAGAGAAATTTGGGAGTAAACTTGAGAAAGAACTTGAGACAATAAGATTGAGAGAAAAAGTAAAGGAGAAAGTGAGGAAGAGTTAAAGAAATTTCTTTCACTGTATTTTGTTCGAATTCCTATTTGATATAGATTTTTGTTTCTGTATCAACTTTTTTTTTTTATAATACATTATCAGTACGAAATTCTATCAAAACACGAAACTAAGATCGACCAAATACAAATTTATCTTCGTGAACATAGTAAAAAAGGAGATCTCACTATTCAAAGATTCTGAAATACATTTTTATCGATTTCTTTCTAATAGAAAATTTTGCTAAATTTAAATTTCTGTCTTTCGATATTTTGGAAAGGAATTATTTATTATGACCTCTTGATGTTGAAATGCATTTGAATGCGATAGATCTTGGAGACATCAACAAAACCAATGATATTAATATACAGGATTGTGCAAAAAAAAAATTACTTTCATTCGACATCATTTTAATGAAAGTTTGAAAACAAAATATGTTATTGTTAAAAATAATCTTAAGTTGCAGAAAAATTTAAAGAAAAGATATGACCACTTGAAGATGGTCATTTTTCCTAAAACTCGATACGATTGGATACATCATAGCTTACAAGATTTCAATTCCATTGGTGACCATAATTTTGCAATATTCAAAATCATATTCCAATTAAAATTGTGTGGATAAAATATAACTGAAGAAGATATATTAGAAAAACTTTCTCCATTTTTCATGCTTCGAACTTATTCTTGCAGCAATAATATCGAGAAAGAGGATTCAAGAAGTATTCTGAATTGATTTTATGCCTTCTTGTAGCCGAACAAAATAATGAATTATTAATGAAAAATCATAAAATTTGACCAATTAGTAGTAGTCAATTCCCTGAAATGAATGCAACTAGATATGAATATGGGAAAAGTTGAGGTCGAGGTCATGGTCGTGGTCGTGGTCGTGAACGCGGATATAGTTAAGGATGAAGTGTCCATTATAATAACGATGATCGTAACATTAGCAGGTCAAATCAAAAGGACAAACATCACCACCAAAAGTAAAATAATAGTGATGGAAAAGAAAAAGAGAGACTCTCAAGAGATTCTGATAATATCTACTATCGATGCGGTGGCAAAGGGCATTGGTCATGTGTATATTGAACTCCAAAATATCTTGTTGAACTATCAAACCTCTTTAAAAACGAAAAATAAAGATGTGAAATTAAATTTTACTAACACTTATAATGATATTAATATAGATATAAATCATCTTCATATGTCCTATTTCTTTAAATACTCATAACAAAAAATTAATTATCTAATCAATGATGAAAATATCTAGATGTATGTTATAAACAAATAAATTAATTTTAATATTTTTGTAATATGATACACTTTATTGTTTCTGATTGATTTATTTGTTTATAATTCCATACAAGCAAATTAATTATCTAGTTTATTTTTTTCTTAAATAAAATATGGATATTGCTAATAGTTTAGAATGTATGAGAAGAGAAAAAGATATATGTCTAATTGATTGCGCTACAATTCATACGATATTTAAAAATAAAAATTATTTCTCCAACCTGAAGTTAGGAGAAATAAATATCGATACTATAAGTGGTACTGTAAAATTGATTGAGGACACTGACAGAGTAAATATATGTCCCTCTGAAGGAACAAAATTAGTTATACATAATGCACTATATTCTACTAAGTCTCGAAAAAATTTGCTAAGTTTTAGAGATATGTATCAAAATGAATATTACATTGAGACAATAAATAACAGCAATATTGAGTATTTGTACATTACAACTATTATTTCCAAAAAAAATTGTATAGTAGAAAAACCACTATTTCTTTTCTTTGACTTATACTATGCTAAAATTAGTGTAGTCGAAATGCACCATTTAGTAAATCAGAAATTTACTGATCATAAAAATTTTATTTTCTGAAATGATCGACTAGGGCATTTTGGGTCGATTATGATGAGAAGAATAATTGAAAATTCTCATGGTCATACATTTAAAAATTGAAAGGTATTGAAATCAAATGAATTCACATGTGTTATTTGTTCTCAATGAAAATTTATTACGAGACTTCACCGGTCAAAATAGAAACTGAACTTCCTGAATTTTGCTGAATCATTTATCCAAAGATTACAATTGATTACTAGATCATTATTAATGAGAACTAAACTCAAAACATCTGCTTGGAGACATGCTATTTTACATGCAGCAACACTTATACTTTTAAGATCAACACATTACTATAGTACTTCCATTTGCAATTGACTTTTGGTTATGAACCTAATATTTTCCATTTAAGAATTTTTGGATATGTGGTTTATGTCATTGTAACAACACCGCAACAAACTAAAATGGGACTTTAGAAAAGATTGGAAATATATATTGGGTATGAGTCATCCTCTATTATTCGATATCTTGAACTTTTGACAGATGATATTTTTACTGCAAAATTTGCAAACTGTCATTTTGATAAAATAAATTTCCCAGCATTAGGGGAAGGACAAGGACAATTAAAAAGGAAAATTATATGGAATGTATTACCATTAACATTTATTGATCCTCGTACAAAAGATTGTGAGCTAAAAGTTCAATAAATAATCAATTTATAGAAAATTACAAATCAATTACCTGATATGTTCACTGACTCTAAAGGAGTCACAAAGTCGCATTTTCTTATAGAAAATGCACCAATTAAATTTGACGTCCCAACATGACAATCTACTAGTACTATAGCAAATAAGTTTAATGCACGCTTAAAGCGTGGTAGATCTCTTGGCATCAAAGTTAAAAATTCTTGCAAGAAAAGAATATCTATTAATCATGATCATTTAAAAGAATCGAATAATAAAGAATCTTATGACATTTTTGATAAAATTCATACTTTTGTAGAGCCAGATATAGCTCCTGAAGAGCGCAAGTTTTAAGCTCCTGAAGAGTATATAAATGAAATTTCAATAAATTTCATCACAACCAGGATATGTTGGGATAAAGTTGAAATAGTTGTAAATGATATTTTTACATATAATATGGCATTCGAAATTACAGAAAAAATCAAAAATTTTGAACCAAAATCTATTGAGGAATGACAAAAAAGAAATGATTGGCTAAAATGGAAAGAAGCAATCCAATCTGAATTGAATTCATTGATTAAGCGTAAAGTTTTTAGACCTGTAGTCTAAACACTTGAAGGTGTAAAACCCGTTGGATATAAATAGGTATGTGTGCACAAACAAAATGAGAAAAATAAAATCGTACAATATAAGGCACGTCTTGCAGTATAAGGATTTTCACAAAGACCAAACTTTGATTATGATGAAACGTATTCTTTTATAGTGGATGCAATTACATTACATTTTTTTGTAACCTTAGTGGTATTCGAAAAACTCGATATGCATTTAATGAATATAGTCACTACTTATCTATATGAGATATTAGAAAATAATATCTATATGAAAATCTCTAAAAGATTTAAAATGTGTAAAATATGTAATCAAAATTTCCGAGAAATTTACTTTATAAATTTACAAAGATCTCTATGTGGCTTAAAGTAGTTAGGACGAATGTGATATAACTGTTTAAGTGATTGTTTGCTAAAAAAAAGTTATACAAATGATCCTGTATGTCTATGTTTTTCTTAAGAAATTTGAAACAAATTTTATGATCATTGCAATATATGTTGATAATTTGAATCTCATTGGAACTCTTGAAGAAATTTCCGAAACCGCTGAATATTTGAAAAGAAAATTTGAGACTAAAGATTTTGAAAAAATAAAATTTTGTCTTGATTTACAAACCAAACATCTAGAAAATGAAATATTTATTCACCAATAAAATTATACGACTAAAGTTTTAAAATATTTTTATATAGATAAAGTACATCTATTAAGTATTCCAATAGTTGTTCGATCACTTAATGTTGAAAATGATCATTTCATACCACAAGAAAATAATGAAGAAATTTTTAGTCCTAAAGTGTCATATCTTAGTGCCGTTAGAACACTTACTTATCTTACTAATTATACAAGACCTAATATATTATTTGTTACAAATGCATTAGTAAGATTTAGTTCTTCCCCAACACGATGAAATTGGAATGTAGTCAAACATATTTTCTGATATCTCTAAGGAACGATTGATCTTAGTTTATTCTATTTAACTAATTTCAAACAAATATTGATCAAGTATGCTGATACTAGATTTTTGTTTAATTCTCACAAAACATGATCTCAAACTAGATACTTATTTACAAACGGCAGTATGACTATTTTTTAGCGATCCATAAAGCATTCTATAGCCATCACCTCCTCAAACCATACTGAGATTATAACAATTCATGAAACAAACCGAAAATGTGTTTGGCTAAAATCAATGACTCAATTTATTTTGAGAAGCTGCAGACTATCCTCTGATAAAAATATTACTACAATATTGTTCGAAAACAATGTTGTATGCATTACTCAACTAAACGGAGGATATATTAAGAGAGATGAGACTAAATATATTTTATCAAAGTTTTTTCACACATGACTTTCAAAAGAATTGTGAAATTGATATGAACAAGTCCAATCAAATAAAAATTTAGCAGATTTATTTACCAAAACATTACCAACTGCTATATTTAAAAGATTGGTGAAAGGAATTGGAATATATCGACTTAAAGATCTCAAGAGATATTCCTAAAACGAGAGTAAATACACTTAGAATAGTGTACTCTTTTTTCTTCACTAAAATTCTTTTTCTTCTAAGTTTTTTCATAGTAAGTTTTTAATGAGTCTTATTCTCTATGTAATGGATATGAAAGAGGGAGTGTTATGAATATTGAATAATTTAGTAGATGTCCATTGAAATATCAACTTTATTACTGTCTTGTCATGATAAGACATTTATCAAGACACGAATTTCTGATAATCCACTAGCTTATAGGACACATGTCAGAAGCTTTTGAAAGAAGTCTCAAAAAGCTTCTAAGAGAAGATTTAAAAGTAACTTTTGAAAGAAGCCTCAAAAAGCTCCGGAGAGAAGCTTTAGGGATAGCTTCTAAGAGAAGCCTTGAATGGCTTCCAAGAAAAGCCTCACACAAAGCTTTGGAAGGAAGCCACGCAAAACTTCTAAAGGAATCTCAAGCAACTATAAATATGAGCTTCAAGGGAAGCTTGGGAGTAAACTTGATAAAGAACTTGAGCTAATAAGATTGAGAGAAAAAGTAGAGGAGAAAGTGAGAAAGAATTAAAGAAGTTTCTTTCATTGTACCTGCTCAAATTTCTCTTTGATATAGATTTTTGTTTCTGCATCAATTTTCTTTTATAATACAGAAGACCTTGTTGAAGCCATCTAATATACATTGACCTGGTGACAACATTTTCATGTATATTTAATCGGCATTTCATAATTTCAACTGGTTGTAGACTCTTCACACTTGTGAACATCGTACCTTCTCCAGAGACCATCACAATTGCGTATTATTTGTAGTTGACACCAATCAATTTTTTTTTCTATAACAGATTTAGTCAATACCTTTTATAATAGTTATAGTTGATTGACCATCGCAACATGCATGCGCAGCCAAATTAAGTACATCAGCTATTTTATTTTCTTATGATTGGTTTTATTAAAACACTGATTCAATAGAGTTTAAAAACCTAACCCGGTAAGAGGATGGGTTCAGTGGAAGATCTTCATTTGACCCGGTCAGACCATTATCTAAATGACAAATAATGAATGTAAAAATGTCATAAAACGCTTAAAAAGATAAGTAGATCAGCAAGATTAGCAGAAGATGTTGAAGACTTAAGGAATGATTCAAACAATACAACATTTAAGGTGTCCGCTAGATAAATATAACAAATACAACATGAAAGACACAATTGTAATACAATTACAGCTCAAAGCTTAATTTTTCTAAAAATTTCAATCTCTTAATTCCAATGTTTTGTTTCAAATTTAACTATTCGTTCAATCAACTGAGCATATCACCAATTTAAATTTTACACTGCAGAATGCGTAGTGTACTCCTCATAGTTTCTAATATAATGTAGAGGTTGCATGTAAACAAAGAAATGGAACTTTTTAGAAACAAAAATAATAATGGGGTAAGGGGAAGTGCCAAAATGTCAACCTAAGCTTACGATATATAATGACACCCAATTGGATTAAAATGAAACAAGTGACTTGAAGAGAAAAATGGCTAGCCCGAGCAGTTTGTATATCCTTTGCTGCATTCACATAGCCTTTGTCCTTACTGTCCCACAGGCCACAGCCCTGCAACAACTGCCCAAAGTTCCTCAATCCCGTGAGCTCTCTATCTCTCTCTCCCCCTTACTACCGAGTATTACAAACTATGAGGTTGTATAGTTAACCCAGATAGCGTATGAATGTTGCAGGGAATAAATAGTATTAATTATGCAAGGGTGGGTGAGTGAAGAGTGGGATATCAGGAAGCGTATCACCTCCAGGAGGTCAGGGGAACACTCCTGCCAGCGGTGAAAAATTAAAATACCTCACACAAACTTCAAAGATTCATATTTGATGGGAGTGACCCAGCATGACCCTTTTGGTGATTACTCCAGCAATGTTATTTTAGTTTACGAAATTCTAGATGTAGGAGTTTTTGATACTCTCATTTTCTAAAATTGTTTAGTTGGTTTTTATTTTTTGTTATTATACAAAAAAAAAGGAAAAGTTACTATTTTGTCGCTATACACCATAATTCATTGTAACATACAAATGTGTCAACCAATTAGCTCCAGCTCAAGTGGCATCACTCTATTTTTCCTTTGTGATAGACTCAGATTCAAGCCTTGTTGTGTACCCAAAAAAAAAATGCAAATGCGTCAAGTGATTTGTAAGATTTCTCAATGACCCTCCTTGCGTATTCTCCTAGTTCAAGAAGTTCTTTGATACCAGTGAATGACATTTTTTATACTTTACTCTCCCGATGACCAAAAGGAAAGAAAGCGATGATACCCATATGAAGGCCCATCAAACAGCCTAGGAAAAGGCTCAAGAAGTGGCCCAGAAGCTAACTAGAATTGGATCTTGCCTTTTAGGCCCACCGAAGAAGACGAGCCTTAGCCCAAAAACCTTCACAATTCTTCGGTAATCTCCCACTCGTCAGTCCTCATACTTTTCAGTAAGCTAGACCTTACACCCTAAACCAAACATTCGAAAGGAGAAGGTACGACCTTGGACAAGCCATGTGGAAAATGAATCTATAAACTGCTTCAGACTTGCCTTCTGGAGAAAAGAATCTTCCCTATTCCTTGAGCTATCCAAAAATACAGAAACTTACCTTAACTAATGCATTGGTGGAAGGAGGAAGTTCCCATAGTTACGGACCTGCGCAAAAAGCGGGATGTTACCACGCGATTTCAGGTAACCACTCCAACAATTTTGGATTGGGGTAGGACCCTTAGAGAGGGAACTAGGGCTAGCGGACCCAAGGAAAAAAGCATCAAAGCGAAGGGGAGATATAAAGAGAACAGTAGCCATTGCGAAGGTAAGTCTTCTAAACTAAACACCAACATCACACACAAAAAAAAACACCTCCAAAGAGGAAATTCTTCTTTGTCTGTTTTGATTATTCACAAATAAAAAAAAAAAACTTTTTTTTTTATTTGAGCGTCGGAATCTCCCCCACCGAAGCACCATTCAATGGTTTTTTGCAAGTTGAGAGCTCAAGGTCATCCTTGGTCTCGAGATTCTTGAACAAGCAGTTAGAACCGGTGTCTAAGCAGAAAACCCATCTCCATTAGATTGGCGCTGTCTGTGGGAAAGGTAAACTGAAGAAGATTACATTTCATGCTTCGATTAGCCCTGAATCTATGCCCCCCAAGGAAGAGGAGAACACCTTCCAGAGTCGCATCCATGGCTGAAGGGCTCCCTGCCACCCCTACTGATTTTGATCAATCACCATTCCTGGCCAATCCCTAAGATCCAACCATTTCTCAAATCCAATGCTAGATCACCCAACAACCTACTCAGCTAGCCCAGACGACTACCCATGCCTCCCCTAACGAACCGCCTCACTCAGAAATGGAGAAATTGGCTTCAAGACTACAAGAAATGAGCAAGCAACTAGAGAACCTAAGTCGAGCTCATCAACTAGGCCATTCGCCCTCCCCCCAAAAATGAAAATATTCGCATCAAAATAGGCTTCTTCCTCGAGAAGAGCGGGAACCCTCAGTCACATCCCAACATGATCTTGAGGATTTAAGGAAGCAAGTACAAGATCTTGTGGCTGCTGAACTCAGGCATGCCAATGTCAAGTCCGACAGAACAACTCGTCACGTGATTTACACATCTCTATTTGACTCAAAGATCTTTGTCAAAACCATGCTGCGTGACATCCTGCTTCCCCCTGGAGAGATATGATGGGACGACTGACCCTGAGATCATGCAGCACACTTCATGACTATAATGATCTCAAGGGATATGACTGATATGGCCATGTACGAGCATTTCCCCACAACACTTAAGACTAATGCACTAACGTGGTTCAACTCTTTGCCCCTACTCAGAATCAGGAGTTTTTCCCAGTTGAGGGAACAGTTCAAGGCACACTTCAATATTAGCCGAGGAGCCAAGAGGAAGTCCACCTCCTTTCTCTCTCTATGATAAGGGGAAGACAAACCCCTGAAAGATTTCTTAGAAAAGTTCAAGATAGAAATGATAAAAGTTCTAGGCTTAGATCATTCCATAGCCTTAACAGCTTCGTTAACATGATTGAGACCCTCGGGTATGAAGACCTCAATCACCAAGAATCTACCGAGCACCATATAAGAATTCTACTTAAGAGCTGAGAAATACATTGTTGTCAAAGAAGCGGATGCCTTTGATAAGTGTCAATTTAGGCCAAACAAGAGTGAGCATCATAATTCCTCTCAATCGCCCTCTTCAAAGAAGAGTTGATCAGCTCCACCGCAAGTTCAACCACTACACTTCATTGAATGACACTTCCAGTCAGATTCTACTTCAAATAAGGGACAAGCTTTATGTACGTTGGCCCGGGCACCCCTCGGGCGATGATGCCAAAAAAGAAAAGACTATATACTTTCATTTTCGCAGAGACTATGGACATTGGACTAACGAATGCCAGAAACTAAAAGATGAACTTGAGACACTGGCTCGTGATGAAAAGCTCCAGAAATTCATTAGCAAGGACCATAGCAGTGGCTTCCACCTAGCATTGGCTTCCACCTAGCATCGTGGGAAGAAAAATAAGACATTGTGGAAAGAAAAACAAGGAAAAACTTCTCATGAGAATCACGATCTGATGACCACTATGGATCAACCCAACATAATTGTTCTGCTTGTAGAAACCGAAGGCTCGCCTTTTATGACTCCTCCTGAAGACAACCCATATACCGCACTGTTCGGCCACACACTCCTTGTCCCAATTTTTCAACTAAGCAAGCAACCTAACTCCAACAAGGTTCTCTCGACTTGTGTCAGGAAAGGCAAAGTACTTAGAAGGCCCATGATAGGGTTTGATGACGAGGACCTTATAGGAGTTCAACCAGGACGTGACGACCCTCTAATCATCATAGTAACCCTTGGTCAGTTTACAATCAAAAGAATCTTTGTTGGCAAGGGACAGGATGCAACCTTTTATATTGGAACGCATTCACACAGATGGGCTTTGACTGCTCGAATCTATAACCCCACAGTGGGCTAGTCAAAGGGCTCTCAGATGAATGGTTATATCTATAAGGAATCATCTCCCTACCCATTACGTTGGGGATTCCTTCGAATAATGCTACCGCAACCACTGCCTTTTTCGTAGTAAAGTTCCCCCTCCCTATAATGTCATTATAGGAAGGCCTGGTCTAAACGCCCTAAAAGTACTCTCGAGCACCCAACACATGAAAGTTAAGTTCAGGACATTAGGCGATATTGGGACAATGAATTGTGACTAGGACCCCACTAATCCTCTCGTTCCTACAATCTAAGAATCTTCGCTACCCTACCGATGCACTACTTAGCTTGAGAAGAGTTTTCTTGCCCCCCCTTTTTTTTTTCCTTTTTCATTGTGTTTTTTATCTTCAATATTTCAATAATGACAATGTTTTGATTTTCTGCACAGTAGCCCACATCGATTGGATATACACGCTTGTGTTATGCACTACCAATCATTGCGAGAAGCCCAGCAGTGGGTACCTAAGGCGCAACACCTCCTAATATCCTCAGTGCAATGCTAGATATGTAAATATCCTAAGGCGCTACGCCTCCTAATATCCTCTGCACAATGCCAGATACACAAATATTCTAATACGCATTGCCTTCTAGTATCCTCGAGGTAATGCCAGATATATAAATTTTCTAAGACGCAATGTCTCTTAGTATTCTCAGCGTAATGCCAAATATGCAAATTTTCAAGGTGCAATGCCTCATAGTATTCTCGACGCGATGCCAAATATACAAATTTCTAAGGCACAATGCCTATTAGCATCCTTGGTGCAATGCTAGATACGCAAATTTCTAAGGTGCTCCTAGCATCCTTGGTGCAATTGCTAGATACGCAAATTTCTAAGGTGCAACACCTCTTAGCATACTCAGCGCAACGCCAAGTACATAAAATTTTTAAGGTGCAACGCCTCTTAGTATCCTCGGTGCAATGCCAGATACACAAATTTCTAAGGCACAAGTCTCCTAGTATTCTCGGCACAATGCCAGGTATGCAAAATTTTCTCAGTGCAACACCAAATATACAAATTTCCCAAAGCGCAACACCTCTCGTTACCTTTGGCGCAACAGTAAAAGACGATCTGCTAGATGCAAGCACTTTAAAAGCCTGCTAACCGACAACAAGACCTCCTGACAAGATGTCAAAACATTGTAAATGCAAAGGGAAAGGCAAGTGTTGGCGCCCCAATAAAAAACAAAACAGGGGAACATCACAATGTACACAAAAAGGAAATCCCATTCATTTATTTTCCAATTATATTGTTACATGACAATTACTGGGCTAAACCCATTCTTACATCTCTAGTAGACCATCAACATGCCCCATTCTAAACTTTTTACATAGATGACAATAAGAGAGACCAATAGGAGCAGGAATCTCTCTTCTTAACATCAAGTTCTCCCATCTTCTTGGGAGATGCTTATCTTGAATGTAGCTCCCACATCTTCTTCATTCTTAGGGGGTAATAATGCCCCATTCTAAACTTTTTACATAGATGACAATAAGAGAGACAAATAGGAGTAAGAATCTCCCTTCTTAACATTAAGTTCTCCCATCTTCTTGGGAGATGCTTATCTTGGATATAGCTCCCACATCTTCTTTATTCTTAGGGGGCAATAATGCCCCATTCTTACATCTCTAGTAGACCATCAACATGCCCCATTCTAAACTTTTTACATAGATGACAATAAGAGAGACCAATAGGAGCAGGAATCTCTCTTTTTAACATCAAATTCTCCCATCTTCTTGGGAGATGCTTATCTTGAATATAGCTCCCACATCTTCTTCATTCTTAGGGGGGCAATAATGCTGAACACACTCAAACATCTCTGATCGACCTAAAAAAAAGGACCCCTTAACCTTCCAATTTGGAATACAAATAGAAGAGGGGAACCCTGTCAGATACGAGGTATCTCCGAGAACACCAAAAAGCTAACTACCACGGGATCAAATCCTTCGATTCTATAATAAGATCTCATATCGATAGTCCTTATTTTTTATAGGATCTTGTATCAATAGTATTCTGGAAAACATAGAAAAACCACCAAATGAAATTTTCTATCTCACCTACTGCAACATTGTAAATCACTGTTGATTTTGATCATTAAACAACATGTTCCTGAATTCAGACGACCTTATCCTTTACACCCTATTTCATTTGAACAACAAACACTCAAACTAAACCCTACCCCACACAATCCAGCACCAAACCTTCACTATTTATAATCGAGGTTTTAGTGTTGCCACTACAAACAAAGCGGCCACATCCGCCTTAGATAACATAATGGACATACACCGTTACCACAAAAAGGTCTAATTTTTCACCTCCCACAGCCCGTAATAACTCCCCATGTTTATTACTCAAAAAGACGCTTGACTATTCCCATTCCATTAATTTCAACCCGCACATCCCAACAGTTACGCCTCCTTAATAACTCTTAATGTCTCCTTTCTAAGTTAACCTTAGGAGTTGGGGACAACTAATGATACCCATCCGAAGGCCCATCAAACAACCTAGAAAAAGGCTCAGGAAGTGGCCCAGAAACTAACTAGAACTGGATCTTGCCTTCTAGGCCCCCCGAAAAATATGAGTTAGCCCAAAGACCTTCGTAGTTCTTCAGTAATCTCCCACTCCTCGATCCTCATACTTTTCGGTAAGCTAGACCTTACACCCTAAACCAAATGATCGAAAGGAGAATGTATGTCCTCGGATGAGCCATGTGGAAAATGAATCTATAAATTACTCCAAACTTGTCTTCTGGAGAAAAGAATCTTCCCCATTCCTCGAGCTATCCAAAAATACGGCTACTTAACTTAACTAACACATCGATGGAAGGAGGAAGTTCCCATAGTTACGGACCTGAGCAAAAAGCGGGATGTTACCACGTGGTTTCAGGTAACCACTCTGACAATCTCAAAATGGGGTAGGATTCTCAGAAAGGGAACTAGGGGTAGTAGACCTAGGAAAGAAAACATGAGAGGGAAAGGGAGATATAAAGAGAATGGTAGCCGTTGCGAAGGTAAGTTTTCTGAACTGAACACCAACATCACACAGAAAAAAAAAAACACCCCGAAGGGGAAATTTTTCTTTGTATGTTATGACCATTCACAAACAAAAAAAAAAAAAAATTATCACTCTTTTCTTACTTGAGTATCGGAGTCACTCTCGTTGAAATATTTTCCAGCGGATTTTCTACAAGTTGAGAGCTCAAAATCATCTTTGGTCTTGAGATTCCCAAACAAGTGGTTAGAGGCGGTGTCTAACGGTGTCTGAGAAGAAAATCCACCTCCATCAGAGAGTACACAAGATATTATTTTATTGATATAAAGTTTTTTTGATTTTTTATCTTCAAACACTCGTTCCAAGACGTCAATACCCCCCAAAAAAAGGGGACAAATGCAGTAATTAGAAAGGAACCATCAATCGGGAACACGTTAGAATTTTGTCATTTTAGTATAACTGCACAGTGATAAGCTTAGGAGATTTCTTAGGTCTTCTATATCTTCATGAGTATGTGCTTGGCACTATTAAAAGCTTTTCTATTGATAAGTGGTCAGCTCAATCCTTTTAGTGAGAGATTTAAATGTATTTTTTTTCCTTTTCTATAGATAGAATTTTACATCTCACAATTCCATAATTAGTTATTGAAATTTTCATTAAAAAAAAAGTTTTTGAATTAAGTGAATAAATTGATAAATTCAATATATTAGTAGAATTTTATCGTATCATTATTTTTAAAAAATTTTTATTAATTTCCTTTTAGCCCAAAAAAAATATTTCTTGGATTAATATTAAAAAAAAAATTCTATATTAATACACGTTTGATTGTATGAATTGCCGACGGTCAAAGCCATGTTACTTGTAGAAGAAGCATTTTGACCACGCCACCAATTTAGAAAGTTCATTTTACTTGGGTGGCCTGATTGTAAAAAATAAATTCTACCATAATGTCCAAAAACTATTAAAATATTAAAAGGAAATAGACGAGTAAAGTTAAGAGAAATGACATATTCAATATATTTTCCAAGACCAAATGGCTCTATTTTGATGGAATAACTTTAAATATGTTATTTTGAGATATAATACTATTGGGTTTTTTTTTTTGGGGGGGGGGGAGTTACATTGATTATTTTATACATAAAAAAATTAATCAATTACAATAATCAACAAATACTTGTTAATCAATTACATTACTGAGTGACCAATCAATTATTTTTTTTTCTTTAACAGATTTAATCAATTCCTTTTATAATAGTTATAGTTGATTGATAAATTAATCTCACTAAAGTTTTATAATTCCAATTTTCGGAAGAGACTTCTATACTTCAAAGTCTTCGCGTTAATTATATAAATAGGTGTTTGGTACAATATTTGGTAACCTACCTAACAATTGATGAAACTTCAGCTCATGATCTAAAAGCTTTTTAAAAATAATCAAATATCTAAAATAGTTTTTGACTTTTCAAAAATTGTTTTTTAAATATTTTACCATATATTAGATAAGATTGAAAAAAAATTAGTATTTTTTAGTTGGTATAACAAGAAAAGAGGTAAGATTGAAAAACAAAATATTTTATAATGTGTCTAAAATAAAATTTGAAGTGGAAAAAGAAAATTTTCAAAGTGACAATGGAAGAACCGAGAAAGTGTATTTTTACACTCATCGTGGCTCTAGAGGCAGACAAGATATCTCTCTGTATCCGTTGGAGGCCACTTGCAAGACAGCCCAAGTCAAAGTGTAATTTGTCTTCTTGCCTCTCTACTTTTCTCCGTGGGTGGCGGGGTCACTTATTTTGTGACAATGAAGTGAAGGGCATAGACCCATAGCCCTATTATATATATCATCCGGAGCAGGGGAGCTTCTAAAGCACAAAATGGCTTACGAGAACAAGCCTTTTTCTTGCACTCGTCCTCATTTACGATATTTCCTCTTGTTTTGCCTACACTTCAGTCTCCTAATAACAGTTTGGGCTCGTGCTCCTCCAGCCACGGGTAAGTTCTCTCTCTCTCCCCTTCTTATTTCAATAATAACATGGCCATCCTTTTGCTTGGTTGGTCGTTTGATGGAGAAACAAAATTTCTTGACCGTAATTCTAATTCTTCACCCTTAATCTCCTTATTGGCCAATCAAGTATTTTAATTTAATTTAACTTAATTTTCCCTCTTCTCTTTTTTTATATTGATCGCTGAATCTGCTAACTTCAAAAATTGATATTAAGGTTTAGTTTTTTATTGTTGTTGTTATTGTTTTTCTATCAAATATAACAATAATAATACTCTATAAATATCGTAAATATAGATATTGAAAAAACCAAGTAAAGTATTTTATTTTTTATATTTAATGTAATTTTGTTGTGCATGCATATTATTTATGATAAAAATAATTTTCCCTTTGGACTTGGAAAATACTATAATTGTACTCTATGTAGTTGCTTCAAACAAAAATGTTGACCGATTACTAAAATGCTTAACTTTATATTTTATATAATTATCATCCACTCTTAAAAAAAAAAAAACTCATAAAATATGTATTATTAATTGTTTTTTATTTTCAACTGGTTGCAGACTCTTCACATTTGTGAACATCGTTCACATCATGAAGAAGAAAGAAGAGGCTTCGTGTAAACGAATAGCGTTTCAAGCTTTGAAATTTTTGAAGTTACCAAAAAAGGTCAACAAAAGTTTAATTTTATTAAAAAGAAATAAATTAAATATGGAAAGATACAAAAACATGACTATGATACCATATTAAAGATAGAAATTATAATAAAATACGAAACTCTAATATTCTACTCTCTCAATTAATTATTACAATAAATTGATTTTATATATAAACTCATTATTACAAATATAGAAACAAATATTACAAAAAAATAATAAAATCAAATATGTGTTAAATATAAAATTGTCTTTGATGTGAGTGTATATATAAGTACAAAAAATTCATCAATCCTCTCTCTCCCCAATATAACAAAAGGTATCTTAAGAGATCCAAAAAAAAAAAAAAAAAGAACCTAATACTTCTATCATCATCTGCTGCTTTCTCTTGGAATGTGCCTTTAATGTTTTGCCTGGTCTATCCTTCCGACCATTAGCCGGAAGAATCCCGGAGTCTAGTGAGCTCTCTCTCTCTCTCTCTCTCTCTCTCTCTCGCTCTATCTCTCTCTCTCTCTCTTAGGTAGACCCATATTTTGTAATTACTTTGGAAGAGTTTGTCAAAAAGATCAAGCTATGTGTATGTTATTTGAACAGTCTTTAATAAAATCATTTGGTTATTTTTAAGGTGATTATATGAGCAATTATTGGAGTTTTCTTGGCATTAAGAGTGGCGTAGGAGGAAGCACCTCACCTTCAGCTGAAAAAGGAACCGGACATTGAAGTGGTCCCGTCTATGTCCATTTTGGAAATTTTATCTTGTTTTTAATTATAATATTTCAGTTCTTTTTTTTTCTTTTACCCTTTTTCGAAAATGCCTGGAGATAAAGGAGTATTATTGTAATAGCAAATTTTTCACTTTGATGGATTGGAAGTGACCGGGCAAGGGTTGTGAATTCGAAGGCATAGCATATAAAACCATACGTTGTATTTCCCTTTTGTTTAATTAGTGCTATGGTTAAATCTCTCTTGAAAACTTCAGGTCATCGTATTGGGGTGGTGCTCGTGTGCGACTCTCTCTCTCTCTCTCTCTCTAAATGATCAAGATGTCACAATGTTTTCAGGTCATGGTATTGGGTTCTTACATGCCTTTTCTTGTGGTCGAATGAATCCCTTCTGTACAAATTTCAAATTAGCACTAATTGCCTTCTGTATTTTGTAAGATATTTCTTTTACTCAAAATTTTCAGGCTTAGTGCCCTTATGGCATAGCTTTTTTTTTTTTTATTCTTAGAAATCCTGCCAAATACTATTTTGAAGAACTCTTAAAAAAAGTAATTTTTTTTAATGAAGGAAATAGAGATTTAGTAAAAGCTCCTTAGAGGAGCTTTTGCTTCTCTTTTTTTTTTTTTAAATCCAGTTTTTTTATTTTTTTTATTTCGTTTACATCCCTACTTGAAGAATATAAAATTTCAAATATATCCATATCATAAATTTATTTACCATTATGTCTTTTCTTTTTTTTAAATTTTTATTTTTTACTTTTAATTTTTTACTTTATTTAAAAGTTATAAAATAAGTTTGTTTTTAAAAGTAAAATTACTAAACAATTTTTAACTTTATTTTAAAAACTCTTAATTTCTAATTCTCTTTATAAAAAAAAGAAAAATAAAAAATAAATTCTCCCAAAGTACACTTATTGTTAGAGGACACTTATTGTTAAAGGTGTTCTTAATGTTTTAAAACTTAGCACATTGCAAACTCGCAAAGACCCAAAAGAGGATTTCCGGTCAAGTTTTATAGATTAAATGAAGCTTGGCATCAATTATTAGGAAATCATCATTTGAGGACAGCAAGAGTTTGGTAGGAGGAAGTACATCACAGAGCGCGAAATCAGCATTTTCAACTTTTTTTTTTTTTTTAATATCCTAAACTTGATCCACCACCTGGTTTTAAAAATTTTATTTTGATTATTCCGGTCAAGTCACTGAAGTCTCTCTGGGAGGTAAAACTCTCCTCAGCATGGTTTGTTGCATCTGAGAGTTGAATTCGAGTTCTCTAGATGAGATCTAGTGACTTACTCACCAAGTCAACACATATCGGGTTATTTTCACCTTCACCACTTGGGGCAATCTATGGAATGCATCAACAAATATGCTCACAACCGATGAACAGTCGGCCTAAAGGGATAGAATGGTAGGTCCCTTAACAATTATCGAGTTCGAAACTTGAAAATAAAAAAAATTATATTAGAAAAATCATCCTTTAAAAATAGGATCTTGACAGACGCTCAAAACGAATTAATCAAAATATAACTTCATATACATATACCATGGTAAAAAAAAAAGATTTGTCTTACAATACTTCGTTACAAGTAATTATAATTCAAATTCAAGTTGCTTCATTTTCATTTGAGACCGGTGCCGTCATCTATTTTCCTCAAAAAAGTTTTTAGCCTGAATCAAATTTTGAGGCCCAAATACTGGTGAAGGCCTTGATAAGCGGAGCGACTAGGGCCTAAGCCCTGATGCTATAAACTTGATCCACCGTGGGCTCTAGATAAAACATTTATATATATATATATTAATTTTATCACAGTATTCGATAACCCGATTAATTTAGTTCAAATAGTTATATATACGATACAATGTAGGGACTGTTTCTTCCCATACCTACCTTTTTATTTGTAAAACTTGAATTCAAAATCTTGGAAGTTGGTTAAATGAAACATGGCATTACATGACCTAACGGGAATAGTCTTAAGTGTTTTATTAAAAAAATAAATAAAGAAAAATGATGTAAGAAGGATCTTGGAAAAATGACGGCATCACATTTTCATTGGACCCCAAATGGATGGGTTCCATTACAAGCAAAACCCATCCCTAACCATTAATTCCTACAAAACAAACCGTATTTTAATTGCATCCTCCAAATTAGTAAGAGATTTGTGAGCCATTTAACCTCTCTCAAGTCCCAAGTGAATTGAGAACATTTAGTGATTTTCTTAGTTTTTGTACAATCAATTCAAAAGAGAAATATAAGAAAGTAAATTTATATATTACATTATAGTTACAAAATGTCATTCCATGTCTACGTGGGATAATGTTTGATGTAAATACAATACCCAACTTCCACTTATTTCAAAAAATTACCATCTAACGTAGTTTTGGGAATAAAAGAATAACTAAAAGAAAAGAACAAAAACATGAATTGATTTCTCAAGAGTGATGGGTCACACGATTTTGATTTGCAATTAATCAGTCCATTTTTTCTCCGGAGACCATTGCAATTGCGTATTGTCTGGGGTGACTCCAAGTCAATTGCGTACCATTTGTGCTGAGAACCATTAATCGGCCGGCCCCATACATTTTTATAAACTACATTACTGAATGGCCAATCATCTATTTTTTTTTTCTATTACAAATTTAATCAACACCTTTTATAGTATTTAAGTTGATTGATAAATTAATCTCATTAAAGTTCTATAATTCTAATTTTTTGGAAGAGGCTTCTATACTACAAAGTCTTCGGCGTTAATTATATAAATAGGTGTTTGATACAATTTTTGGAGGTAATTTTGATTTTTTGACTTTTCAAATAATTAAAAATAGTACGTGGTAACCTACCTAACAATTGATGAAACTTCAGCTCATGATCTAAAAGCTCTTTAAAAATAATCAAATATCTAAAATAGTTTTTGACTTTTCAAAATTTGCTTTTTTTTTTAATACTTTACCATATATTAGGTAAGATTGGAAAAAAAATTAATATTTTTTAGTTGGTATTACAAGAAAATAGGTAAGATTGAAAAAAAAAATAATTAATATTTTATAATTTGTCTAAAATAAAATTTAAAGTGGAAAAAGAAAATTTTCAAATTGACAATTGAAGAACCGAGAAAGTGTATTTTTACACTCATCGTGGTCAAGTGTAAGGTTCTAGAGGCAGACGAAGGATCTGTAACCATTGGAGGCCGCTTGCAAGACAGCCCAAGTCAAGCGTATTTGTCTTCTTGCCTTTCTACTCTTCACCGTGGCCGTGGGGGCGGGTGCACTTATCTTGTGACAATGAAGTAAAGGACATAGACCCATAGCCCTCCCTATTATATATCACCTGGAGCTGGGGAGCTTCTAACAGTGTTAATAAGCACAAAATGGTTTACTATAACAAGCGCACTCGTCCTTGTTTACAATATTTCCTCTTGTTTTGCCTACTCTCCAGTCTCCTAATAACAGTTTGGGCTCGTGCTCGTCAAGGTAAGTTAGCACTCTCTCTCTCTCTCTCTCTCTCTCTCTCTCTCTCTCTCTCTCTCGATTCAAAAATGGCATGCCCATACTTTTGCTTGGTTGGTCGGTTGATGGAGAAACAAAATTTCTTGACTGTAACTCTAATTCTTCTCTCTTAATTTTCCTTAGTGGCCAGTCAAGTATTTTAATAGAATATTGTCGCTCTATCAAATCATAACAATAATAGTACTGTATAAATATCGTAAACATGGACATTGACAAAACCAAGTAAAGTATTTTATGATTTATAATTAATTTATTTTTATTGTACATGCATATTATTTATGGTAAAAATAATTTTCCCTTTGAACTTGCAAAATATTATAATTGTACCTGCACGCATATATAGTTGCTCCAAACAAAACTGTTGACCGATTACTAAAATGCTTAATTTTATATTTTGTATAATTATCATTCACTTCAAATAATAAACTCATAAAATATGTATTATTAATTTTTTTTTTATACTTTCCTTACATGTTAAGTAATAAATACAATTATATGAAATAAAGAGTTTATACCAATAAGTTTTGGCTCAAGTAATATCTTCTATTTTTCTTGTAATAGGCTCGAATTTGAGTTTCAGTGTAAGTAAAAAAAAAAAAAAAAAAAGAGTTTATCCTTACTTGAATTAAATATCTTTTGCTTTGATACTATGTTAAAAAATACAAAATATATATTATGAAATAACATATTATTAATTATTTGTGTCTTCACATGCGCGTAGGAAATCATAATTACCATCATGCTGGAAACCAAAATTTGGCCGTCGGAGATCTCAAGACCGAAGTTGTTGGAAATAATTCATACGATGATGGAATTGGAGGGTTTTCACCTTTAGATTTACCAATGAAATGAAAGTAAATGTACCAAATACTCTTAATCGAGAGAAAATTTGGGGTAATTTTTCACTCTCTTTTCCCTTTTTAACTCCAAACATGAGTTATATAAAAAATATTATGTATCAAAATCAAATTAATTATTAATTTGATTTTAAAAATATTTGATTTTTTTTATTTCTATATTTGTAATAATTTATTTTCTATATAAATCCAATATATTATAATATTTCATTAAAGAAACAAAATATTAAAATTTTATATTATTATTATTGTTTCATCAGGGTAACTACTCACATGTCTACACGGGCAATCAGAAGATCTCGTCTGTTCCAGAAAAAGCCTTTTTTTTATATAAAAAGATGTAACCAAATAGAATCAAATCAGGAAAAAAAAAAGATGGAAGTGAGAAAACTTTACTGCTTAAACTGTTCTTAAAAAACAAAAAAGCTATTTTTTAGGATTACAAAAACACATCTTCAATCACATCCCTATATATATACATATCGTCTCTTTCAAAATCAAGTAATTTTTATTAAACCACGTCGAATTTGAAAAATGTCAAAAAATATCATATATTTTAAGAATATTTAAAAAATATTATATATCAAAATTAAATCAATTATTGATGTAATTTTAAAAATATTTCATTTTCATTATTTTTATTTTTATAATATTTATTTTCATATTTAGAATTTCTATATAAATTCAACATATTATAATATTTTATTAAAATAATGTAACATAAGAGTTTTCATATTATTATTATCGTTTCCCATCTATAATATAGTATCAAAATAATGTTCAAATTTATTTTTAATAATCAGATAAATTAAATGACATTTGGATTAAATTGATCAAATGCTTACATGATAGTACATATATGCATATTTTGAGTAATTCATAATAATTTGAATCGATTCTGATTTTATTAATTGATTAAAATATGTATACATAAATTGTCATGTGAGTATTTAATCTATTTATTCTAAAATTTATTTAGTCCATTTAATATTGTCTAAAAAATTTTATTCATTAAATGCTTTTACAAAGGATAATAATATTTTTAACTCATTTCTCCTCTTCTCGCACGTAATGGTCTTCAAAAATTCTAACATAATGTAAAGGATTTTGTCAAAGTTTAGACCGAAGTTCCCCGTGAGAAGCGGTAGCCTTGAATAAATGGAGTTCTTTCTTAATAATTTGTGTCATAACTTGTCATACTACACCCATATGTATTTTGCTTTAGCTATATATTGAATAATGTGGTTAATGAATGCACCTATACCTATCATGGGTCAGTTTTATTCAATTTTAGAAAAAGTCAGATCACGTTTAATCGTCCACAAAGAAACTATGGTTCCTGTACGAGGCAAAAGGGGACAAGATGTAAGACTTGCAGCACTCCAATCTATCCGCCATACAAGTGCCAGAACTATGCTAAAGGGAGGGTTGATTTGAGGAAAGCTCCTTCCCAGTATCTCTTGTAAATATTGGTTTATTCAAATTATTGACAAAATTGTAGAAATCACTGTCTTCGTCTTTGACGCATAATGAGGCCCTTTTTATTTCAATTTGACGATTTTACATAAACATTGTGCATATTTTGAGTTTGTATTCATGGTAAACGTACGTTGGAAATCATAACACAAGCAGCAGTTTGCATATTTCGTGACACCAAAATTGGCGTATACGGAAGCCCATCATCTGAGGCACAGAAACCTCACTAACATGCTTTATGGACATTTGGTCTAGCATATGATTAATTTACGGAGTTGAAGGTATGTTATATAATTTCAAATGGAATGTGGTGATTGTATAATATATGTTACGATCATCGTATATTTTATGTTGACAATGAGAAAAGTTCTTTAATAAATAAAACATCAAAAGTTTGACGGGGGTGTCATAATGCATTATTTTAGGAGGGGTATTACTCAAGCACTATCAAAATATAGTAACTCAAAAACCTCTGAAATTTCACTATGGGCACAAACAGAATAATTTCATAATAGATAGAGATTATGCACCCAAAAAAAAAAAATATAATATTGGTTAATTTAACGTGGTGTCCCTTTTAAGGAACAGAATTTGGTAATTTAATGCTATTTTGCATTATTATATATCACCGATGACAAAGCTTAATCTATATTAATAATAATCAATCACTGCAAAAGAATCATTGTTTAGTCATGGAATATAAAGAAAATTCTTTACAAAAAAGATTAGCGATGAAAAAATCCATAGTTAATGTGGCAGCGCAAATGTGTGTGAATAATTTGTGGCAAAGTTCATCACAAATTAGTGAAGAATTTAGTGATAAATATCGATTTTTTTGCTACAAATTTAGTAAGGAATATTTTACAATGAATTTAGTAATAGATTTTTTTGTCACGAATTTAATGATGAATTTTTTATCATGAATTTAATGATGAATTTTTTGCCATAATTTAACTATGAATTTTTTACCATAAATTTAGTGTCGAATTTTTTTATGATTTAAAAACAATTGGATTGTTGAATTTAATCAACAAGATTCACAGTAAATCATCTGACCTTAAACTATATCCATACAAAATCTTTATCCACACATCCGATCTTAAAACTAAATTTAATTATTGTTTTAAACCATAAAAAAAGAAAAATACATCAATATAAATAAATATTTATCAACAAAAGTCAAAATTATGAAAACAAAAAAAAATTAAAATACATAAATATCCGCAGTCCAAGAATCTTCAAATCCAGAATAGACATCAAGTCAACAAACATATATCAATAAATCAAACTTTCATCAATAATCTAATCATCATCGTGCTGTTCATCATCTCGAGGGTTCACTATCCTTTCCAACTTCCAATCTCGCTGCCATCCAAGTGCCACAAATAAATACTCCTGTCAGTTACTCCACTACACGTCATACTATTCCCTACAAGAATGAGATGCTCATTAAGTATGCCTTTTGCAACCATTGTCAAAGATATTGATAATCACTGCAATAACAATTAAATTATAATTGTTAGTAACTCAAATAAATCATGATAAATAGATTAAAATCAGAGATAACATCAATAAAGTCACATAACATTCTAATAACATTAAGAAGATGCAAATGGTGTAAGAATCTAAATATATATATATATATATATATATATATATCAATCACGGATTCATTGCAAAAATTGAATTACTTGAACCACAAATTTGCGGGATACTAATGATTAAGCAAGAAGTATGCAACGGGACATGTAGGGCCACAAGCTTAGGATATAGGAATAGCCTCTAATAAACAAACAAGTGTCATGCCTCTGATAAACACTTCTTAAAAATAAACTGATTTTTCATAGATATTTTATATTTAAACAAGTGTCATGCCTCTAATAAACAAATAAGCTTAGGATATTTTATATTTATTAGGAGATCATAGTTCTTTTCTTAAATAATAATATGTTATGCAGTTCTTGAATCAAGATACAACATGAGCAGCAAGGGAAAGTTCAAACGTTTTCTATACCAGTCGGTTGCATTCCTATTTTGTCCGATTGAAATTTTGCAGGACTACAAAATTTCCATCTCCCTGAACATACGGTGTGATTCATTTTTGCAGGACTATGGAATTTCCATCTCATTGAATGGACTTCCATTTTTAGTTGATAAGGTGGAGAAAGTAATGTTGGAAAAAATAGTTTTATACAAAATCATACCAAATACCATATTAAATCATTAAATCATCAAAATTTAAAAAATAACTTAATAAACTGAAACCAAAATCCAAATCGGATAGAAGTATACATGATTTCATTGCCAGAAACTGAATAGCATGAAATCTTGATTTGACTTTCGTCTGGACTGAATCCTATATACGGTCTTTCAGATCATATATATCATCACAAATTCTTTCTATATGATGAGAGTATTAGGAAGAAGAGTGATGCATTGATTCGGGGACCATAACCCTATTTATAGTTGTAGGGTAATTTTTATCTTCCAAATCACCCTTAAATATTCTCTATTTAACCCGTTATAAATAGTAAATGTCCATTGGTACTTACATATTAATTTGTTTCCATATCATTTGAGATACTTAAATCCAATTATTGAATTTTTCAAATTTACCAGTTCACTTTCATATGGGCTTAATTTATGGGTTTGACAGTATGCAATACATAATTATTGTAATATATAAACCCAATGTTGAATTAATGATCCAACAATCTTCCACTTGGGTTATATAAAACTTTATAATTATATACTTGCGAAACAACCGAATGAACTCAACTTTTCTGTCAAAACTAAAATGTATCTACAACCAATCTCGTGCATCAATCATATCAACCTAGAATTAAAGCGGCTTCTGTTACATTTCTTTCGTAACTCAACCCTCAATGGTCACGTAAATTGATATAATCGAATGACATGGATTATGAAATGGATGTGTAGCACAGAAGTGTCATACAATGTGATTTTTAATATGTCTACTTCCAATTGATCCCTTTAATAAGATCAACTATGCTCAATATCAGAGTCTGATCTAAAACTGAATCTTTATTTTCGCGAAAAATAACCTCAAAATATTTTAAACTGAAATAACCGAAAATCTATATATTAGATGAACATCTAAAATCACAAACTCCCACTGAAACTGAATATCTTGAAATTATATGACACTCATACGAGGAGCATGCACATGAATCTTTTTGGATAACAATCCCTTAATAAATGTATCCGTAATTTTGGAGTTCATATCAATATATTCTATAGACAACTGTCCACTCTGAATCATTTTCTGGAATATAAGACTGTTGAATTACATCACACAATAATCTAAGTGGTCTATTAATACCATCTGTGATAAAGTTTCATAGTCATATTCCGTAATTGGATGCCTCATATCATACTATCAATTCTGTTGCCATAATGGAAGAGGCTATATAAAACTTTAAACACACTTCCAAAACTGGCTCTTCTTACTAGCATATTGTTATCTTTATGCTGACTTGACATCCCATAAAATTGGAGTTAGTATATCAAATGATTTCAAATTAATCTGACTTATGATATGTGAGCATATGTCTTTTTGCTCTCTGTAAGTATTACAAAAAACCTATTTGGTTACTTTCCAATACTCTATTTTTGATTTCCTTAAATTTTTGCCCAACATTTTCGTAATATACGCAATATCCAAATGCATACAGATCAAAACAAGGAATCTTTTATATTTTTCTATATTTAAGGTTATTCTTGAGACATTGGTAGAGACTAAAATTGTCTTCCTTACCATAGGGGCATTTCCTGAGTACTTGCTCCTACAGAACTTGTGATATCCATAATTATCAATCAAATTTTATCTCATAACCTAAAAACCTAATGAGATAAAGATCTGATAAAATTTGTAATATCACTGTCGGGATGTCTGAATTTTATTTCTCCTAGAGGTAGTTGAGTTTGTTCTTTCGAATGGAAGGTTCCCTAACATTGTCTATAACCATATTTCCCCCACAAACTCAACATTCTCAAAGAACTGAACATAAAATTAATACCCCTTAAATCTTTTCAAATTTCGCTACTAATCAACTAACAATCCTAATGTCCAATTTTATTTTATTAGATCTAATAGACCTAATTTTAGTTGGACAATCCCAATCATGTAGATACTTTATACTATGACGTATACTGGTTCAAAGTTCTTATTAGGTTTCAGTAGTTGTCTTAGTGGAAAACTCTGTTCAGGATGTATGCTGCAATCTCTATTAAGCCATATCATGAATAATTGTCTATGAACGTGATAAAATATCTTTGACCACTCCAAGAACCAAAAGCAATGGTCTATAGATATCTGTATGCATCAGTTCTAAGACGTCTGAGATTCTATTGGCTTCAATCTCCCTTTATTGGTTTGTTTTCACTTTATAATCTACACAGACACCGAAATCTGTGAAATTTTTTTCTGACACAAGTCTCTCTATTCTCCGTTTGGAGATATTACCCAATTTTTTGTGCCAAAATGGAAAGAAATTCTTACTAATTAACTTAAACTGTATATTTCGAGTACTATATTGTATGGATTTAAATGAACTAATAGTATCAACCTAACATAGATTATCAAATCCTAATAGAAAGTCGGAACCAAACTATTTGGACTTAAGAAACTAACGTTTCCATTTCTGAAAAAACAGGTAAAATCTGATCTGTCTAACAAAAATGGAAATCAAATTCCATCTAAATGATGAAATAACAAAAGTTTCAATAAGAACCAAATATAAATCAATTTTCAATGATAATTTAAACTTTTTTATCACTACAATTGAAACTTTATTGTCACGTCTATATATATGTATCTTTCACTATCAATTGACGATTTACAATTTAGAAAATCTTGCATATACACACTGATATGAATAATCGCAGCGGAATCCGACCACCGAGTGTGTCCTGATACTGAAATTAAGTTAACCTCAGAACAAACCAAACTAAGGAATACCCCTTTCCTATCACTTCAAACATGATAGTTGGTATATTATCATTTTCTTGTACCCTTAGCACCACAGAAGAAGCAACCATTCTTTCCCAATTTAATTGGTATCTTTTGTTACTTCTTTTGTGATGCTATACCTGGAGCATCTTTATCATGTTTTTTTTTTCTTTTCTTTCTTTCTGTTTTTAATGGTCAAAAGTTCTTAACTATTATACCTTATAGAGATATGATTTGTCAAGAGTGTACCAGTAATCATTTTAGTCTTGACAGATCATTTCTTAATGTCCGTAAGAAAAGATTTAATCATCATAATTGATTTATATGTAGTGTCTCTAAATGTTTTTGGAATGACCCACTTTAAACACATGCGATTCAATATCTCTCATCTTTCTTTCTCTCTCTTTTCAGAGGTACTCTTATCTATAAGTGGTGGGAAGAATTATTTTTTAACGCAAGATTTAAATCCAAACTTGAAATTCGAACCATTCAATTTTAAAATCAATCTGAATTGGGCGTTAATGTTAGTGAGAATAATATTAACTGTCAAACAGAGAATAATAATCTATATATACTCACATGGAACTTTAAAAAAAAAACCAAATAAATTCAAATATGTATAATCCCCATCACAAGATACCATTTACTCCATTAACATTTCATTTTTTGACAAAATAGTTAACTTGTAAGTGGTATCTTGGTGTAGTAATCAAATGCTAATAATAAGAACATATCAACCAATTACCTTCATTTGGACTAATAAATTGGTCATATGTAAAACCGAAGAATTGTCACGTATTTATTACCATAAGGTGTACATGCAACTCCGTCAAATACTGATCTTCCTTTGGGCCGAGCAATATTCACATGAGTTTTATGCACACAACCGTTTTACATTTTTAAACAAATTAATTTCCACAAGAAAAGTCACTTTGGCGATATGTTGTTTCAATTAATATATCTTAAGATATATACAAAACCATAGGTGTAGTAATCAAACGTTAACAATAAAAGCATGTCAATTAATTATCTTCCTTTGGGTCGATGAATTGATCACATGTGAAACTGAATAATTGTCACGCATTTATTACCACATGGTGTATCTGCAATTCTATCAAGTACGGACCTTCCTTTGAGCCGATCGGTACTCACATGAATTATATGCACAACTTTTTATATTCCAAAATAAATTAATTTTCACAACAGATGTCACTTTAGTGATATATTGTTTTAATTAATTCATTTCGAAATATATACGAAACCATACTCATATTTGAATCATATCTGTAATTGAAAAAATTTCAATTTCATCATGATAGACTCAATTTCTTGAAAATTAGATTATTTAAAGTCCAATTTTATCAACTTTAAATGGGGTCTATAAAAACTCAATTTTACCAAATCTATCTCTTTTATATTACTTTTTCGTCTCTATATTTTCGTTGTCGGCATAAAATCAAAATCTCCACCTTTTATCGACAATTGATCCAAAATTTAGTCAATCTCCGTTCTGTAGTATAGGGCACTAAGAAAGTTCTCAGGTAGGTGGTGAGTTCATTTGGAACCACTTAAGAACCAGCCAACTTTAGACTTAACCTCGTCTTGTTGATAGAACTTTCCTAGACATATCATGTCATCGCATACTAAAAGAATGACCAATTTTGAATATAAAAGAGAAATTGTAAAATGATAAAAAAAAGAAAAATGAGTTTAATTGAATCCAATGAGTTCCAATACCTTTATAACCAGGGTTGGGTCTGTTTGGGATTAAAAATGGTCCATATCCCTTTTTTTTAAAAAAAAAAAAATATTGATAATTTTATGATGTGGATTTGCAATAAAAGAAAAGTTTTATTTTCTGAAATTGGAAAGTCAACCCTTAAAAAAAAAAGAATTGAAATTTGAAAATTTTCCCTTTTTATTTTTCAAAATTAGAAATTTTTTTAATTGCAATTTCTTTTCTGAAATTAGGATGTCATTCTTTAAAAATGAAATTCAAATCTGAAAATTTTACTTTTTTTTTTGTTTCCCAAAACAAAAGTTTCCTTAATTTTCTTTTTATTGAAAAACATTATTCTAAAATTGGGAAGTTAACTCTTAAAAAAAAGGAAAAGTTAAAATCCGAAATTTTCCTTTTTCTTTTTATTTTCCAAATTCTAAAATTTTCATTAAAAAAACTAAATTTCACAATATTCTTTAATAGTGGAAGTTACCCAAAAAATACTTTAATCCGAAAATTTCTTAAAAGAAATCAAATTTCAAACAAATCTTTAAAACCAAAATTTTTTCCAAAAATATATCATGGAAAAAATAAGATCCAAAATATTTCTTTTCAATGAGAAAAGATGTCAATTTTATTATTTGTCATAAAAAAAGATTTACACTTATTTTTTTTTTTTTTGGAAATCTTAAAGATTCATTCAAAAAAAAAAATGTCAACTTTTACAAGTATATATATATATATATATACATATATATATATATATACATATATATATATATACATATATATACATATATATATATACATATATATACATATATATATATATATTATTTTCTCACATTGTCAACTTTCATAAAAAATACCCAAAAAAGAAGGAAAGAAAATATTCCAAAATATCATAAGTTTTAAATTTTTTGAAAGCTTTCTATCTTCTTCTCTTTTACCCAAATATATATATATATATATATATATATATTTAAACACTGAATGTCGATTTTAATAAAATATTTAATGTCGATTTTGATAAAACAAAACTTCCCAATTTTTTTTTGATACACTGGATGTCGACTTTTAATAAAAAACTGAAAGTCGATTTTAATAAAAAGTTTTCATAATTTTTTCTTTTATTGAAATCCACAAAAAAATCCTGAATATATATATATATATATATATATATATATATATATTTGTCGAAAACCAAAATATCCATAAAATTTTTTTCATACATATTTTACAAAAAATTCATAAAGTACTAAAATTATATTAAATATTAAAATATACAGAAAAATCCCTATGATTCAAACACGAGAGGTTCTAATACCACTTGTTGGGAAAAATAACTTTATACAAAACCATGCCAAATATAGTGTTAAATCATCGAAATTTAAAAAAAAAAACTTAATAAACTGAAACCGAAATCCAAATCGGATAGAAGTGTACCTAATTTTATTGCCGGAAACTGAATAACATGAAATCTTGATTCGACTTTCGTCTAGACAAAATCTTAGGTACGGTCATTCAGATCATATGTATCCTTACAAATTCTCTCTATATGATGGGGGTATTAGGGAGAAGAGTGATGTATTGACCCGGAGACCATAACCCTATTTATAGTTGTAGGATGACTTTTATCTTCTAAATCTGTTTATTTAGTTTTTGACAGTTGTCTTTAAATCACTCTTAGACATTCCCTATTTAACCCATCTTAAATAGTAAATGTCCATTGGTATCTATATATTAATTTGTTTCCATATCTTTTGAGATATTTAAACCAAACTATAGAATTTTTCAAATTTACCAGATCACTTTCATATAGGCTTAACTTATGGGTTTGACAGTATGCAATACATAATTATTTTAATATATAAATCCAATATTAGATTAATGATCCAACATGTAAGCTTAACTCGGTTGAGAATGGTAAAGCATGGAAAGGTTATGACATTCTCATCTTCAATACTTGGCACTAGAGGTTTCACAAAGTCGGCAATTAAAAGTAAGACATTAGTTAAATAACAAAATATAAAAAGCCTAAGTGATTGAATCCATGCTTAAAATCGTCCATAGTTGAAATTTTGTGAAATCTTGAGTGTGCTTTAATGACAATTTTTTCTATGGCTGATCTGTAATCATGAAAGTTTGTATACATGTTCCTTGCATGCTTGTGAACCTCCTTGCAAAGTTTTATGGAAAAATTCATCCTATACATTGTCAAATTTGATTTTGAAGGCATTGTGAGTAGGTGTCTTCGTCAGATTTCTGCGACCTTCTTGAATCTTTCTGTGATGAACTATTTGCATGTTCATATAGTACTCCATAGGAGCTTTCCAATAATATATTGCATACCTAAAATGGATTCACAGATTGGGAGAAAATCAAACCCAAAGTAGGCATGGTTTTGCCTGGGTTCTGCTTTCTTTTTCAAATTCGAGTCAATGAACGTTAATTTCAAATGGAGAATGAAGCCACGCGCCATACAACCATGAATAATAAAAAAGAAAGGCCTCTGGTTAGGCTCGAACTTGGTAAGCAAAGAGGGTCTAAGGGGCCTTTACCACTGGACCACAGCTCGTGGCTGTGTTTTAAAGTCGTTTGATTTCATATTAATGCATGTCTAGTTGCATGTTTGTTTGGCAAATATATTTGCATGTAGACTCCAACCCGGTATGTAATGAAATACTAAATGATTACGACCACCGGACCACAATGGTGGTGTTGGCCATTATTAATGGTTTTTGAAATTTGTGTCATATCAATATTCATGTTTTTAGATTAAAAATATAAAATTAATTAGACGAAAATTCAAAAAAAAATGTGTTTTTTCCTGTGAATTATTTATCTGCATAAATATTAATGGATGTGTAAGTGCATGTTTGCTGTACATGCTTGAAAAATATGAGATGTATGCATTTTATACCACATTTAGGAGATCTTTATCCAAGTGGGAGCATGAAATCGTTGAGTTGAGACTCCCAACCCTAGAATTTAGTACATATATATTAAGATAAATTTACTTAGACATCTTAGTCTTCGAGAGATGATTGAGAGTTATGCGAACTTTTGATCTTATGTTATCTATATCTAGCAAATACTATTTCAATGATATATTGCAGTTAACGTATTCCAATGCTAATAATAATTTGTGCTAATATCTATATATTTTAAAGAGAAAAATGATTATTGCAACAAAGAATATAGTGGCCGAATTAAATAAGAGCGAGAAACTAAACGTTGATAATTTTGATATTTGGTATCGAAAAGTTCAGTACATTCTTAAAGAGCATAAATATTTAAAAACTCTACATCATACTATAAAGGAGCTAGATCGGTGATACTCCTCAATTTCATAAAGATCAAGAGGCATATAGGACTTGGAAAAAGAAAAACAGTTACGCTCACATTACATTGCTGACCTATATACAAAATGATCTAATGGTTGAGTTTGAGATATGCCAAACTGTACATGAGATGTAGAATGTTTTGAAGGCAAAGTTTGGAGAAATTTCATTAACTAAGCTGAGTCAGCTTATAATCAAGTTAAGACTTGTGTAAAAAAAAAAAAAACAATATCACTTGATGAAATAGCATTTGAGAGAGATGTGAAATATGATTAATGAGTTGAAGTCAGTTGGATATATATTGCTGGATGAGCAACGGATACAAGCTATTATTAGATCGATTCCCCATAGTTAGGAGCTGATAAAAATGAATATGACTCACAATCCTACTATTAAAATATTTGAAAATGTTATGAGTAATATTGATTTGGAAGATGAGTGCCTGGAAGCAACTAGATTTTCTAGACAGACTTATGTTATTGAGTCCAACTCAAACAGGGTTTTTGACTCCAAACGTGGAAAGAACATGAGGTTTTTCAAGAAAAACATTCTAAATTTTAAGAAAATCCAAACTGATCATCACTAGAGAAGTAAGCGTGGTGGTAGAAAAAAGAAATATAAGAGCACTCAAATATGTTATAATTGTGGTAAATTGGACCACTATACTCGTGAGTGCACTGAGCATAGAAAGATATTGTTTGAACATTTTTCATGTGAAATTTGTGTTTTTAGCACTATTATACTAGTGGAATCAAATCCTTTTTGGACTATTGACTCAGAAGTAACGGACCATATAACTAGAGACAGGGGATCATTTGTTGAATATCATTGAATCGCGGCTTATTCAAAATGGATATATATGGGAAACAATACCATGGTTGTTGTAGAAGGCATCGACATTTGTAAATTGTTCTTTAAAGGTGGTCAACCTTGTTCCTACATGATGTTTTGTATGTACCGAATATTTGACATAATCTTGTGTCAGTTACTATCCTCATACATTTGGGTTTTAACTTGACCTTTCATAATGATGTTGTATATATATTTATCTTGGCACTAAATATATTGGTTTAGTACACCTTGTGGATGATTTTCTTGTACTAAATGTAGCATATGATAATGAAAATCATGATGGTTGCTTTTCTTTGATTACATCAACTGATGACCATAATGTGGATGTAAATGTATGACATGTTAGATTGGGTCATATTAGACAAGAAAAAATACACAAGCAAGCCAAAAAGAGACTTTTGGGCAGAGTCTCAAATGTAAACTTATCAATATGTGAGCATTGTCTAACAAAAAAAAAAAAAAAAAGCAACAAGAAAACCATTTGATAAGGGAATTAGAGCAGACCTCCCATTGCAATTGATCCATTCTGATATATGTGATTCAATGAAGGTGAGAGTAAGGCATAGAACATCCTATTTCATCACTTTCAATGATAATTTTAGTTGTTTTGGTCATATTTATTTGATCTTCCATAAGTTAAAAGTACTGGATTACTTTAGACTATATTTGAGATTGATTGAAAATCAATTAAACAAAACGATTAAAACAATAAGGACAGATCATGAACGTGAATATCTATCATATCAATTCAATGAACTATGTGATGAAAATAGGATAATTAGACAGTTCACTATTCTTGATATTCCACAACAAAATGGTGTTGCAGAAATGAGATTAGACATGGTTAGATCAATGACAGCGCAAGCAAATTTACAAATCTCCCATTAGTAAGATGCTTTACTGACTGGTGCCTATATAACCATGTGCCCTCTAAATCAATTATTTCAACTCCCTATAAAATTTAGATAGGTTGAAAGCCTAATCTAAGTGGTTTGCGGTCTTGGGATCAACAGTTTATATTTATGATTCAAATCATAAATATAGAAAATTGGGTCCAAGAGGAAAGAAGTATATATATTTTTTTAGATATTCTAAACATTCAAAAGGAAATGTATTCATTGAAGAACACGAGAATGGAAGTGTAACTAAGATAAAGTCAAAAGATGCCACATTTTTGGAAAATAAATTTTCTTCGAGAGGCGAAATTGATAAGGATCTAACTTTATATGAAATGTGAGATCCTAATGGTATTGATGTTCCAAGTGATTCAATAGCGAGAAATGATGAGATGGTTTATTCTCTTGAATTTAGTGGAAGTGAAATTCCATCAAATGGTTTAATTTCACGGGAAATTCAGTTATGGAAAAGCACTCATAAAAGTGTTCCTCGTCGTCAATTTAAAATTGCAAGGAAAGTTTTTATGATAGCTTCACTTGATGAAAGTGAGTCTAGAATATTTGAAGAATCTATTTTATCAATTAATAAGGTAAAATAGGAAAAAGTAATGAAAGAGGAAATGGATTCTATGAAATCAAATCAGGTCTGGAACTTGATTGATTTACTTTCAGGGCGTAAGGCTATTGGGAATAAATAGATTCTCAAAATCAAATGTAAGAAGATGGATCTGTTGAAATATTCAAGGCACGTTTGGTTGATAAGAGCTACACCCAAGAGTAAAGTATAGATTATAAAGAGATCTTTTCGCCTGTTATAAGGTTTAAATCTACATGGAATAGCCCATAGGTTTCATTATTAAATACTAGGAGCACAAAGTTTGCACACTTCAAAAAGCAATCTATAGTCTTAAACAATCATCAAGACAATGATATTTAAAATTTTATCAATCCATAGTTACATATGGGTTTACAATGATTAAAGAGGACCATTGTGTTTATATAAAACTATTAAAAGATAACTTTGTGATATTGTCACTTTATGTGGATAATATTTTATTGGTTGGGAATAACTTGGATGTTATCATTACCATTAAAGAGTGGTTATCTTCAAATTTTGAAATGAATGATATGGGTGAAACAATTTACATTCTTGATGTAAAAATCCAAAGAAATTGTTCAGATAAATTTCTTGCTTTGTTGCAAGAACCTTATATTTTGAAAATTTTGAAACGATTTCATATGTTGGATTGCAAATCTATTGATACACCAATTGTGAAAAGTGAAACCCATAGTAGAGAAATGTGTCCTAAAACTCTACAAGATTTTGAAAGAGTTCCATATGCAAGTACCATAGGGAGCTTAATGTGTGCCGTGATGTGCGCTCGTCCTAATATTTGAATTATCAAATAGATGTCACTCAAATCCTGGAGACGAGCGATAAAGAGGATATTTAGATATCTAAATGGTATAACTAATTATACTCTATGCTATCAGGGTAGTAATCTACATTTGGTAGGTTATAGTAATACAGATTTGAGTGATGACCTAAATGAAAGAAAATCCATATCTGGATATATGTTTTTACTAAATAATGACGTCATATCTTGAAGTAGCAAGAAATGAATTGTATAGCATTGTCCACTATAGAAGTTGAATTTGTTGTATGTATAGCAGCTATTCAGGAGACTATTTAGTTTAAAAGATTTTTTAAAAATCTGTGAATTGTTACCAATATCTCAATGCCTGTAAGGATCAAACAAAGGATCCAAAGTATCATGGCAGGATGAAACATATAGACATGAAATATCATTTTGTCATAGATATTATAGCACAAAAGGAAGTGATTTTACAACATATATCTACGCATAAGATAATTGCGGACCCTCTTACTAAGCTGATCCTTGGAGATGTCTTTTTATATCATGTTAAGATTCTGGGATTGCATAGATTGTAAAAAAATGTTGTAAATATTGAGATACTGATGTAAATATTCCATATTTATATGAGAAAGTATGTAATGATTGTTATTTACATCTAATCTGTTTTTATTACTAATGAGTACGTCGCGAAGTATTAGGTCGACTCTCTCATACCAGTGTTCGTCTCAAGCACTGTGAGAGCGTGCTGAGATGAGTCTTATTTATACTTTTGATTTGTGAGCTATTGAATAATGCTAGTGAAGTTAAAATGGATGTAATGCTAGAAAAGTCGCCTTGATATGAGTCAAGATGAGGTCTGACTGACAGACCGGACATGATAGCCCACAATCATGTAAACTTGGTTAAAAGCCAGATATAAGGTTTTAATCAGGCATTTTGGATAATGGGCTATTGAAATCTCGAACTAAGCGCTTATATAATAACGTTTGAGTTAAGATTCGTATGGTGGTTTTATTATAAGATGAAAAGACATACGCTCTTGTATAAGGAGTACAGAGAGTTTATGACCATAGCATGTGTTTCATACCACATGTGGTAGAAATGACTAACAAAGGAAAGTGAGTAAGTTTTATTATTTATGAAAATCTTTACCTCCTCACTCTATGAGTTCCTTCAAATGGTGCCTTATGTGATTTTCAAGGTGATGAACAGATGTTTGCTACTTTGACATGTTTTTTATGATCATGTTTGATTCGATCTTTTGAGACATACTGGGAAAACAGTTTGTTTATCATTAAGTAACATATGAGCAGAAATGAAAGTTATTTTGATTACACCCTTCAAATGTATTCACTGGTCGATCAATTATATTTCCTTTTGGGAGTTGAGACATAATTGTAAATGCATGATAAAATGTTACCATCAATTATGACCTTTGAGAGATTGGGCATACTTTGATGGTATAACAAAATGAGTTTGGGGCACAACAAGACGCAAAGATATTTTGTACATTTTTTTTTTTTTTTTTGGGTTGTAGCCACTATATTGTCCCTAACAGATGCATAGCTTGGGCTTCCAAGTATAGATGGTGTGCTCATAGGTCACATGACCCATTTTCTTGTATGAAAATGATGATTTCATGGAGTTTACTCTCAAGAAAGCTTGGATGGGTTCATCTCATCAAGTGCAAGAGGGAGACGTTTGGAAGCCATAGATGGGTGCCCATGATGGGTTGACCCGGAATCCGATCCACTTCATATCTCCACCGCCTGGTACAGGAAAGCTTTCTTGATAAGCCTCTTCAAGTGATGTGATTGAATTGAAAAAGGAAGAGAATAAGAGGCAAAGTGAAACACGAAAGAGAAAAGAAAGAAAACTGAGGCCAGAGTGAAACTATAAATAGAGGCTCTAAGTTTTTGTTTTCGGGTGTGAAAAAAAAAACAGCTTCTATGTTCACTTCAAAAAGCTCACCGGAAGGAAATCATCATCTAGGAACTTGGGTTGTGGCATGCGTGTGGTTTCCGACCTGTGATTCCATGCTTGACCAGAGCATGTGATTCAATCCTTCGAGCCAAACTCTGCTGTGCTATGTTAAGTATCAGACAAGAGGTAATCTACAGTTTTTTGAATGTCGTCTGCTTGATTGCATCATCCTACAAACCACATGGTCCAAGTGGGTCGACTCCAACATTGGCCCTACTGTCACCAAAGTCTACTATCAAGGCATTTCTCCAACTCATTACAAGTAAGTGTTTTCTCCACCCCACCCCCCTCATCTCTTTTAAAAATTCCTTTCCTCTTGATGTGCAGAAAGAATGGGTAAAAAAAAAACAAAAAAATTAGACCCCTTAACACCAAGTTAGGATCATGTGAGGATTAAGACTAAAACAACTATAAGAGTAGTATTTTCTTAAGTTCAAGGTATTTGATGTGATCATGATTTCATTTTTCCTGTTCACAAGGGGCGAGGAAGGTGGAAAATCAAACTGCATGAACCAAACCAAACCATTACCAGGATCAAAATATCCAGGGGGTCCACTGCCAGGATCTGCGGTTGTGCTAGAGGCGCTGAGCAAGATGTTGAAGCCAGTGACGTTGCTAAACATGGCAGAGCTTTCTCAGCCGAGGGTAGATGGACACCCATCTACATATGGAGTGAACAGCAAAGGGAATGACTACAGACACTACAGCCATTAGTGTCTGTGGCCGGGCCATATCACAGCACATGTAGTATAAAACCATCAAGAAGAGATTTTAAACCATCAAAAAAGGAAAAGAATAAAAGGAAAAAAAAAAACCATCTTGAGAAGGAGAATTAAGAAGAGATTTTTCCCACTGTACTGAAAACAGCACATGTAGTAGGTAATGAATATTTAATCCAAGAGCATTATATTTACCTCTGGATGGCATTGGAAGGCAGTCACCGAATAATCATATGCTTGGACGGTAGAGACATAAACCTGATGGCAATTCGTTAATAAATGTAGGCAAAATTTTAGGGTAAAAGAAAAGTATTAATTGAAGCAGACATATCATAATAAAAGAGTTTACTATCACCTTGACATCTTCATCTATGCTGGTTGTCAAGAATTTAAAAAACCTTGAGAGATTCGAGTTCTGTTGAAGCCTTTCTAGATTTATACCATACTGGTGCACTAATAGTCAACTTTATCATTCTATGTTTAGGGCAAATTATTATGTTATTGAGCTTAACTTACAAGGTTGTAGATTCCATGCAGGCAGGTAAAATTGTTTTTCATTTTGAACAATATGTGATAAAATGCCGTAAAACACTTTTAAAATCAAATTGCACCAAGATTTTCAAATTCATGGGAAGCTCTACGTCAATGAAAAGCCAGAGAGCAATAAACATCAGCATGTTCAAGAGCATAGACAAAGGGGTTATGAACCTTCTTACATTAAGTCTGTCAAGTGGTACCATGTTATTTTTAAAAATGCTTTTCAACATTACCCAATTGAATAATACGCCACTTCACATCGCCAATTTTCAGGATTTCCTCCTACCATTCAACAGTCCATTGAATTGTGACCAGAATAATATAAGCAAGGAGAAACTATTTCAAATTTCCAAGCATTTTCCCTTTTCATCTCCAATTGGGTCTCTAATTTTTCCCTTTTGTTCTCAAATTTATGTTTCAACTAAGCAATAAACAAAACCCTAGAAATCAATTCAAAAATTTCAAAAGAGAGTTAAGAGCAGAGAACGAACCAAACCAAGCTGTGATCATCTAAGCTTCTCTTTCGTGCCACTCTTCTGCGTTGCCTCCTTAATTTTCTCAATGTACCCTTCAATGGGCGGCATGAGTGTTGCCATAAACCTATTCACCGGAAATGGCTTCAAATTCGGAACCAATGCCGCCTCCTTCAATCCTTCAGGCAATGCCTCAATGGCCTCCTTCTTCATCCTCAATAAATTTGACTCAGCAGCCTGTCTCGCCCTATGCCTCCTCATCAAAATCCTAGAATACTCCTTCACTAAACTCTTCCCACCCTCAACCGTTAACTCGTACTTCGGAATCTTCTCCACGTCCAATAGCCCTAACTAATCAAATCCAACCCAGGCATTCCCATTACTGTCGGCGATTTCAGTTCATCGAGGTCTTCTCACTTCTTGCTCTTCAACATTTCGATCTCTTGCTTTCTCTCTTTACTTATCAACCCTAGTTTTTCTCTGTCGGCTTCCCACTCTCGCTAAACCTAGCCCAAAGGTCTAAGGTCCATCTTCGATAGTCGAAGAGAGAGATCGTCCCCTTCACCGTTACCTAGTCATCTTCGACAGGATAAGAGAGCCAGAGAAAGAGAGATGGGTTTTGGAGGTGTTGAGACTTCAGATTGAAGGATTCGCCTGATGGTAACGGATTTTGATTTGTATCGATATCCATAGAGAGAGGGGATGCGTGACATTACTAAACAATTTTTTTAAAAGGAATTTAGTGATGGACAGTCTAGTCCATTTCTAAAATTTGAGATGAACTTTGCGACGGACACCATTCGATTTTACCGACAGACAAAGCATTCTTCGCTAAAATTAGCGACAAAAGCATTTCTTTACAAAAGCATTTCTTTCGCCGGTAAATAGCAACGAAAGATTTCATCCATCGCTAATAAAAAATTTTGTGAAGAAATTTATTTTTTTCACTTCTTATAATGAATTAATTATTTGTGATAAAATTAATAATAAAAAAATAATTTTCAAAATTTTACAACAAAATTAAAGACGAAAAAATAATCATCATGTAGTTCATTTGTAAAAGGAATTTGGTTTTTATATTTTCTGACTTGATTATTTAAACAAATTTATAACTTTTCTTAAAATTATGTTTGATAAAAATAAAATTAACTTTTCTAGAATTGTTCAATGCCTAATTTTCAAAAGATAAAAAATAGTTCTCAATAATTTCGTTAGAAATTTGTTGAATTATTTATCATCGAAAATTGTTAATTTGATGAGAATTGTATGATTTACTATAAATTTTACCCAACTTTATTACTCAGAAAGGGATAAAAAGCAAGACACGGTTAAAAATATTTAATAGGGAAGTGTCGAAAGAATTTAGTGATGAATTTTCAAATTAGCAACAAACTTAACAATGAAAAATTTTTTATTACTAATTAACAACGAATTTAACCACGATAAATTGAATTGATTGCTAAATTTTGTGACAAAAGATTTATTTGTAGTTAATTTGTGATGAATTTCACTATAAATATACTTTTCGTCACTAAATTTTGTGATGAAACATATGTTAATCACTAAATTTAGCGACAAACTGATAGTTTTATAGTCAACTTTGTCACAAAAATTTTTTCGTTGCTAATTAGTTACGGATTTAATCATCAAATTTTTTCATCACTAATTAGACATGAATTTGATCACAAAAATATTTTCGTGACTAATTAGTTATGAATTTATTCACAAATAGTCTATTTGTGACTAATTTTGCAATGAAAAATTTTTTATTGCTAATTTCATCACAAATGTTTTGCCCAAAAAAAATCATCACAAATGGCTACGAAAGACCTTTTCATCACTAATTTCATCATTAAATAGCAACTTATATTTTTTATCGCTAAATCCATATTTTTTTTTGTGAATGACAAAGTGATCATTTGGTAATCAATGACAAAGCTTAATCTATATCACTAAATGATCACTTTGTCATTGATTTCTCACTCTGTTGCGTCGTCGTCTTTTTACAATATTAATAATAATTGATAGCTACGAAACATGTTTTTTTCCTTCAGCTATTTTCTCAGAAAACTCTAGTGTCACCTTTTACGTAATTATAAAAAAGGATAATACATTTTTCTACAAATAATATTTATATTTCTTTTTTTTTTCCTTTTTGGGGATTCAAGAACCATTTTGCAAATGGGACATCGTATGGCACGAGAAAGTTGTTATGCCCATAAATATTTTACAATTAAAAAGTTTAAATTTTGAATTTGAATTTAATTAAAAATTGCTAGCAAAAGAATGTCCTTTAGAGTATAAATAAAATTTCAACATTTTGAAGGGATTATAATGCATTATTTAGCCAAAAAAAATAAAAATAAAAAAGGAATTTGAATTTAATTAAACAATTGCTCGCAAGAGGATGTGCGTAACCTCCTAAAACCGTTTGCCATAAAAGGAAGACTCAAAGTAATGGCAGATCTGGCCAAGTGATCTTGAGGGGGTCAAAATAAAACCAAAAGATTTTTGAAGAGTAGAAATAGAATTTTAAGTTTTTGAAGGGGTTATAATGAAAATTTACAAATAAGAATTATTGATGTCTTCACAGGTCATACACAAGGATTTTAGGCGGTTCATTTTGTTCGACGATCGAAATTCAATGAACAGAAAAGGAAATCTGTGGCTTCTGGCAAGACACCCCAAATCAAAGTCTCCTTGTCTCTCCACTTTTCTCGGAAAATAGATGGTGGGTGGGTGGCGGGCGCTTTGAACTTTATTTTGTGACAATGAAGTAAAGGACAGACGACAGAGACCCATACGTTGATCATTAATCCAACGTTAACTTTAAATGTAAAATCATTATTTAATATGTATTATCATTTAAATTAAATTCATATAAAAATAATTTATTAAATTTGATAATTTAATTTTAATGTATTTAATAAGATATAAAAATAAATAAATCTGTGTACGTCAATAAATATTTACTATTTATGTTGAGATAAACAAAAAATATCAAAAACTAACTTAAGAATGGTTGAAAAGTTAACATATTTTTGTGAATGTAATATAGTAATTAGTATAAACTAAACAAATAAATTCATTATGAATTTAGAAGATAAAAGTCATCCCTCAACTCTAAAAACCTTATGGTCCCATGTCAATGTATTGCTCTACCAGACCTAGGACGACTCTGTCCAGATCATAATCTTATTTAATTCAATTTCTTTTTTACTATGAAATCATGTATTTTTCAATTTGATCTAAATTTTTAATTTTGAAGATTAAGTTTCTAATAAATGGTGTAAGAGTTGTTTATGTTTGAATCATCAAAATTTTCTGCATATTTTGTAATTAAAATTTTATTAATATATATGATTATGGAATTGTGTGAATTTTTGTGAATATGTAGGACATGTGTTTTTATGTGGATATTTCATTTAAATAAAAAAATTCTAGGAAATTTTCATGTTAATATCATGTTTTTCTTTTTTTTCTTTTTTTTAAATCATAGAGAGAGGGAGGACTCCTCCCTCATTTTGTGAAACGGAACAAACAAGAAAAGGGGAACGATAAGATCTCCTCTAGAGATCCCGACAACGGGGCAAATTTTTTCGGTGTAGGAATAGGGGAGACGAAGAGTATTGTTGCCATTCTTTTATATTCTTTTAAAGAAAAAAAATTGATGTCCTTTTTTTTATTAAAAAAAGGAAAGCCTTTCAGATTTCAACAAAATAAAACACTAATTTCTTTTGGTCTCTCAATTTTTTTTTTTTTTTTTGAATTGCAAATCCACTCCAAAAAAAATCAATTTTCAAAAAAAGAGGCTTTATGGGCCATTTTTGGTCAAAACAGACCCAATTATGGGTGTAAAGATTTTTGAAATTTAGTGAACTCAATTGAACCTATTTTTCATCCTTCTTATTCTTAACTGTCTGTTTTGTGTTCAAGGTTGGTACTTTCTTTAGTATGGAATGGAAAGACGTGTTTAGAAAACTTCTATCTAAGAAAATAGTATTTAAACGAGCACAAACAACCTCCATTACTTATTTGGAAACTTACCTGGTGTTTTTACTATAGAATTAGGATTGGTTAAATCTTGGATCAATAGTTGACAAAAGATGAAGATTTTGATTTTATATCGACAACAAAAGTACTGGATGGAAAAAAAATGAATGAGGCAAATTCATTAAAATTAGGCTTTTATAAGCCCAATTCAAGGTTTGATAAGATTGGACTTTAAGATCCCAATTTTTAAGAAATTGAGACTATCATGATAAAATTAGAATTTTTTTCAATAGCGTATATGATTCAAATATGAGTATGGTTTTGTATATATCTCAAAATAAATTAATTAACGCAATATGTTGCCAAAATAATCTTTATGCTAGAAATTAATTTATTTTGAAATATAAAAGGTTATGTGTACGTAATTCATGTAAATACCGTTTAATCCAAAAGAAGGTCCGTATTTGAAAGATTTACATGTGCACCTTATGATAATAAATCTGTGACAATTTTTTGATTTTACATGTAACTAATTCATTGACCCAAATGAAAATAATTGGTTGATATGTTATTATTGTTAGCATTTGATTGTTATATCAAAATATCATTTATAAGTTTATTATTTTGTTCAAAAATAAAATATTAATAGAGTGTCAGTATCTTATTGTGGGAATTACTTATATTTGAAACTTGTTTTTTTAAAGTTTCATTTGAGCATCTATTGATTATTATTTTCCATTTGATAGTTAATACTATTTCCACGAACATCAATACCCAACTTAACTATATTCCCATATTGAATGCTTCAAACTTCAAATCACTGTGAGAGAATCTTCTAATTGTTCTCGGGTCATGGATCTAGATTTTGCGCTAAAGACCGACTCTCTTCTACCAGCTACAAATAAAAGTATCTTTGATGAAAAGAGAAATTGAAAGGTGAGAAAGATCGAACCGCATAAGTCACGTGATCATGAAGAAAGTCATCCCAGAAATTTTCAAGGACACCATATCTTATGCTATTGCAACGGCAAAACGCTTTTTAGCAGATATTGAGAAAAGGTTTGTCAAGAACGAAAAGGTCGAAATTATACACTCTTAGCAAACCTTGTCTCAATGAAATATAAAAGTCAAGACAATATCAGGAAGTATATCATTGAGATATCCTGTATTGCTTCAAAGTTAAGAGCATTCAAACTTGATCTCTCTGAGTAATTATTCATGCATTTGGTTTTAATATCTCTTTCAGGACATTTTAATCAGTTTAAGGTGAGCTACAAATTGTTCACGGGTTTGTCAATGTTAAGAAGCGGGTAACTATTCTTTGAGCACACCTTATTAAGATATGTAAAATCAATATATATTCTCCATTTGCTATTTGCTTTTTTGACCATGACTACGTTGGTCAGCCATATAGCATAAGTCACTTCCTTTATGAAGTTTGTGGCGAGAAGTTTTTGAACTTCCACTTGTATAGCTCGTTGGTGTTCCAATGCAAAGATTCGCTTCTTTTGTTTTACTAGCTTATGATTTGGATCCACCATCAATTTGTGAATAGTAACCATAGGGGAGATTCCTGACTTGTCCTTGGGGAACCACGCGAAGACATTTGAATGTTGATGAAGACAATAAGTTAGAGCATCATGAGAGTAGGAGGAAAATGAACCCTGATTTGAATAGTTTGACCGAGCACATTCATGAGAGGGATTGCAATTACCTCTTCGCCCGGCTCTGATTTAGCGACCTGCCCAATATCGTCTCTAAGCTTCATGGTGTCTATCAAGAAATTACCATTCTCTCCCTCGGCTGTTGGGAGAGTCAAAGGGTCTAGATCACAATCAAGTCGAGCTTGGTAATGCTTCTAAATTACCTATGCTGTGGCGGCCCAGGCCCAAGATGGCATTGTACATAGATGGGAGTTTGACTACATTAAAAGTGGTCATCATGGTGGTGTGATTAGGGGTTGTTCCCAAAACCATAGGGAGTTCGATGGCACCTTTTGGGAAAATCCACTAGTCGGAAAATCTCTTCATAGGGCCATTGTTGGGTTGTAGACATATGGATGTGAGTCCTATTCATTGGAAAGTGTCCCAGCAAAGAATATCGCAATCTATTCCCTGATCGATGAGACCCTCTTCACTAGATATTAACCTATTCTGGCAGTGATAATTAACAGATTGTCCCGACTAGGGTCATCCCCCACTTAATCTTCATCGTCAAAGCCAATATGAGGTCTCTTTCTTTTTGTCAGCATTGTTGATGAGGGACAAGGGATGAGGCGAAAACAGGGCATGAGGTTTGTTTGATAAAGAAGTCAGTCTATTTCTAACAGACTGCGCCAAATTGATGGTGTTGGGTTTGCTCCACGGGATCTACTCTGTTAACTTGATCATAGAACCAAGGTAGGTGAATAGTGTTCGAATCCTGATAGTGTACAAACCTACAAAAGCTGCTAAAGGGTGCTCCAGTACGGAGACTCCAATACTCAAGTTAGTAAAAGTAGTTTGAGAAGTAAAGAAACAAAGTAAGAGCCACAAGGTAGCCTTGTGTAATCTTTGTGTGATAGGTGTAGAGTATCTGAGAATGCACCTGACTTTTAACCTACGTGAAATATATACAACATACATGTAAGTCCCATGTGTGCACCTTGGAGTGTTGAGACCCAAATCGGTAGGTAAGTGGATATCTAAGAATCTTCTGAGGTTCTCGGGGCTGTTGTCAAAGTCCCCTAAGAGATCTAGGATTCTATCAACAAAGGAAATCCCCCTTACAGAGGAGGTTCCCGGCCTTGTTAAGGTGCTTACCGGTTTTGTTGCATTGTCGAGGAAAGAGGGATTCTTATCCGATTAAGGTCAGTTTGAAAATTCGTTTCTTTAGCAGATAGGGTTAGATTATGCTTATCCCGTGGATCACTTTTGCTTTAGCGAGTCTCCTCTGCCGAGGAGCAGAGTGGTAGAGAGGTCCATAGGCCGAGGAGCAAGTTAGCCGAGGAACCAAAGATCTGGTCTTCTACCGAGAAGGTAAGACCAAGGATGAGCTCATGTGTCCAACTTAGAATGGACCAATAAACAGTTGAGGGCCTGGCAGACTTGAGTGTTTTTGGGTTCACAGTAATGGGCCATTGTATCATGTACTATCAAAAACCATATGATTGTGTATCCCTTTTGTTTGATTAGTGCTACGGTAAAATCTCTCATGAAAATTTCAGGCCATGGTACTAGGTTGGTGCCCGTGTGTGACTCTCTCTTTCTTTCCAAATGATCAAGATGTCATAATGGTTTCAGGTCATGGTATTGGAGTCTTACATGCCTTTTCTTGTGGTCGATTTAATCCCTTCTGTACATATTTCAAATTAGCACTAATTGCCTTTTTATATTTTGTAAGATAATTCTTTACTCAAAAATTTCAGGCTTATTGCTACAGGTGTTCTTAATGTTTTAAAATATAGCACATTGCGAACTCGCAAAGACCCAAAAGTGTATTTCCGGGCAAGTTTTGTAGATTAAATGAACCTAGGCATCAATTATCAGGAAATCATCATTTGGGGAAGGCAAGAATTCCGTAGGAGGAAGTACATCACCGCCCGAGAAATCAGCATTTTCACCTTCACCTCCTGGGGCAATCTGCTTAATGCATCCAACAGATATATGTCTTCCAATACTTAATTACAAAAAGTCAAATTCAAGTTGCTTCATTTGCATTTGAGACCAGTGCCGTTATAAATTTCCCTTAGAAGTTTTTAGCCTGAATCAAATTTTGAGGCCCAAATACTGGTGAAGGCCTTGATGGGCGGAGGGATTGGGGCCTATGCCCTTACGCTACAAACATGATCCACCATGGGGTCTAAAGGAAACATGGTATCACGTGGCCTAATGGGATTGGTCTCAAGTGTTTTATTAAAACAAAATTAAAGAAAAATGATACTAGGAGGATCTTACAAAATGACAGCATCACACTTTCATTGGACCCCAAACGGATGGGTTCCAATAGGAGCAAAACTCATCCCTTACCATTAATGCCTACAAAACAAACCGTATTTTAATCGTATCCTCCAAAATTAGCAAGAGGTTTGTGAGCCACTTATCCTCTCTCAGGTCTCAAGTGAATTGAGTACAATTAACGATTTTCTTAATTTTTGTACTGTCAATTCAAAAGGCAAATATGAGAAAATAAATTTATATATTACATTACAAATTGATGGAGGTGGGTTTTGACTCCTCAGATATCGGTTCATTGCTGACTCGAACGATGGCAGTCGAAGGTTGATACATCTACAAAAATCGCCGAAGGGTACTCCGACGGGTAGACTCCGACGCTCAAGTCAGTAAATAGCGGCTTTCGTTTGAAAGAAACAGATTGAGAGTAGAGGGAAAGTGGTTTTTCTGTGTTTAGTGTGCTCCATGTGTTTGGCTTAGAGAGTGTCCCTGGTGTCGAAGATTTTGAGACCTTTTATATCTGTGAGAGTCGTGCGCCGTTGAATGACTTTTACCTTACTTCCCTTATCGAACTGATCCGAGAATCTCGGAGGTCCATTTTATGAATTAATTACGATTCTCATATACCGGGAAACCTTCATTATCTGAGAGATATACGATTTGCCGTTACGGAATAGGAAACCATAGCTAAGGAAATCTTGACCTTCTTTTAGAATCGCTTGGAGCGCTTCGTATCGGTCGGTTGCTCGACTGATAAGGGACCTTCGGGACTTGCCGACTGGGAGACTGATATTTGCTCGATCGGTCAGGGTGATTACCTCTACATGATGATGAGTTACGATCGGTTAACAGGTCAACTGAGTCTCCCTCGTTCGGCAGACTTGGAGGACTAAGACCCTTCAGTGGACCGATCGGGACAACTATGGCCCTTCGATAGATTGTTGTTGCGATCGTCAGATATTGATCGGTAGACTCCTTTTTCATAGACCCCTTAAAAATTGACTCTTTTGGACTGAATTTTGGAATATGTCCCATCACAAGTTACAAAATGTCATTTCATGTCTATGTGGGATAATGTTCGATGTTAATCCAATACCCTTTTACTTTTTTAAAAAATGATCCAACGTAGTTTTGGGATTAAAAAAAAAAAAAAAAAAAAAAAAAAAAAAAAATAAATCTGAATTGATTTCTCAGGAGTAGTGGGTCATTGGATTTTGACATGCAATCAATCAGCCTATTTTTCTTCTCCAGGAGACCATCGCAATTGTGTTTCATTTGGGGGTGACTCCAAGTCAATTACGTCTCATTTGTGCTGAGAACCATTAATAGGCCAAATACTTGTTTATCAATTATTATTGACTGACCAATCATCTATTTTTTTTTTCTATAACAGATTTAGTCGATACCTTTTTTTATAATATTTATAGTTGATTGATAAATTAATCTCATTAAAGTTCTATAATTCCAATTTTTCATAAGAAACTTCTATACTACAAAGTCTCCCACCTTAATTTTAAAAAGTGGTGTTTAGTTTTTCATATAGTTAAAAATAGTATTTGATAATCTAATTATCAACTATTTAAAGTAGTTTTTGAAAGGTCCAATACAACTGCTTTTGATTATTTTTTTAATATTTTACCATATATTAGGAATGATTGAAAAAATAATTAATGTTTTTTAATTTTTGTAAAATAAAATTTAAAGTAGAAAAAGAAAATTTTCAAAATGACAAATGAAGAACCGAGAGGGAGTATGGTCCTACACTGGTCGCAGTTCTATGAGCAGACAAGGAATCTGTATCCGTTGGAATCCACTTGCAAGACAGTCCAAGTCAAGTGTATTTGTCTTCATGCCTTTCTACTTTTCTCCGTGGGGGCGGGGGAACTTATCTTGTGACAACTGACAATGAAGTAAAGGACATAGACCCGTAGCCCTACCGTATATCATCCGGGGCTTGGGAGCTTCAAATAGTCATATTAATAATCACAAAATGGCTCACGGGAACAAGCCTTTTTCTTGCATTCGTCCCTATTTGTAGCTATCACATGATTGTGATCTACCTGGCCAATAATGCGTTCGTTAATTGATTTATTTGGTCTCTCATGTGTATTTATTTTTAATTGAACACTACCATAAATTGCTGATAAAATTTTATTGTTTTCACATTTACTCATCATTAAAAAAAACAAAAAAAGTTGAGGCAAAAGTGCTTTTACAAGGGATAATAATATTTTTACCTCATTTCTCCTCTTGTCGCAAGTAATTGTTTTCAAAAATTCTAAGAATATGCTTCTAAAAATGAAAAGGATTTTGTCAAAGTTTAGGCCCAAGTTCTCCGGGAGGAGTGGTAACCTTTAAAAAGTCATGGGTAACGGCCATGATAAATGCCTTTGAGATGAGCTTGGAATTGCACAAATTTTAATATGCTTCTCATAATGCTTTTACAATCATATCATGATTGTCCATGTCATTAGTGCTTCGTTTTCAGGTGAGATGAGCTTGGTTTTGCATAAATTTTAATTGTGTTCTAATTTGAGTGCATTAATAACTATGAATTAATTAACTTCGAATTAGATGGCTTTAATGACCATTAATGTGCTATAAACTAGGAAATCAATGTGCTATAAACTACATAGAGATCTTCTGGAGTGGAGTTATTTCTTAATGATTTGTGTCATAACTTGTCATACTACACCCATATATTTTTTGGTCTAGCAATATATTGAACAATGTGGCGAATGAATCCACTTCTACCTATCACGGGTCAGTTTTATTCGAGTTTTAAAAAAAGTCATTACGTTTAATCGCCCACAAAGAAACCATGGGTCCTGTACGAGGCAAAAGGGGACAAGATGTAAGACTTGCTACACTTCAATCCATCCGCCGTATAAGTGTCAGAACTATGCTAAAGGAAGGGAATGGAGTCACAGTCATGGGAGAAAAAGAATACGAGATGATCAATTTTTTGATTTTATAATATTTAAATTAGATTAGTCAATGAATCTAGATATGAATGGAAAAAATAAAAAAATAGAAAAATACTATACCAAAGAAGGGATGATTTGAGGAAAGCTCCTTCCCACTATCTCTCGTAAATATTGGTTTATTTAAATTATTGACTAAATTGTGAAAATTACTCTTTTCTTTGACACATAATGTGGCCCTTCTCATTTCAATTTGGCGGTTTTACGTAGTCATTGTTTATATTTTGAGTTTGTATTTGTGGTAAACATACCTTGCAAATGATAACACAAGCAGCAGTTTGCATATTCGTGACACTAAAATTGGTATACGCCCAAGCACATCATCTGAGGCACATCAGAAACTTTCCTAACATGCTTTATGGACAGTTGGTCTACCATATGATTAACTTACGGAGTTGCATGTATGTTATAAAATTTTAATTGGAATATAGTGATTGAATAATATATTGTACCAACACTATTCATTGTATTTTATGTTGACAATAGGAACATTTCTTTATAATAACAATAATAATCTAAATCTTAGTCTCAAAATTCGAGATTAACCGTCTGAGAGATAACCATATGATAATTAAAAATTAAAATATAGTATATTTAAAAAAAAAAAACACACACACACAGACACTACCCAATTGGAAAATTTCTTTAATAAATAAAATATGCAAAATTTGAGGGGGTTCATATTGCATTATTTTATGAGGGGCATTACTGAAACACGATCAAAATATAGTATGTACGTCAAAAAGTGTAGTCTGCGGCCAAGATTTCTACGGTCATAAAGTGTAGTCGTCGGCAGGTAGAAGTGACAGCTAAAACAAGCGTCATGAGTCTTGCAGAACCCGCGCAAGACGTTCCTTTTATCAGCTTGCTGGATTCCCACAAGGCATTCATGTGTTGACGCGCTGGTCACTCAAGCTGCCGTCCAAGAAGGTCTCTTTGTTTCATATCTCCACGTCCAACTTCACAGCATCGTGTCTCTGTCTTGGGACAAATCTCACTGAAGCCATGTTTGCCAATCTCACTTCACCTCTACTATCCTATAAATTATTAAGAATTTTTTTGGTCAAAATATGATAAAATATTTTATAAATAAAAATCAATTTAACAAAACACAAAGTAATTATTATATTAATAATCTTTTTAAAATTTAAAATGTCATTTAACTTTAATTAAATCTAATCTCAACATTTTTAAAATGAACGTTAAATAATATATTGATAAAATATTGAAACTTTTTTAATCCCCACATACTTCTTTGCCCTTCATTTAATTTTTTTTTTAAAAAAGAATTTCTTCTCATTTTCCAATCATTTCTTATATATATATACAGAGAGAGAGAGAGAGAGAGAGAGAGACTTTTCCTATCAATTCTGTCTTATTCAATTGAGTGGGAAAGATTTTGCCAAATAAGAACATGTTTGCTTTAACTAATATGTTAATCGAACTTACTTCTAAGTAAAATGTAAAAAATAAAGAGATGTTTGTTTTGAATTATAATTAAATTAAATTATTTAAAATAAATTAAAAATTAAATATGATAATTTAACTTGTTATTGTAACTATTTTTTAAACAAATAAAAAAATTACAATATCTCTAATTACTTTTAAAATACCAAAACTATCATCCGGGTTATATTAGATAAATTCTAACAATTTGTTCATGCATTCTCTGATCATGGCATTGCCATTATAGAACCATCATCTATCACACTCTTGCAGGCCATTGCGAACCTACTACACATCTCCCATGACATTTTTTCGCCAAATAAATAGTTACATGTTCTTTTTTTATAATAAACTATAATTCTTTCTATATAAACATTTGTTATATTAAAAATCTTATATAATCTTTTTTTTTTTCTCTATCTCTAATTTTCTATCTAACCAATGCTTTATTGATTCATAGACAAAAAAAACTAAAATTTTTTAATCAAATTCTTAAATTCGAGTATCAAGAATTAAAATTTTTACCCCTTAATGGATTTGACAATTAGCTCAAGTAGTATTGTCAAAATCAATAAAATTGATTATCAGATACAATCAATTACAAAAGGTTTCCTATCTACCACATGAATTATTTTCTAGTTCTTTCATTTTTCCTTCTTCCCTCTTTTTTTTTTCTTTTTTTTTTCATTTTCACCTATTGATATCTAAATTTCGCTCGATTAATTTGGTCTAAACACTATGAAATTTATTAAAGAGTTAACTCTCTCAAATCTTTTTTCTTTATTTCTAAAGTTCAAATTCGAGATTTCTAATTAAGAAATTAAAGTATCCGATTACTTAATTTAAAGGAGTTTTGGTTTTTCCTTCTTCCCTCTTCCACTATGTTATCTGTCTCTCTTCATCTCTGTTTTTTTTTTAGTTTTTTGTTTTATAGAAGTCACGATAATCGCAGAATTACACGTGTTTATGAAGGTTTAAATATAAGATCTCAGAATAGATACAAGAGCTTTTAATTACTAAACTGTTTTATTAGAGACGTTTTCCTCCGTCTCCTCTCTCTCTGCAAAGTAAACCTTGCTTTAAATGAATCACAAACCCATTTTATCTTAATCTTGCTAATTATGTGCTAAATATGTGCACCGAGGAATATCAGAACATCAGTGGAACGAGTCAACGAAAATAAATTTCTAATGACGTTGAGATTCTATGTGGAGTGTACTTCGGTGTTTATTTAGTTAGACCCCAAGTCAATGTGGAGTAACGGATTGCATACAAACCCAAACGAAAAAATGAAAATGAAAATGATATCTTATAAAAACAAAAAAAATATATAAAAAATACATAAACATAAAAATATAAAGATATTTATATAAATATTAATTATTTTATAAAAATAATAAAATAATTATATTTTATAATAAAAATTTAAAATAATAAAATACGCAATTATTTATTATAACTAACATAAAAATAAATTTATTATTAAATAAATATATAATTTATTAAATATAAAAAAATATAAATATAAAAAATAAAGATTTTTCGTAAATACTAATTAATTTATTAATTAAAATCTATTAAAAAATGGATTATTTCCCAAAGTGGCGTCTTTTTCCATTAAAATTCTCCAAATTGTGTCCTTTCTTTTTTTGTTCCAAAATTAGGGAAAGCGCCATCTGGATCACACTTTTTCCCTTTTTTTCAAAAAAAAAATAAAAAATGAAAGCACGAGTCACACTCGCACTTTCCGGAAAGCGAGAGTCTCGCTTTCCTTACTTTTTTTTCTAATCTAATATTAAACAATATTATTAAATTATTAAAAAATTATTATTAAAAAATTAATAAATATTATTAAATTAATAAAAAATTAAATATTAATAAAACAATTATTATTAAAATATTAATAAAAAGTTAATGTTAAAAAAAATTATTAAATTAAATATTAACCAATATTATTAGAAAAAAAAATTAAACATTAAACAATAATAACCATTAATATTAACTAATAAATTAATAATCAAAAAATTGTTAAAAATTAATTAAAATTATCATTAACCAATATTTAAAATTATTTAAAAAATTATAAAAAATAGTAATCAATAATATATAATTAATAAAAAATTATTATTAATTTTTGAATTAAAAAACATAATCAATAAATTTTTATTAATTAAAAATTAACCAATAATAAAAAAAAATTAATAAGAAATTAACCAAAAATTAAAAATAGTTAAAAATTAAAAATTAACCGTAGAAAGCGTTCCGAAATGGGTCTGTTTTTGCTGTGAGAAAATGGACAACTGGTCTAAAAACTATCATCGAAATCCGAAAATTCAATCTCTAATTATTTTTGGATAGTTTCAAGGTAGTATTTTTGGATTTCGATTTCTCTCTCTATAGTGAATATTTTTTTGAAATTTTTAAACCATTGTAAATTTAATATTTAGTTGATTAATTGACCTTTAAAAAACTAGATTTAAAATTCTCAAAATCATGAAAAAAAAAAATACATTCAAAAACCCAATATCGTAAACCAGAATAATCTAGATTTATAATTCTATTTCAAGTAACTAATTTTGACCGTTTATAACTTTCTTATCTGAACTCTTTTTTTTTATGATTTTTGAACAATTTTAAAAATCGTATTTTGTAAAATAATTCATTTTTAAAATGTAGACTCAATATCTCATAAGATCTGAATTCAAAATCATGTCGAATATCCCCTGTTAACCATGTGAAAAGCCAAAAAAAGACTCAAAATATAACTTTAACTTGATTTTTCGATAACCTAAAATTGCCACCGGTGACTCCAATTGATTCTAGAATGTACTTTCAACCTCAGATATTAGTTACTTATTTTTGACGTCGAACCATTATAAAAAACAACGATCAAACTAGTCAAAAAACTATCCCAAAAGTTTTAATAATAATTAAACCTTAAAATTAAATTTTATAGATAATAATTTTTAAAATTAAACATTAATTAAACATTAAAATCCCTGAATTGATCTAGGATAATAATTTTTAAAATTTTTTAATAATAATAATAATAATAATAATAATAATAAGATTTTATTAATTTTATTTTTTCCAAAAATTAAAAAAAGATAAAAAGGAGGAAAGCGAGTTTTTCATATGTAGGATTTAAGCTTTTTGGAATGGGTTTTTAGTTAGTTTGATCTTAGTTTTTTATAGTGGTTTAGTGTCAGAAATAGGTAATCAATACCTAAGATTGAAAGTGGGAAATATGGGCATCATCCTAGAATCAATTGGAGTGACCGACGACAACTTTAGGTCATCAAAAAATCAAGTTAAAGGTGTGTTCTTAGTCTTTTTTCTGGTTTTTTATATAGCTGATAGAGGATATTCGACATGATTTTAGACCCAGATTTTGTGAGATTTTGAGTTTACTTTCTAAAAATGAATTATTCTATAAAATATGATTTTTAAAATGATTCAAAAATCACAAGAAAAAGAGTTCTGATAAGAAAGTTATAGATGGTCAAAGTTGACTATTCAAAATAGAATTAAAAATCTAGATTATTCTAGTTTGTGGTAAGAGATTTTTGAGTGCATTTTTTTTTTCATAATTTTGAGAGTTTCAAATTTAGTTTTCTAAATATCAATTAATCTATCAAGTATCAAATTTATAATGATCTAAAATTTTCAGAAAATATTTACCATAGAGAGAGAAATCAAAACTCAAAAATACTATATTGAAACTATTCAAAAATAATGAGAAATTGAATTTTTAGATTTCGATGACCGTTTTTTGACCAATGCTTCATTTTCTCACAACAAAAACACGTTTTTTTGGAACTCTTTTGATGGTTAATTTTAATTTTTGGTTAATTTTTTATTAATTTTTTTAACTATGGTTAATTGTTAATTAATAAAAATTTATTTATTATGTTTTTTAATTAAAAAATTAATAATAATTTTTTATTAATTATATATTTTCTTTTTAATTAATTTTTAACAATTTTTTAATTATTGATTATTATTGTTGATAATTTTTTAAATAATTTTTAATATTGGTTAATGATAATTTTAATTAATTTTTTATGATTTTTTAATTATTGATTTATTAGTTAATATTATTGGTGATTATTGTTAAATATTTTATTTTTTATTGACAATATTGGTTAATATTTAATTTAATAACTAATTTTTAGTAATATTTTTTTATTAATTTTTTTACTCTATTTTTTTAATAATAGTTTTTTATTAATATTTAATTTTTTTATTAATTTAATAATTTTTATTAATTTTTTAATAATAATTTTTTAATAATTTAATAATATTATTAAATATTAGATCTTAAATAAAAACAAAAAAACAAAAAAAAATACAAAACCATTCTCGCTTTCTCAGAAAGTATGAGTGACGGTCTCGTTTTCAGAAAAGTGCGATTGTATTCGTGCTTTTTTTTTTTATTTGAAAAGAGGAGAAAGCGTCAGCTTTTCCTAATTTGGAAAAAAAAAAATACCATTCGGAGAATTTTGCCGGAATAGGACGCCACCTTGGGAAATAACCCCAAAAAAAAAACACTAGATGGGCGGTGGAAAAGTTCCCCTCCATCAGACGTAACAGTCAAATCAATGCGAGAAAAAAAACCTTTTTCTCTTCTCTTCTTCTCTTGCTCTTCCTTTTTTCTCACCCTAAAACGCCATTACCGCCTGTAACGAGAAATTTCTTTCTTCACGATCATATGTATACAAACAAAACATGTCTGAAACCTTTTTTTTGTGGAAGTTTCGAACCCGTGTACCACCGATTTTAATTTCCATCCCAGTTTGTGGAAACCGCCATTAATGACCTTGCTCAAAGCTTCGCAGTCGACCCTAAGAGTTTTAAAAATCGTGTCTTTTCATCTCCGGTTTAAGTCAGAAACTTGGAAACACTTAACGAATCTTAAAACTTTGAGATTGAACCTCTCTTCTTGACCACTATAAAAACTGATTACCACTGACATCGGTGAGCTCTATCCTTGCAAATTGATGGTCAAAATAAAATTTTCCTTCTATGTCAAGCTTGTCGGAGACTTAAAAAGAGATTTTCCAGTCATAGGTGTCACCAATTTCAAGCAACCGAGTCCTGTTCTTTGTTTTCTTCAATTTTCTTCAATTTTCCAATCATGGGTGTCGCTCCAACTGTATCTCCATGGAAGAATATGGTTAATTATAAGATGGGGACATAATTAATCTTAGAAAAATAATTACAAACCATTCATCTTGCAGTGGTGCGCGACCAAGAAAACAAAGAATCACTCCATATGTTTTTATTTAATTTTAGACCCCCCTTTATAAGAGCAAGTAAACTAGAATTAGATTTACATTCTTCTCCAGTTAACAGATGTCAGTGCATGGTCTGGAAAATGGGTAGAACGCCTCTCTACATTTTTACAAATAAAAGTTAATTTTTTTCCATAAAAAAGATTTAAAGTTATTATAAATAAATGTTTGTATCAAAAACCAACCTGCTTTCTTCTTTTCTTGACCTCTGCTTTTATAAACACCGGGTCATTGTTCCTTTTTCCTCCTCTCTTAATCTACCTCATCTTCATATCTCTCCATCCCTTCTCTCTCTACAAACTAAAAATTGAAAATTGCTTTAAATGAATCTCAACTCAAAGTCAAGGCTAGATTATCCTATTACACAGGAGTTTGACCCTATGTGCTAATGCTTGAATATGTTGACACGCGTCAGATATTACAAATTTTAAATTCAAACAAAGGAGTATGCGAAGCAGAGTATCACTCAAATTGCTGCACTATGAGGAATGGTTTATCAGCTGGGGACTTAATTAATTTTAGGAAAATAATTAGCAAACCATTCATTTAAATCTTGCTAATCTTGTGCACCGGAAAAATCCGAACATGGGTCTAATAATAAGTCAACGAAGATACGATGATAAGATTCTTTTTTTGTGGAGTACGATTTGGTGTATATTTACTTGACCCGAGGTCAACGTCTTAAAAGAATATTCTTTTCTTTTTGTTTTTAGAATAAAAGTTATATTCCATTCAATATAAGAAATACATTCGATATAAGACAACTTCGCGGAAGGAGTTGTATGGTGCAGTGCAGAACTGTACCCTATATATACGTGCGTGTACGTTTATAAGGGTAACCTTACTAGCATTAGATCGTCATTCTTTTCCTGTTAGTAGAAGCTAGTGGACGATGTGGAAAATGGGTGGAAAGCCTCATTCTTCTCTAACCATCGTTTGTTGCTTTCTCATCATTTGCTTTGTTCTTGCCACCCTCTCAACAACTTCAAGACGATTGGGTATTGTTCTCTCTCTCTCTCTCTCTCACCCCCCGGCTGAGAAATAGCAAAATTTTTTTCCACTTTTAAGGGATAAAAATTAAATTTTCAATTATAAAAATACATATAAAGTATTAGTCCACCCAAAAATGCTGTATTTGAGGTTTGTACTCCCACAATGCTACAGGAGATACCGGCCAAGGAAAATCAGCCGTAAAGGGAAGTCGCCCGCGCACGGCTCCTCAGGAAGTTGGCCGCCAAAGCTCTCCCGAATCTCGATCAAGTTCCGCATCGAAGACCCATCCATCTTTGAATTCATTGAACCCCAATGAAGCTGTGTGTGATCGGGTACCTTATGCGAAATGCTTCCCCGGGTATATATACATATTCAATCCATCCAAAATTATTAATATTTAGGGAAACAACAAATTCTTTCACTATAAATCATGCAAATTTTATCATCATTTAAAACACATAAATATAACAGATGAATTAGATTACTTTTTCGTGACATGCTATAATTTGAAAATTTATACCGAAGCTGCACCTACATTTTCAAAATATTATCCCCACGTAATACTACTTGTGCTCTCACTATAAACAAATTATATATAAAATTACACTCCCAAGATATTGGATTGGAAGGACCCTTCTGTAATTATCTTATTATAAAAAGGGGAATTTGAAATTTTCTCGCTCTAATTAAAAGGTGTTGCACTAATTTTGTTACTATATATGGTCCCGGAATTAATTTGGAGATTTAAGTAATTTTCTGTTTTTATGATGTGGCTAGGGTTCGGAGAAGCCGTAGCCCTTACTCGCGTCCGTCTCCCCCTTGAGAGGTTGAGTGGAATCAGAGCAAGCTTTCATCAGCTTTTTGTGCAGTTTGGGACGAAAAGTTGGGGATTCAAACGTATCTACGCTAGTTATTGTGCCTTTTACATAAAATATATGTTTTGTTGGTAGAAATTATGGCAGTTGTAATTGTTAATCTCAGTGTTAATAATATTTCATGTTTATAGAAATAGGGAAATTATGTAGAAACAAATATAGTCTATCGGTTGTGAAGCTAATATTTTTCTTTAATAAAGCAAGTTTAACTCTTGGTAGTGACTTTAGTTTATTACATGATTGTGTAAGGAAGAATTACCCCTTATTTATTATAACCATTTGACTTATTTCTTTCTCTGTTGTGTTTTCCTACAAAATTTGCTTCACCATAAATGATGCAGTAGATATGAATAGTTAGTCCATCCAATCCTTGCGGAAAAGTTATTTATTTAATGGAAAGGTCCCATTGTGTTTCCGGTGAGAAAACTTGTGATGTGCTCAAACTTTCCGGTCCATAATCCTCAGGGACTAGAGATCGTAGTTTACATCTCTTTGAACTCTATTCGATTTGTTTTGATCTAATATGACTCTTATTGACATGCTTTTACCAAAGTGGATTAGTTGGGCTTAATTTGTCCTAACTTGACCTAACCAAATCCAGCGGAGTTCGGCTCTTGAGACCCACTTCAGATCGAGTCCTTGTTGCCATGGTTGGCATGTGTTCCTGATTAGGTATGTTACATGACAGTGATATAAAATTGTTTACTCTGAATTTTTGTGGTGGTGTGATGGTGTTCGTCTGACGTGAATCCGTAGAAATCTTAGAACTTACGAACAAGTTAATTTAGTACAAAAATCATCCCAACGAATTATTTGAACCAGTGAAATTAAAGATGTCAACTCTTACCCTAAAGGAGAAAGAATCTAAAGTATATGTGATAGGTGTCAAACCAACAAAAATAAATTACCTACTTTACGAAAGACGAGTTTAGGATAAGCAGGGTCAAATCCACAGGGAAAAATGAGATTTATTTCTTTTAAGGTAAATAAAAATTAAAATAAAATTTGGGGGTTTTGAATTGACTAAATTAACTACTAATTCTAAATAAACAAAGAATTAAAATCGAAATAGCAAAACGACAAAATAAAATCGGGCAAAATTTAAATGAATAAAAATCAAGATAAATTGACCTAGTTGAAGAGTTCGTTTCCACTTTGATTCAATCGATTGATCATTGATTCAACCATAATTCACAATGCATAAATAAATTGGTTATAATCACCGACAATCGCCCAACGACTAATCTCGCCTTACTTCATCGATAATTAAGAGAAGCTCGTAAATTATTTTCCTAATCGAGAGTTAACCCTAGAAAAGCTCTTAGAATTGAAAGTCTCAACAGCATTAAAATTTAGAGAGAACCAATTCTAATTAACAAACACACATCAGGTTCATTTAAATTATATTATTTAATCCCATGACATGAATGTCATTCCCATGACATAAATGCCAATTACCACTTCATTAAAACTAACAAACAATTACGAATTTACCGTTTTAATTAGTTGTAGATTAATCTAGATTTATTAAATATTGGTCATCTATTCAATAAACCATAGAAAATCATGATTCATGAAGTACGAGAATTAAATAAATACCTACGATTGATTAATGAATAAACGCATTTAGATCTCACAATATCATGAATCAAAGTTTCAACTAACCTTCAATTAGAAAAATAAATTAGAATAAAGACATATTAAAAGAAAACTCACTAAAATAATGAATTTGATCGAAAATAAATTATTCAACAAAGAAAGGATGTCGCTGCCGCCGTGAGTCCTCTTCCAAAATGTAAAGCAGCCAGAAAAGTGTCTTGTTCTTCCCTCCCCAGGAGCAGCCGGCGTGTATGAAAAAATTGTTCTGGGAACAAGTGACCCCTTGAGAATATATAATATTCTCCCCAAAACTAATAACCTAAAAGGACTCCTAAAATGTCACTTTCTTACGTGGAGTGAGTCAAAGCAACAAAAAGGTTAAAAATAAGGATCTTCATCTTTCTTGCTATTTTTATTCAAGGTAAAAAATATTATAATCCTAAATTTCCCAAAATAAAGAAATTTCTTAGAATGACTAAACAACCCAATGACTAAATAAATATTACCAAAAATTTAATGTTTTCAAAAATTCTAACTAAATGAATTAAAAGATCTTCAGCCTTCAACATTCCAAAATTCTGTCCAACTCCCTTAAAGATGACATACCCACGTGCTATCGGTTGAGTATTTCTGTCCGGATTTCTTTTTACATACCATATCACCAATTTTTGCTTACTTTTTACACTTTCCTTCATGAATGACCTCCAATGATTCTTGCACAACAAATACGCAGAATTAGTGCAATATTTATCCAAAAATAATATAAAATAAATCACAAATATTACACTAAATTTATTTCTATCAAATTCCCCCACACCTAAACGATACTTATCCTCAAGCATCCTCGTTCAAATAAAACGCAGATTGTTCTAATCAGTATTTTCTCCTCTTCCAAGCTCCAAAGCACCATAGAGTTAAACCTAGATATAATCGAAACGACATGTACTTCACAGTGCTTTACACGAGAGCAACTACTACAAATCCTACTAATTTCTTATACAATCAAAACAATAAGATTCAACAATCATCTCCTAAGAGTTCACTCAAATGCACTCAGAACTGGGTGAAGAATATGTCAATATCACTCAAATCAACACTTTGGAATTGACATTACCATATGCTTGCAAATATATCAAATCTCCACCACTTAAAAATTTGAATTTCATACATAAATCAAAAGGTCTTTCTTTTAGTTGTATCGTGGCTAGGGTTAAAGGGTAGGATAAAAAGAGATATTAAGGGTTAAAAGGTACCAAGAATAATATGCAATTAACTACACAATTGTTTATATAATGAACACTTTCACCTCACACAAATAGCACACAAAAAATACATGATCTTGATACCCACATGTGCTCATAATAGCCAACAGTCACAAATATATAAAAATGTCAGACTTTTTCAATTAATGATCTATGACTGAAATGAAATTTTCAGAGATGCAACATTTTTCTTTTTTTTTTCTTTCTTTTTTTTCTCTTTTTTTCACTGCTTCTTTTTTTTTTTCTTTTTCGAAGAGTATCTCAATATAAATGGTGAACGAAAATCAAACTCTTTCTTCCTTTCATAATCATGAATTCCATTTTCATTTAACATCAATGAAAGGATCAAGCTCAACATTCAAGTCAGCACTTTCCCAATGAGACAAAAACATAACTAAAATCATGCAATTAATTATATAAATTCTTGGTACAAGGGTTGAAACACAAACCAAAAATAAGGTTGTGGTGTTGTATTGAGGGTTATGAAGAAAGAAAGGGTTTCAGGCTTAAATTGGTTCACTAAGGAGAATAAAATTCAGGGTAGGGATTTTTACGAAAACCAAAATGGGGTAAAACCTAGATGTCTTTATCATTTCAATGTATGAAACCCTAGATTTGATTTCGAAATGCATAACATTGCAAGTTCTAGAATGTTCAATCCAAAGGTGATATTCACTCAAGTAGAAAAGAAATTCCTAGCACAAATTATGAATTTGCTCGTTTTAGACTCAAAACCTCACTTTGAAATGGGGTTTGTGTCAAATCTCACATGCTTATCATTCAAAGAAAACTAGTAACGATATGAATAGCCACTTCAAGTATAAAGACTATTGATACATGTCATTTTTCATATGTTTTCAGCCAACCAAACAGCACACATTAACTAAGAGAGCTTGAAAGAAGTTTTTTTTTGTCTTTTTTTTAATAAATAAAACAAAACTAGACCTATTGTAGGAAAACAAACAAACAAACAAAAACATGAAATATCCCCCCATAGCGAAATCATATATTGTCCCCAATGTATGCTAAATGAGAGAGAAAAAAAAAATAACTATCATATCAAATAAAATCAAAAATAAGAAAATAAAGTGAGAACAAGGCTTCCCTAAGGTGGAGTGATGAATGGATGGTCAAATTCAACAAGTTTTGATGGCAACAATGGACCCCTTCTTAGGGCGTGGGCACGTCCTAACTCATGTGCAATTATGTTCACTTCAGAACATTGGTAAAACTGGACAGCATTGAAGGCTTGTTAAGGCGTGGGCACGCCTTAATGACAGAGCACTTCTGATCACCGAATTTTTCAGCATTTATTCACCTAAAAAAAATCAAAATCAAACCTAAATCAAATCAAATAAATATGAAATAAAAAATCATAAAAGAAAATATTTGGTTGCCTCCCAACAAACGCTTTTGTTTAGTGTCGTTAACTCGACATTGTCTCATTGTCTCAACCCGGCTCATAACTCGGTCTGTCCATCTCGATTTTAACTTTTTGGGCATAAATTTCATTCTTGAGCAAAAGTGAGGAACTTTTTGGTTGACCATGGATCGCTTTCGGCACATAGGTTTATGATAGAGAAATTTGTCTAATTGTGCATCCTCACATATCAAACTCTCTTGCAACATAAAATCAAATTTATCATGCACAAAATTATCTTCAAAATTATTTTCGATGAAAGAGTCAATCATACCAATATGAAAAATAGATTCAGAATTATTTGGATAGTTTATAGAGTCATAAATATTGAAAGTAACAATTTCACAATCAAATTCAAAAGACAAAGTACCCAAATCTACATCATTTTTTGTTTTAACTGTTTTTATGAATGGTCTACCTAGCAAAATAAGAGAAGGGTTAGGAGAACATGTATCATCCATATCAATCACATAAAAATAAGCAGGAAAAATGAGATCACCCACTTTCACTAAAACATCTTCAATCACACATTCACGATATGAATAAGACCTATCAGCTAATTGAATTATCACGTTTGTCTCTTTCAAAAGTCCTAAATGCAAATCCTTCTAAACAGACAAAGACATAACATTTATCGCTGCTCCTAAATCAAGCATAGTCTTTTCTAAAAATTTAGTGCCAATCATACAAGGTATAGTGAACATACTGGGATCTTTACATTTTGGTGGCAACTTTCTTTAAATGATTGCTGAAATATTCTCACTCACTATAACTCTTTCATCATTTTTCTAACCATAATTTCTTAATACACAAATCCTTAAGAATCTTGGCATACCTTGGCACTTGTCGAATCGCATCCAAGAGTGGGATGTTGATTTTTACCTTTCAGAGAGTTTCTAAGATCTCTTTCTCTTCCTCCTCTTTCCTTAATTGTGCAACCTGCCAGGAAAAGGTGGTGGAATCACTATTTTAGGTTTTGCATTACATTCACTACTTACCTTCTTAGTTGAAACATCTAAAATTGTTGACTTTTTTTCACTTTTGGTTGTCCTTTTTGCTTCAACTGGGGATGTAGTATCTCGCATCTCTTTTCCACTTCTAAGGATCATAGCACTAACATTCTTCCTCGGATTGATCTCAACTTGAGAGGATAGTTTCCCATGATTTTTCTCCATTCGACTCACAGATGCTGCCAATTGTGATACTTGGTTCTTTAAGTTTTGGATATTGGCTTTTGTCTCCTGTTGAAAGTGATGAGTGCTATTAGCCAAATTTTTAACAATTTCTTCTAGAGACATACATTGATTTGAAGAGGGTTGTTGTGACTGAAATTGTGGTCGAGGTTGTTGTTGAAACCCTTGTTGTCGATTCTCATAACTAAAATTTGGGTGATCCCTCTATCCTGGGTTGTATGTGTTTGAGTAGGGATCATACTTCCGTTGTGGTTGTCCCGGAAATCCCCCGCTGCATTGAGTTGTTCATTTGAATCTTCTTGAAGGGAAGGGCACAAATCCGTATGATGACCAAAATCAGAACAAACTCCATATGCCTTGACCTGTTGTGTTTTCCCTACAATAAAATTATGCACAAGAGAAGTTAGTTCTTTTAATTCTTGACCAATGGAAAGATCACTTATCTCGTTGACCTTCTTTGGATTTTCTTGCCTTATTCCGAATTGTTGGGCATTGGCTGCCATGTTTGAGATCAAATTTCTTGCTTCATTTGGTGTTTTGTTCAGTAATGTCCTCCACTTGCAGCATCAATCATATTCCTTTCCATTGGGGATAGACCTTCGTAAAAATATTGGATTAATAACTGTTTTGGAATCTGATGTTGAGGACAACTGGCACATAGTTGTTTGAACCTTTCCCAATATTCATATAAGCTTTCCCCATTGTATTGCCTTATTCCACAAATTTCCTTTCTAATGGTAGCTGCACGGGAAGCTGGAAAAAAATTTTCTAAAAACATCATCTCCAAGTCAGGCCAAGTTGTAATAAAACCAGAAGGTAAATAAAATAGTCAATCCTAAGCCTTATCTACCAATGAAAAAGGAAAAACAAGAAGTTTAAGTTGTTCTTCTGTTACCCCCTGTGGTCTCATGGTAGAGCAAATAATGTGAAACTCCTTAAGATGTTTGTGAGGATCCTCCCCTGTAAGACCATGAAATTTAGGCAATAAATGAATCAGTCCAGATTTTAATTCGAATGGAGTTGTAATATTGAAAAAATTAATGCACAAAGGTTGTTGATTAAATTCTGGGGTTGCCAACTCCCTTAAAGTCCGTTGGGCTATCATATTTGTTTCTTTGACTTCCTTCTCCTCAATGTCAATGTCTAAGTCTATAAGTTGGTTGGCCAGATTGTTTCAAAGCGATGAACTTGTTGCCTTCTTTGTTTCTTAAGTCTCATTTTTCAATTTTCGGGCTGTTTTCTCAATCTCTGGGTCAAAGACTAGTTCACCTGTATGAGAAGAACGAGGCATAAACCAGAAACAAGAAAACAAAAATTAAAAGAAATAAATCTTTTGACACCTTTTCCCCAGCAACGACGCCAAAATTTGATGGGTGTCAAACCAACAAAAATAAATTACCTACTTTACGAAAGACGAGTTTAGGATAACTAGGGTCGAATCCATAGGAAAAATGAGATTTATTTCTTTTAAGATAAATAAAAATTAAAATAAAATTTGGAGGTTTTGAATTGACTAAATTAACTACTAATTCTAAATAAACGAAGAATTAAAATCGAAATAGTAAAACGACAAAATAAAATCAGACAAAATTTAAATGAATAAAAATCAAGATAAATTGACCTAATTGAAGAGTTCGTTTCCACTTTGATTCAATCGATTGATCATTGATTCAAGGATAATTCAATAATACATAAATAAATTGGTTATAGTCGCCGACAATCGCCCAACGACCAATCTCTCCTTACTTCATCGATAATTAAGAGAAGTTCGTTAATTATTTCCCTAATCGAGAGTCATCCCTAGAGAAGCTCTTAGGATTGAAAGTCTCAACAGTATTAAAATTTAGAGAGATCCAATTATAACTAAGAAACACACATCGGGTTCATTTAAATTAGATTATTTAATCCCATGACATGAATGTCAATTACCACTTTATTAAAACTAACAAACAATTATGGATTTGCCGTTTTAATTAGTTGTAGATTAATCTAGGTCTATTAAACATTGGTCATCTATTCAATAAATTCTAGAAAATCATGATCCATGAAGCACGAGAATTAAATAAATATCTACGATTGATGAATGAATAAATGCATTTAGATCCCACAATATCATGAATCAAAGTTTCAACTAACCTTCAACTAGAAAAATCAATTAGAATAAAGACATATTAAAAGAAAAACTCACTAAAATAATGAATTTGATTGAAAATAAATTGTTCAAAAAAGAAAGGATGTCGCTGCCGCCGTGAGCCCTCTTCCAAAATGTACAGCAGCCAGAAAAGTGTCTTGCTCTTCCCTCCCCAGGAGCAGCCGGCGTGTATGAAAAAATTGGTCTGGGAACAAGTGACCCCTTGAGAATATATAATATTCTCCCCAAAACTAATAACCTAAAAGGACTCCTAAAAGTCACTTTCTTACGTGGAGTGAGTCTCCTAAAGCAACAAAAAAACTAAAAACAATAATATTCACCCCTCTTGCTATTTTTACTCTTGGTAAAAAATATTATAATCCTAAATTTCCCAAAATAAAGAAATTTTCTAGAATGACTAAACAACCCAATGACTAAATAAATATTACAAAAAATTCAATGTTTCCAAAAATTCCAACTAAATGAATTAAAAGATTTTCAACCTTCAACATTTCAAAATTCTATCAAACTCCCTTAAAGATGACGTGTCCATGTGCTATCGGTTGAGTATTTCTGTCTGGATTTCTTCTTGCATGTCATATCATCAATTTTTGCTCATTTCTACACTTTCCTTCACGAATGACTTCCAATGATTCTAACACAACAAATACGCAGAATTAGTACAATATTTATCCAAAAATAATATGAAATAAATCACAAATATTATACTATATTTATCTCTATCAATATGATCTTAGACCCGTTTCTCACTGGAATAAAAATCTTGGTATAAAGATGGAATGAATGACGTCATAAGTTATGTGGTTCGAAATCTAGATTGATAAGTCAAAGAATTAAACAAAACTCTTATTTTGAATAAGTTCAAAAGTAGAACTAAACAATAATCATATCTTAAATAAATTCAAAAGCTTTAAAAAGAATAATACTTGTGTGAAGAAATCTCATAATTTTATTAGTTCTCTCAAAGTTGTTTTTTTACATAATGTGTAATGGTCTATTTATAAGTTAAAAGTAAAGACTGAAAACTAAAAATTTAGTAACTCTTTAAACAATTAAAAAAAATAAGAAACTAAAATATAAATTATAAAAAAAAATTAGGAAACTAAATAAATCAAACTATTTTGACCAAATCTTACTGATATTTTTCTTTATTTTCATCTTCCCTTGGTTTTGGATAGTTTTGGACACTTTATTCTTCCAATTGGGTTTGTATGAGTATAATTAAGGTCCCTTTTGGTTCTTCATTCATTTGGACTCCAATTTCTTGTTATAAAACCCTCTTAATTAAGTTATTCAGTATTTTTTTAAACTTTTTAATTTGAGCTTTTATTACCGAAGCAACTGAAACTTGAATTGGATCATGTAAATCCCTTGTAGCCTTGATGTCCGCATCATTGTCTTCCCTAGTAGGTGAGGGATAGACATATGTGTTCCCTATTTTCATGTATTCGAGCGCTGATGAAGTGTAATGTCAAGTCCCAATTCATTTTCTCTCTCGTCCTCCATTTATTTCGACCTCAAGTTCATCCACTGTTGACAAGATCTAAAACTTCAAATTGAAGCTCTAAATCAATTCATCTTCGTCCTCTGAACTCGAATAAGGCCAGGTTAACGAGAAGTCTTTCCAATTTTCAGACTATGATCATCGGGTTTTCATGGGTAGAGAGAAAAGAAATAATTTTTTTCTTTTTCTTTTTCTTTATTTTGTAAGTTTGATTTTCTCACCCTCAATTTTCAAATAAAAATTAATTTTCAATATTTTTATCAATTTAATAAATAAAAGTAAACAAGAATAGATAAAATAATTAATTTTGTATATTTTCCACGGGAGAATTTTGTATTTTCCAAAGGTTTAATGACCGCGTGCATCTCTGGAGGAACATTCTTGCATTTTTTTTTTTCCTTTAAATTTTGGATTCGGTTTATCGGAGCAACCGAACTAGAATTAGATTGACAATCTTCTCCTCTTAACAGAAGTTAGTGCATGGTGTGGAAAATGGGGAAGAAAGCTTCACTACAATTTTACAAACGAAAATTAATATTTTTCAAAAAAAAAAAAGTTATTATATATAAATTTTTGTATCAGAAACCCACCTAATTTCTTCCTTACTTGACCTCTGCTTTTACAAACACCACGTCAATAATTTTTTCTTTTGGTCTTTTTTCCTCCTCTCTTTCTCTACCCTTATCTTCATTTCATGGCTCTCCATCTCTTCTCCTCTACAAAGTAAAAGTTTCTTTAAACGAGTCACAACTCAAAGACATGGTACTTTATCCTATTACACAGGAATTTGTTCCCATGTCCTAATGCTTGTATATGTTGACACATCAAATATTACAAACTTTAAGAAAGGAGGGTGCAAAGCAGAGAATCATTAAAATTGTTTTAGTTAGGTGGGGTCTTAATGGAAAGAATATGTTTTTATGGTGATAAAAATACAGGTTTACATTGCCATGTCACTGCTCATTCTAACACCAAATCCAAATGGAATCATAAATCAAAAGGAAATAGAATTTACAGACCTATAGACCTAGAAAATAGCATCATAGAATAAAAGTAAACAGAGCATACAGACCGAGATTACAGGGTTCCAAGAAATCATAACTTAAAAAGCAAATAAAGTTTATACACCCAGAATGCATAGTTCCAAGAATATCAAAATAATATAAGAGGACTACTCGAGGTATTATACAAAATACTTGTGAACATAGAAACTCCTTGTTCGGTGTCCCCAATGGAATAGTCCAGTGACTAATTTTTTTCTCCTGATCCTGTGATTTAGGGTTCAATTCTTGTTATAATAAAAAAAAAATAATAAGAAACTCCTTGTTTGGTTAAGACATTGGCACATGAGTTTGCCACCGTCTAAACATGCTTAAATCGGACCTTGTCAAACTCTCTCTCTCTCTCTCTCTCTCGTATCTCTTATGTTGCATGTCTTTGCGACGGAGAAAGGAAGGAGGATACAAATGCAAATTGCATTTTTGGTCCATCTAAATATACGTAATAATTGTAGGGTGGGACCAACTTCATCGAATCTTCATTAGTAAAAAGAAATTCTTCTCTTGGCTCTCTCATGTCTTTGGGATAGACTTCAAAAATTGGAAGACCTAACAGGGTCCTAATTTAGTCCGGCTAGTTCGATAATTGCTTTGCATCCTTTTTTTGCCTTTGATTTTTTGGGCAATAGGGAGAGAAACAACCTCAAACTTAAACATCTGTATTACAAATAAACATTTTAAATCATTCAAATGATTATTGGAGCCAAAAAATTCTCATCAGTAATTAATGTGTATTAAGTTGAAAAATCTCACTTCCTTTATTCTATAAAATCTTTTTAATTAAAAAATATTTAATTTTACAAATCAAATCAAATTTCCCTATAAAAAATTATATTATATTACATTATAATTTTTAAGATCAAAAAAATCTATTTTATCTTCATTTAATTTAATTTTCTCATACAGCTCATGGGCCCATGATTTATTATTCTCAGTTTTTTTTCTTAACTAACTGGTATCCGAGTTCCGGAACTAATTCAATTCGAGTATTATGATCTAATTTAGGGGTTAGCTCTCCTAATACCTATTTTTCTATTTCCAGTATTTGAATTCGAGATTTTAATTAAAAGAATTTAATGATCTGCTACTAGACCCGGAGCATGTTTGTTTATTGTCATTCATGTTGTAGTGTATCCATGATCTCAAATGCCTTGTTAGTCATTTGTTTTTTTATTTTTTATTTTTTATTTTTTTAGTTTCATGTATTATAATTCAACCGTCTATTTTAATGAGATTAACAATACTTATATAAAAAACTTATCTTAACATAAGTTCAATTAAATAAAACAAAATGAAGATTATTCTGGAAAATGTTATTCTCTATGAGCCACATAAATCAGATAAAGTTGCTAAGCCAAGAAAAATTAAAAAAAAAAAATCATGTAAAGTTCTATGAAATATGTGACAGAATAAAAGTAAAGGGACAAATTCTCTTATGAACAAAAATAAATATTGAGTTTTGAATATTTATTTATAATCCAAAACATAGGATTTTCCACAACCTAAGTGGCTCATGTATTCTGATAATCTTGCACTAATGATTTTCCACCCCCTTTTTTCATTTAACTTGTTTATTTAGAGGGAAAAAAATTAAGAACGGAAGGGTAAGCACGTCATAGTAATTGAAGAAAGAAGACTCGTGAAGGAAAAAAAAAAAAGCTTCGACGTGTTTCATGGTTGCTGATGAGTCAAGGTCAATGTCTGTATACTCTTCGAGTGAAAGCAAATATAAACCAACAAAGAATCCGAATTGGGAAAGATACATTTGCGAAGATGCAAACCTCAATTGACTCATTCCACTCTAAATTCCAATAATTGCAATAGTTTCAATATAAGAAATTTCAAATTTCTATTTTTATAAGCCACACAACAGGAATCCTTCTCTCAATACTCAGAACTTCTGAATTTTAGTACTATTAAAAGTTTTTAATTTGAATTTAGCCCACTTTTATATTTATCGAAATTTAATTTATTCATTCAACGGATGAAAAGACTTTGAAGAAGATCCATATTACAAGTCATTTGCAAAGTAAAAGAAGAAAAAAACAAAGGGAGCTAGACCCACTGCTTATATTAATTAATTGCATTATATAAGTATATCATCAGCCAAAAGAATTTGCTCGTGTTCTTTTCTTTTTTAATTTTCTTGCCCTTCATATTTTCACTCAAAACTCGATACTGTGTGAAAATGGTAGGAAAGGCCCACTCTTCTCTGACTACCATTTGCTACTTTCTTATTATATGCATCCTCCTCGCCACCCTCTCTACAACTTCAAGACGTTTGGGGAATGATCCTCACAGTAATTAGACTCTCTCAGTCTCTCTCTCTCTCTCACATACAAAAATTATTATTATTATTATTATTAAATGGTTTTGGGTGGTCATTGCTGCAGAAGACGGTCCAGGGCGTAGCAAAATAGGTGTTACAAGAAGTGACTCACCCATGGCTGGTAAGGGGGCTGCCCAAAATCCTCCGATACAACGACCACCAGCATCAGTAATATACCGAGCACTACACCCAGGAGCCACTATTTGTGGACGACATTATGCACGTTCAATTTCTTACGCCAGCTGCATCCCAAAGAACGCGGGAACGGCAAGGTGCTCTTACTAACTTATCGCAAATAATTAGTTTATATTACCAAAGTTTTAACGGAAAAATTTTTGCAATTCACATAAACATCAATATCGATAAAATTTATATTTATAAGAACGTTATCTTTAATGGTCGTCAATCATTTCATTATTTCATTTAGGTGGGAAATTTCATAAAAATGAATATCTACGAGAATCCTAAAAAATCCATTATTTAGATCCATTTCTTTTCCAAATTTTGATTGATCCAATGTCGTTCAAAACTTTGTCAATTGATTTTGATGTTGTGACAATATTGTATGTTATTTTCAATAAGATAATGCCTTGAATTACATTTAATTTTATTATTTTGTCACATTTATTAATGGATTTTGTTTGTTTATTTCTTTCAACAAAAAGATTTTTTTTTTTTTAATTCTTCTCCTACAAAATAGTAAAATTTTAAAATGTGATGTGATATTTAAAATGGTTGTCGTTCTCAATTTCCATGGAACTATGGTCAGCGTTAGCTAATAGCACTAATGATATTGTGGTTGGTTGTTGACTTCCGATAATGAGAAGAGATAGCAATTTACAAAATAGTCCAAATTAAAAAGTTGGGATTTGTATGGTTTAACCATACTATAGTGAAATTTGAACGTCAGCATATTATGGTATAATGATTCACAAAGTCAAGTGACAGTGCATTTATATTATTGAGAAAAAATAGGGGAAAAAACAGTCCACTTATAGTGGTTAATTTATTTATTTTTTTCAACGAAAAAAGGCTCGGCAAAAGCTGTGATTTGGATAAGGTTTTTACTAAACAAAGCAAAAGAAAGGAAAAAAAAATGGAACTACTGATCAGATGACATTTAAAATAGGCTTAAATTATACTGAAAGGTTTTGATTTTTGACTTGAGTTCACAAACATGTTTAATATTTGTAAAAGTAGACAAACTATCATGTTTCCCTTTGTTTAAATCTTCTCATACATCTGCTAAACGAGGTCCCATACTCAAATTCCCCATGGATTCATGCACTTATTTGCCCCTCTGAGCATCGTTATTTGTTGGGGTGGGGCAGGAGATTCCTTACTCGTGGAACACATCTCAGCCACCAATCGAGCTTCCTTCTCTTTCTCTGCCTGATTCCATAATTGAAAAGATCGATCTGGGGGAAGATGGCAGCCAGTCCCCATATTGAGCCAAGTCACCCTGACAATTCCTTTATAGTCAGACATTACACGACCTATAACCACGATTGTGGCATAAAAATGGTAGGCTCTCATATTTGTTTTGAATCCAAAAGACTGAATCAACTGGAACTTGAATTAACACTTCCAGCAGAAGTGGTTTATCAGTCGGTATGCTATTGCTTTAAATCTAAGGGAATTCAAACCACCTAATATATCCTCTCCATCAAACCCAAGAAAACCACCAATCTTATTCCCAATCCTTTCTGTAGTCACTTGGGAAATGTACTGGAATAAGACCCATGGAATGCTTTCTGAAGGTTAACATAGATACAGAATCATTTTCAGTCGTCTCTTTTTGAGAAGCAGCGGTTGATCATCAAAACACTAATGACCCAATTCAAATGCTTGTTGTATATTTGCAACCAGGAATATTGAAACAAAAAGAGATTGTCCTCAAGTTGACGGCACGTGAACTACTTTTGTAGTAGCCAGCTCTTTAACATGATCGCTCTCAAAGTAGGAACAATTAATTCCATTATATTGAAGAGGATTTAAAATAGAATCTAAACATTAATAAGTAGGTTAGTAGAATAGAATCTGAACATTTAAAATTTAAACCCTCATTTCTTACTTAGAATTTTTTTGAGTAATTTGCGATTTTGTGAATGTGATGCAGGAGAACATGTGATAATGCGTATAATTGCCGCAGCGGGAAGTCTCCGTAAGAGGATGGTGATTGAACTTTTCGCAATGCCTTTGCTGTTTAATTGTACGCAAAGATACATCGTCTTTTCTTTTTCTTTTCCTTTTTCTTTATAAGGATACCTCGTCGTTGTTAAGTAAAGACGGAGCCAAGGGCCAACGCGTAGCTTCCTCCTGAAATTTTATTGAAAAAAAATTTAATATCTATATTTTTAATACCAATTCTAAGCAAAGATATTATTAAAAGTCACAGACAAAAATATTAAAATATCATTAAAACCTTTAGAATACTATTTGTTCTGTAAACACTATATGTTTATCCAGTCCGTCTCTTACATTTTGTATTTTGCTCCCAAAATAAATATTTTAATTTGCCCCCTAAAATAAGAATAAGTTGTGTGAATTTTATAATTTCATATTGAAGTAATAAATATTATTTGTGATATTTTTAAGTGGATAAAATAGTTATCGGGACAAGTTATTTCTATACAGCAGTTTTCATATTTTATATTATCTAACAATTGTGGACTAATACATAATTGGTTTATGGTTTAGTGATGGAACGCTGTTTCCTTATATAAATTTTGGATTTAAGTCTTATATATAAAAAAAATAAATGATGGGACAGTTTATCTATTAAGTGCCTAATTGGATTTAAAAATCGAAATGGTAGGCTCAATGTGTTTATCGAAAACTGGTAAAAAAAATGTGTTTATCGAAAACTGGTAAAAAAAATTAAAGAGAAAAGAAAAAATCTAACAATTGTGGACTGAGCCAGGGCCTGACCTGGGCTTACCCAAATTTGTTTACAATTCAGCCGTGCCTTAAAAACTTTTCCTTTTTTTTCACCGATCAGTATTTGTAATTTATTTAATTAATCTAATCTAAATATTATAAGTCTTATTAAAGAATTCACCCTCTCAAATCTTATCTTTTTTATTTTTATAATTAAAATTTAAAATTTTAATTAAAAAATATAATGTCCTATCATTATACCCATCCAAATTTGATGGGCCCAAACAAACTTTCATTGTCTCCTCTCGCGCTATCCAACCCAATTTCATGTGCGAAGCCATTATTTCAAAAGTTTAAACTTACAGAAAAATATATTATAAATTGTATTTATATTAACAGAACGCGATGATTAATTGCCTTCACCATGTAGTCAATTATGCCATTTTATTTTAATAGACAAAGCCTAGCAAACCAAGTCATTTGCCTACACACACCGATTCTAAACAAAATAAGAAATACCCAACCAGCCCATCGAATTAAAGAAAGAAAGAAAGGAAAAGAATAGGATTAAAATGTGATATGGCTTCACTTATAGACTTGATATGCATGCCTGTTGAGTTGGTCACTGCTTTCCGACCGACTTCCCGGCTTTTCCCTATAAAACAATGGCTAAAAAAGTCAATCAAAAGTAATATAAAGCATATAGTTGATTAATGCTAATGCCATTCAATTCAGCGGGAAATGTTTTCTTTAAATAATTTTAGTATTTAAAATTTTAAAAGAGAATTGCTCTCCTCTAAAACCCACCAATTTGATATAATTAAAAAATTGAGTTTTAAGGGTTTCATAAAAAACTTTCCCTCGAACAAATTACTTTGCCAAAACCCTCCATTTCTCTTCCCTTTTTATCAAAACCCTCCATCCATACTACATAGGTTTCTTTGGCTTCAACGATGCCAATTTTCCTTTACACTTTGTCCTCCAAACAATGGTCAATTCACACTCAAGCTACCAATTAGATGATAGAGGTATTGGATTCACCAAAATTACATGTTAGGGGTAGAGAACTCTGAGGATAGTGGGTTTAGGGAATAGAATAACTGTGACATGGTTAAGAAATTGATGAACAGGGACTTGTCATCGGATGCTTCGCTTATAAACCACATGCGCAAAAATTTAATATATAATTTTCTTTTCACATAAATGTCTGTATTATTAATTAAATGTAGTGTTACATTTTAGTGTAAACTGTCGATAAGATTTTTATTTATAATTTATTTGAACCATCAAAATGCTATGCTTGAAAGATCAAATTATTTCCGTGTTGTCAGGCAATATTCTCTCGGAAGAAAATTTTCATTTTCATTTCTGTGCTGTCAGGCAATGTTCGGTGATTTCAAAACCGTCACTTTACTTTTGTTTTGCCTCCATGATTTTGAGTTCAGCCAGTTGACCTTTTCAGTTACCGTTTTTCTATCTTGTTGTTTACTTCATTTGATTTTTCTATCAATTTTCTATTACTTTAATTCCATATAGTTTGACTTGCATATGTTAAAAAGATTTTTTTTTTTTTAAAAAAAGTTTATACACCCACAGTACATTGTTCCAAAATATATCAAGATAATATAAATGGACTACTCCACGAGGAGAGGTATCATACAAAATATCTGTGAACATAGAAACTGCTTGTTTGGTTGACATTGGCACGAGTTTGCCTCCGTGTAAACATGCTCAAATCGGACATTGTCAATCTCTCTCTCTCTCGTTTCATTTCTTTGTGTTAGGAGATGAGGGCATGACGCACAAGGAATTCAAATCATGAACAATTACCTCTTCTCCGACATCCACCACGCGCAACAGAATTTTCAATCGGAACAATTGAATCACGTCGACACATACCCCAGCTAAGAAATATAAAATTTTTTCCCCACTTGATAGGATATGATCTAAAGACGCATTAAGAAAGGCATTCAATCGTGTGAGCATACAATCCGAAGAGGCATATTATATCTAAACGTGTCAACTATTAGAGATCAATCTCCCTGAAAGGTAAATACGACACAACATCTCGAGTGATTGCTATCGACAATAAACTAATCAGTCTGTGACCTTAAGTGATCTTCGATACAACTGAGATGACACTACCCTTTTCGTATTAGCAAGGGGACAATTGTTATTCCTATCGGTAAAAGACAATACTCGCATTCTCTAAGAATGGTAGGAAACTTTTGAAACCTAATCGATGAGAAAAAAGATCTCTATGTATTATTAAATTTCTTAAATAATAAAAATCACAAATCTCTAAAAAATATTTGACTGTAAAATCTCGAGATTTTCGGAAGTAAACTAGAGTTGTAATGTTTCGGAAACACACGACTCTTAAGGCAATCACGTATATAAACCTTCAACACACCGAAATACAGATACGTTCTCTGAGACCAAACATTAGACACACAAGTCATAGGGTGATCAGCTCTCTCTCTCTCTTTCTCTCTCTCTAGTGCTCAGTCTATTTTATTTCTATCAAAAACCGCTATTTCTAAATTAAGTATCAAAGTCTTCCATACCGGAACACCCTATAGCGGTTTTTTACAAGTTTTAAATCATCTCCTGGAGTAACCATTCGAGTTAAAGGAGCTGAAATCTATGGAGGCGAAATCCACCTCCAACAGATTGACACCATCTATGGGAAGCAGACTAGAGCAATCTCAAAAAATGCCCTGAGTTGCCAAACGATCATGCCTCCGAGTAAGAGAACCAGAATTGTCTCGAAGGCTGTATTCGCCACGGATGGACATACTACCACTCTAACTAACGTCGCCTTACTAGCGGCGCCCACTCACTCCGTTGATAACCTTGTTGCTTATTCTCAACTCCCTCGTCCAGTGCAGGTCTCACAACCTATGCCTCAGGAACATCCGATTGCGCCTCCTGTGCCAATGTCCTCAAAACGAGCCAATCGCCCTTAATTAGAAAGGTTGGAGTCCAAAATACAGAATATAACCAAACAACTAAAAGAACTTAGTTGCGTTATTAGACCAGAGGGATAATTTTCATTAGGAGGATCAGGACATGTGTGTCCCTGATGCCTCGTGCCTCCAGTGAACTATGAACCCTCTGCGACTTCCCGCCATGATCTTGATGACCTGAGGAGACAGGTTGAGTAATTTGTTGTTGACGAACTCAAACGGGTCAATACACGAGAGGACAAAACCCCCCTTTATCCCTCCAGCATGTTGCCCTTTGATCCAAAGGTCTCTTCGGAACCAATATCTCATAATGTGCTCTTGCCTCCTATGGACAGATATGATGGTACGGTCGACTCCCGCGATTATATGGCCCACTTCGTGACGATGATGATATCGAGAGACATGACAGATGCTACTATGTATAAATACTTCCCCACTACTCTTAAGGGTAATGCACTAGTGTTGTTCAACTCGCTCCCATTACTTAGCATCAAAAGTTTCTCTCAGCTTTGACAGCAATTTGAGGCCTATTTTGTAATTAGCCGAGAGGCAAAAAAGAAGTCCACTTCTTTACTATCGTTACGAGAAAGAGATAATGAGTTCTTGAGAGACTTTTTAGATAAATTCAAAGTGGAGATGATGAAGGTTTCAGCCCTAGACCATTCCACTGCATTAGCCGCCCTGCTTATAGGACCATGCCCCTCGAGTATAAAGACGTCCATAATGGATAATCCTCCTTCTACTATCCAGGAGTTTTATACCTGTGCTTAAAAATACATCGTAGCCGAATATGCTAAAACATTCGATTGATGTAGGAACCAATCATCCCGAAAAGAACACAGCCAATCACCTCGACAGCCTTCATCGAAGAAAAACCGACAAAGACTATCACCCTCGTGAAGGTTTAACACCTACACTTCTCTAAATGAGACCTCTAATCAAGTCTTGCTCCAAATCAGAGATAAGTCGTACGTCAGATGAATTTCCCGGCCTACGAAGAATGATCCTAAAAAAGATAAGATCAAGTATTGTCACTTTTATCGCGATTATGGTCATAATACTGATAACTACAGGAAGCTCAAGGACGAGCTGAAATTTCTAGTTTGAAGTGGAAGATTATAGATGTTCATTAGTATGGAAGGGAGAAATATACCCTCCCCTGGTCAGCGCATCTTGCCACAGTAAGACAAATCGAACGACCAACCAATCGCGCGACCACCGGTCAATTAACGGGATGGAATAATTCTCTAGATCTATGATGAATAAGTTCTCCACGAGCCTTACATTCCGTCCAATGTTTTTCACACTGACGACTTGGAACTTAGGACTACTCATGGAGGGTGATGTCAAATGTTTGATTGCAATTATATTTTACTTGGCCGAAATGTCTCAGCCCGCTCCACAAGAAATACTAACAACATAGGTTAACAAACAACCCAAGGACGAGAGACCGGTCATCGGCTTCACCAATGAGGATTTGGTGGGAGTTGACCTTAATCGTCATGACCCCCTCGTCATTATAGCCAAAATTGGCCAGTACGAAACCAGAAAAATCTTCGTTGACCAAGAAGTAGAATGCAACCTCTTCTACTGGGACGCCTTCCAACAAATGGGTTTCAGCTCGACGCATCTCCAACCTCATGCGAGTCTAGTCAAGGAACTCTCTGACGAATGGATATATCCCGAGAATATTATTTCACTTCTGGTTACTCTCGACTTACAGTCGAACCATACGACAGCCACTACTGTATTTAATGTGGTTAAACTTCCTTCGCTTTACTACTCCATCCTAGGTAGGCTGGGCTTGAATGCCCTAAAAGTTCTGCTTTGCACCAAGCACATGAATGCCAAGTCTAGAACTCCGCTTGAGATCAAAACATTGTCTTGTGACTCGGAACCCATAATGTCCACTTCTAAGTGATTGTCGTCTTTCCATAACTATAGGGTACGTTCCGATTTTCTTACTTTAAACTTTTATTGTAACAGTGTTTTTCCACTCAATGGCTAGTATGTACAATACTCTATAGTTTGTGCTCTACCATGCATTTCCTATCGAACATAGTGTGCTGTTAATACGGAATGTAACTCTCAGATGGGTAGACACGATCCATTCTATTATTTGTTTTTTATCAAATGTAATGTGTCATCAATATGAAATGTAACTCTTAGATGGATAGACATGACTCATCCTATCATTTATTTCCTACCAAATGTAGCATGCCATCAATTCAGGATATAACTCCCCAGACAACAGACAAGTAGGTACGGTCCATCCTATCGTTTATTTCCTATCGAACGTAGCATGCTGTCAAATATGGGATGTAACTCCCAAACGGGTAGGCACGACCCATCCTATCATTTATTTTCTATCAAACATAGCATGCCATCAATACGGGATATAACTCCTAGACAGTTAGGCATAACCCATCCTATAGATTGTTTCCTATCGAATATAGCATGTTGACAATACGAGATGTAACTCCCAACTAGGTAAATATGGCCCATCCTATTGATTGATTCCCAACGAACGAGGCACATCATCAATAAAGAATTTCACCCTCAGAAGGACTGCTATGGCCCGCTCTTTTGATTGTGTTTTAACGATTGTGGTCTATCAAAGAAATAGGGTTTCTTGGCCAGCAAACACATTTGAGTATACCGATTGACCTTCTAGCAAAAACAATGTGCCCCTAGACGGGCCGATTTTTTCCAAGGATACTACAATTGACATATGACTTGGCTCCTTGAACAAACCTATCTTCATTATTCGAATGAGTATGGGAATGTCCCCCGGTATCAACAAATACAAGATGCAAAAGTACGAAGGGATTTTCCATGAAAGCATGCTGCAGTACAAAAATTTCTTGAGTTAATAGTACAGAAGTCATGCAAAATCAGGGGAAATGTGGGGGAGTGCTAGAATCTCCCAAGGAGTAGACTCCGCTGTAACCATGACACACTCAGTAGAAATATCGATCGGATCAATAGGGGCCACGCCTTGATTCGTTACTTCCTCATCGATAGCCTCTCTACTCAAGGACAAAGCCCCATCCAGACCAACTTGACAGATTATCTCTTAAATGCACCTCAACCTCTCGATCAGTTTATGCTAGGAGTCTCTAAAGGCCGCAATGTTCCTTGTCAAAGATTTCTCGGATTCAGTCACTTTCTATTCTGCCACTTGAAGGGATTCTTCGCGCAATTGAACCAGTGTTCAGTAGTTCGCAGACGAGCCTCGCGAACTTTTGCCTCGTCCTCCAGTTTTTCACAATGCATTCAACATAAGGCTGTCTAGTTACAAGCTCTTCATCTCCTCTTCCTTTTCTACGAGCAAAGCACTGGGCATTTTCAATGCTTCCGACATTCTCCCCGCTTTCGTGTCCTTTCCCCTTTGACCAAGAGCATCCTGTAATGCCAAGACCTGATGACCCAGCTAATTAGCCTTCTCCTTGAAGTGCCCAATTGTTTGCTTACTTCGCCATTCTTGGTACTCTGTCAAGACCATCATCTACAAAAAGGAAACCTGATCAACCGAAAGTAAAGAAAGTAGCAAAGCAGGACAAGAACAAGAAAATAATACCATCAAACTAAGAGACTTGAGGGCCCTGTCCACTTGCTCCAAGGACATCCTATGCAATTCCAGCTCCGAACGATGAAAATCAAACCCATCGACTATCCGATTGCCTCGGCCAAGTTGACGTAGCTATACCGCTTATATCCCATGCAGAAAATGACTGTTTCCCTCTCTTTTAAACCTTTCTTGTAACACCGACACTGCGGTGTCCGCACTATTATATTTTTGTTCAGAAATTTAATAAAATATTTCTCAGTTTATATATATTAGAGAAATTTTATTATTATTATTATTTATTTATTTATCTTGATTTTCGATTTTGGGGCATCGAAATTGAATTTTTGGTATAATTTTAAAAAAAAAAACTGTGTCCATAATTCGTAGTAAACTCCATTTTAGTAGAAAGTGGGTAATTCCCTTATTAAATTAATTACTTATTTAAATATATATAAAAAAAAAGAGAGAAGGGGTTGCAAAACGCAGCAAAACGCTGTGTTTTGCCCCAATTAAGGATTAGGGCTAAAAGCCCTAATCCCTCCCTCTCTCTCTCTCTCTCTCTACTCTCTCTCCCGCGGCTATCTCACCCTCTCCGTCGCCACCTCCACCGCTCTCCCTCACTCTCTCCGCCACCGCACATCATCGCCGCCACTTCCTCTCTCTCTCTCTATCTTTCCCTCTCGGTTCTCTCTCTCACTCGCTGTCTCTCTCTCGCGACTCTCAGTTTCTCTCAATCTCTCTATCGCGATCGCTCGCACTCGTCGCCCTTCTTCCACCTTCCACCGCCGCACACAACCACCCCAAGCCATCTCCGACCACCCCATTCTCTCCCAATCTTCCTTCGGTTCCTCTCTATCTCTATTCTCTCTCTCAGTTTCTCTCAGTCTCTCTCTATTTTCTCTCTCGATCGTTCACCCTAGCTTTGTCTTCTCCCTCTGTTTCGCCCTCACTTTCAGTCTTCTCTCTCTATCTCACCCGCTGTCTCACCCTCCCTCACGGTTTTCTCTCTCTCGCGCATGAAGGACAGCGCCCCTTCCTCTGTCCCTCGCATGCTTGTGCGATTAGACTCTGTTCTCTCACTGTCAAGGGTTCTTCTCCAACCTTGGCAGAAACCCTAAACAGATAGGAGTAGGGGGCCTTCAAAAACCCTTGGCTCAGTCTGCAGTCATTCACTGCCTAGGTAAAGGTCAAATTCAGATTATCAGGTAAAGGTCAAATTCCGATTATCAGTTTTAGGTTTTGATTTTCTTGGTAAGTTAGTCTAATTACTAAGCTTTACTTTGGTTTGGAGACATTGCAGGATTTCGGGCTGAGTTGTAGGCACACAGACATTTGGGTTGCGAACCAAGAAACCCTAGGTGAGATAAAATGCAAATTCTTTCAATACATTGGATGAATTTAGGGTGAATTAGAGTAAGAATGCATTGTGTATATTTAGGAATGTATTAGATTTAATTTAAAATTGCATTAATGAAATTCTATGTTAAATATTAAGGTTAAGTCTAGTGTCTGATATGAAAAGAGAATGTCCTGGATGATAAATTCATGTTGAGTTAATTAGAATAGTTCTCTTGAAGTTTAATTTAAGGTATGCATGAGAATAGTTGGAAATCTGGGATTTAAGCTTAAGGGTTGATGCAATTCTTTTACATTATAGGTTATTTTGCATATAGGTAATTCAAATATCATCCATGTATTATGAAAATAGACTTCCTTACGTTGAAAATGATATATACTTTGAAATATTCGGATGAAAATCGGAACGTTTATGATTTTTCAAAGGATTTCTATTTTGGGAGAAGATTTATTATTTTATGGTAAATTCCGATATTGAATGATTTTTAGGATTCCATTAGACTTGATTTTCAATGTGTTACTCAATTATAAATGAAATGCAATCGATGACATTAGATTGTATTCATGAATTGAAGAATTGAGATTTGTACAAAAATTAGAGAAAATGAAAATTGATGACATAATTATGATTTTGTATTAAAAAAGGTCAATCGAGGATCGAGTAAGATTTCATTTGATTGAATTGTGAGTATATGCAAGTGTATATGGGTTGAAAAGTGTGCATAATTTTTGTGATGCTGTGAATGTACGTGGATATAAAATTGAGGTTGAGGTGTGAGAAATATGTGATGTGTTATAATTGTAGTGACTTGATTGGAGATCGATCGAGGGGAGCACGGTTTCGACACTTGTGTATTTTAGGGAGTGATTGACCCTCCCGTATACTGTGAGTGAGATTTATTTCAATGTTTTCATTTAATATGTAAACCCTGCTTTACAACAGTTTGATAAATGAGCATGATTTATCGTGTGTTTGAAATATTTTGACTGGTTTTGGAAATGATTTTTGTGAACCGATGGAGTGTCCAAAAATTTGGTTGAATTATGAAAATATGCATCCATGTGGTTAAAATGTAAAATGTGCCATTTTATGATATATGTTGCATTTGGTTTGTGAACCTGATTTACGGCACATGTTTGATATGATATTGATATTGGCCTTGAGGGCTGTGATATGTATTGTTCCGTAGCTACGAAGGACACCGTGAGAGGCGCTTGGGTGGCGTCCGGATATGCCTAGGCCTGGGGTATCCCACGAGTTGTCGAGATGATATTTACGACACGGTACTAGCCAGGTTGAACCCAAAAGGGGGAGGATTTGGATACACTCTCCAAGTCTAGCACCTGGACGAGGTTCATCGCCAACGCCGGGATAGAGAGCACTTTAAATAAAATCGCATATAACACCCCCGGTGCGCCTGTCATAGGTCGTGGTAGACCTCTGCCGGGACATTTTCGGCTGGCAGCTCTATGATTTTAATGACAGTATTTTGGATGCATATTTGATTTGCTGATGCGTGTTAATGATATATTGTTGAAATGAAAAGCATGATGATTTGAAATATGATTTGTATACTTATGTTTTGACACTCCAGTTTCACACCCCATATTACACGATTACATTGACCCACTCACTCACTGAGTATTCTTCCCTGAGTACTCACCCCTCCTCTTTCCCCTCCCCAGACAGGATTATGGTGCTAGGGCGACGCATTTGGCTCTAGAGGGTTTGATAGCTTGGTGGATTTGGTATTTACGACGGTGAGATCAAAGTTTAAATTTAAAAGATGAATTTCATATTTTATTGTCAACCCTGCGTGGTCTTATTGAGGTCCGTAGTTGACCGTGTACATATTTTGGGATGACTGTATAATTTTTGGACTTCTGTTTGCGAAACTCTCATTTCACTTGTATTGAGGCATTTGTAACTATTTAAAGTGTTAACTTGGGAATTTGTAATATATTTGTATAAATTTAGGCCCGCTCGATGTGGCAGTTGTTCATGCTCTAGTTGGGCATAACAGTAGAGGTCTGTGGCTAGGACTGTTGGTGTTTTGTTAGCCTTGCGTTGTCTGGATGTCGGTTGTGAGATTTGGTGGATTGTTTTTGAGAGGTCGGGATGGTCATTGGTTTAATTTACAGAATGATTTTAATTTATACAGGTATACAGGTTTAATTGTACATGAGAGACCTCCAATTTATGGGGAGGTTCTGCCCGATTTTCTGTAGAAATACAGCCGGTATCCAGGGCAACGGGCGGCTGTTCACGATTCCCGGTTCGGGGCGTGACATTTCTTACCATTGAAGGATCGAATAGAGATAGAAGGAGGGATGATAGTCCCATTGGGTACCTTATGCTTCCCCTTGTGTGGGGGCCACAAGGGAATAGTAAATGATGGCCCAGACATTTCTTTTATCGTAATAGTAGAAGCCTCCGATTCTCTTGGTGGCCTTACCTCGACACTTGACGTGAGAACATCCTCGAGCATCTCCGCTTCGGGTACCTCTAATACGGAGACACTTTTATCATTAGCCGATGACAGATGATCATCAGACGTCAAACTATCAAGCTCCTCTAGTTCGGTGACCACCGATTCCGAACGTCTTGTCGAAGCAAGGGATGCATGCTATCCAGCCCCGTCAACTCTCTCGCGCCCTCCCTCTACCAAAGACTTGAGCAGTTGGATTTTCTTTCTTTTTTACGGAGGAGATGCGAGCTTTGATTGAACCTCAGATGTCCCATCAGTCTTCCTTGAAGACTTCTTGGTATTTGGCTGTACCTGTTTAATGGTCGTAACCTCTTTCAACACAGCATCCTCTAGGGAAGATAGAACATCGACCAATCCTATCTCCTTTATCTCGACCAAAAAAAGCCTATCGATCTCTCTCATTTCTCCTATCAATAAGCCCACCAGGGATAACATTTAATCATCCACCAGGGAATCGATACATATATTCCTTTGAGTAGACTTGCAATAGCTACCGACTGATCGAATGAAACGAAAATGATTGGAACAGGTTAAAGGTTTTAACCCTAATGATGGTTCCTCATTGGTGCTATGTTGTACTAGCACACGGTCCTTATCCCTGAACTCCATAAAAAAAATACTTGTGCATCTAACTTTTATCAATTGTCTCCTTATAATAAAACCCCTAGTTAGACTCAGATCGGGTTTCTAGCCTATACCAGCCCCAGGTAGAGCCATTACTCGCACATCTCACTAGTGAAAAGATAGCCACCAGAATCTCAAAATCAAAACAAATGCGACAAAACCTTAACAAAAAAATCACGACAACGACCAAGCGCCAAGTGCTGGGAATCAGCAAAGTTCGGTACAAGTCCTACCGACGCAGTACCTCTACGAATGGACTAGTATACAACACCTTTAGGCCAAACTTTACCGACTGTTTGTATATCCGAACGTAGCCCTCTAGTGCCCTGTTGGCCCTGTTTTACATCCGTAGCCGACACCAGAATATAATCATTAGCCATCAATATATCAGTTTGGACTTTTTGAAGTTCCTTCCTCATCATAACGCTCCTAATGTCGCCAATGCTCAGATGAATCTGAGAAGCAAACCTTTTGCCATTTCACTTAAGAAAGATTTTTCTTTACACAGTGAGGGTTCTAAAGACAGCAAAACAAACGCAAGAAAAGAAAGTGTTTAGTCCACTCAAGCAACTGACCTTATGAAGAGTATTGAGGACAATTCATTAAACGTGAAGTGACGCGTGTCACATTGAAAGCTTCGTACCTTTTCGATAATTATCACTCCTGACGCTTTTCTCACAAAATGATACCACGAGTCGGGGACAAATGATAGGATATGATCTAAAGACCCATTACGAAAGGCATTCAATCTGGTGAGTTAGGGGTGTTCATCGGTTTGGTTTTCGATTTTTTCGATTAATTCGATTCGGTTAATTCGGTTTAATATTTTTTAACCCCAAACCGAAAGTCTAAACGTTCGATTTTCGATTTGAATTCGAATTGAATCGAATAAACCAAATAAATTGATTTTGATTTTTGAATCTAAATTTTCACATAAATGCAATTTAACCAAATTCAAATTGATAAAATAATAAATTTTTAACTATTATATTATTGCTTGCTTAAAAAAGAAAAATTACCAATCAAAGTTTGTATAAAAGAAAAGAAAATAAATAATAAATAAATAAAATAAATAAAAAATAAAATAATTAAAAACCATAATTCAATTTTCGGTTCGAATTCGTATTAAAAATCTCAATTCGAAACTCGAACCGAAAACTAAATTTGAAATTCGGCTCTAATCGAAAACTGATTCGAATCCAAAAATTGAATTCAAATTTAATTCGATTCGATCAGATATTCGGTTATCACCAAATATTACACACCCCTATTGTGAGCACACAATCCGAAGAGGTATATTACCCCCAGACGTGTTAACTATTAGGGATCAATCTTCCCGAAAGGTGGACACGGCCTAACATCTCGAAAGATTGCCATCCGCAATAAGCTAATCGGTGTGTGACCTTCAATGGTTTTCGATACACCTAAGATGACACTATCATTGTCATATCAATAAGAGGTCGATTGTTATTCTTATCGGTAAAAGGCAATACGCGCATTCTTCAGGAATGGTAGGAAACTTTTAAAACTTAATCGATAAGGTAAGAGATATCCCTATATTATTAAATTTCCTAAATGATAAATATCACAAATCTCTCAAAAATATTTGACTATAAAATATGGAGATTTTCAGACCTCCTCACAAGAAAACTAGGGTTGTAATGTCACAGAAACATACGACTCCTAAGGCAACCACATATATAAGCCTTTGGCACATCAAAATCCAAATATGTTTTCTGAGACCAGACACTAAACACACAAGTCACAAGCCAATCAGCTCTCTCTCTCTCTCTCTTTCTCTCTCTTCTAGTGCTTAGTCTATTTTATTTCTATCGAAAACCACTATTTTTGACTTGAGCGTCGGAATCTCCCCCTAGGAGCACTCTCCGACGGTCTTTCATGACATGTTATAATTTGAAAATTTATACCGAAGCTGCGCCTACATTTTCAAATACTATCCCTGCATAATGCTACATGTGCCCTCGCTATAATCAAATTATAAATAGAATCGTACTCCCGAAATATTGGATTGGATGGAACATTGCAATTATTTTATTGTAAAAAAGAGGGATTTTGAAATTTTCTCGTTCTAATTAACAAGTGTTGCACTAATTTTGTCACTATGGTCCCAGAATTAACTTGGAGATTTAAGTAATTTCCTGTTTTTATGATGTGGCTAGGGTTCGGAGAAGCCGTAGCCCTTATTCGCATCCGTCTCCCCATTGAGAGGTTGAGTGGAATCAAAGCAAGCTTTCATCAGCATTTTGTGCAGTTTGGGACCAAAAGTTGGGGATTCAAACGTATCTACGCTAGTACTTATGCGTTTTACATAAAATATATGTTTTGTTGGTAGAAATTATGGCAGTTGTAATTGTTAATCTCAGTATTAATAATATTTCATGTTTATAGAAACAGGGAAATTATGTAGAAACAAATATAGTCTATCGGTTGTGAAGCTAATAGTTTTCTTTAATAAAGCATGTTTAACTCTTGGTAGTGACTTTAGTTTATTAGATGATTGTGTAAGAAAGAATTACCCCCTATTTATTATAACCATTTGACTTATTTCTTTCTGTGTTGTGTTTTCCTACAAAATTTTCTTCACCATAAATGATGCAGTAGATATGAATAGTTAGTCCATCCAATCCTTGTGGAAAAGTTGTTTATTTTAATGGAAAGGTCCCATTGTGTTTCCGGTGAGAAAACTTGTGATGTGCTCAAACTTTCCGGTCGATAATCCTCGGGGACTAGAGATCATAGTTTACATTTGTTTGAACTCTAGCCGATTTGTTTTGATCTAATATGACTCTTATTGACATGCTTTTACCAAATTGGATTAGTTGGGCTTAATTTGACGTAACTTGACTTAACCCAATCCAGCAGAGTTTGGCTCATGAGACCCACTTTAGATCGAGTCCTAGTTGTCTTGGTTGGCATGTATTACTGATTACGAGTTGATACAAAATTGTTCTCTCTGAATTTTTGGGGTGGTGTGATGGTGTGCATCTTCCTTGTTTGGTAAGGAACATACAATATACATGTTCCCTATTTTAATGAAGTGTAATTCCAAGTCCCAATTCATTTTCTCCCTCGTCCTCCATTTTGTAAGTTGATCCATGTTGGAGTATGCGGCTAGTCCGCCCGTGAGGGTAGACCTACCCCTCATTTGTTTTGAATTTGAAAATGGGGGTTAGGGTGATTTTTGGTAACTACCTCCTCAACCCCCCTTTAAATCCCCACTCTCTCTCTCTCTCTCTCTCAAAGAAAATAATGCCAAAAAGAAAATAGTCTACTTCAACGGATATGAAAGTGAACCAAAAGGAAGGGTGCTTCTTTGTTTCTTTTATTTTTCTTTTTCTTGATATATGAATGGACATGAAGAAAAAATGAAAAAATATTTTCTTTTTCTTTGAGAGAAATAAAGTGAGAGTCATAAAGAGACTTGAATGTTGTTGATCATCATTTCACCGGAGGCATTTGGATTGTGCACAATTGGAGGTGATCTATTTTTATGACACTTTTTTGACCTAGAATACATATCATCGGAAAGAGGTAAGTGAGCCTAACCCAATCTCGATTCGAGAATTTCTGCTTGCGAATTTTGTTTAATGGTTTGTATAAATATCATCATTGGTATTAAAGGCATTTAAGGTGTTTCCTACATCTTTGTTGGGTATTGAAAATGAAAAATGTTTGGAATAATTTTTAAAGTTCATTAATGATAACTTAAAATTGACTTGTTGAAATGCTCTCAATTTTATACCATAGTATGCTTATGATATGTAGATCTGATCTGCAAAATTTCACATGTAACTACTAAGTACATTAAGAGATATAACAAACCCTAATCAAAACTTGATGTATTTGTAACTTTTAGGATGCTGTGTTTTATTGCATAAAATTTATATAGTTAGATTTCTCTAAAAAAAATGCTTTTTAACCATATAAAGATCACAAAAAATGATTAAAAATTAAGAGAGATATGATCATTCAAATTTGGGTCAAAAACCAGAAAATTGAATAAGAAGATAAAAAGTAAAAAAGTCATTCTCACTCTCGATAGTGGCAAGTGAACTCCACCTCCCAAGAAAGGAATATCTGATTTAAAATTCGAGATCACCATTAAACTCAAAGATATAAAAAAATGAGAGGCAGCCAAAATTTGGTTATCGGAATCCACCGGAAAGATGGCGCGTGTGATTCACATGTCGGCAAAGAAGAGTGAAAGCCATTTTCAAAATTTTTTATTACAATTAGGTCTGGTGGTGTGTGGAAGTGTGTGAAAGGCTATTTTTGATCCCAATTTTCATCAAAATAAAATTTATTTGTTTTTTATTTTTCTGTGATTTATAAAGTATTTTTCGGAGATGAAAAGTATTTTTTATTGATTATTAAATCAATAAACAGTTAGAAAATTATAAAAAATAATTTTTCTATCCGAAAAATTCTAGAAAATTTTGTATCAGTCTAAATTGGTTTTTTCTGTAAATTATAATTTCTTTTCTGGGATTGAAAAATTATTATTTATTGATTTATAATCAATAAATTGTTAAAAAATTATAAAAAAATCATTTTTCGGTCCTCGAAATTCTAAAAAAATATTTTGGGACTGGAAAATTATTTTTCTTAATTTTAACTACATGAGTGTAAATTGTTTACACTCTTTTAATTTTATGTTCTCCTTTTATGTGTGAAAAATATGTTTTTTCAACATAATATTGTTTGGAAATTGAATATATTATTTGAATCAAATAATTTTCAAATTTTTTATAATATTATGGTTGACTTAGTGTCTGATCTAATATTGAACCTGTTTTCTAGATTAATGGTGATATTTGGATGGAATATTGTAGTTCTCTGGGGAGAGCTAAAATATTTAGAAATTCAGAATGTATAATAAAGTTGGATCAAATTTTGATAGATCCAACTCATATTTTATCGGATCCTTTGGAGATCATGAAAGCACAACATCTAGAACTCCTTGGATTAGGTCATTCTTTTTTGGGAGGATGACGTATGTATATTTTAAGGAATACTCTGACTCTTTATTAGAACAGCGTTGATAAAATAATTGCCGAGAGAGAGAGAGTGTTTCTTGACATTGTGAGACCCATATTAATAGAAATATAGAGGATCAAGAATCTGAAGATCCAAATAAATAAAAACTATCCCATAGCATAGATAGCACTACCCCACATATTATAAGGAGATTTTTCTCCTACGGATAGACAATCCAATTGGATGGTAAGTGTAATTACTCGAATGGACATATTGTGAATTGATATAATGAATTTATATGTTTTTCTTTTACGCACTATGGTTGTTTGTTTGAAACATGATTATATATTAGAAACTTTTAAATTTTTTTTTATAAAGTTTTTATTGAGAATATGATTAGGAATATTTAATATTTTTCATATGATCATACATGCAAAAGAAAACTAGGGTCACTTGAAAGGAATTTTGGATTGATAAAATTTAAATAATTCTTATTCAAAATTGAAATTATTTAAATACTTTGTGTGTTTAAGTGAGAGGTTTTAGATTGGAAGAATTTGAATAATTCTCATTTAAAACTTATAGAATTTTTTAAATTTAAATTAAATTTGTGATAACAATACATTAGAACTATAGATGATGATTGGAAACCTGGGGAATTTTCGATTCTATACCTGATGTTGATCTGTCATAATACAAAATTATGTATATGATGTGAGCAATAGTACATATATCTACCTTCTTAAAAAACCCAAATCATAGCATTGAAGTTCATTATTAGGGACTTGAATAGTTGAATAAAGACAATCATATGATATGATGTCATAAAATGTGAAATGTTGAAAGAATAAAATGCTTTGGAAGGCATCAAGCATGCTATGTAGGACCCTGAAATAGGCAATGCTACCCTGTAAGAGAGAGAACCAAATGCTAACCAGATGTGAAAAATGATAGATTTCACTATTCGAGTGATCCTAGTTAGTTCTATGATTGAAGACATGATGCCTGAGTGTGAATAATATGTGACTACTTATGATATTTGGGTGTACCTCAAAGAGATATATTGAGGTACCAGTGACTCGTTTTAGACAGCTGACTATAATATTTGATATCTATAAAAGACGAAATGATCACAGTATCAAATAGCTATTGATGGTCATGTCTAGCATGATTAGAGAGTGGGAGTCAGCTGGTCATGTTCTCTCCAATGAACAGAAAGTTCAAATTTTGATCCGATTCCTTTCTGTCAAGTGAAAGCACTTGAAAGTCAATTTGATTCACAATAACACTATGAGAACTTTCTCGAATGTTGCTCTCCACGTCAAGTTTGAGGATAAGCAGTTTTGTGCTGCCAGATTCATAACTGATACTCTTATTGTAGAGTTTAGTTCCAAGAGAGTTTTGAACTCTAAACGTTGGAAGAACTGGAACAAAAGCAAGAAAAAGAAAGAAGATTGTAAACGGATCATAAAAGAACAACCCTTGTTATAAGAACAGACAGAGAGATATTTATAAGTTTTTCGTCGATTACTTTCTGGTACTAAATAGTATGTGGAGAACGATACAAAAGTGAACATTAGAGAAGTTGACACTTGTAAATTGGAATTATGAAGTAGCCAAACTCTCATTCGGCATATTGTTCTTTATATCTCAGAAATTCGATGGAATCCTATCTGCATAAAGTTTGGTTATAATTTGAACTTTCAGAAATATAGGATTGATTTGTATTTAAATGACATGTATATTGATTTTGGATAGCTTGCAAATAGTTTTATCATTTTGCAAATGTTGATAATGTGACATGATAGATTTGATGACATTAAGGTAAGATAGGATGAATCAACTAGTGAGAGTAGAATTATTGGGTTCACTCATAAAAGTTGATTTACCAATGTGTAAATGATGTCTTGTCAGTAAAATGACGAGAAAACCACTTGGAAAGCTATATGAGCTAAATTTTCATTGCATTTAATCCATTGAGATATTCGTGATCCAATAAATATGAAGGCTAGACGTGAAACTTTGTATTTTATTACATTTATTAATGATTTCACGTGTTTGACAATATCTATTTGATCTCTCATAAGTTCGAAACACTTGATGCTTTAGCCATTATATGAGCAAGATAGAGAATCAAACGGATATATAGCGTGAATATCTATAAAATCAATTTAAAGATCTGAATAATAAAAGAGACATATTCTAATATTAGATTATTTCTTATACACCTCAGCAGAGTAGTATTGTAGTGAGAAGGAATAGAATATTGTTAGAAATAAAAGATCCATGATGACACAGGTTAACTTGTCGGCTTCCTTTTTGGGGAGATACCTGGTTGATTACAGCTTATATTTTTTGAAAAAAGGGCCTTCACAAAAAGTACCAACGACGTGATATAGACTTTGGATTGATAGAGGGTCGTGTCTCAATAACTTTATATCTTGGGGATTGGTAGTTTGTTTTCGAGATTTTTCCAATAAGTTTGAAAAATTTGGGTCCATGTAGAAGTAAGAGTATCTTTATTAGATACTCTGACTAGTTTGAAAGTTAAGTATTCATTTGTGAATAAGAAGATGGTACTACAATAGAGATTATTTCACGGATGTTATATTTCTGGAGAATGATTTTCTTAATAGAGGTGAGGTGACATGAAGGACATAAAGCTATTATTTGAATTAGTTAATTCAAATAATAGCTTTGTCTATTGCAGATTATTATAATGGTGCTAATTCCAATGGGAGGAATTTAAATTCTACCGATCCAACTATGTTACAGACTCAGAAAAGTGTTAAAAAAAACCATACCTAAGTGTCACTTGAGGATTGAATGGCACGTATTCGATGTTTTTTTAGAAGATGAAGAAGAGTTTCAGAACGTACATGAAACTCTATCTTGTCCCACCAAGGGTGAATGGAAAAGGCAATGAAAGAAAGAATAAGAGTCAATAAAGTCTAACCATATTTGGGAATTGGTTGAACTTCTATCAGGGGCCAAAGTTATTGAGAGCAACTAGGTTCTCAAAAACAAGCGTAGGGCAAATTGAACTATTGAGAGATAAAAGACTCAACTGGTAACAAAAGGTTATACTCAGTAAAAGAGTGTTGATTGTGAGAAAATCTTTTCCCGATAGTGAGATTTATCTCCATTCACACATAATTGGTAATAGTGGCCAATTTGGATTTGGAATTACTTCAGATGGATGCGAAAATTACATTCCTCAGTGGTGAACTTGAGGAAGACATTTGTATGGCACAACTAAAGGGTTTTTACCATTAAAGGTCATGAAGACAGAGTTAGTAAATTGAATAGATCAATTTATGGTCTTAAATAGTTTTCGAAATAATGGTATTTAAGATTTCATAAAAATGTGATATCTTATGATTTCATCATGATAGACGAAAACCATTGTTTCTATTTGAAAAATCCAATAATAAGTTTGTAATTCTATCATCATATGTCAATGACATATTGTTAGCCGTGAATGATAAGGAGTGTGTCTTTCGGATCTTGAAATGGTTGTTGTTCAATTTTAAGATGAAAGATATAGATGAGGCAAATTGCGAATTGAATTCCAGAGAAATCATTTTAGGAAATTACTGGAGTTATATCAAAAGTCTTATATTATATAGTCCCTGGAATGGTTCAGCTTAAAAGACTACAAACCCACAAATACTCCTGTGACTATAGATGATAGTTCAAGAGATGACATATGCCCTAGAACTCCTAGTGAATAGATGAAATGTTCAGAACACCGTATTCTAGTATAGTTGAGAATTTGAAGTACGTTATGATATGTACTCATTCTAATATTTGTCATGCTATGTGGTTTAGTTGGTAGGTATTTGTCAAATCTAGGTAAATGATTGGATTGTTGTGAAAATGATGTTGGGATATCTAAGCGGAATTATAAATTATTTCCTTCATTATTAAAGAAAGGATATAGTATTGAAAGGATATACGAATACTGATTAGAGAAGTAATTTGGATGTGAGAAAATTTACCTCTGGTTATGTTTTATTGCTCAATGATGGTGTTATCTCATAGAGAAGTAAGAAACAAATCTGTATATCACTTTCTAAGATAGAAGCAGATTTGTGGTTAATGGTTCCGTAGTTCAGAAAATGAGTTTGGTTAAGTGGATATTACAATATTTGAGAGTTGTAAGCAACTCAATGGGAGCTTGACAATTCATTATGATAATCGGTCAACTATTGCTTACACGTAAGACTCCAAATATAATATCAAAACCAAACATAGACACAAAAATCAATTTTGTCAGAGACATGATTGAAAAGAGGGAAATGACATTAAGGTATATAACTACGTATTTGGTGGTGACTGATCCTTTTAAGAAATCAATACCTAAAGACATGCTTGTGAGACATGTCAGATGACATGAGTCTTGTGGATTGTGACAGTATTTATTATTGTGGTAATGATTATGATTATATACAGAAAGTATATATGTTGTAATACTCATATTCGATGGTATTTGAATTTTGTTTTTGTATTCAAAATTTTTGTGATTGGAATTAAAAGTATGTCAATCAAGTTTTGAGATTAGTTCTCTCATGCGAGCAATTGCCTCTAATCTTTGTGTGACATGTAGAGATGAGACGTATTAATTTATAGTGGATTAACACACATATAAGCTATCTTAGTTAAGTACTAAGATGAAATTACTGGTTAAATATACTACACATATGGTAATCAAAATTGATTCCCCACAATCCATTAAATTTGTCGAATAGCCAAGTGTGGTTTTTCCTTGATATTATGATATTTTGGAGAACTTGTAAGAAGGAAAACTCAACTCAAGTGTTTTGTATATTTGAACTAAAATCTGTATGATGCGTTATTTTAAAAAAAGACATACACTTCCAAATGGAAAGAAAAGTATCGTAGTACATATTTCATACCACGTTTGCTTATGTGACCACATGGGTAATGAGATGACATATCTCTCTTTATCTCATTATGTCCATCTCATTGTGTGGGACTCAGAAGTTTATACTAAACCTCAATTTGTTTAATAATATTGGTGTTTAATAATAATGATCACAGTATATGCAAATATAGTTCTCATGTGCGAATGAGAGATGTTGGAGTATGGGGCGGGTTCGCCCATGAGGGTAAACCCACCCTCTCATTTGTTTTGAATTTGAAAATAGGGGTTGGGGTGGTTTTTGGTAACTACCCCCTCAATCCCCATTTAACTCCTCTCTCTCTCAAAGGAAATGATGCTAAAAAGAAAAATAGAGCCTACTTTTACAGGTATGAAAGTGAACCAAAAGGAATGGTGCTTCTTTGTTTTTTTTTTATTTTTCTTTTTTTTGATATACGAATGAACATGAAGAAAAAGTGGAAAACTATTTTTTTTCTTTAATAGAAATAAAGTGAGAGAAATAAACTAAGGGGCTTGAAAGAGATGTTGTTGATCATCATTTCACCGGAGGCATTTGGATTGTGAACAATAGGAGGTGATATATTTTTTGTGATATTTTTTCGGTCTAGAATACCCATCGTCAAAAAGATATAAGTGATCTTAACCCAATCTTGATCTGAGAATTTCCGCTTGCGAATTTTGTTTAATTGTTTGTACGAATATCATCAATCCAAAATTTGTTGTAGAAAAATTCTAAAAAATCTTTTTAGTTGTTATGTTGTTAGCTATTAAATAGGAGTTTTTTTCAAATAATATTCAGCTCCTTATTTTTCTGATTCTACTTATTTGTAAGCCTATTAATAGGCACTTATGTTAGTATTGTTATGTAGAGGAGAAATAACAGCAACCTGTTCTTCCTTTTAAAATTCCTTATTTTCTCCTATCATTAGCATCATAGATTCTCCTCTTAAACCAACATTTTGGTATCGGAGTCTTGTTACTTTCATACCTTGGGCGTTTCTTCATGGCAAACAACGGCGGTATGGTGAGCATAGCCCAACACTTATTACCCATTTTTAAAGGAGACAATTATGAGTTTTGAAACATTAAAATGAAGACATTATTCAAGTCACGGGAGCTGTGGGACTTGGTGGAAAATGGCTACAATAGTCAAAATGAGAAGACTAGACTGAGAGAAAACAAAAAGAAAGACTCAAAAGCTTTGTTCTTCATTCAACAAGCTGTTCATGAATCAATCTTCTCAAAAATTATAGCAGACTCAAGAGCGGCGTGGACCTTGCAGCTAGCATTTCATGGCTCATCCACAGTAGTCACGGTGAAATTGACACTTAATCAAATGAGATCTTATGGAGAAGAGGTCATAGAGAAGACTGATGTGACAAAAGTGTTGATGAGTTTAACTCCTAAATTTGATCATGTGGTTGCAACCATTGATGAGTCCAAAAATCTATCAACTTATTCCTTTAATGAGTTGATGGGTTCTTTACAATCTCACAAAGCAAGAATCAATAGAAGAAAAGAAAACATTGAACAAAAGGCATTTAAGGCAAAAAGAGAAGGCTTGGCATCAAAGGAGCATGATAAAGCAGCAGGCCAAGGAAGAGTCAAAAGATGATTTCAAGGAAAGAATTTTAGCCATGGCAGAGGAAGAAACAGAGGATCTGAGCAAAGATTCCACAATAATAAAGGTAACATCTAGTGTTATAATTACAAAAAAATTAGGAATGTGAAAGCTGATTGCTGGTTTAAAGACAAATAAGCAAATTATGGAGGAGAAGTAGATGGAGAGAGCAGATTGTTTATGGCTTACTGTGACACAATTGACACACATGGTGAAGTGTGGTTTCTAGATAGTAGGTGTTCAAATCATATGACAGGCAGGAAGGCAATTTTCAAATAGCTTGATGAGAGTAAAAAAAGGAAGGTCAAATTGGGAGATAATCAAAAAATGCAGGTTGAAGGGAAATGAACAGTGGCCCTTACTACTAGCCAGGGTAAAACAAAACTTTTGTATGATATTCAATTTGTTCCTAACCTAGCACACAATTTGCTAAGTGTTGGACAGCTAATGGCTAGTGGATACTTAATTATTTTTTATGATGGAGCATGCATCATTAAGGACAAAGCTTCAGGCCAAATGGTTGTAAAAGTTCCTATAACCAAAAATAGAATGTTTCCACTTGAAGTCTCTAATGTGGAAGAATTTGAGCTGGTTCCTAGAGAACAAAATGAAGCCAAGCTGTGGTATCTTCGATATGGACACCTGAATATGAAAGGATTGCAGCTGCTTGAAAGAAAACGTATGGTTCATGGGCTTCCTAAAATTGAAACGTTTGATATATGTGAGGGATGTATTTATGGCAAGTAGACTAGGAAGTCATTTCCTACTGGGAAGGCATGGAGAGCCACAACATGTCTAGAACTAATTCATGTAGACCTATATCATCCCCTGAATACAAAGTCTTTTGGAGGAAGTTACTACTTTCTCTTGTTTATAGATTATTTCAGGAGGATAAATTGGGTACATTTTCTGAAGTCCAAAACAGAAACATTTGAGAATTTCAGAAAATTCAATGCATTGGTTGAGAAGCAAAGTAATATAAGCATAAAAGTATTTCGCACAGACAGAGGTGGTGAATTTCTTTAAAAGGAATTCCATCATTTCTGTCAGGAGAATGGAATTCAAAGGGAGATGACAGCACCATATACTACAGAGCAAAACGGAGTAGCGGAACATAAAATGCAGAACTATGGCGAAGATGGCAAGAAGTCTGTTGAAAGGGAAAGCTCTTCCAAATTTATAATGGGAAAAAGTTGTAGCAACAACCGTATATCTATTGAATCTTTTCCCTACAAAAGCAGTTCAAAATTACACTCCATTTGAAGCATGGAAAGGGACTAAACAAACTGTAAGTCATTTAAAAGTCTTTGGCTGTATTGCTTATGTTTTAGTAAATTCTCAAAATCGTAAAAAATTAAATGAAAAATAAGAAAAATGTATTTTCATTGGTTATTGTTCTAAGTCCAAAGCATATGAAATGTATAACCCTATTACTGGCAAGATAATTGTCAGTAGAAATGTAGTGTTTAATGATGAAGTAGGCTAGAATTAGAGTGAAAGAAATAGTAATTAGAAAGATTAGTCTCAAATTCCATTGGTCGAGGAAAACTCAAACTCAACTTTAGTTGATTCACCAACTTTTACTCCAAATGTAAGCAGTCCAGCAACTCCACAAAATACAACCTCAACAAACAAAAATTCAAGTGAGTCTTCAAAGAATTTGTAACCAAGAAAATTCAGATCACTGAGGGAAATATATAAATCACAAGAGTTTGCCTTCTTAGTCTCGGATCCTATAACATATGTAGAGGCAGCGGAAAGAGAGTAGTGGAGAAAGGCAATGAAAGAGGAACTCATGTCCATTCAAAGGAAATCAACCTAGTAGCTAATAGACCTGCCTAATGGGAAGAATGCAATAGGCTTAAAATGGTTATTCAAGACAAAATTTCATGCAAACCGAAGTGTTCAAAACCATAAGGCTTAGTTGGTCACAAAAGGCTATTCTCAACAACATGGAATTGACTAAGAGGAAACTTTTTCTCCTGTAGCACGGTTTGAAATAGTAAGAATGCTCTTAGCATTGGCAGCTCAACTCAAGTGGAAGGTGTACCAATTTGACATCAAATCATCATTTCTGAATGGCGAAATTAAAGAAGAAGTCTATGTTTTACAACCAGAAGGCTTTGAGATTAAAGGGAAAGAAGAGAAGGTGTACAAGTTAAGGAAAGCTCTCTATGGCTTAAAGCAAGCTCCAAGGACATGGTACAGCAAACATATTTTCAGCAAAATGGCTTTACAAGGAGTGAAAATGAGCCTACTATTTATTTAAAGAGGCAAGATATCACTGATTTCATGATAGTTTGCTTATATGTTGATGATATAATCTACATGGGGTCATATTTAGGACTTGTTGAAGAATTCAAATCCAGCATGATGAGTTGTTTTGAAATGACAGACTTGGGATTGCTACACTATTTTCTTGGACTAAAAATACTACAAGATGAAGTTGGGGTGTTCATTTCTCAAAAGAAGTATGCTACAAACCTGCTAAAGAAATTCAACATGTCCAATTGCAAAATGATGGCCACTCCAATAAATGTGAATCAAAAATTACAGCAGGAAGATAGAGCAAAAGAAGCAAATTAGAAGCAGTTTAGAAGTTTGGTTGGTGGATTAATATATTTAACACACACAAAGCCAAAAATTTCATTCTCAGTTGGAGTTGTGTCAAGATTCATGAACAATCCATCAAAGCAACACTATGGAACAGCAAAGAGGATCTTAAGATTGGTTAGTTTCATCGATAGTGATTGGGCAAGCTCAATAGATGATAGAAGAAGTACTTTTGGAAATGTGTTTAGGCTAGGATCTGGTGCAATCACATGGAATTCAAAGAAACAAGCAACAACAGCTTTGTCAACAACAGAGGCAGAGTATGTGACTGCCACTACAGCAGCCAATCAATGCATCTAGCTCAGGAGAATGTTAAATGAGTTGCATCAAAAGCAAGATGAAGGGATTGAACTCTATTGTGATAATAAATTAACAATTGCTATGGCTAAAAATCTAGCATTTCATGGGAGAACAAAGCACATTGAGCTAAGATTTCATTTCATTCAAGAATTGGTGGCCAAAGGAGAAATAATTATGAAGTTTTGTCATACTGAAGTTCAAGTTACAAACATCTTCACAAAGGCTCTATAAAGTCAGAGACATGCTTATCTCATGACATTGCTTGGAGTGTGTGATTTTGGATCAAGGGGGAGTGTTGGAGATATGATCCAAAATTTGTTGCAAGAAAATTCTAAAAAATCTTTTTAGTTGTTAACTTGATAGCTATTAATTAGGAGTTGTTTTCAAATAATATTTAGTTCCTTATTCTTTTGATTCTAGTTATTTGTAGGCATATTAATAGGCACTTATATTAATCTTGTTATGCAAAGGAGAAATAGCAGCAACCTGTTCTTCCTTCTAAAAGTTCCTTATTTTCTCTTATCGTTAGCATCATAAATTCTCCTCTTAAACTAACACAGAATTAACTTGGAGATTTAATTAATTTCCTGTTTCATGATGTGGCTAGGGTTCGGGCTAGTCATAGCCGTTATTCACATCCTTCTCCCCCTTGAGAGGTTGAGTGGAGTGAGAGTAGGCTTTCATCAGTATTTTGCGCAGTTTGTGACCGAAAGTTGGAGATTCAAACGCATCTACGCTAGTACTTGTGCCTTTTACATAAAAATATATGTATTTTGTTGATGGAAATTATAGCAGTTGTAATTGTTAATCTCAGTATTAATAATATTTCATGTTTATAGAAATAGGAAAATTATGTAGAAACAAATATAGTCTATCGGTTTTACAGCTAATATTTTTCTTTAATAAAGCAAGTTTAACTCTTAGTAGTGATTTTAGTTTATTAGATGATAGTGCAAGAAAGAACTACCCCCTTGAACCAAAAAAAGAGAAAAAAAAGAGAAAAAAAAAAAAAAAAAGAAAGAAAGAATTACCCCCCCCCCCATTTACAATAACCTTATTTCTTTGTGTGTTGTGTTTTCCTGCAAAATTTGCTCCACTATAAATAATGCAGTAGATATGAATAGTTTGTCCATCCAATCCTTGTGGAAAGGTTGTTCATTTTAATGGAAAGGTCCCATTGTGTTTCTGGTGAGAAAACTTGTGATGTGCTCAAACTTTCCGGTCGATAATCCTCAGGGACTTGAGATCGTAGTTTACATTTGTTTGAACTCTAGCCGATTTGTTTTGATCTAATATGACTCTTATTGACATGCTTTTACCAAATTGGATTAGTTGGGCTTAATTTGATCTAACTTGACTTAACCCAATCCAGCAGAGTTCGGCATTTGAGACCCACTTTAGATCAAGTTCTAGTTGTCTTGGTTGGCAAGTGTTAGTGATTATGTATATTACATGATAATGATACAAAATTGTCTACTCTGAATTTTTGTGGGGGTGCGATGTTGTGCATCTTCACTGTCTGGTAAGGGACGGACATATGTGTTCCCTATTTTCATGTATTCGAACACTTATAAAGTGTAATTTTATGTTACAACCCGTTTTCACTCTCATCCTCCCTTTATTTCGACCTCAGGCTTCATCCACCGGTGATAAGACCTAAAACTTCAAATGGAAGCTTTAAATCAATTCATCTTCATTTTCTGAACTCGAATAAGGCCAAGTTGAGAAGAAGTCTTTTTCAATTTTTAGACGAAGGTCACTGGGTTTTCATGGGTAGAGAGATAAGAAATAAAATTTTCTTTCTGTTTCTTTTTCTTTATTTTGTAAGTTAGAATTTTTTTTTACCCTCAATTTTTAAATAAAAATTAATTTTGAATATTTTTATTAATTTAATAAATAAAAGTAGACAAAAATAAATAAAAGAATTAATTTTTATATATTTTCGAGGGGAGAATTTTGTATTTTTCAAAGGTTTGATAACTGTGTGCATCTCTTGAGGAACATTCTAGCAATTTTATTTCCTTTAATTTTTGGATTCGGTTTATCGGAGCAACCAAACTAGAATTAGATTGACAATCTTCTCCTGTTAACAGAAGTTAGTGCATGGTGCGGCAAATGGGTAGAAAGTGTTCACTACCATTCTGCTAATGAAAATTAATATTTTTTTCAAATAAAAATTAAAGTTGTTATATATAAATTTTTGCATAAAAAACCCACGTAATTTCTTCCTTGCTTGACCTATGCCCTTACAAACGTCACCTCAATAATTTTTTCTTTTGGTCATTTTTCGTCCTCCCTGTTGGGTGGCTCATTCCCACACTGGAAAGCGAGCCTCCTTTTTTTGTGTTTCAGCAATCCCACATGGAATATGAAGAGAAGTCTTTTACCCCAAGTTCATATATAAATAAGTGGCCTTGGGTTTAGGTTTGATTATCACCGGTTTAAATGAATTAGTAAAACATGTTACGAATTTTTAAACTCTTATTTTATTATCTCTTTTATATGGTGATCATTTAGGGTCTAAGAATATTTTTTTAAGATATTTTCATTCTTCGTTTATAGACGTAGGTCTATTTGATCGAATCACGTAAATTTTATCTATTTTCTTTATTTAAATTCTGTCATTTTATTTTTTATGTTTGTTTAAATTCTGTCTTTTATTATTTGTCTTTTGGGTTGTCAAAGAGTCATCTAGTTAACTTCCTATTTATCCTGCGCCGATTCTAACAAATTGGTATCAAAGTTATTTTAGCTATTTGAGAAAATTTTTAGGCAATTATTTTTGACAACATGACAATAATAAAAATTGTGGTTGAGAAATTCAACAGAAATATCAATTTCGGTATGTGGCAACTTAAAATGGAGGTCATTTTGGTTCAGGATGGAGTTGATTTGGCATTACAGGGAGTAGAGACTAAACCAGCCAATGTGATAAATTCAGAATTTGCTGCGATAGATAAAAAGGCAAGAGTCATGATTATTTTGAACCTTTTTGATGAGCTTTTATGAGAGATAGCTGTGGAGACCACGGCTAAGGCTATGTGAGATAAGTTTAAGGCTTTGTATATGAAGAAAACAGTTGAGAATAGACTTTATTTGAAACAAAGTCTGTATATGCTACGTATGGTAGAAGGTACATCTACACTCTCTCATCTTGATAAATTTGATTCTGCTATTATGGATTTGGAGAATATAGATTTGAAAATTGATGATGAGAATATGGCTCTTTTGTTATTGTGTTATCTTCTCCAATTTTTTAAGTATTTTTGTGATATTATAATTTATGGTAAAGAAACCATTTCGTATCAGAAAATAAAATCCGTATTAAATTCTAAAGAGCAGATTGATAGGGATATTACTGGAGAAATTAATGGTAGTCAAGCTGATTGCTTGATTATTAAGAGCAAACTGATAAAATAGAATTTGAGAATAGTAGATCTAAGCATAAAAATTTGGTGTTCAATTATTGTTACAAATTGGGACACATTAAATCTAATTGTTTTAAGTTGAAAAATAAGCAAAAGGAAAAATTTAGTGAGAAAAACGCTAAAATTATCGAAATTAGTGTTATGACATATGAGAAAAATGGAGAAATTTTCTGTATAACTGATGACAGAATAAGGTTTAAAAATAAATGGATTTTGAATTCAGCTTGTTTTTATCACATGTGTCTCAACAGGGATTTGTTTTCCACTTATGAATCCGTTAATGGTGGAATTGTTTTTATGAGAAATGATACTGTTTCTAATGTTGTTAGTAAGGATACAGTCCAAATTAAAATGCATGATGGTATTGTGAGGACACTCACTGATGTTAAACATGTTCCTGATTTGAAGAAAAATCTCATCTCTTTAGACATCTTAGAGACTTTTGGGTGCAGATACACAGTTGAAGGTGGAGTTATGAATATGTTTTATGGTGCTCTTGTTGTTATGAAAGTTTACAGATCTGGTAAATTATATTCTCTGTAGAGATCTACTATTATTGGTTCAGTTACAGCCTCATCATCAGTATCTGATTCTAACATTTGTTCAAATTTGTAGAAACCATCTCGTGTTCAATTTAAAGAAGGTATCAAGTATTTGTTGACTTTCACTAATGGTTATTTGAGAAGTATGTTTGACAGTTTTTTTTTTTTAAAGTTAAATGATGGATCATTTGTTTATTTGTTGTCTTATGTTACTAGTTGCAGTTAAGTAGTGAATTTATTATAAAAAATTTGAAAGTAGTTAAGAAGATTCTTGATTTAAAAATTAAGGGAGATCGTAGAATTTGAGAATTATTCTTGATCCAGAATAATTATTTTGAAAGTTTTAGCATAAAAAATGTTAAATTCGTAAGTACTCCGTTTGTTAGCATTTTTCGACTATTTGCTGCTCAGACATTTAAAGAGGAGGATTTAGTACAGGTTTCATATTTGAGTGCAGTTGACAGTATGATGTGTGCAATCGTTTATTCGAGTTTAAATGACAATTTTGCGGATTTATTTATGAAGCTGTTTTTAGTCTACAAATTCAAACAGTGTTTGGATTTGTTTTGTTTGGTATCCACTGCTATTGATTAGCGTATTGGGACTTTTATGGAGAAGGTAGAACTAATTTGAGATTTGTTATTTGATATTTGTTAGTGATGGGATTGACTAAGGTGGAGATTTGTTGAGTGGCTCATTCCCACACCGAAAAGGGAGCTTCCTTTTTTGTATTTCAGCAATCCCACATGGAATATGAAAAGAAGTCACTTGCCCCAAGTTCATATATAAATAAGTGACCTTGAGTTTAGATTTAAGTATCACGAGCACAAATGAATTAGTAAAATGTATTGTAATTTTTTAAGATTTTATTTTGCTATCTTTTTTGTATGATGATCATTTGAAATCTAGAAACACTTTCCTAAAGTATTTATAATTTTTTTTAGTAAAATTCTGCCTCTCCCTCATGGACGTAAGTCTATTTGACCGAACCACATAAATTTTATCTATTTTCTTTATTTAAATTATATCATTTTATTTTCTCTATTTATTTAAATTCTGTTTTTTTGTTATTTGTCTTTTAGATTATCAAAGAATCATTTAGTTAACTTTCTATTTGTCATGAACCGGTCCTAACACTCTCGTCTCTACCCTTATCTTCAACTGTCTATTTTAATGAGACTAACAACACTTATATAGTCTTTTATCTTAATATAAATTCAATTAAATAAAACAAAAATGATTATTATTTTAGAAAACGTTATTCTCTGTGAGCCACATAAATCAGATAAAGTTGCTCAGCCAAGAAAAATGAAAAAAAAAAATCATGAAATGTTTTGTGAAATATGTGACAGAATAAAGTAAATGGACAAATTCTCTCATGAACAAAAATAAATGTTGAGTTTTGAATATTTATTTATCATAAAAACCATATGATTTTCCACAACCTAAGTGGCTCATGTATTCTGGATAATCTTGCACCAATGATTTTCTGCCCCCTTTTTCCTTTTTATTCTTTATTTAGATAAAATAATAATAAGAAGAACAGAAGAGTAAGCACGTCATAGAAATGGAAGGAGGACTCACGAAGAAGGAAAGATTCGACGTGTTTCATGGTTGCTGATGAGTCAAGGTCAATGTCTGTATACTCTCGCTCAAGCTTGGCCTGGTGTGGCTCACTATATGCTTCGACTGAAAACAAATGCAAACCAACAAAGAATCCGAATTGGGAAAGATACATTTGCGGACGTGCAAACCTCAATTGACCAATTCCACTCTAAGTTTCAATAATTGCAGTTGTTTCAATTTAAGAAATTTCAAATTTCTCTTTTTATAAGCCACACAGCAGGGATCCTTATCTCAATACTCATATAACTTCTAAATTTTAGTAGTATTAAAAGTTTTTAATTTGAATTTAGCCATTTGTATATTTATCGAAATTTAATTTATTCATAAAATGGGGAAAAAAGACTTTGAAGAAGATTCATATTACAAGTCATTTGCAAGGTAAAAGAAGAAAAAAACAAAAGGAGCTAGACCCGCTGCTGGCATTATATAAGTATATCATCAGCCAAAAGAATTTGCTCATTCTTTTCTTTTTTATTTTCTTGCTCTCTATACTGTGTGAAAATGGTTGGAAAGGCACACTCTTATCTGACTACCATTTGCTACTTTCTTATTATATGCATCCTCCTCGCCACCCTCTCTACAACTTCAAAACGTTTGGGTAATGATCCTCACAGTAATTAGACTCTCTCTCTCTCTCTCTCTCTCTCTCTCTCTCTCTCTCTCACGCACACACACGTTTTGACTGGTCCTTGCTGCAGAAGACGGTCAAGTGAGTACCAAAGAATTGGGGTATCGAAGTTTGATGACACCCAAGGCTGGTAAGGGGGCCGCCCCAAATCCTCCGACAGCGGGAACAGCAAGGTGCTCATACTAACTTATGCGCAAATATTTAGTTTATATTACCATTGTTTTAATGGAAGATTTTTTGCAATTTGCTTAAATACCGATACCAATAAAATTTATATTTATAAGAACATTATCTTTAATGGTCGTCCATCATTTTATTATTTCTTTTAGATGAGAAATTTCATAAAAATGAATATCTATAAGAACTGGAAAAAAAAAAAAAAATCCATGATTTGGATTAGAGTTCAATGTGGTTCAAAACTTTGTCAATTGATTTTGACGTTGTGATATTGTATGTTATTTTCAATAGGATAAAGCTTTGAATTACATTTAATTTTATTATTTTGTCTCATTTATTAAGGTATTTTGTTTGTTTATTTCTTTCAACAAAAAGATATATATTTTTTAAAAAATATTCTTCTCCTATATTATTGTAGCAAAGGAGCAGTATATGGAAGTTCGTCCCCCATGGCTCGTAAGAAGGCCGCGCAAACTCCTCCGAGAGGGGGAACAGCAAGGTGCTCAAACTAACTTATGCACAAATAATTAGTTTATATTACCAAAGTTTTAATGGAAGATTTTTTTTTTTTAATTTGCATAAATACCGATACAAATAAAATTTATATTTATAAGAACATAATCTTTAATGGTCGTCCATCATTATTTCATTTAGATGAGAAATTTCATAAAAATGAATATCTATGAGAATCATAAAAAAAATCCATGATTTAGATTGTAGTTCAGTGTGATTCAAAACTTTGTCAATTGATTTTGATGTTGTGATATTGTATGTTATTTTCAATATGATAATGCTTTGAATTTCATTTAATTTTATTATTTTGTCACATTTATTAAAGGATTTTGTTTGTTTATTTCTTTCAACAAAAAGATATATTTCTAAAATATATATATATATTCTTCACTATATTATTGTGGGACAAAATAGTAAAATTTTAAAATGTGATATTTAAAATGCTTCTCGTTCACAATTTCCAAGGAACCATGGTCAGCGTTAGCTAATCATATATATTGTGGTTAGTTGTTGACTTTCAATAATTAGGAGATAGCAATTTACAACATTGTCCAAATTAAAAGTTGGGATTTGTATAGTTTACTCATACTTCCTTAGACAAATTTGAATGTCAGCCTATTGTGGTATAATTATTAACACAATCAAGTGACGGTGCGCTTATATTATTGAGAAAAAATAGGAAAAAAGACAGTCCCCTTATAGTGGTTAATTTATTTTTTTCAAATAAAATAAAAGAGGCTTGACGAAAGCAGTGATTTGGATAAGGTTTTTAATAAACATAGCAAAAGAAAGGAAGAAAAAAATGAAAGTAGTGATCGGACGACATTTAAAATAGGATAAATTATAGTAAAAGGTTTTGATTTTTGACTGATTTCACAAGCATGTTTAATATTTGTGAAAGTAGACAAATAATTGTTCGAAATCCTTTGTTTAAACTCCGAACATCTGCTAAACTGGCCCCCCCCCCCCCCGCGAGCATCCTTATCTGTGGGCCGGGGGAGGGGTTGGTGATTCCATACTTTCTTTTTTTTTTTTTTGAGATAAATTATCGTTACCGATATTCAGAATAATAATCTAAATAATCTGATAGGGGTGCTTATAAGAATCTATTTAGGGGTGACTCTCCTATCATAATTTTTTCTATTCCTAATTTTTGAATCCAAAATTTAATTAAAAATATAGTATCTTATTTCATTAGACCAATTATCTATTTATATAATTCCTTACTCATTGAACACATCTCAGCAACCAATAGAGCTTCCTTCTCTTTCTCTGCCTGATTCCATAATTGAAAAAATGGATCCGGCGAAGATGGCAGCCAATCCCCATTTTGAGCTAAGTTACCCCGACAATTCCTTTATAGTCAGACATCAAATGACCCATATAACCACAATTATAGCAGAAAAACGGCAGGCTCTCATATTTTGAGTTGAATCCAAAGCTGGTAAATACGAGTAAAAGGGAGGATTTTTATTTTTATTTTTTATTTTTTATTTTTTATTTTTTTATATGGATCAATAACCATCTTAGGTTACTAAATCAGACTCCAACCTAATTGAACTATTAAGAAAGAAAACTCTCTTCATATCAATTTATATTTATATACATATATATATATATATATATATGTAAAATGAATCTAAAATCTTACTTAAAATGAATCAGTATCAACCTTTAAAGTAACTAGGTGTTGGGAAGGATATTCTTATTAATAACTCATAACATGTCGGATGATTTTGTTATTTTCACCAACATTAAATTAGTTAATAAATAGAATCTAAACATTTAAAATTTATGTCGTTTCTTAGTTATAATTTATTTGACTAATTTGCGATTTTGTGAATATGTGATGCAGCAGAGGATGTTCTGTGTATGAAAGTTGTCGCCTGCATAAATCTCCATAAGAGGATGATGATTGAACTTTTCGCAATACTCTTGCAGTTTAGTTTTACGCAAAGACACATCATCTTTTCTTTTTCTCTTTCCTTTTTCCTTTTTAAGGATGTCATGTCATTGTTTTTAAAGGTAAAGACGGAGCCAAAGGGCCAACGCATAGCTTCCTTCTGAAATTTTATGAAAAAAAAATTTAAGATCTATATTTTTAGCACCAATTCTAAATAAAGATATTATTAAAAGTCACAGATAAAAAAAAATTAAAAATATCATTAAAACCTTTAAAATACTATTTGTTCTCTAAAAATTATAATGTTTATCCGGTCCGTCTCTTACATTTTGTGTTTTGCTCCCAAAATAAATATTTTACTTTTCCTCCTAAAATAAGAATAAGTTGTGTGAATTTTTTAATTTCACATTGAAGTAATAAATATTATTTGTGATGTTTTTATGTTGATCAAATAGTTACCATGACAAGTTATTTCTATACAACGGTTTTTCTCTTAAATAAGGTTTGAGTTTGAGTATTGTAATAAAAAAAATAAAAAAAGATACCAAAAAAGTTTGGTCGACTATCAATTTGAATCAGATTTAATTATTTTATTTTGAAAAAAAATTAACGATTGTGGGCTAGCTCAAACTTGTTCACAATTCAGCTGCTCAACTTTCAGGTTGGGCTTAAAAAGCTTTCATTGCCTCCTCTGGCACCACCCGACCCAATTTCATCTGCCAAGCCACTATTTCAGGAGTTTTCTTTTTTTTTTTTTTGGTTACGTCAGGATTTGAACTCAAATCATCAAATTAAAAAAGAGTTGTAATCACTAAATTATTCACTGAGAACACTATTTCAAAAATTTATATATATCAAAAGAAGTTTTTCAAGGAGAGTTCAAGCAGTAGAGTCTCCCCACTTTTAATCTCTCTTCATTGATTCACTATTGGTTGATTACATCTTTTTGTATTAATATATATATATATATATATATATATTTATATATATATCAACAGAACACGATGATTAATTGCCTTCACCATGTAATCAAAGAAAGCATAAAAATATATATGGAGCTCCTTTGTCAATTACGCCATTTTATTTTAATAGACAATGCCTAGCAAACCAAGTTATTTGCCTAAACAAAATGAGAAATACCCGACCAGATGACACGCACAAATCGAGAAATACCCAACCAGCCCATCAACCATAGAAAGAAAAGAACAGAGTTAAAATGTGATATGGCTTCCTTCACTTATGGACTTGATATGCATGTTGAGTTGAGTTATGTTGTGACTGCTTTCCGGCCGATTTCCCAGCTTTTCCCTATAAAACAATAGCTAAAAATGTCGATCAAAAGTAATATAAAGAATGTGGTTGATTAATGCTAAAGCTATTCAATTCGGCAGGGCATGTTTTCTTTAGTGATTCTTGACTTCACCAAATCCGACATTGTTGAAAAGGAATTTAGCTCTTTATGCACCCAGTGTTGTATCATTTAATTTAATAGTGGTCTAATATATAAAATAATTATATATTTAGAGTGTTATATAAGATGAATACATGAAAAAGTCAAAAAGTGATTTAGTAAAGTTTTGATTAAATTTGAACTCTAAAATATCTAACAGGGTATGATTCCTATATATGCAAAAATCTAAGAGATAATTTTTATTTGGGTGATGGGTTTAAATAGGATTATCAAAAGATAATATCTTTAAATGTGAGTTGTGATCCTGGATCTATTGTATCTTCTGTCCCTACCATCTAATTAGTTAGAGATTTTCTTAAGAAGTACACAAAGATCTGGAAGATTGCTCCCAATACAAGATTCTTGCAGGCAGACAATTGAAACTATCAACACCCATTGAAAATCATTAAAAGAGATCTGAAACGAATAGATTCAGGTATACTTTTTTTCGATTCCTATATTCGATTATTTATAATTTTTTAATGATTTAACATGTAGATCTAAAATTGTATAGTTTATATATTGATGATGGTTTTCATCAAACAAATCCCAACAAGTGGTATCAGATCCTATATGTTCAGATCATTAAGAAAATTAAGGTTTTCGATTTTTGAAATTAAGAAAATGTCTGTATGACATATAGAAATGAGACGTAATAATTTATGATGGATTAACAAAAAAATAAGCCGTCTTAGTTAAATACTAAGATGAGATTACCGATTAAATATACTATCTATATGGTAATTGAAATGAATTCTCCACAATCTATTAAACTTGTCGAATAGTCAGATATGAGTTTTTCATAATATTGTGAGATTTTGGAAGACTTATAAGAAAGAAAACTCAAATCAAGTGTTGTGTATATTAGACTTAAAGAGCTGTACGATACGTTATTTTAGAAAAGAAAATATACGCTGGAAAGAAAATTATCGTAACATGTGTTTCATACTACGTGTTTTTAGGTGACCATATGAGTAATGAGATAGTATATCTCTCTTTATCTCATTATGTCAATCTCATTGCGTGAGACTCAACATTTATATTTAATCTCAATTTATATCTTTAGGACTTTCATCTATCTCTTAAAATTTTATTTTAGTGTTGCTACTTTAACATATCACCAAAGATTTATGAATGATTCGGTTTAGCGGTGCATATCTAGGAAAGCAGTTGAGATAAAGTTAAAAGTTAGTAGTTTGAAAGAAAGACTGTTTTTGACCGACATATTATTCTGTATTCATATATCGACAAATTATGTCTGTGATTTAGTATTTAGAGACGTAATTCTAAATACATGACTGGATTTGAGTTAAATATGCTTTTACATTGTTTTAACGGATGAGAGATACGTTGATTGTGTTGAGTAAAAAGTGATTTAGGGTATAACAAGATATGCTGTCTTCATTGACGGATTGTCGAAACTCTCAAAATTAATACTGATTTTCTGATACGATAAATTTATAGCAATAGTAGTACCAGATCGAATCCCAAGGGAACTAAATTGATTTAATTTCTTAGTTAAGTGTCAAAAATAAAAATCGAGGGCATGTCAAATAAATTTTTAAATTAAAAATAACAACTAAAAAAAATAAGAAACAAATTAACAATGAAAATAATAAATATTAAAAGAAAATCAATCTACCAAAACTCTGATTCAAGGAAAAATCACATTCAATTGTTTCACTGATCATAGTTTAAAAATATTTATCTTGCAATTCAAGTATTTAACCTTAAATTTATTATGATAGTCGTAATAAATCTTGCGTCTTCCTAAATTAATTGACCAAACCCAGCATCCAATCAAAACTTATCATTAATCGACTGGATACGATATCGTTCCATATCAATATAATGACAGCATTAAGTTTTATGAAAACAGTTAAACCAAAATATAAATAATTGGGATAGTCGTAATTATTTAATTTTGTTCTATCAATTCTCTAGATTAAACATGAATATTGGTAAAAAAAACCTACAAACATAAATAACCTAATTACTATTTGTACCATTTATTCATGATAACTACGGATCACTGAAATTCTGGATAGTAATAGAAAAATTAGTATTAAATTAAATTGTCAAATTAATCGATACCAATTTTTCATGTAAATAAATCAAAAACCAACGAATACTTGAATAAAAAGTGTAAGAAATTAAATTAAGCATCTAAACTCACAATGAAAACAATCGAATAAAAATTTCCTTACTCATGGTGGTGAGTTTTCAATTAAAGAAAATAAAAAAAAATAAGAAAAACAAAAAGAAAAAAATATGTTCCAGGAGAAGAAGAGGAGCAGCCATCCCTCGATGCCCTAATGAGAAAATTCAGCATTCCTTTTTTTTTTTTTGTTTCATTTTTCAAAAATGAATCTTTTCCCAATAAAATAAAGACTCTTCCAATAAAGAAAATAAAAATTAATTTTTAAAATAATTTTACCCAAAGTAAAATTCCTATTAAAATTAACTAAAACTAAAATTCAAGTTTCTTCTTTTATTCATAGGTCAAATATGAAATTTGCTTCATTTAACTCCAAATTATCTCTTTAAACCCATTTTGTCCAAATCTTCCAAATTTAACCATCTAATAATAAAAAACCATAAAATCTATCAATTAGTGCAATAATCAATTTAAAATAAAATCATAATATAAACAATTAATTCAAGTTTATGAGCATTATAAAATTCCCCCCACACCAAACCAGTGCTTATCCTTAAGCATTCACTATACCAATGACTATCAACTATTCTCATTTTCACTCATTCCCCTCCTTCATTTTATTATCCAACAATTTCAAGCAGCACACATTGAAACATTCAAACCAATACAATAATTTAGAGAACAATTGATTATAGTACCATAACCTTTAAAAGAAAATATAAACATCCCAACAGATCAACCAATTATGTCTGTGACTTAGTATTTAGAGACGTAATTGTAAATACATGACTGGATTTGAGTTAAATATGCTCTTATATTGTTTTAAAGGATGAGAAATACGTTAATTGTGTTGAGTAAAAAGAGGTTTAGGATATAGCGAGATATGCTTTCTTCATCATCACTGTAATGATGAACTGCTTTATATTATTAACCAATGTATAAATTTAAAACTCTTGATATTTTCGTAAATCACACGATCCATTTGTACGTATAAAATTGATAATATTCGATTACAATGATCACACGGTGTGTGGTTTTAACCTTCATATACGAGTAGAAGATATAAAAATATGATACGGATCTACTCATGAGGATAGACCTGTCCCTTTCTTTTGAAATTTAATTAAAAGGGGAGGGTGGTTATTGGTAACCACCCCCCATAACCCCTTTTAACTCCCTTCTCACCAAATGGGATGAAACAATGGTCATTTTCTTCTTGGAGTGTCGTGAACAAACAAGAACGAAAACCAAAAAAAAAAAAAAAAGGTTGCAATAAAACGAAGAACCCATTTGTTAAAGACATAAAAAATCTCTAATTTTCAACACTTGTAAATTAGAGAACACCGAGCATTTGAATTTGTTGATCACCATTTCACCTTTGAGATATCTTGAATAATATGAAATGATCTGAATTTATGATACTTTTTCGTTCTTGAATGTCTATCATCAAAAAGAAATAAATGATTTTAACTTAATCTCCATCTAAAATTTTTGGAATGAAAATTTATTTATTAGTTTGAGCAAAAGCAATTGACCTCTGCTTTTACAAACATCACGTCAATAAATTTTTTTTTTTTTTTTTTTGGGGTCTTTTTTCCTGCTCTCTTCCTCTACCCTTATCTTCATTTCAAAATTTCTTTAAATGATTCACAACTCACACTCATGGCTAAGTATCCGATGACACCGGAATTTGATCCTATATTCGTTCGAATGCTTGTATATGTTGACACGTCAGATATTACAAACTTTGAGAAAGGAGTGTGCAATGATACAATTGCAAATTGCTTTATTTGTTGCATCTAAAATATACCTAATAGTTGACGGGTGGGACCAACTTCATTGAATCTTCAATAGTGAAAAGAAAATTCTTATCCTGGCTAGCTTAAGTCCTTGGGATAGACTTCAATTAAATAAAACAAAAGTGAGGATTGTTTTAGAAAATGTTAATCTCTATGAGCCACATAAACCAGATAAAGTTGCTAAGCCAAGAAAAATGAAAAAATAAAAAAAAAATAATGTAAAGTTCGATGAAATATGTGACAGAATAAAGTAAACGGACAAATTCTCTCACGAACAAAAATAAATATTGAGTTTTGAATATTTATTTATGATAAAAACCATAGGATTTTCCACAACCTAAGTGGCTCATGTATTCTGGATAATCTTGCGCCAATGATTTTCTGCCCCCTTTTTTCTTTTTCTTTTTTATATTTATTTTAGAATTAAGAACAGAAGAGTAAGCACGTCAAAGAAATCGAAGAAAGAAGACTCATGAAGAAAAGAAGAGCTTCGACGTGTTTCATGGTTGCTGATGAGTCAGGGTCAATGTCTGTATACTCTCAGGTCAAGCTTGGCCTGGTGTGGGTCACTATATGCTTCGAGCGAAACCAAATGTAAACCAAAAAGGAATCCGAATTGGGAAAGGTACATTTGCGGACGTGCAAACCTCGATTGACTAATTCCACTCTAAATTCCGATAATTGCAATAGTTTCAATAAAAGAAATTTCAAATTTCCTTTTTTATAAGTCACACAATAGGAATCCTTCTCTTAATACTCTAGTCCACTTGTATAGTTATCGAATTTTAATTTATTCATATAATGGGAAAAAAAAGACTTTGAAGAAGATTCATATTACACAACAAGTCATTTGCAAGGTAAAAGACCAAAAATAAAAAATAAAAACAGGGAGCTAGACCCGCTGCTTAGATTAATTAATTGCATTATATAAGTATATCATCAGCCAAAAGAGCTTGCTCATTCTTTTCTTTTTTATTTTCTTACCCTTCATATTTTCACACAAGAAACTCGACACGGTGTGAAAATGGTTGGAAAGGCACACTCTACTCTGACTACCATTTGCTACTTTCTTATTATATGCATCCTCCTCGCCACCCTCTCTACAACTTCAAGACGTTTGGGGAATGCTAATCACAGTAATGAGACTCTCTCTCTCTCTCTCTCTCTCTCTCTCTCTCTCTCTCTCTCACACACACACACACACACACACACGCACACACACAAATTATTATTTATTCGTTTATTTTTTCTGAATCGATTTGAGTGGTCATTGCTGCAGAAGACGGTACAAGGCCTAGCAAAATAGTTGTTCAAAGAAGTCACTCACCCATGGCTGGTAAGGGGGCCGCCCAAAATCCTCCGATACAACCACGAACTCGAGATCCAAAAGCTGCTCCTTGTGGGCGATCATCTTATGCCAGCTGCATCCCACAAAAAATGGCACCAATTAGGTATTCACACTAACTTTATGTGCAAATAATTAGTTTATATTACCAAAGTTTTAATCGAAGATTTTTTGCAATTTGCATAAATATCGATATCAATAAAATTTATATATTTATAAGAGTTGTTATCTTTAATGGTCATCAATCATTTTATTATTTCATTTAGATGAGAAATTTCAAAAAAAATGAATATCTATGAGAATCGGAAAAAAAAAAAATTCCATTATCTAGATTCAATTTCTTTTCATTAAATTTTAATTGATCCAACGTGGTTTAAAACTTTGTCAATTAATTTTGATGTTGTGACAGTATTGTTTGTTATTTTCAATTGGATAATGCTTTGAATTACATTTAATTTTATTATTTTGTCACATTTATTAGAGGACTTCATTTTTTTATTTCTTTCAACAAAAAGATTTATATAAAAAAAAAATTCTTCTCCTATATTATTGTGTGACAAAACGGTATTATTTTAAAATGTTGTCGTTCTCAATTTCCAAGGAGCTATGGTCAGCGTTCGCTAATAGCACTAATCATATTGTGGTTATTTGTTGACTTCCAATAATCAGGGAGATATCAACTTACAAAATAGTCCAAATTAAAAGTTGGGATTTGTATAGTTTACCCATACTTCTTTAGTAAAATTTGGATTTCAGCATATTATGGTATAATGATTAACAGAGTCAAGTGACGGTGCACTTATATTATTGACAAAAAATAGAAAAAAAGACGTCCCCTTAAAGTGGTTAGTTCATTTTTTTTTTCAAAAAAAAAAAAAGGGTTTGATGAAAGCAGTGATGAGGATAGGGTTTTTACTAAACAAAGGAAAAAAAAAATGAAAGCAGTGACTAGATGACATTTAAAATAGGCTAAATTATACTAAAAGGATTTGATTTTTGATTTGAATTCACAAACATGTTTAATATTTGTAAAAGTAGACACAATTGTTAGAAATTAGTGTCATGTTCCCTTTGTTTAAATCTTCCGATACTTCTGCCAAACGAGGTCCCATACTCAAATTCCCCATGCACTTATTTTCCCTTCTGAGCATCCATATTTGTGGGGCGGGGGAGGTGGGTAGGTGATTCCTTATTGAACACATCTCAGAAACCAAACCAATCGAGCTTCCTTCTCTTTCTCTGCCTGATTCCATAATTGAAAAGATCGATCTGGGGAAGATGATGGCAGCCAATCCCCATATTGAGCTAAGTCACCCCCACAATACCTTTATAGTCAGACATCACATGACCCATATAATCAAAATTATAGCAGAAAAACGGTAGGCTCTCATATTTGAGTTGAATCCAAAAGACTAAATCGGCTGGAACTTGTATTAACACTTCCAGCAGAAGAGGTTTATTAAATACAGAGCTGATATATAGTGAAATAGTTTGACCTATATCCCATTGCGACCTTCAAAAATTGAAGGGAAAAACAATGTGAGAACTCCTAGCTGCCGAAGATGAAGTGGAGGAGAAGAGGGACCCAGTCGGGAGAAAAATCCTCTACGCAAGAGCATAGTTAATACAAAGCTGTTAAATACAAGTAAAAGGGTTCAAGGATGTTCTTATTAATAAATCATGACTTTAGAATAATTTTGTTATTCTCACCAACATTGAATTTAAAATTTATACTGTCATTTCTTAGTTATAATTTTTTTGATTAATTTACGATTTTGTGAATTTGATACAGGGGATGTCGTGCCGGTGTCTATTGTCGCTCGGGGACTTCTCCATGAGAGGATGATGATTGAACTTTTCCCAACCAACCCATCAAATTAAAAAAATAATAATAAAAGCAAAGTTAAAATGTGATATGGCTTCACTTATGGACTTGATATGCATGTTGAATTGTCGCAAAGGAAAGTCTGATGGTCGCAACCTCTTTCCTCTGACTTGAAAATCTTAAATTCAAATATGTGTAATCAAAATATATATCAAGTTGAGTTATGTTGTCACTGCATTCCGGCCGATTTCCCAGCTTTTCCCTATAAAACAATGGATAAAAATGTCAATCAAAAGTAATATAAAGCATATGGTTGATTAATGCTAATGCTATTCAATTCAGCAGGGAATGTTTTCTTTGGTGATACAACATTGGAAGTACGTGTTTTGTTGTAAGGATGTCGCATTACAAAAATATTTTGGAATATGTTAGGTACATAACTATTATCTCCTTATCATAACATAAGTAGGGACGATCAAGTTCCCTCTATTGAATAATCTTTTGTTTTAATTTACTTGAAATCTTTTATAATACACCTTTTGTCACCTGTTGAACCAAACACAATCTTAAATTCAAATTAAAATATATCACGTTAAGATCATAAATAAAATAAAGAAAATGAAAATTATTTTAAATAAAATAACATATTTTAAGGAAAATATTGTTTTTTTATGGCCAAAAATAGTCCCCGATTCTTTGAACGGATGATGGCGTATCTAATTAACTCTTGTTGATTGTGACATAAGTGATCTAATTTTGATTTGTGGAACAACCAATAAATTTTACATCATCCTTTAACATAATCAGATTATCTTAAATGATAAATAACATAATCTTGAACATGAGTAAAAACGTCGAAGAAAAACACATTTAACTACAATATTCTTTAAAATTAAATTCATATTATTACCCTTCTTTTAGAATGGAATCGATAATACTTAAAATGTTCTAGCAAAATATAAACATCCGACTTTAACCATGGATTTCAAGTTTGAGTCATTGGAATGAAAAAATAAGATTTAAAAGAACTAACCTTCCATAGAAAGCCTCACAATACTTAAACTAGACTAGCCGGATAAAATCCAAATACCTGTTAATGAAAAATATTTCATTTACACCAAATACACACACACATATATATATAAACACCCCAATGTAACAGATAAATCAAAGTTGGGGCAAAAGTACCCCAGTATTTCATCAGACAAAATGAAACGAATTTTGGTTTCTTTTAAGAAACAAGAACACCCGAGAAAGTTTGGATAGGGTTAGACAAAATTCATGTGCGTTACAAGAGTCCCAAATTCCATTAACTAAATAATTCAAACCCTATTTCTGCTTCCTTTTTTTTTTTTTTTTATCCTTCTCTTTTATAAACACTTCTTGAGAGACTTGAGTTCTCGTTTGGGAAGTTGAATGAAGAGAGAGAGAGAGAGAGATGATTTACCCAAGAGTGCGTGGATGAGTTGGTAGGGGACTCTTCCAGCTTAACCAGTGGTCTCGGGTTCGAGACCCTGGGAACGCAGCTGCTTTAAAACTCTTGAGGGAGAGCTTGACCGCCCTACGGGGACCTACCCGGCTCGACTCCGGATTAATCTGTCCGCCGAAGGTGGTTCAGGATACCGGGGGGTCTCGGCACCAAAAATAGAGAGAGATGATTTGGATTCATCAAAATTACAATGTAGAGGGTAGTGAATTACGAGAGGATGGTGGGCCTTGGGAATAGAATAACTGTGACATGGTTAAGCACTTGATGAAAATGACCAAGTATCTGATGCTTTGCTTATAATTTACTGACCTAAAATAAAGCCAAATCTTGAGAGCATATGCTAACGCATACATAACAATTTAACACGTAACTTTCTTTCCAAGTGATATATGCTTAAGGATTATTTCATTAACCATGAATATTAATATTTACGAGATGTTAAGCTTTGGCTAATAATTAGGATCAATTTTATTCTTTCAAAATTTCATACCTTGGTAAATTGTAAATGCATTAGCAGGAATCCCAAATTCTAGTAATTTACTAATTCAATGTTGAAACATGTGGACATGCATAATTAAGATTTACTGCATGGGTAATTAATTCAAAAGAATTAGTATATGTATTTTAGTCACAAGGTCAGGTGGAAAATTCAAAAGCATTGATTCATGTAAATGGAATTAATGAAAATAAAAGAGATTAGGAGCAATAGATAAGTCAAGTTTGTAAGAAATGTGTTTGGAATCTATATAAAGATTACCATGCCACATGAGAAAAAGGGTGAGAAAAACAGGCAACTAGACATGGATTGTCTAAAAGAAAAGAAACAGTGTCAAGGTGTTGTGAGGAAGTATCTTTTCCGTTATTTAATATCAATATATTGTATACATTCTTCACAAATATTATGTATTGTCTCCCCTCCTCCCAACACTACGCACATCTTTATGTAAGAATGGAAATAAGTTTGCCGTCATGAGTTTGTCTACTCTGATTTGGTTTCGGCTTGTATTTTTAATCGAGCCAAACTTATTATGTTTCGTTAAGCAATGGATCATATAATTAATTATATATAAAATATATTTTAAATATAATATATTTAGATAATTAGTATTATTATTATTATTATTATTATTATATATTAGAATAAAATTTATAGGACTTCTTGGTCGTTTATGGATCTAACCTAGGAGGCTAACACGTCTCGTCAGATTTTGTTAAATTTGAAAACTATTAATTTGATACGTTCAAAAAGGGCATTATAGTAATTGTGAGGGGTTAGTGGGAGTTATACCACTAACCCATAACTACCAAAGACCCACTCTCCCTCAATTTCCTCTTACGTAGAATTACATTGATAGGAGACTAACATTTTTAATCTAGTTGGGAAAATTCTATGAAATTGAAATAGCCATGAGAGAATGGTTTGAGGAGAAAATTATTCTCTAGATAGAGAATAAAACGAGGGTTTGAGAAATTTTTGAGTAAGAAAATTTCTCCCGTCACAATGATTGCTAGACTGAAGGTTGCGGCGTCGTGGTATTGCGGTGATGGTTCGATTAACATTGTGATCACCATCCCGACCGCGAGATCCGATCGAAGGACGTACGGTCGATTTTTGGGAGACTCTACATGCTGAGATATTTATTATTATATCCGATCTATTTTATTTTTCTGAAAATTATTCGAATGCTTTCGCTGCATGTGAATTGAGTAAAATAATCCAAAATTGGTATCAGAGTATACGTTGGATTATTAAAAAATAATTTTCGGATTTATTTTATAGGGTATAAAATTTGAGATTCGGATCACGGATGAGTTTCGTGAATTCGAGAACACTATTGAGTTACCCATGATCCCTAGAATACGAAAATAATTTTTTTGTAATTTTTTGAGTACGTTTAGGCCAAGAAAATTTCAGTTGAAACATTCGGCCGTGAATAGTGATCGAACCCTTCAACCCCAGATTTGACGAGTTTTAAGTCAAATCAGTGTATAAAATTGGTAGATCCGTATTTGTCTCTGCTAGATCTACATTTTGATATATATATTGCATGTTGTTGATACCAGAATGTGAGGTTTCCAGAAAATGGGTCGGAAAAACCGGTTGCAGATGAGTCAGGCGAAGAAGAGGAGTCCGAATGGCAGGCGCGTGCACGACACGTGCGAGAAGGTGCATTCATGTAGAGGCACCAGGCGCGTGAGGTTCACGCACGCATAAGGCACGTGAACCCATCTGGGTTGTCCGGGTCGGTTACGACCCGGACACGTGTTATCCCCACGACTCGCACCAACCCGAAACCGGCTACGAATCGGTTTTCGGTTCCGACCCGCACCCGGGTCCGGAAACCGACCTGCACACGCGGGTCTCGCGCGTGCAGGCGCGTGACCCCGCGCTTGCGCGTCCGGCCAGTGCGTCAGGTCGTCTGAAATTGAAATTTTTTTAATTTTTGAGGGTTCCACATTCATAAAAATGACTTTTTGTGAGTTTTTGTGCATCGAATCCTAGTCCAAATGGTGAGATGCTATCCCGGATTGTGGTGTATGGTGTCTGTTGATTCATACGCTCGTCTTGGGGTATGTATTCGAATTATTTGGGTCTTGTTGATTCGTAGGGTGTACAAAATGTGAAAATAAGTATCACAAGTCATGATTATCTCTATGACTGTTTCTAAAATTGTCGTATTAGATATTTGCAAGGGGGATAAAATTGAATGGTGATAATTATGTGATTTTTCACCGGTAGATTCAATTTATCATTGAGGGACAAGATCTAATTAAAATTCTGAGGTAAGAGATGGTGGACTCCGGGGAGGATTTCACACATCAGACAGACGGGATTATGGGACATCACGTGCATGAAAGAGGAATAATTGTCGAGTTAGGGCAATCCTCCTAAGTAACATGTACGATGATGTGATCCCAATCTATAAGCGATATCCTACGGCTTTATCGATTAGGTTCACCCTATAAATAGCATTGTGGTGCTCTTACAAGTTTTAAGATGAGGATACTGACTTATAAGTGTAATAATTTATAAGAAAATGATTGATCATATGATGATGCAACATTTGATAAAAATATCGAGTATGGTCACCGAGTTGGGGAATGTGACCGAACCCATTTCGGATATATTTTCTAGTGCTGGATGCGATCTAGTTCTTTACCTGATTCATGAGAAATCATGAAAGTCTATTTCATATACAATGAAAGTATTCATACATTCACTAGTGTGAATAGGCACAGAGAGCTCGAGAAGGAGCATCTAGAGGCGAGTAGGTCATACTCGGTTCATGCTTATGCGGTGGAGTCAAGCAAGGACTCCTGTGGGACTCGAGTTTCAGGTAAGAAGAAAATATCCAAGAAAACCGATAATAATAATGCGCAGCGAGAAGGAGTTGCACACGACCAAGATGTAGTGCTACATTTGTAGTAGACTTGGTCATTTCGCTTGTGAAGTGCGACGAGTGGAAATAATCTCTTCCTTCTTTATGTGGTTTGAGATGCTCATTGTTTTTCTGTCCTTCGTGGGTTATGAACACGGGAGCAACCGACCACGTAGCTCGAGATAGGAGAGCGCTTATATAGTTCCGTAGAGTGAGTCTTCGAGTAGGGGGATTTACGTAGAGAAACAGAGCTTTTGTCGACATCAGAGGGAGTAGCACTTGTAAGTTGGAGTTGCAAAGTTGCTAAACTCTGTACGTCATTTACGTTCCGAATATTCAACGGAACTTGATTTCTGTATAGGATATGCTCTGTTAATTTAGAAATTTTATAGTTTCTATTAATTACGACAATTCATTGATTGGTTCTATTTTGGTCCGTGAGGGACTATATGCACTGGAAATGATTCCTTTTAATGGTATTTATTGATATCCTCCTAGTATGAGAGAAGATGAACCGGTTAGTAGTGAGTAGTTTTGTAGAACTCGTTAACCATTCTTGCCTAGACGGCAAACTTACAAGAGAACCATTCGACAACGCAATGAGGGCTGGGACTCCATTGCAGTCAGTTCACTCCAACATCTGTGGCCTTATGAACGTGAGAACCTGAAATGGTGTTGGGTATTCTATTACGTTCATAGACAATTACACGTGTTTCGGTTACGTTTATCTGATCTCGCACAAATCTGAGGCATTGAGATGTTTCAGGAGGTTTACTAGCGATGTTGAGAATCAGTTAGACTTGAGAGTAGAGACTCTCAGAACCGAATGAGGACATGAGTATTTGTCTGAAGAACTCTATTTTAAGAAGGGCATTACAAGAAACTAACTATTCCTTGTTATTCAGTAGAGTAGAGTAGCTGCGAGAGAGTAATAGGACTTTGTTTGAGATGATAAGGTCGATGATGGCACGAGCCAATTTACTCATTTCCCATTGGGGAAATGTGCTATTGGCTGCAGCCTACGTTCTCAATCGTATTCTATTAAAGTCCGCAGTCAGTACTCCATATGGGTTTTAGATAGGGAGATAACCTGACCTTAACCATTTGAGATTATGGGGTTATGTCGCGTATGTTCACTGTTTCTCGCATTTACATGGCGAGTTAGGCCTGCGAGAAAAGAGATGTATTTTTATGAGATACTCAGAACACTCCAGGGGGTTGTGTTCTAATTAGCATACAGATGACACTCTCACTGAGATTGAATCTCATGATACCGAGTTTCTTGAAAATGATTTCCCTATGAGAGGTGAAATCAATTGGGACTTTACCTTTTATCAGATGGATGAGTCTAGTGTTTTAGCTTATCCCAGTGGCAGGACCTAAGAATCCATTACGGATCTTGGTTTTAGTATGAGCGATCCATCTAGAGGCAAAAAGGTTTCCCCTCCTCTTAAGAGTAGTCAAGGACGCGTACCTAACCGTTGCTTCCCGATTGAGGGAGAGGCTCTCAATGTGACTCTTGAGAATTACGAGAAACCTTTAATTGTCCTATAGACTTTTGAGGGTTCTGTGGAGGACCATTGAATATAGGCCATGGGTGAGAGAAGTTTATGTGAATCAATGGGATCTGGGATCTAGTTGATTTGCCTGAGGGTAGTAGGGCCGTTGGGAACATGTGGGTTCTCAACATCAAGAAAAAAGGCCGACGGATCGGTGTAGAGGTATAAGGCCCGTCTGATAACCAAGAGTTACTCAGACTGTGGGTGAGATTACCTCGATTCATTTACTTTTAGCGATTATTCTGGACATGATATGCATTTGGAGTGAGTCCAGATAAACGTTGAGACTGTTCTCCTGAGTAGGAGTTTTGAATAAGAAAATCTACAAAGAACGATCATCTGGTTTTATTCTTGTAGATCTGGATGATAAGGTTTGTTGACTTCGGGAGTTGATACACGACCTTAATCATCAATCCAGACAGTGACATTTAAGATTTCAAGAGGGGGTGATATCTCACGGTTTCGTGATGATTGAGGAGGATCATCGCATATACCTTTTACGTTCTTTTGATTCTTTTATGATCATGTCCTTATGTGAATGACATTCTGTTGACTGAGAACAATAGAGAGTATCTGATGACTATGATGACGTGGACATTGTCGAGTCTTGATGTGAAGAACATGGATGAGACTCAGTTCTTCCTCGAAATTAAGATCCAGAGGGATCGCTCGAGACAGATCTTGACTTTTTCACAGGAGTCCAACATCAAAGGAATTCTCAAGCACTTCGAGAAGATCGATTATGACCCTAAAGATACTCTTATCGCTAAAAGATTAAACCCTAATTCTTGACATATGCTTTAAGACTCAGGAAATGGCAAGGGAAATGAGTAGAATCCATTATACCAGTGCACTAAGTGGTCTGATGTACGCAGTGTCGCGTACACGATCAGACGTTTGCTTTGCAGTCAATATGGTAATTAGGTATCGATCGAATCCTAGAGGGGATCACTGGAGAGCAGTGCAAGGATTCCGAGATATCTTGAGAGAACTGCAGACCTCTCCTTGTGTAATGGAGGAGGTGATTTGCATTTTGATGGGTATTCAGATACCAACTGGGTTGGCGATCTGAATGTATGCAAATCGATATCAGGTTTTGCTGTTTTGGAGTAGCAAGAAGCAAACCTGTATATCTCTATCTACGATAGAGAATGAGCTTATGAGATGCTCAGTGGCAGTTCAGGAGATTGTTTGATTTCGGAGATTTTCGGATCACTTAGGGGTTGTGGCAAACAGTGGGAGGCTAGTGATAATTTATTGAGAAAATCAGGCCGCCATTGACCACATTTGAGACCCTAAGTATCAGTAAGTCCAAACACATTGATACCTAATACTACGTTATGAGAGACATTACCGAGAAGGGTGAAGTGACTAATTAAGTACAAAACTATACACCGTGTTGGTCGATCCCTTCAATAAACCCATTGTGAGAGATTCTTGTATGAGATATAGGAATCATTGGGTTTGCATGTATATTGACATTTCTCACTTTGTACTGATGCTTATTGTGTTATATATATGATATGTGTGCATGATTGGGTCACTTATTTATAGCACTATCTTATTGTCATATATTTTGTGATTTGTTGTGATAAATGATATGTCAGGCAGGCGTGGTCGACTCTCTTACACGAGTGACCACTTCCAGCCTGAGTTAGCGGAGATGAGACGGTTTCTAGTTGTAAAAGGTTTTGAGAGTGGCCCTACTAGAACATAAGTCACCCTGATATGTGTTCATGATGAGGTCATATGCGATATGGCCGGCATGGACGTACTCACATCCATATTGCATGTAAGTAGTCCGGTTTGAGATCTCAGATATCACCTGCGACTAGTAATATTGTCTCTGAGATACTCTCTCTGAGATCTCTAGATAAAGTTTTATGTGTAGACTGAGTCTCATACCTGCACAGTGTTAGAGAAATCTGACATATGCACTTTGAGAGGTGGAAAAATAACACTGTGGCACGCGTTTCATACCGTGTGTGATATGTCAACCAGGGATAGTGGGAGCATTATTTGAGACACTGATATGATTTTGATCCCAGTTTCTACTGTGTGAAACCCGAGATCCATTGGGTGAGATCTCTTGTACCCTTATCACTTTCGGTTGTTTCTAGAAGTCTTGGCTCAGTGTTGCTACTTTAGTCTGTTTACCGATGGCTCGGAAGATAAATTGAGGTTTGAGAGACAGGTCTAGGAAAACAACTGAATTGAGGCTAATAGATTCGAGTTTGGGAAAAGGAAGACCAATTGACATTACATCATTGTATTGTATCACTGGCTAGCCTATTATGTCTATTCATTTTGGGATGTAAACATAATAGTAGATACACAGTCGAGCATTTATTAACGATTACTTTCGTTGAGGAAAATAGCTCGATAGATGTAATTAGTATTGGATCTAGGGTGCAGCGAGTTCTTTTGATACTAACGATGGCTTCTCGATCATCCTAACAGGTGTATTGAGAGATCTTTGTTTGCAGGTGTACTCGCAGGTCGCACGACGTCCAATCCTATATGAAAGTCTATCAGGGTGATATGATCGCATGAGTTGTGATCTTGTGACGAACACAAAATACCCTCATGTGCAAATGGGAAATATTAGTTGGATATACCCAAGAAAGGCATTATGATAATTGTGAGGGGTTAGTGGGAGTTATCCCACTAACCCATAACTACCAAAGACCCACTCTCCCTCAATTTCCTTTTACGTAGAATTACATTGATAAGAGACTAACATCTCCAATCTAGTTGAGAAAATTCTATGAAATTGAAATAGCCATGAGAGAATGGCTTGAGGAGAAAATTATTCTCTAGAGAGAGAATAAAACGAGGGTTTGAGAAATTTTCGAGTAGGAAAATTTCTCCCGTCACAATGATCGCTGGATTGAGGGTTGCGGCGTCATAGTAATGCGGTGGTGGTTCGATTAACATCGTGATCACCATCCCGACCGCGAGATCCGATCGAAAGACGTACGGTCGATTTTTGGGAGACTCTACACGCTGAAGTATTTATTATTATATCCGATCTATTTTATTTTTTTAAAAATTATTCAAATACTTTCACTGCATGTGAATCAAGTAAAATAATCCAACAAAAACAAATCCATTCAAACCAAAATTTTGGCCTTTATAGGCCACAATCTAAACACAGAGCAAAATCAAGGCAAAGAGTTTTACAATAGAGATGGCCCGTTAAAGTTTTAGTCTGACTCGGCGGACTCTGCCCATATAACGTACTCTATGTGGGTTTGGGTTCTTCCGCCACTTATAATACTTTTCCTTCAATAATTTAAATTCTATTTCTCTTATTATTTTTTACCTTTGTTTTTGTCAAAAAAAAATATTATGTATATAAATAAATTAATAACTAATTTGATTTTAATAATATATGACTTTATTTTCTTACTTGTAATAATATGTTTTTCATATAAACCAACCTATTGTAATAATATACTTAAAATTAAGGACTATTACAGATTTATATTATTGAATTACTTTCATATTCAATTTCTCATAAAGTCTTCATAAAAGTCCTGTCGACGAGAATACATCCAGAGAGTACTTAATCTTGAAGAGATCAGAAGATAGTTTTTTTAATTGTTTGGATACAAAAGTGGGAGTCCACAACAGTTTGAGAGACTTGAGTTCTCATTTGGGAAGTTGAATGGCGAGGTGAGAGAGGGAGGTGAGTTCCATCTGCCATGACTTTCGTTTGGGTTTTCAGCTGGGTATGTGAGTCGTCTCTCTCAAACAATATCTTAAGATAATTGAATTCCATTTCTTATAATCCTATCCTATTGCATGATACTAGAACAATGAAAAACACCGCTCCAACTACCTCAAGAAAATGGCCAAAAAAACTGACCCCAATTGCTTATACATTTAACCAAAATACAAAACAGGGGGGAAATCTCTCTCTCTCTAACAGAAATCGAATCCCGAATCACGAAATCAAAAGAGGTGGATTGTTGTCATTTGCTGCCCCCTTGGGACATCTTTCTCTCTCCTTTTATGTGCATAAATATAAATATATACATCAAACACGCATAAATTCAATAATATCACATCTAAATTGAAATATTTAAAGTAATTTTGACTCTTAGAAATTATATATTTTAGTTATGTTGTATTTGTTATCTTTGTTATTACCAAAAAAGAAAAAATTGTAACCGTAGGATCTCTGCTCAAATTAAAGGATTGAATGCACAAAATACCAATGAGTAGAGTAGAAAAAAACCATCCCAAGCAACACTGATTTCATTGGGAAAAAAAATAAAACTAGTAAAATATGTTCTTTATTTAATTTGACCAAGGACTGACATTGCTAAACAAAAAGTAAAAAAGAGTGACACGACATGATTAACATAACAACGCCGATAGTTTCATAGCAACAAAAATAAAAACTAAGATCAAACATCTCCATTGACTCCGGCATAGACCCCATCTCCTTAGTTCTTTGCTGCTGGCTTTGCTCTTGCTAACTACATTAGAGACCACAAAATTCGACCGTTAATTGGCTTTTACAAAGCATAATTGGAGATACAATACACTCGTATAACAAAGTGCAAAGAACATTATCTGCACACTCAGACTAAAAGTTTTTTTTTTTTTTTTTTTTGGCAATCAATCCAATTGTCTGAAATCCCTGGGTGTCATAAATGTCATGAGTTCGTGACTTCTTCCCTTCTCCATTACTAAGAAAAAAACCCAAGTAAATAAAGGAGTTTTAGCATACCTTCTTCTTAGGAAGGGCAAGGGGCTTGGGCTCGGAGACTTTGGGGGCGGGTTTGGAGGCTGCAGGCTTGGCAGGTGCAGCCTCTTTTTTCACCTGCACGGGCGCAGAGCCGAGAGGCTTCTCCATTTTCGTTGAGGCCATTGTTATCTTAAGATGTTAAGTGTGCTCTACACTCAAAAAGTTAACTAGCTAGGCAGTTGTCTAATTTGATGGCCTGAGAGAAATTGTGCGTAGAAGACCACCATTTTATAGATGCTTTGAAATGAATTCTGAATGGTATAACTAGCAACTAGGGATGATTGATTAATGGCATCTTAGCAAAATGGAACAAATGAAAGTGGGGGGATTCGTGTGTATCAGATGCTTCGATTGATTCCCAAGTGATTTGGGGGAATTTGTAGAATTTTTCTGCCATGGAAAACAGCCCTTACTAGGTCATGCTCACGCTATAACACATGCACTTTTTTCGGATTCTCCCTTATCTGATTTGCATTATTTGGCCTTGTCCTAGTTTTTCTTTAAATATATATATATATATATATATATATAAACCCACCCCCCACCCCGGCGAAGAGAAGGTGCTGTCAGAGAGAGAGGGGGGCCCAGACCGGCTGGTCAGACCAGAAAACTGGGAACTGGTCATTTGTCCGGTCCGCTATAATAACTTATGGTTACACGACTCGTGCAAAACCCGACGAATCATCCCTGATTTCCCATCGAACTCGCGTGAGGTTTCAAAATTAAAATAATAATAATAATAATAATAATAATAATAAACAATTTTTTTTTTTTATTTTTACTTTCTCTCTCTATTTCTCTCAATCAACGTCTAAACTTGAAATTTTTATTCGTAATAATAATGATTTAATATCTATTTGGTTTTACTTTTTTTTATTTAAAATTAGATTAAAGTTAAAACTTAGGCTAACTAGTTTTTTATTTTTGCTTATGTACCCTTTGAATTTTTTTTAAATGAAAATGTGAGTTGACAAAATTATCTCTAACTATTTCAAATATTACAATATTGTCTTATATATAGATACACCCAAAAAATTTAAAATTTTAAATATTTATGAATATTAAAAAATATTTAAATAAACCCAAAATAATATTTTGTCATATATATGATTAATTTAACTAATTATGAATTTGTCCCTTAAAAGGACATGGGCTTTAAATACTTATGATTATTTTAAAATATTTATGACTTAAAATATTTATTTTTAATTTATGAATATTTAAGAATTATTTATGAAACTATTTATTTTACATATTATTTATGAAAATTTAATTACAATTGTCCTTTAATATAATTTTATTAAGTATTGAAACTTATAAAAATTATTTTCCACATAACCTATTAAAAAATTTTTTCTTTTAAATAAAATTAGCAAACAGTTTCTCACTTAAATTTTGAAAATTTTATTTTTCACTTTATCTTATAAATAAAAAAATAAGAACTTTTAATACACAAAAGAAACTTTTTTTTTATTATTATAAAAGAGGTGAGGACAATAACTTCAAAGGAAAGCTAAGTCTCGAATATCAAACTGAAGAGCCATATACAACTCTTTCGGAGGAGAAAACAATTCATGGATACGCTGTGGGACTGACTGACCAAAACGAGCAAGAAGATTAGCACAATTATTACTCTCTCTCGGAGTGAATTGAATTGAGTGGACCCTGGCTTCCTCATTAGATGCTTACAATCGTGAATAACATAATAAGATAGATGATGAGGCGCTACCCCAATTGAGCAAATTCTTTGAATCAACCTAGATTATTACTGGAAAAATTTTTATCCGAAGAACAAGCCTAAGACCCTCTGGAATTCCCTATAGTTCCGCCTCCAAGGGGTCTATTACTCCCAAATTTCCTGTGAAATCTCGAACCCATAGGCCAAACTCATCTCTGATAAGGCCCCTAGTCCCCTGCCCTACAAGTGCATAGGTGAATTGAACCATCAATGTTTAACTTATAGAAATCCAGATTGGGAGGAGGCCATGTGATCCAACTCCATACCCGAGAGGGGCTCGTGAATCCTTACTCCAAGCCAAACAACCCTCTCTAGCATGACTAAATGCCTGGACCACAACTCCCTCCGAAGGAAAGGATCGCCCTTCAAATACTGTACTACAATGTTCCTTCCAAATAGTCCAGAGTGTAAACATATCATGGCCCAAGGTTGACCTCTGAGTAAAGCATGGGATCTGCAATTTTTTTCAAGTCGGTCTCTTTCTAGAAGAGGTTCTAACACCATGTTGATCAAGAAGGAGGAGTTCAAAACTTGAAACCAAACCTATTGGGCAAAAGTGCACTCATGGAAAAGATAGGCAATAGACTCCAGACCTTCTTGACAAAGGGGGAGAAAGAGGATCCTCAGTTACTCCTCTTCCAAAGCGAGTCATGTTTGTCATCAACCTATCATGAGCCATAAGCCAAAGTAAAAACTTGATCCACTTCTGACATCGCATGTGTCAAATCCATCTCCATTGTCTAACAGTAATTTGATCTGATGATTCATGATGATGAAGGAGCTCATATGCTAACTTAATAGAAAAAACTCCTGAGGGTTCCCCTACCAACATATAGAGTCTCGAGATATGGGGTCTCTAGGAATCATGACAGCTCTGATTTCTTCTATAACATCCTCTGGAAGGATTGTCCTCAGTTCAACTATATTCCAATCCCAATTTGATATAATAAACTGAAGAACCCTTAGGGTTTCTGATGTCTGCGAATCTCCTCGTGTAGTATGTGGCCTAAGGATGTCGGTCCCACCCTATCATCCCAAAAATTGATATCAACCTCGTTACCAATTCTCTACTGAATACCACTACGAATTAAACCTCTAACTTTTAATAAACCCCTCTAAAGGGTGGAGCAATTCGACGCTTGCTGCAATTAAGGAATGAACTGTATTTCAAATATTTGGCTCTAAGAACCTTACACCAAAGAGCTGTTTCCCTAAAAGATTTCAGCCCAACTTAACCAACAATACCTGATTTATATCCTTGGTTGATCTAAACCCCAATCCTCCATGATCTTTGGGTCAACACACCATGTTTTACCCAATATTGTGCAGTTTACATGTTCCCTCCACATCTCCCTAGAGAAACCACCTCTGGATTCTATCTATCTGGGTATAGATATATTCAAGCAACCAAGTGGTCTGGTGTTCAGTAAACTTATCAATTTAAACTCAGTCAACATATTCGACCAGTCTTTCTTAGAAATCAAAATAATGAAAACTCAAAGGAACTCAGGGGAAAACAAACCATCTTGGTGGCTGGAATCAGAGATAAAGAAGACAGACATAGAATCTCAGAGGAGGAGGAAGATTATCTTCATCGGAGCAATAAGAAAGTAAAATCTAATGAAGGAGATAAGCAGCTGGCTTTCACTCGAAGTTTTAAAGCTACTTTTCTTGGCATGGACAGTATACTAGCACCTACAGATACAATGATACTCTCAAACTCAGATGAAGAGATAGACGAGGATGATGGAGAGAGTGAAAACATGGAAGGTATAGGGGGAGTTATAACTCTTCGTTCGATGGATATAACGGGTGATCAGATGAATCAACTCTGGAGTCGGTAGAAGAGATCGGTCATTGTCAAATTATGGGGTTGTAATGTTGGGTACCATTTCCTAAGACCTAGAATTTTGACAATGTGGCAAGTGGAAGGTGAAGTTGAACTAATTGATATGAGTGAAGGATTTTATCTCACCGAAATTTTAGCACAGGCGGATTATTGCAAGGCGCTTACGGAGGGGCCTTGGATTATATAAGGACATTATTTGATCGTAATGAAATGGAAACCGTGGTTTGTGTCGACGGAGGCTGCAATTCGGAGAACTGCAATATGGGTTAGACTGTTGGCAGCGAAAGCGTGGCTCTAATACCAATTGTTGGAAGCAAAAGAACATGTATTTGAACTAGACTAGAGAATGTCAATGTTTTTGTAGAGATGAAGAGCATAAAGTAAGAATAAGGATATTAATCATATGAATACTCAAGAATATATTAGGAAGAGATAGATCTTATAGGATACTCATGATGACATTACCTAATAGTTTCTCACTCTTGTAGAGTGACTATCCACTATCTTCAATGAACTTATAAAATGACTACTTATTTATGTTACTACTTAGATATACCAAAAGATACCTTGACATTATACTATGACTCTTTTAACACCTACATTTATTTAACGTAATAAACTCATGACTCTTGATATTTAGACTCTTGAAATGCGTCACAATAACTCTAAACTCTTTGGAATCCACCATATGACTTTAGACTCTTTATATTCTCCATATAATAAATTCTAAATTATTCCAACATAGACTACCAGGGTTACCCATTGAATTCTTCGACGAAGATTTTCTGTTTCAGATTACACAAGTTTTAGGACAACCACTTAAAATAGATATCAATACAGCCACTGCATCGCGCGGTAAGTATACTTGTCGACGTGTGGAAATTGACTTGTTGAAGCTCTTGGTACTGAAAATACGGATCAGGAAGAGGGTTTAGAGGGTGGAATATGAAGATCTTTATGTGATTTGCTTTCACTGTGGGTGGGACATACGAAGGAGAATTGTTTAGGAACAATGGAGGATCTGAGGAATGGTGATGTTGTTGCGGAGAACATAGTGCCAAATCAGGTTTCCGTTGGATGCAAAATCAAGAGAAAACCATATGGAGGAAGAATTTGGCCCATGAATGCAGATTCAATGGAGACCACGCCAACGGGATAGTTGACCGGTTGACCATGGTTTACCGGCAAGACGGGGAATACATAACCATTTTGGTAGGTTAGCAGGATTCTCAGAAGATAATGAGATGACAGTGACAGAAAATCCGGGAAATGAAGGTGTTGGTTTTGTGGTTGAAGAATGAAGGAATTTAAATCATGAAGATTGGAAGAGACAGGCCAGCAGCAGACAAATGGATCAAAGCCCATCGGAAATGGGCTCAGGAGGAAAGCCATTAAAATGGGGACGAGCCCAACACTTGATTTGGGCCCAAGCAACCAGAACAATTACCAAGGGGCTCTAGTATTGAATGGACCAAATGAAGTCATGATGGAGTGGCCCAAGAAATGCTCCCAAATCCAGCCAACCTATTCTTACCCAAAAAAAAAAACCAACCTATGTTCGGCCCAAGGAGCATCCATCCTCGCTAGAAGCGACGACAACGAAACTCAGCTCATCGGCGAAGGCAGAGATGACCACAGTACGATAGGATTTGGAGGTTGAAACAGGTAATAGGTTGCTTACCTTTACCCGTACAGCACAATCTCCTCCGATCCCAAGAGCTAGTGTCTAGGCGGAGCTAGCGATTGGGGTGATGATAGATTCCTCCATCACAGGTGAAGAAGGAGAAGGCATGGTGAAGCCGATACAGCTGGATTCATCGGTGTCGGGAGAGAAAGGGATGCAATTGACTGATGGTCAGAACCTTTCCCGCCTTCGGAGTCAACTTGTGCAGAACTTTAGGCGACCTGATGGTCTCCACCGATGCTCTGTAGGTACTCCTCCGACTCGAGAAGAGAGAGAGAAGCCAACTGGAAAAAAGAAGACGCCACCCGCTAGCAGAAGAAGAGGAAGATCCCAATGCTCTAAAGGTTTTGGAAGAACAGAAGGGGAGTTTCTTCACGGACTAGAGAGTGGATGGAGCAATGCTGTTGTCAGATAACCGTGAGAAGATTCTAGAGGTGGAGGAGGATTCCTTGGACTGTTAGGTAAGAGTCCCCATTACCTTCCAGTTTTTATTCCTATGAATTTATATTTTAATGTGATTGCATGGAATGTAGGGGTATAAACAATCCCTGGTTACGACGTGTAGTTAAGGAGATTAATAAACTTCATAGGCCAGATGTGATGTGTATGATTGAGACAAAAAAAGTCAGCCGGATGATCCAGGTTTTATGAAACGATTGGGTTATGATCGTGAGTATATGGTTCTGGCCTCTGAGTTCAGAGGACGATTGTGGTTAAACTGAAAATCGGAGTGTGGTGATTTTGAAGTGATTTTCAGTTCGAATCATATAATTCCCAAACACAGTCTGGTTCCACTCTCTAATTCCCAAACTGAAAATCAGATTAATAAACTTCAAGTTGTAATTCACTCCGGCATGGAACGGTCAAAATGGGGATTGTTCTCTTAGTCAAAAGAGAATTAATACTCTAAAAAAAATATTATTATTGAAATATACCAAAATAATGAGATACTATAAATATTTACATGGAATGCAAACTCAAAAAATTAAAAAACTATAAAAAAATTGAAAACTAATAAAATTAAGAAAATAGAGAAATTTAAAAATTAATTAAAACTAAATTAATTGAGCCTTTTTCCTTTTGCAGAGCCCAATAGTTATTTGAAATTTATCCCATATCAAATCCTTTAACTATGACATATTTGTTGACTTGAGTATAACAATATTATATATATATTCTTTCAAGGCATATAACAATTTATTTATTCTACAAAAAATAGATCAATTCTTCCCTTTGGGTGACCACGCATTCCACATCCCTCGCAACCTTTCCGGCCTAAAGGTAAGGCTGGATGGTATTATTTCCAAGCCCGACAGGCCCAAGAAAAACACTTGGGTCAATGCGTACAAATTTCCTAGGCAGGCCTCGACCGAAGCTGCATCACGCTTTCCTTATGGATCTACTGACTAGTGCTTATTCTCTGTGATTTGCCTCGGCCTCGTTTAATTGCAGCCTAATCTTAGTGACCCATGAAACACCTGGGCTTCGGGTGATAATGGGAGCCCGAGTTATACCGGGTTATGGATCTCGCCCCCGAGCGGGTTTGATTGTTAAACATTTTGGTGAATTTATGATGATCAATTTATTCTAAAAAAATAGTTGTCACCTCCTTCAATTTTTTTCCCCCCTAGCACATAAAGTGGTGTCTAGTTCTTTTTGTTAAATCAGTCAAAATCATGTTAATTGAGTTAAGAAAATAAACACAATTAATTTTTTGTTTTAACTAACGTTGCTCAACTTTGCAAACTAAGGCAAGGCGATGGCAATTTCACCCAAAAAAAAAATTATATTATTTTAAAAAATAAAATTTGAAATACTATTGCTTTTTAAAAGTTATAATATTTACCTCTTAAAATTATAATCACATGTTATATTTCACCTGCTTGTATAAAAATTTAATTTCTCTCCTATTTTTGGATAAATATTTTCACAATAATTCACTTTCTCATTCCCAAATGATTGGAAAATAAGATTCTAAGGGAGGGTCTCACTTGCCTATCACACAAGTTCTCTTCCTTTTCCAAATTTTCTGTAGAGAACAATCCAACGAAATGCGAAGACTATAAATTGAATAAAATAGAAATGCTACGTTTTATATAATTAGTTAAATGTTCTTATTAGGAGAAACCAAATACGGGTACATCAGAACCCAGTTTTTTAGTACTACATCGGAAATAATGGCTGCGCCAGGCAGCCCTACGTAGCCGGTGGACTCTGGTCTTTTCGTTCTGGCAGGCCCCAGGCACCCTTAATTCTTTGTTGCTGGCTTGGCACCGGTAGTTACCTGTCAATTACATACATGACATCACTTTTCCGCTGTCAGTCTACTATAAAAATGTATAAGCGTTATGTTGAAAAAAATATATTATTAGAATTTTTATCTTTGTCTCCGTCACGATCTCTGTTTTCTCTTAAAAGGGTGGTACGAAAATTTGATTTATTTTTATATCGAGAGAGAGACAGAGAGAGAGAGAGAATTTTTTATTTTGTCTGTGTCTCGATAAAGCAAACAAAACATGATATTTTGTATTTACAAAACATGATGTTCTGTATCATATTTGTCTTTTCCATCTTATATATCATCCCAAACGCAACATAAGTACTATATTACCCGAAAATAATGTATGTGAACATAGTGCAGGCACACTTATCAAGATGGGTTACTATAAAATTGTAAGATAATGGGAAAAGGATTAGACCTTCTTCTTGGGAGTGGACGCAGTCTTCTGCTCAGTGGGCTTCAGGGCTGGCTTGGAGGCTGCAACTTTGGTTGTGGTCTCCTTGGGCTTCTTGATCTGAGAAGGCACTTGAGTACCAACAGGTTTTTCGGCTTTCATTGATGCCATTTTTCTCTTTCCAAATTCTTCCCTACACAACCAACTAGAAACTTTCTAATTTGCTGGCCTCAAGTAATGCCTTCTCAAGAGCACCACCATTTATAGCAAGCTGTCTTGCCTAAGTGGAGTGTGTGACAATGTCATTTGAAGATGATTTCTCATGAAGGAATAAGAATAATTGTGACTAGGAAAGCCTTTTATGGATGCTTTATCTTTGATGCCTTTGCGTGTACACTTTTCGACATCATTGAGGATCGTTTTGCAAACTTTTTCCAATAATATCTCTCTCTTTTGACGTTTCTTATTTGAAATCTTTCTTTTGTCCCTCATTTTGAAAATCTGTAAGTTGAGATATCTTTTTAAAATGGATTTAGTTTTGCTACTTCTCTCCACCATGAGAGAGAACTTTTTCATAATGATCTTTTCTCCTTCCCTTTGACTGATTCCTCCCTGATAGATGACTTGAAATTGCTCCTATTGTCTACCTTGATTAGTTTTACAACTACACCAACAACCTCAGTCATAATCGTAAATTTTGAGAGTAGCCTTTTGAGAAATAAATATAAGATAAAAAAATCATAAAATTAAAATTTGAAAAAAAAAATAAAAAAATAATACTTAAAAATAAAAATAAAAATAATAAAAAAGAAAAAAATTATTTCTAAAAACTTAAAATAATAAAAGAGATAATTTAACTATTTCGAATTATCCTACGTCACTCATTCCTATCAAAATCATCTTCTCAACTAAACTCTTGATTCTCATGTCTTTACGAATAATTTACATTCAGATTTTCAATGGTCTATCCCGACATTTTACAAAATCTCATATATTTAAGATCTCGTATTTACTAACCGATGTGTTTTTTGGTCTTTGTTACACATGTCCAAATCATGTTAGATGATACTCTCACATTTTATCCACAATTAAATTCGCTCTCAATTTAATATGTATTTCTTTATTTTTAATTCTATATTTTTTAATTTTACCACACATTTATTTGAATATTCTCATTTCAGTTACAATTATTTTATACTTATGTTTATTGTTTAATTGCTCAATATTTGTTGTTATATAATAATACAGATCTTATCGCGATTCTATAAAATTTTTCTTTCAACTGCAATAATATCATATGATCTCAAAAAATTTCAAATACGCTTTTCTATTACATTTAACCCGATTAAATTTTATGATTCATATTTCCATCTATATTGTCATCGTTTTGAATAATAAATTCATAATATTTAAAATATTCACTTTTTTGTACGTTTTGACTTTCTAACTTAATAGTTTATTCATCATTCCGATAATTGTCACCAAACATATATTTCATATATTCAGTTTTTGATCAATTCAATCTAAATTCTCTAAATTTTAGTGTATTCTTCTATAATTTAAATTTAGTATTTATACACTCTCTACTTTCATCAACAAATATTATATCATTTGTAAAAAACATATACCATGATATTTTATCTTGAATACTTTTTGTGATTTTATTGATCACTATTGCAAAAAGAAGAGAGTTTAATACCAAATTTTAGTGAAACCCAATATTAATTGGGAAGTTAAATCTTTGCCTCAGGTCACCATTTTAAAGTGTTTCCGGTGGCCATTTAGGTCAAAACCCATATAACACATAAATTCGAAATTTATCATATTAATAAAAGTTCACAAAAAAAGAAAAAGAAACAGAGTTAATTTAATTATTTATTAGGCATTCGGTTATATGCTATAATTAAGCACTAAGAAAATGGTCCCAAGAACAATTGAATTGCTTCAATCTGGAATAATACTTTTGAAGGACTCAATTAGACATGAGGGACGATTCGATGCTCACTCGGTCATTATCACTCTCTCTCTCCAATCCAACATTAAATGTCTCACTCAAGCTGTGCAACTTGCCATCGGCAAAGTTAAGGCTACATTCTACAGATATTTTCGTTTCAGACAAGGATGGCATCTTTATAGATATCTACAGAAGTACTGGTCGTGGCTAACACATCGGCTAATGGAACATAGATCATGATTAAATGAGCTCACTATCAAATTTCTAGAATTAGGGCTCACAAACATTACATCAAATTTCTTAATTTTTACATCAGATTCCTCACTTTCATTGAATACCACCTATGATTAAATTCTTAATCCCGTTAAATCAATGAGGTTGTCCCAACCTCAGAGCTACATAGGCCAAAAGCCGATATCCCACAAACATAACAGCCAATGCACCAACATCCCACCCCACATGACCAAGACCTAAAACACTGATACCCGGAAAATCCATGACTCTGCACTGCACCACTCGTCCACAGTCATAAACCTCATTTTCCGAGTACTGGACCTCCACAAGAAGCTTGTAACAATAGTGACTAAATGAGATATACTTCAACCAAGCTATGAACTGTGGAATATGCTGAATGTAGTATCCGCCAGCCAGTAAAAACACTAACATTGTCACAGAGGATAAGGTCGTGGCTTGCTTTACATCCATTAGTATAGCACCTAGTGCTAGTCCTAGTCCTTGTGAAACTAGCACATTGAAGAGCATGATCAAGAGGGTTAGCAGAAATGTGGTGAGTGACGGCTTTAGGCCTCCCATCCAATATGTCACGGTAATGAAGATTGTTGGGAGGACTAGTTCCATAGGCAAGTCCCCTGCCATTCGGGCAAAGTAGTAGGATGAGAGCCGGTACATGCCAGAGGAGCGTTCTCTTATCAGCATCGGTCGCTCTTGAGGGAATGTGAATATGGCAGAAAATAGAGGGAAGAAACCCCAGAATATTGAGAAGAAGAAAAGAAGTCCCACCTGATCATCATAAGATTTAGCCGAATGAGTAAATATGACCGCGTAAAATGAGTAAAAAGTTGTAAATAAATTTAAGCATGGCCAGAGCAGCCCATTGAGCTTGAGCCCAATCAATTGTTTCGATGAGCCTATACGGACTTTCAATCTCATGGGCCTCAATGAGCCCATTATATGGTGAGCCAACTTGGCCCTGCACCTATTATTTTTTGTTATATTGGGATTTGAACCCAACCCGAGATCATCTAATTAAAAAAAATTATTATAATCACTATATTGCCTCTTTAAACACCGGCCCTGGCCTATCTAAATTAGACCAAGCCTACCCAATTCTTTTTTTGTTGTGGGGGGGGGGGGGGAATTTTTTGTTACAAAAAAATATCAGGTGGAATTATTCTGATGGCAACTTGAGGTAATGATTTCCTGCTAGTTGGGACAGTGGTACTAAAATAGATTTGGGTTTGGGTTTATATACCTGGTCTTGAATGTGAGAAGTGTCAGAATGCCACCATAAAAGTCCTGAAAGAAATGAAACTGACATGACCTGAAAAATTCTCAACCCTGAAAAGGATTCATGTTTCCTTTCTTGCAAGCCCCTTCTGAGCAACACCTTGAATTGCACCCACCAACTTGTGGTCCACTGCCTCTCACTACCTGCATCATGTCACAGAACAAAACTCTTAATTGTAGACCTGTAAGCAGTATATATTTCGATACTTTTTTTTTTTTTTTGGGTTACAAGTATATAATTCAATACTGTGAAACTAGAAAAAAGCTTTACCTCTGGAAGCTGTTGGTCCTGAAATAGAATTAGGGCACAGCGTGTTGCGGCGAATTTCTGCCTTAAGCAAAGGGTGCAAGTGCTTCTTGTAAGATGAAATTAGTGATTGTTTTGTTGAATTTTGATCCTCGTGATCTAATTGACCATGGAACTCATTTTGATAATCCTGTTTCCTGTCCGGAGCTACTCCTGCACACATCTCCATGATTTTCAAAATTAGCAGTCAGTGATAAAAATCAAAGACTAACCTAAACAAGATTTCCGAGTAATTTTAGAAAACAAAAATCAAAAGTTTTTCAAGTTGAAGTCTTTTTCGCACAGGCCTTAACCTTAAACAAAATTCTTTGTTATCCGGCATGGTTCATCTAATTATGGTAATTCCGCGATTTCAGCTGATCTCAGAAATTTCAAATATACACATGGACAGACCAGGCAGCTTTTGGTAGATTTTTTCAGACAATGGTGGGTGGGTCTCATATGTTTGAGAATTTTATGCTCCCCAACAATAAAAATGTTCCCAAAATTTTGGCTTAACCATTAAGAAAATATATTTATACCAGGTGTAAGCATGGTATGTTTTGTAAAATTGGCATCTCCAAACTACTTTTGAACAAATTTTCACAAGAATATTCTATCTTTCCAACCATGGCTACAAATCTTTATGATGAAATGAGAACGTCACAATAAGCATAAATCGGACCCCAAAAAAATGCAGAGAAACCCACTTACCATTTGCAAGATCAAGCAAAAAATCAGCTGGATTCACAAAATTAAACCCGGGAACATAACCAACCGACCCGAAATAGTCCATGACTCGACCTGCTTTCCCACTATAAATCGGGCACCCGTCAGATAGCACCACAACCTTATCAAACATCCTATACAGCCTACTCGAAGGCTGATGAATCGTGGTAACCACAGTCCGACCACCACGGGCCAGGGTCCGCAAAGTGGCCACAATCCGTTGGGTCGTGGTGGAGTCCAGCCCCGAGGTGGGCTCATCCAGCAGCAAAAGACTCGGGTTAACCAACATTTCCTGCCCGATGCTAACCCGCTTTCTTTCCCCACCGGAAATGCCTCGAAAGAGCGGCCCACCCACAACACTATTACGGCACCGGGTCAACCCGAGCTCCATTATAATCAATTCAGCCTGTTCAACTTTCTCCTCTCTAGTGAGCTTATCGGGCAGCCTCAACAATGCAGCATAAGTGAGAGTCTCAAGGACTGTGAGGTGCGGATATAACACATCATCTTGTGTTACGAGCCCTGTTTTTCGCTTCATTGAGCTAGTGAAGGGCTGCCCATTGTAGGTTATACTGCCAGAAATTTTCCCGGGCAGCCGGCCGGCTAGGGCCGTGAGCAGAGTCGTCTTCCCACTACCTGACGGGCCAAGCATGGCAAGAAGCTCTCCAGGTCGGACAATCCCACTCACCCCATTTAATACTGTACGGATGGGCGTGGGCTCGTTTGACCCGAAGCAAGTACCTTTTGCACTCCGGCATTGGACACCATATGCCACATCTTCAAACTGCAACATTTTGTAGCCATAAATATTAGTACTTAATTTTGTTTTCATGTAACATACATAGCTTTTTCATGATCAAGCAATTGAATTTAGGTTTTCTTTTGCATAAAATTCACCTAAGCTAAAACTACATAGTCATCTTTTTACTAAATTTGAAACTTTGTAAGCAAAAGTAGTTTTCAATAACCAGTAGAGACAAATAAGAAAATGGTTTCAAAAATTGAAATCTCTCTTAATTTTGTGATGAAGTGTAAAACATTTTTCGTTGCTTAGAATATTTTTCTTATCAGCTGAACATCGGAAACATGACATACTGCTTGTTGAAAGACATTATAGGAAACAAACACACTTTAGGACAAAAATAAAAAGCAAAGACTAGTTAGACATGCGAGTGTAATTGGATTGGCCAAACATAATATATATACCTTGAGTATTACAGGGCGTAAAGAGGCACGTAAAATAGAGAATCTATGAGAGTTTGGTTCTTCTTGTTCTGGGTTTTGATCTTCCACACATGGGCTTGCATTAGTGGCTGGACCCGGTGGTTCAGCATGAACTGAGATGGTTTCCAGCCGGTTTACGAGCAAAATGTTAGCTGAATTGGAGGTGATTGCGGTCTCTTGATCAGCAGGGGATATCATTTTCTATTTTAGAGAGAGACAGAGAGAGATGAGGAGGGAAAGGAAGACTTTAATAGGTTTAAGAAGGGAGAAGAGAAGGATGTCACATGCAAGAGCAAGCACATGTGACCTTTTAAAGTGAAGGGAGGATACGAGAGGCAGACTTCGTGTGATTTCCTGATCATATACTTACACACACATACACCCCTCTTAACACCCTATTTTGAATTTGAATAAATGAAGGAATATATACTTTATAAACAAATAATGATTTTGTACACATAAAAGAATTTGAATAAAACTACCTTCAATTATTGTATATGGAGCTCACCAACGGACGTAAATCAAATGGATAAAAATATTAAATTTTTTTATCAAATTTCAGATTCGAAACTTAAAAATAGAAAATATTATATTTGAATTCTCCTAAATTGAGTTCGATAACGCTCTGAATTAATAAAAACAAGACTCTAAGATACTAATTGATTATTTAAAAGAAATAATAATAATAAAATATGGACCTCAAAGTCAAAGGAGATAATCATCGCCCACTAAAGTTAATCCACCACCAACTACTTCCCCAAACCTTTTCTTATTGAGTTATGCCATACAAACTAAAAATATGCATAATTATTTCTTTTAGCCAGGAGTATAATATAAAATTTAATATTATATTAAACTTTATCATTTTAATTTATATCTTTTTTCGCGGTTCAAATGATATTATTTCATGAGTTGGTATCCACTTTTTATGGACTCCAAAGAAAAAGTGCCATGTTCCTTCTTTGCTCTTTATATGTGTCATATGCTCATTCCGTGTGGAGAGAGAGAGAGAGAGAGAGAGAGAGAGAGAGAGGGTAGCCAAGATTGTGTCTTGTGCTTGCCTGCAAAAAGCTTGAGGTGAATTGATGGTGTCACTCATCAAATGAAGACCAGTATATGATGATATTCCTCCTGGCACTTGTATTTCCATACTTCTTTTATTGCTTCAATATATAAATATAATTTTTTTTTTAATCCAACTTGTAATAAGTGTTCATGGAGATGCATTAAATAAATTTATTTAAAATACGTGATATTTTATAAATAACATACACTAAATAAAAATACAAAATTACTCTTGCATGGGATCCACTTTAGAAAGTCTGATGATCGAACTAGGTTCTCTTTGGCGAGGGAAGTGCATTTTCAATGGCAAGAGAGTCATTCGTCTGCAATAGTTTAGTTTAATCCCAGGTGGGCATGGGAGGAAGCATGTTGTTTACGTACTTTGGGGGCAGTAGTTTTCAAGCTTCTCCCACTTGCCATCTCTCGCACGCTCCAGGTTGTAGAGTTTCCTCATTTCTACCTTTCGTTTCTCAATTTAACCACACTTGATTACATTTTCTTCTTATGCCAAAATATATATATATAGAGTAATGAGGCAGCAAGGTTTTTATGACATTTTTGGAAGTCCAGTAACAATATATTTTTTCTATTCACATGAAAAATTACTTTATATCCTCGATTTACTATTTTGTTATATACCCATTAAACAAAGAAACATATATATTTTTTTTCTTTTTATTAAACACAAAGTTTCACGTTTTTATCTTTATTTAGTAAAGTGAAATAAAAGAGTATTGTCTAAGGATTTGTTGGGTTTTCCTATAATCTCTTCTGCATTCGTGGAGTTTTTTTTTCTTTTTTATGGAGGGGTGAAATATTTCCAAATTTTATTATTTTTAAAGTATAATTATTGGGAAAAAAAGGGCATGCCAAAATGTATTTTGAGAATTAGAAGATTAAATTATTCTTCTCGACAGCATAGTTACATCGCAATTAGGACCAGCAACGGTTGCAAACATGACATTACTTTATTCATTTTGGGTAATGAATCATCTAATCTAAATTTATAAGCAATAAATTAAGGATGATGATTACCTTAATAAGCAATATGATTAACAATTTTATCCTATGGTTTTAGTGGATCGTCTGTAAGAAAAGAATCTAAGTTAGGCTGATAATGACATGAAGAGACCTTCATTTACAATGTAAGCTGTTCCTCAAAGTGATAAACCAAAAGTATCTCGCCCATCCATTATGCCCAAGCTCATCGAACCTAGAATTTCACTTAAGATAGCTTTTATCTAATTTTATTTTTATTTAAAATAAAAAAAATAGAATTTATAAATAGAAGTTAAATTTCTTCATAAAAATAAATTATATTAATTATTTCTAACATTAAAAAAGACTTAGTTTTATCTTTTTTTCCAAATCGACCAAACAACCTTTCGAGGAAACATGATGGAGCATACACTACTAGAAAACCTACTTTCATGACGGATTATTATCCGTCGTTAATTAACGATATAATTGTGACAGATTAGTGATGGATAATTTAACAACGAAATTAACAACGGAAAAATCCATCAGAAAAAATTCCGTAACTAATCCGTCGTAAATTTTAGTGACGAAAATAATCCATTGCTAAAAATTGAAAAAAAAAAATTGGAACAAATTAGCGACGAAAAAATCCGTCAAAAATAATTCCGTCGCTAAACTGTTATACCTTACATATATGTAAAATACCATTTTATATTTTTTTTTCATTTTTTTTGTTGCATGAAAAAAAAATTACTATTATAAATTATGGTAAATAAAAATGATAACTAAAAAGTATAAATTATGAGTCTAGGATAATTAATGATAGTAATTAAAACACAAAATAAAAAACAAAAGAATAAAATAACAAAATAATCAAAACACAAAATAATCAAAAATACAAAAGAAACAAAAAATGAAAAAAAAAACAAAAACCAAAAAAAGAATAAACAGGCGGTTCCACCCCCTCCTATTTTTTATTTTTTTATTTTTTATTTTATTTTTTATTCATTTTAATGTATTTTATTTGTTTTTAATTCTTTTATCATTTTATTTTTTTAATAGTTTAAAATAATTAAAAAAATAAAAAAATAAATATAGAGGGCGGTCCCACTGGCAGTGGGAACCGCCCTCCTATCTTTATTTTTTTTTATTTTGTTTTTTTATTTTTTATGTATTTTGTTTTTTAATTATTTTATTTTATTTTATTTTTTTTATATATTTTTAATCCTTTTTTTCTTAGTTTAAAATAATTAAAAAAAAAAAAACAAAAAAAAGGCATGGAGGGCGGTTCCACCGCCCTCCTATTTTTGAATTTTTTTATTTTCTTTTTTTATTTATTTTCTTTTTTATTTTGTTTTTTAGTATTTTATTTGTTTTTTATTCTTTTATCATTTTTATTTTTTTAATCCTATTGGTTTAAAATAATTAAAAAAAAAATAAAAAAAAAATAATAAGCATGGATGGCAGTTCCACCGCCCTCCTATTTTTGAATTTTTTTATTTTTTTATTTTATTTTTTATTCATTTTATTGTATTTTATTTGTTTTTTATTCTTTATCATTTTTATTCTATTTTTATTAGTTTAAAATAATTAAAAAAAAAACAAAATAATCAAAAAAAAACATAGAGGCGGTTCCACCACGCATGTACGGGTTGAACCGCCCTTTTTTGTTTTTTCCGTTTTTAATTATTTTATATTTTATATTTTTTATTCTTTTGTTTTTTTAATTTTTTAATTTTTTGTATTTTTATCACTACCATTATATTACTATTAATTACCTTAAACCAAACTTTTCATTATTATAAAAAAATAAAAATAAATAAAAAATTAAAAATACAAAATAAAGAAAAAATTAAAAATAGGATAGCGGTTTCACCGTGCATGTGGGCAATGGAACCGCCCTTTTTTGTTTTTTTTTTATTCTTTTGTTTTTTATTTTTTTTTATTTTTTGTTTTTTATAACTATCATTATATTATTATTAATTATCTAAACCAAACTTGTCATTATCATAAAAAAATAAAAAAAATTAAGAAAATAAAAAAATTAAAAATTAAAAATTAAAAAAATTAAAAATAAGATGGTGATTCTACCATGCATGTGTCGCGGTAGAACCACCTTTTTTTTGGTTTTTTTATTTTGTCTTTTAATTATTTTATATTTTTATTAAATATAATTTTATGTTTTTATTAAATATAATTTTGTATTTTTATTAAATATAATTTTTTTGTTTTTATTAAATACAATTTTGTATTTTTATTAAATATAATTTTGTGTTTTTATTAAATATAATTTTGTGTTTTTATTAAATATTATTTTGTATTTTTATTAAATATAATTTTTTGTTTTTATTAAATATAATTTTATATTTTTATTAAATATAATTTTTTGTTTTTATTAAATATAATTTTTTTTGTTTTTATTAAATATAATTTTTTGTTTTTATTAAATATTATTTTGTGTTTTTATTAAATATAATTTTTTTGTTTTTATTAAATATAATTTTATATTTTTATTAAATATAATTTTATATTTTTTAAATATAATTTAATGTGTTTATTAAATAAAATTGTATATTTTTTTTTAAATTAGAATGTTGTATTTTTAATATTGAGAGTTAAAAATAAAGTATAGAAATAGAAAAAATATAAACTAATAGCACAAAGTTGATGGTGGCATAGTGGTGGTTAAGGTTTTCACAATATCTCTTTCACACCCAGGTTCGAACCTGGGTGTGAGTATTTTTACAACAAATTAAAAAGTGGACGGATGGGCAATGGACAGCTGGGCGGGCCAGGCCCGAGATAGGTGCGTGTGAGGGTGGCGGGTCAGGGTTTATCGGACGCAACGATGTGTAAGCATGGCGGGTCAGGGTTTACCTCCCATAGAGCGATATGATGGAACAACTGATCCCCGTGACTATACTGCTCACTTCATAACAATTATGATCTCCCCGAGATAGGTGCGTGTGAGGGTGGCGGGTCAGGGTTTATCGGACGCAGCGATGTGTCGCAGTGATGTGTAACAGCTGGGCAGGCCAGGCCCGAGATAGGTGCGTGTGAGGGTGGCGGGTCAGGGTTTATCGGACGCAACGATGTGTAAGCATGGCGGGTCAGGGTTTACCTCCCATAGAGCGATATGATGGAACAACTGATCCCCGTGACTATACTGCTCACTTCATAACAATTATGATCTCCCCGAGATAGGTGAGTGTGAGGGTGGCGGGTCAGGGTTTATCGGACGCAGCGATGTGTCGCAGTGATGTGTACGCATGGCGGGTCAGGGTTTACCTCCCATAGAGCGATATGATGGAACAACTGATCCCCGTGACTATACTGCTCACTTCATAACAATTATGATCTCTCAAGATTTATCGGACGCAGCGATGTGTAAGCACTTCCCCACCACTCTAAAGGGAAATGCCCTGATATGGTTTAATTCTCTTCCATCGTTCAGTATCAAGAGTTTCGTCCAACTCCGACAGCAGTTCGAGACTCATTTCATAATCAGCCGAGGGATTAAGCGGAAGTCCACTTCCCTGCTATCATTGCGACAATGGAAGGAAAAATCTCTAAGGGACTTTATGGAAAGATTTAAAATGAAAATACTAAAAGTCCCTACTTTGGATCACAACATCAAACTAGCTACCTACCTAACGGGCTTACGCTCTTCCAACATGAAAGTCTCTATCATAAAAAAGCCCCTAGCGATCATCCAAGAATTTTACTCCCGTGCGGAGAAATATATTGCGGTAGAAAAAGTAGAGGTGTTCGACCGACGAGAGAACCGCCCCAGTAGAAAGGAACGCAGCCAATCGCCCCGTCAGCCCTCTCCGAAGAGAAGCAAACCAGGAGTTCTACCATTGTGAAGGTTCAGCGTCTACACTCCGCTAAACGATACCCCAAGTCGGGTTTTATATCAGATAAAAAACAAGTCATACGTCAGGTGACCCCCTCGTCTCACAGAAGAAGATTCCAAGAAAAACAAATCCAAATACTATCATTTCAATCGGGACTACAGCCACACAACCAACGAGTGTAAAAGGCTTAAGGATAGTTGGAATTATTGGTTCGCAGTGGTAAATTACAGAAGTTCATCAGCACAAAGGGAAGGAACCTACCTTCTCCCGACAGACACAATGCACCACGGCTGAACGAACTGCCCAATGGGTCAGATCCTAGGCCACCGCACAATAAACCAGGAATGATAATTCTCCAAATCCATGGTGAAGATAGTTGGCACGAGCCTTATGTGCCCACTAGCATCTATCCGGCCTACAACCCGAATTTCCCCGCATTTTTTCTTCGACTTTCTCTTATTATTCATTAATAACACGTGGCATGGGATTCTTAATGATTCGTGGAGAAGAGCACTAATTCTAATCTGCCGATGGGTCTCAGTCGTCCAGATTCATCCGAACGAATGTGTCGTTAAGTTGGGATAAAACTCCCCGAACGAGCGGACACGGCCCTAACTTCAAATGCCTTTAATCGGCTAACGGGTTTCAGTCGCCCAGATCCTTCCGAACGAATGTGTCGTTAAGTTAAGATAAAACTCTCCGAACAGGCGGACACGACCCTAACTTCAAAAGTCTTTAATCGGCCGACGGGTTTCAGTCACCCAGATCCTTCCGAATGAATGTGTCGTTAAGTTGGGACGCCCTAACTTCAAAAGCCTTTAATCGGCCGACGGGCCTCAGTCGCCCAGATCTTTCCGAACGAATGTGTCGTTAAGTTGGGATAAAACTCTTCGAACGGGCGGACACGGCTCTAATTTCAAAAGCCTTTAATCGGCCGATAGGCCTCAGTCGCCCAGATCCTTCCGAACGAATATGTCGTTAACTTGAGATAAAACTCTCCGAACGGACGGATACGGCTCTAACTTCAAAAGCCTTTAATTGGCTGACGGGTCTCAATCGTCCATATCCTTCCGAACGAATATGTCGTTAAGTTGAGATAAAACTCCCCGAACTGGCAGACACAGCCCTAACTTCAAAAGCCTTTAATCAGTCGACGGGTCTCAGTCGCCCAAATCCTTCTGAACGAATGTGTTATTAAGTTGGGATAAAACTGCCCGAACGGGCAGACACGACCCTAACTTCAAAAGCCTTTAATCGGCCGACGAGCTTCAATCGCCTAGATCCTTCCGAACGAATGTATAGTTAAATTGGGATAAAACTCCCCGAATGGGCGGACACGGCCCTAACTCCAAAGGATTCTAATCTCCGAAGGGTCTCAGTCACCCAAATTCTTCCAAACGAATGTGTTGTTAAGTTGGGATAAAACTTCCCGAACGGGCTGACACGGCCCTAACTTAAGCCTTTAATCAGTCGACGGGTCTGAGTCGCCTAGATCCTTCCGAATAAATGTATCGTTAAATTGGGATAAAATTTCCCGAAAGGGCGAACATGGCCCTAACTCCTACGGTTTTTAATCTACCGACAGGTCTTAGTCGCCTAGACTTTTCTAACTAATATGTCGAAACCAATCTCCCCGAACGGGTAAAAATAACCCTAACCTTAGATGTTCTCAATCAAACATCAGACATCGGACAACCCAACTCAACCAATCGGACACTCATCAAGAGGGTAAATCTCCCCGGCCTCACCTGACTAACGGATAAAGCATTCAAAAGTTTCTCGAAGATCATTACATTTCAATGAGTTATGGAGCAAAAATTTCTTCACATAATCACAAGGGAGCAGAGGGAGCAATGGAAGCGACAGTGGCAAAATCCGAATCCGCTGATCCCTCGGGAGCGGGCAGAGTCTCGTACTGACCGACTTGTCGAAAAATCTCTTCCGTGCACTTCAGACATTCAAGGAACCTGCGCTGAGAAAGTTGGAGGTTGACAGTGTCTCTGACAGCAGACGCCTTGAGATCGGCCATTTCTTATTCGGCCCTCTGAAGGGATTCCTCCCGGAGACGAGCTAATGTTTCAGCAGTTTTCAATCAAACTCCTTGAATGCGTATCTCCGCTTCCAATTCTTTGCAACGAGCATGGGCCGAAGCAAGGTCTTCCTGAAGGCACTCAAGTTCTTTATTTTTCTCCTCTGCGATGCACTTCCCTTGGTTCTCCAGAGCATTCTGTAGCGCCAGCACTTGATCTCTCATGCAGATAAATTGGTTATCATGCTCCCTCCTCCGTTTCCTATGAAGTTCGGTCAGAGCCGAGGCCTGAAAAGAAATGCATCAGTTAAAATCATGAGATGGTAAAATCGAGCTTAACTCTCACAAAGAGAATGCTTACTGTAAGGCAAAGAGAATGAATAGCATTGTCGATACAATTCAGAGGCATCGTTCGGAGAGCGAGCTTTGGAGGATACTCAAACCGCTCAGCAAGTTGCAATGCCTCCTGTGGATCAATAAGATTAAAATCACGACCCCCCACCGAGACTACCACCGATCCTTCTTCAAAGTTACGTCCCTCTCCACAAACGGATTCAACTGGAATAGGCGGTGGAACGCAGTAGTCATCCGCTATATCTTCCAAGAGATACTGGGATTCTCGGGGAGACGGTTCCGATCCTTCTCCTGGAACAGAAACAGGGATCTGTGTTGTTGGAGGCTCCTCCCGCCATTGTGAATCCTAAGCCGGAGCACTCCCAGTCATCTCAAAGAGTCCATCGTCGAGGGCACCTCCCTCTTCAATCTCAATGGGCGCGTCAAGGATTCCCGAGTAATCCATCGTTTGGTTTCTTCCCGTTTCAGAATGCTCTTGGGAAGGCTCATACTCTCCAATTCCAGCCTGCTTTTCGTCTTCAACATGTGGGCTAGAAGTTCGAACCCTGGACCTTTTATGTCGAGACTTAGGAGAAGTATCAAACCCTCTCTCTTCACAGGCAACCGTACTTCCCATTTGGTAGAAATCTCATCGAAAAGATGGGTGTCTACGGATAACACAGTGTCAACCCACTCCATTTCCTGTCATTCCAGTAAGAGAGATTTGTTGATCTGCCTTGTCTCGCTCACTAGCAAGTTGGACAACAGCAACATTTCATCCTATACCCAAAGATTCCGATGATGAGCCTCACAATGGTGCGCAACAGTTCGTAGAAAGTGAGAATGACGAAGGATATCAAGGGTCTTCATGTTTAAGAAAGGTACCTGATTGGTATCTGGAAGCGCTGGAAAGAGATCTTTAGAAACCTCACATAGAAAAATTTATACATCCAGTTTTTATCTTGAGATTCACTATAAAAGAACCTCTAGCGAGACTCCCTACGAGTATGGAGTTTATACCAGCCACGGGCGGAACCCTTGGAACTGCATCGCCCCAAAGAGAAGATGGCATCCAAAATCTCTAGGTCAAAGCGGACGCGAAAAAATGCCAACAGGGAAATTAGGGTAATCACAAAACGCCAAACTGTTATGATGAGGAACGATGGATGAATGTTCCAATACCTCAGGACCTCCATCAACGGGCCCGTGTATGGGATCTTTAAGTCTTGCCTCACACACTGCTTATACATTGGGACACAATTTTTGGGAGTATGACTCGCCCTATCCCTCTCACCTGGCAATATAAACTCGAAATCGCTTCCGAGCGACATTTCTAGTTGAACTTCCCTCAAGTTCTCTTCGGTCATGGTGCTCTAAATACTATCCACACTTTGCGACAAAAAAGAATCTTTCGACATTTTCTTTGTGAAAGAAAGCTCTTCGGAGAAGGGTTAGAATAACAGTATAGCTGATGGAGTATACAATTCTTTGATAAGCTTGAACCCTTATAAAGCGTACAAAAGATGATTTACAGAAACCGAAACAACAAAAACCAAGTCAAAAAAGGTTCCCCCCCTTTTTTTTCTTTCGAAAGTTATTACTCATGACTCTTTTTTTCCAAAAAGACCATGAATCGGGGACAAATAATGGGATATGGTTCAAGACCCAATTAGAAGGGTCAATCTTTGAAAAGCTCATAAAGAGTGCCTACCGACCAGTGTCCAATGATTTATAATTGCCACGACAACCTACCGAAGAGTCTTAGCCACCCAGATCTTTCAAACGACAGAATCTCAGTCGCCCTGCCAACTGAACGTAGTACACCAAGCAAAGGGTGACAGCCCCGATCGAAGTAGTATTCCTGAGATCTTTCAGTCAAAGAAAATATCTCTCTTGAAAATGGAAATTTTCCCAAAGAATGTGAATCGCAATCAACACAGAATATTGAATTCCAGAGATTTTTGGATCAGCCCGATAAGAAAGGTATGATTGAATATTCTAGCGGCGCACGACTCTGAAAAGAATAAAATCTCTCAAAATCCTCCAAGTTAGGTACGCTCTGGAGGCCAAACACATTGGGCACACCAATCACAGAGAATCACTCCCTCAAACTTTCAGTCTGTTCTTTCATTCGAAAATCGCTATTTATTGACTTGAGCGTCGGAGTCTCCCCGTCAGAGTACCTTTCGATGGTTTTTGCAGGTGTTTTTCTCTCTACTGACGGAGACCGTTCGAGTCTACAAAGAGCCAATATCTGTAGAGTCATGACTCACCTCCAACAAAAACAATTTCTAAAAAAGATGTTTTCTGCAATTAATTTTATGAAAGTTTCATAAATGAATGATGCAACTCGAAGCAGATTCATCGGAGATGACCAAATTCAACATGAAAACAACGTTTAGGAAATCCACTTCAGAAAACACATTTCTGAAAGTTGTTTTCAATATTTCTGTAATTGAAATAAAAATCGCAATATAAATATTATTTTTTATTCTAATTGCAGGGAAATAACCCATACTCGTTGTCTAAATTGATGTCCATGCAGTTAACAGGTGACAATGCAAAATAAAGAACAGTTTTCTTTTATTTTATGTAATGAAGCAACTAATTTGATTTTTCTTATTTTGAAACAAATGCATCTAATGTTAAAAACTAAAATGATCATTTTGCATATAATTTAGTGGACGTACACCTGATTAGCTTTTTTTAAAGAATTATTCTGTGATTTAATGGTAAAATTATTTTTATTATAAAGTTTTAGATTTACAGACTTTCTAATAAATTAAAAAAAAATCATTATAAAGGTTTTTAAATTTATAATTATTGTAAAATCAAAGTTTAAATTCTCTTCCCTTCTTTATAGCAAAAAGGGGGGAGGGGTGGAAATAGAGGGTATAATTTTAGTAATGTCTCTCAAAAGTAAACAAATGCCGAGTCAATGGATTAGGTTGGGTGCACTTTTTCATATACTTCGGCCAAAAAATGAAAAAGTAAAAGAGGAAAAGGTGGGCTAAGCTCCGTAATACACGTATCTTGCAAATCCTGTGAGACACGTGTATGGTAAATGTGGGAATCTGAGCTGGGAATTGCGTATGTGGCGAGCTGAGAATCATCGGGAGGAACCCAAAAGACATCATCCAGCTTTTGACACCATTCGGGTCCTCCACTTTGTTTGATGCCCTCTTCAGGGATGGGTGTCATTTTCATGCATGGCACGTGATAGCCATTGATGCCTTCCTCTCTCTCTCTCGTTCTCTCTCTCTCCGTGTCCAAATACCGTGGCACAAGGTTTGAGCATGTTTTCACGGCGCGCAGAGTTCTCCGCGTTGCCTTTTTGCTTCTCATAATTTCATATAATATTAAATAAAGCAACGATGAAGAAGGCGTATGACATGACATCATGTTATCTCTTGAACTACAAACCTAGTAATCATCACATATTATTAAATAATAGTTGACTAAATAATATGAAGACAGACTTCTCATTATCAATATCACAGTTCACTCTCATTGTCCCTTCCTAAAAGAGATTTTTCCCAAGAAAAATTAAAATAGACATCAAACAAGGAATGGCCCCCTAGCCATCTGAAATTGCATTCCTCATTTCTCGCACCTAGCCATTGGAAACTCTTGTGATCACTTTTGACTCCAAGCAGCCATTGATACAGAGGAAAAGATTGCTAAACAAATGCCAGCCAAAGGTTGAAGTCCATAATGCAAGCTGGTTGTTCATGCAAATAGTAACTTTAGGTCGTCAAGCACATTCCGATTTCGGCGGTGAATATTCTTCACTAATGTCAACATTGGATATGAAAACACTAAAAGCTTGTAAAAGGGAGTATGAACTAATATCTGCATAGTGAGCATTGAGATTAAATCCAAAATCTATTTCATAATACATTTTATCTGGTGTAAAATTATTAACAAGGCTATCAATACATAAAATACTTCCCGATTTAGTATGGACATATGGAATGATGGATGTATATGTACATAATTTTTTTATTGTATTTTGTAAAGAGATTATTTTCACGCCTAGAATCCGTGATCTCGAGACAATCAAAAAACCAATTTCACCGTTATATCAAGATTCACCCGGTATAAAAGCGTTAAACCGACGTAATAAAAACTGATTTTCCTCTATTTGTTTCGACCCGAGTAGAAGTGTTTCACTGACACATCCCCAACCTTAGTATGGGTGGAATTTGCTTCCAAAATTTTTTGATACAATCACCAGAATTTTTACCACCTAAACTAGTCCTATTCTCCACTTAGTTCCTTTTATAAGGTAGATGTGTTTTTTCCATGTGAATGAACTTATACCTAACAAGGGATTTTACAGACTTATCTAGGCCAGGCCCTAGGCACAATATATTCGAATATTATGCCGGTGCAGGTTGAGGTATTTGCAGTGTCACACCACATAGATTTTGATCATGTTTCTGGACATCTTTTGATGATTCTAAAACAAAGGCAATATAAGGACGCTGCCACTTCCACTACTAAGATGGTCGGCCTACGAGCCAATTCTGTGATCAAATCAAAATTAATCACCAAAAAGATAGTAGAATTTACTGTCTCCAATGAGGTGAGTGATTCAAGGAAGAAAAACCTCTCTATACCCATAATTCCCCAAAACCTCACTACAGGCAAAACGTGATCCTGAGCTTCTAATTTCGACTTAGTAGATTTACCAGATAAACTAACCACCATCAATAAAAAGTAATTTAAAACCCATAATGATAGCAACTTTATAGGAAACTATGCCGTAACACCAATGTTCATTGACAAGGGTTTGCTAATTTCTGCAGGCAAAAAACATAAATGTGGGGTGGGGGTGAGGGTGCAAGGAAGGGTGTTTACAATCGTGCATCTGAACCTGAAAAGAATGATAAGAGAGGAATAAGATAATGGAATTCAGAATCTAATGAAAGAAATGAGGTGACTTCCCACTCAAGCGTAAAGGAAATTTCGTGACAGCTTGGCACAAATGTTGTTGTGCATTAGAACAACCAAAGACCAATTTGCTCTGCCAGAAAAATCCTTTTTAGCTGAGGATGATCTGGTCTAATCTTCACAACAGGCTGGAAAGCACTAATGAAGAAATAAATCAAATGGCTGCAATATTTTTGAGGAATGCTTTCAATTAAGGCATGTTTCCATACATCTTTTGATTTGATTGAGAGCCCTCGCATTTGCAGAGACCATTCATTTCATGGGGTATCTACTTTATGCAACATAGAGCATCAAAGAAAAGCCAAAAAGGCAATAAGCAAATAATGATAAGTGAAACACTTGTAGGTTCAGGAAATCAGATTGCAGGTTTAGGGTATCCTTCCTACTCATCATTGGCACATTCGTTCGATCAACAGCCCCAGTATTTAAGTTAATGTATTTGGTGTAAGTTCTCAAATTTTATAGAATTCGTCCATTTTTACTGCAGTAACAAGATTGCCAATCTGAATCTACACATTTTGTTTTTTTTTTTTTCCTTTCATACAGTCCCCCATAAAAAATCCAGGTAATATATAGTGCAGGACTCCATGTCTGAGTGAAAAGTCCACCATCAGAAGAATAACAACGGTGATATGCAATGCCTGTGGGCCTCTTTGTGTGTTCTGTCCCAAGCCTTCAAAGATTATAAGCTATTAAGCAAACGAAGGAATGTCAAGGAAAGTGCATTACCAGTTGTTGGCTAGCTTTTTCAAATGATAAATAAAATATAAAATCAGACAAAAATAATGACTTCCAGCTTCATCTGTAATTCTATTTCTATATGTAGAAAAAGTTAAAAATAGGTTGAATGGCATGGACTACGGTGGAGAAGCTTATATATGTATTGCCTAGTTTACATCTACTTTCAGTTTAACACCTATTTCCTGCTCCTCAATTCAAGAAGTACATTCCACCATAGTTGTTGAAGAGACCACCACACTTCCCCCAACTCCAATCTGATAGTTCACTATTCCCACATCGAGGGTGGTTCTTGTCATGCCAGCCGAAAATTATTGGCTGTAATATCATTGTTGGGAAGGGCATCAGTTGGATGACTAAGGATTCCTACTCTGCGAAACATACAATGTATACAAAGTTGGACAGTGTCTCTTACCCTAAAAGTTACACTATTTTTTTTCTTTTTTTGTGCCATACCAACCCATAGAACCCAAGACATGGTTAGGGATATAACACCCTTATACATAAAGCTGACTATCCGTTGATCAAAAGTTACACTATTAATGACACGTAGTTGATAAAAAATTACACTATTGACACGTAGCTCGCGCATTCACCAAGCACACTGGGAACTTATTCAATCCCCATAGATATTAATATCCATAAGGATCGTGTCAAGTCATTTTATCATTCCTTCCATCAAAAATTGTAGTCGCTAGATGATGATCCAAGCCTTATAAATATTAATACTCAAGGAAATTGTAGAAAATCCTCAATTTCTCTTCAAGATCATTATTTTGCTCACGAATGGACTCCAAAGCAAAGGCTGATCAAACAATTTCCAACAAAATAACACTATAGATGAATACCATCTGATTGGATTCTCTCCCCGACCATGCTTGGATGCTCTTATGAAGATGTTATGCCCTGACCGTGGCATGAAAATCTGTTTCTGTGTCTACAGGTTGAGAGAACAGCATGAATGCTTTGCAAGCAGTGAACTTCAGAAGAAACAAATTCCACATATAGAGTTGGCTCTAGTGCACTGTGCACTGGGGAAAAACCAAAGTTATGCCTAAATACATGCATACATTTACCTATTCAGCTAAATTCCTTGCGAGAAAAGTGAGAGGGAGAGAGACAGTTCAGAATTTTCTAGCCTGCTTTCATATATAGTCTGTATATGTTAGTGTCTCTTTCTTTACAAGACCTCACATCAAATTCAGGTCACACACATTATATAAAGGAGTTCAAAAAAAAAGCCCAATATCTAAATAAATTTAACAAAAGCAAGAGGAAGTCACCTATTAAAGATTAAGGATATTGAATCAACCCGTGTTCCTCATCCCTGCAGCAATTCCATTGATGGTGATGAGTAATGCATCTCTAAGTTTATGGTTATCATCATCACGTCTTAACCTCTTTAGTATCTCCACTTGTAACATGTTCATTGGATTAAGATAAGCAAGTCTGCTCTCAATCAGCCGCCTCAAGCTCCGATTATTTTCTGTTACTTTTTTATGCCCAGTAACAACTAAAACAAACTTCTTTGTGCTCACCAGCTCAGCCCTTAGTTCAGCTCCAAGCTCTCGCCGGCCCTCTGAAACAAGAACTTCATCATAATGCTTGGCTATAGGAATGTCTGCTTTCCCCAACACCATCTCTATAAGGTCTACAGTGGACTGAAAGAAAGGCCATTCGTTGTACATTGCTTTCAAGTCTTCAGTATGTCCCTTCTCACACACACCCTTTAAGCCTGCACCAACTCCAAGCCAAGCAGGAAGCACAAACCTGGTCTGGGTCCATGCAAAAACCCATGGAATTGCACGAAGATGTCCTATTCCAACTGAGGATCTTCTTCTTGTGGGCCGACTTCCTATGTTTAGGAAGCCAAGCTCTGCCTGTGGTGTAGCTTCTTGGAAGTATGACAGAAATTCAGGGTTTTCATAAACTGTGCTTCTGTAACATTGGCAACTGAGTTTTGAGATCTCCTCCATGAGAGTACGCCATTTCTCTTCTCTAGGTGACTGCGGAGGGCGTAATGTTGCAAGCAGCACAGCAGTTGTGTATATCTCTAGCTGCCTAATAGCTGTCTGGGATAGCCCAAACTTTGCCTGCACCATCTCACCTTGCTCAGTTGATCGGAGCGTACCCTGCCAATTTTCCAAAATAATTAAATAAATACACTAAATGAGTCAGACGGTTCAAACTAAGTTCCAATCAAAAATTACAGGACTTCTCCAAGGTTAGCATTTTCTTTTTTCTTTTTACACTCAAATCCTAAGTTGTTGAGAGAAATCTTGAACAAACTTCAAAGACCATGAAGAAGAAACATGTGAAGATTCTTGTTAACAACTCAAGGCCTTGAACTAAAGAATATAAGAACTTCAACTTGAAGTTCATCGTTAGAAAAAGGCAAAAGGCATTTGTCCAAGTACCACTACCATTCGCGAACTCTCAAGTCTCATATGACAAGAATCCTTAAATTTAACAAAAAATTCAGTCATCCAAGATAGGACTTCATATTACCTAAGAAAATGAGCACGGCAAGAATTTTTCCAGTCTTATATTAGATGTGACAGGGTAAATCAAATGTAATATTTCTCCACTGAAAAGGAAATAAGAAAGAGGCACCTTCCCCTGCCTAGATCGACAAGAAACAAAGATTTTTTCTTCAAAGTAAATGGGATGAACAGGAAGCTTACCATAACAGAACCAGGTGGTTGGGATTGGATTGCAAGATATGTTGGACCACCACCTCGACCAATACTCCCTCCACGCCCATGGAATAGAGTGACTTTAATGTCATACTCTTTGCATGCAGCTACAACATCTTCTTGAGCTTTGTATAGCTCCCATGCTGCGGTAAAGCGACCAGCATCTTTACCCGAATCAGAATATCCAACCATCACCTGGAGACAATAACCTTCATGAGTTTTCAATTCTCAAAAAGACTTCTGGTGAACAGTAGCTTTTCATACTTGAAATCTATACCTCCTGCTTTCCATTGTGGTTATTAATGAGGTGCTCCCTGTACCAATCAATCGACAACAACTTCCTAATCACTGAGCCAGCTTCTCTCAAGTCCTTGACCGTTTCAAAGAGAGGAACCACCCGCAGACTGTCACAATGAAGATGGTAGATTCTAGTAAGAAACTAGATGTATCTGCTATAAAAAATATATATCTGGTTTCTGTCAATGTTGTTCAATAGGCAACAATTTCTCATATATGCTCAAGAGCTATGTGTATCCCTTGTGTCTTTAATCTCCCCTTCCAACCAAGACATTGTGCAGTAATTATTTTGTTCCTTCTGCCTTGCTTTGAGAGCCAACAGAGGTTATCTCAACCTCCTGGGTAACGTGCAATATGCAAGAACTGTTTGGGGGCAAGGGAGAGATACTCCTAGATATCCACAAAGAACACATCTACTCATCAGTCCAATCCCACTACATAGAAGTGGTTTTAAACCATCAAAGCAACAGCCAGAATAGAGAGAAAATACCTACAGCCTCATAGGAAACAGGAATTTTTTTTTCTTCTATCTGGACCATGAATAAGGTGCATTGATTGCATAATATGGTATTACAATTATTGATATAAGAAAATTATCACCAATCTAATCTAATATAGTTTCTGTTTCATACTATTAGGACTATAGTCATTGATGCAGATCTCTCCTTCAAAATTGGACTTCCAAAATAAAATTACATAACAAACTGAATTCCTGGTAGAAACATAATGCTTTAGATGTTTACTTCATCTTCCTTGCAATTGATTTAGTGTTTAAAAAAATTTAAGGTGCAACATTTTAAGGTAATTATCAACATCACCATAGTAACAGATCCATAAATATAATTTTTGCTAGTGAGGCCAATAGATATAAATGGTTGTCTTTAACTTTAACGTAGTATATTCAACACAACAACAAATAAAAATAAATTTTTATTTTTATTTTAAAATCAAAAATAAATATCATAATTATCAGAACCTACCATCTCTTTGTAGTAGTTGATATAAAAGTTCAATTAGTATGATGTTCAAAGGAAATTTTTTAGACATTTGCCTAAAATGTTCATTAGAAAATGTCACGGCAATTCTAGAAAATAAGAGGGGGCCAACTGCAAGAGTAGCATAAAAATGCAAAGCAGTCACCCACGATATGAATCTGCCACTGCAAACACATACTACATTTTATTTCATGGTATTAGAGACGTGCACGAGGAAAGTTAATAATTCTCCCTCAGTTGCTTCCCCAAGAGTAATACTTCGTCTGCACATGATAGTTGTGTCTTTTTCCGGATTAATATTATTTTCTTTCCAGAAGAAATATACTCAATCCTGAATTCAGCCATATCCTTCTTCTTAACAGAATCTTCAAGTCACTTAAGCAGGCAAAAATTTGGAAGAAAACCACCTACTTTGCCATTTGAAGCCGGATATCATTGGATTTTGTTTCTAACGTACCACCAGAAAACCACCATAGCGAATGTAGTAAAACCAAAAACCAGAACTAATTCTAGCTTACAGTCATCAAGAAAGGTTTGTGTGTGAGTGAAAACTACCATCGCAAGAGGAGGACCAGATCTTACGTTCCACCAGGACAAGGTCTGCCTAACTCCCCACTAACAGCTAGTCTGGCATCTTTCTGTAATAGCTCCACAGCAAGGATATCACTCGCCTGCAATGTTGTAAAGACGGCTTTGATGTCAGATACAGAAAATGTAAAGAATAAGCAAACAAGTAAAGTCTTTCAAATGAGTGCACTGTGTGCTTCTCTTAACAGGAATGCAACAAGAAAGTATAACTTATAATATTTGATCATACATTTGAGGCCATGGAAATCACATATGCTCCAAGTGAGTCACTCCCCAGCTCAGCAGCAACTCGAAAGGTATCCAAAACTTCCTTGACATCAGGAGCAACCTGAAATGGCACCATTGGTGAGAGATAAAAGAGGTCACCAATACAATAGATATGTGTGTGTGTGTGTACACAGACACATAAACACACATATATATGGCAGTTTCTTCTGTCACTAACACTAACACCTTAAAAAAAAAAAAAAAAAAAAAAAAAAAAAAAAAAAAAAAAAAAAAAAACCAGAGCAGGGTTCTCAAGGAGGAATACAACATTAAAAAGATAATTGCCTTGAAGTGGCAGGAAAAAATTGTTTCGACGTCAAGAAATCACTTTACCTCTATACTTGGAGGGATCAGAGGCCTCTTTCCTTTCAACTCTCGAGTCAGGAACTCCAGTTTCCTTTCTTCATCCCACTCACTGTAGGTGCCCATGTCCAAGTACGTAGTAATTGCATCTAGTGCTTCAGCATGTCTGCCAGATTCCTGGAACATTGATAAGAATGTAACTATAGCCATGTTTATATTTGAGCTGATGCAGGAAAAAGCAAGAGAAAACATGTGCGTGCACAGAAACACACCTGACGCAAGTCAAGTTTCATTAAAACCATCCCAAATACAGCAACTCTTCGAATAAGATCCGCAAGGTGACCATCAGCAAGCACACCAGATCCACAAGATTGCTGCATATGAGAATATATAATAAAAATTTGCAAAAGAAAATGATGTTGAACACGTAAAAAATTTTATTACCAGTGACTCGTAGCATATAAGTAGCGGTTCCAGAAATTGATCTGATGTTTCGTAGTAATCCATGGGATCCATGTCACATGGAAGATTCTCAATAAGGAGTTCCAGCCTCCTTCTTGTCTTCTTTAGCTGAAGTGGCAACAAAGATGTATGTTACAACTCTCATCAAAAGTTGAAGGGAATGAGTAAACTTATATTATAATCTCAGGAAGCATAGATACTGGCAATATACAACATTGAAATACTTAGATCTGTCTTAAATACATTGACCATCACTCAACATTTATAATCACTACAACAACAATCTCCACAAGCTTGGGAAAAGTGAAAAAAATAGTAAAACTAAAAATACCAACTATGAACTAGTTTGCAAATCTTCCTACGTCCTTGCAGTATGAGGTACTATAGTGCAATTTACTGACAAAGGAAACACCATTTTCACACTTTACAATACCAGAATCATTATTATGATATATGATAGGATGTTATAAAAGTAACATGAGTGGGTAGAGCTACTTCAGCCATCCACTTTATCATTGCTCCATTAAGAAGGTACCTAAAACGATGCCCACAAGGATGGGTAGAAACCTTATTTGGGACTTGATGCTTTTGGAATTTCTTGAAAACACATATCAAATTAGTGTTCATCATGACTCTTCCCTTTGGACAAAATGAGGGGATTTAGCACCAAGGCATCACAGTATAATTATGTGCCGCTCATCTTAAGAAAGCAATACCTTGACCATCACATCCCCCAACACAATTCTGTAAGGTGCAATTTCAGGACGTGGAGGAGGACTTGGCTCCAGAAGCTTGTGGAAGCTAGACCTTCCTATCATAGATTCTGCAAAAAGTTTTCTCTGAGCAAGGAGTTGACCAGAACTAAAAGAACTAGTTGCCTTCAGGTTTGCAGTTGACTGAGAATTAGCTGCATATCCACTTTCCAGACACTTTTGTGAAGGAGATGAGGCTGAGGAACTTTGTGCATCCTAGAGAAATGAAGAGTGGGCAATTATGATATTTGCTACAAAAACACAAACCGAAAGATGAAAAAAAGCTGAAACTGAGCCTGACAAAAAAATTGCTGCAGATAAATATCATCACTACACAAAACCATTCACCTGACGATGTAGTGGTAAATATTCAGTCCCTGGAACTTCAAGCTTTGGATAATGAGATTCCCCTTCATTGCACTCTAAAACAAGATAGTAGAACAACACAAAAATTATGTCTTGTTACACAATGGACATTATTACTTGGATGAAGAACAAAAGAACAAGAAGTTGTCATTGAAATTGAGGATCGAAACAATATATAAATATGAAACCCTAATAATCCATTGTTTCAACTGAATTATTACAATTGTTGAGATATTTACAATATAACCCTAATCAAATATTTATTACTATTTATTCTAATACTCAACTTTCTCTAATATTCTGCTTCAAACTCAATGTGGTGTCATGAAAATCACTTGAGATTACATAGCGAAATAATGTTCAATGCACATACAATCCCATCAGAAAGAAAATTTAATAACAGAGATTGAACAAATGCTCGAAGAGCAGACCAGTGTCAATGACACATTTATGAAAATAAAACAAAAGTTCTAAAGAACATAATTTTTTTATGAGAAGTGAATGTTGGTTATATTGAAATGTCTCATCGATAACAGCACAAAGAATGAAACCACCAAAGATCGGTGGCTCTCATAAGTGAAATTAAGGATGGAAGCAATATATAAAAGATGAAATCTTTATAATCAAATATTTTTATAATCAAATCATTGCTAGTTTATTGGAACTTTAGCCATTTTACTTTTGTGTATAAAATAAACCCATCGAGCATATGCACAATAGTCACAACCAAAAGTTTACACTATGTATAGGTTACTCAATAAATGGACAGAAAATCTCCACATTGCTGGTACAAAGGACAGAACCCGGATACTCAGAATGAGGAGAGATGCATCACCACCATTAGAGCAATTGATCATTTGCAATTAAGTGCAGTATTGTCATGGGTAAGGACAGAGAACACTTAAACCAAAAACCTGACACCCCCAAAATTCTGGCAACATGGAGAGAATCATCCACTTATAACATTTAAGTGCCATATATGTCACCATGAAAATCAAGAACACTGCCACACAGACAATCTAGCATTATCATTCTTGCATACTGCTTCCTAGTCACTTGGTTTTCAAGAAAGAACCCACCACATGTTCCATAGTTGCAATGATTAATGAAGGGTGTGTATCCAACAAAATTGCTCAGTTTATTTGTATCCGATATAAGTACCCACCAGTAAAGGGCAGCGAACCAAATACACAACCACTCTTTTTGAAACTTCTATATAGAATTTAATAGTTAGTGTTTGGCAGCATACATAATGTCCAGTAGAGTTCCATAATAGCTAAATCCAAATGATACTATGAATCGTGATCAGCGTTACAATTCAAGCTCAAGGCTCTACCCGAGCAATTATAAATAAAATTATAAAGGTAAAGGATCAAATGAAAACAGATAACTGTAAACTCACAAGTAACACAGAGATAGCTATTTGAATATAACAGCTATGCACTTACAGTCAAATAGAAGAGCATCAAGTAGGTTTCTTCTCCCAATGAAAATTATACCTGTGCAAGAGGGTAGACCAGCTCCAGCTGGAAGTTGCATTGGAAATCGAACTTGGTAGCTATAGTGCTTCAATTGACTTCTGCTCACTGTTTCGTTCCGCATGCCAGTATGATCCTCTTCTGATTTTTCTGACAGTAAGTTTAAACCAAATCTTCTCTTAGTAGGAATTGACTATGTTGACACTCGGAGCTAAGTTATATAAAAACACAGACCATTTTAGATAGACCTGATTTCCCTTTACAGATGTTTGAAGGATTAGAATAACATAATATAAATTTAATGCAGCCAACTCAATAAAAACAAGTCCATTAATTTCTTTAAGACAAAAACCACAAATAACCCCAGAAGTTTAGACCTACTTGGAAACAACTCTATGAGTTTTTGTTGCAGTAATGATAAACACTAAAGCTACGATTGGTTATCCCGTTATTGGGAGGATGATTGATTTTAAGGGGTTAACAATAAAGGAGTATTGGGCATTTTATTCAGCAGCAGAATCTTTCTTTTTAGAGGTTTATTGCTTAAGTTAGTTTCATTATTATGTGTCCGGATATTTAGCAAGTTATTTATATTTTAATTATCGTTGGAGTCATTGTTAGGACAATTTAGGAGTTACAAAATTTTTTTTCTTAGTTGCAGTTTTCTAAAGAAAATTGATCCATGTAAATAATATGCATACGCAACGAAATCAATCAAACACAAAACACACAATATTTAACATTGTTTGACTAACATGCATACATCGAGAATCATCACTCACTATCAGTCATCCATTCATAGTGCAATTAATCATCCTTGCTATCACTTATCATAACTATTAAGAAAATATATTATGAATTTGATTTGATTTTGACACATATTTAACTTTCCTAATTTTTATATTTTTATATTTATATTATTGTATTTCCATATCTGTGTATATAAACCAAACTTATTGTTTCATCATGGTATCAGAACTCCCTTTGCAAAAAGGGTTATGTATGCGCTCGTATGCTTCTCCAAAAAACACCTAATTTGTTTCGGAAAAACTACTCTTTAGTACACGCCTACACACTCCAAAAGACCTATGATCCGTTCCAAAGCTGCTCCTCAGTACCTGCCCATACGTGTCTCCAGAAAACCCCTAGTCCGTTCTGGAAAAGTTACTCTTCAATGCGCGTCCGCTCACGCTTCCAAAAGACCATGATCTGTTCTGGAAAAGCTACTCTTCAATATACATCTATCGCATCTTTCAGAATCAAGTGGTTTTCAGTACACCACATTGAATTTGAGGAGAATGTTAAAAAAATATATTATACATCAAAATCAAATCAATTATTGAGTTGATTTTGATACATATTTGACTTTTTTAATTTTTATATTTCTATATTTGTATTATTATATTTCCATATTTGTGTTACTAGGTTTTCTATATAATCCAATCTATTGTAATAATTCATTGAAGCAATGAAGCATTAGATTTCATATTATTACATTGTTCTCCATCTCTAACATAGTATAACAACTATTTTTATCTACTTTTTATACTCATATTATTTTATATTTTTATCAATAACCAATCCCTTTACCCAATTACACCTTCTGTTAGACTTATACTACACCTACACACACACACCCCTGATATAAACGGCACCTCCTGAAGGCACTCTTATCACCTGCAGAAAAATCTCTTTCATCTTGAGCCACATATCCTTACCTTGGAAAGCCGCCTTACTCAACTTCCCTCTTGTTAATGAACTCCAATAAGCCACACCACCACTCTCTTTACTTGGTGAACTCCAATGAATTCATGCTCTAACTCTAACAATGTTCTCCTTTTTGTAAATGAAAATAACTTGAATAACAAGTAAATTGATTCACTTTCCTAATCAATCTAAAATTCTAGCAATTTTCTTTCTACCAAAAAAATTACTATTTATTTTTACGTATTTTGGGTTGGACCAAAATATAACAATCTCTACCCCCAACTCAAATACATCTTCATTGCAAAATCCATCTGGTTGATCAAATCTTCAAAATCTTGCATACAATAAAAACTCCACATTCAAAGTTTTATTTTCTAAAATTTACTGCTCTATCATTTCCCTTTGTACCAAAACATGAAATCTACTCTGCTTTGGATGATATTTCATTGGATAACACTTTCCAGGTGTAAAGGTATACAGAATTATTGAATTTCTATATCACAATGTTGGGAGTCTAACACTAGAAATTGCCGGTGCATAATCTAGACAAAATTTGAGGGATCCGGACAATGGATGGTCATGTCAGCATTGAAAAAGATGCATGTTACAAAAGGCATGTTTGTCACCGAGTCCTCAATGAAAGAAATAGACTATTCTGAATAGTTATGGAAGGGGTCGCAAGAATAAAACAAAGAACATATACAGAATTAGAAATTAGAATTTCATCAAGATATCCAAACCTTTTCTGAGAATTTCATGTGCAAGTCTTGACAGCCTATCATTGCATCTGTTCATGGAAAGTTCAAATCTGAGGCTATCAACTTCTCTGACATAAAGATCAATGGCCATCCATCTAGACAACAGAGATACATCCTTTGTTACCTGAAATAGTTGAGATGACAGCTAGATGAGAGGAAGCATATGATGCCAGTATTTTACATAATAAAGTTGATACTAGAAAATCCTTAGCCATAGATTTACCATGTGTTCCTCACTTAATCCTATCAAAATGGTATTGATTATCCAGATACATTAGCCTTCTAATTTTCCATATTAAGATTTGTTATCAAATGTCCATACAATGGTGCTGAATTAAAAATTTAAAATAAAAAATGCTGAACATCCTAGAACAAATAATTGTGGGTAGATTTTGGTCTCTAACTGGCTATGGAACAACGAACCATTTGAAAACTTCTCCATAATGTTGATTAGTCTTTATCCTGACTGTTTATTCTCAGTTAATGGTGTGAGTGTATACAACAATGAAAAGAATCTGAGAAACAAGCTTGTGACACTAGTGGAACTTTTCATTGCCAAATTTACTTCATTTAACTTATCACAAGTTCCAAAAACACACACTATCTGTTCGATTATTCTTTCCTATTTATTATTATACTGATTTGAATAATAAATTGTCTTATGGTTCATTGCTCAACTAAAATAAATGCTTTTTTATGAAATATATGCTCAAAGAACAAGGGATACACTCTTAAATAATATTAGATGCAGAAAACAAGATAGAGGAAATAAGATATCAAGATGTAAAATTGTCAAGTGTTGAAAATATCAAAAAATCAGGAAGCAAATTACTTTCAACTCCTTAACTACAAAGCTCCCAAACTAGAGAGGCAGGTTAAAATATTAAGAATTCATTTCTAACTCTATTCTGCCTTCTTCTAATGCTCAAGCAAGCTAACTAGACAGACAACATTACTGGCATCGAATTCAGATCGCAGAAGCATCATGAAGATTTTCTTTCAGCTCTGAAAAGATCATTTGCTCATCTGCAAATAGAAGAATGAAAGTAGATTGAAACAAGTTGTCCACCATCAAAGCAGATTATATGTCATACCTTTGCTGTTACATTAGGGTTTCCATCTCTATCACCTCCCATCCAAGAACCAAACTTTATAGGTGTGCAAGTCAATGGGAGTGGCTTTCCTGTATGCTATTGAATGAAAGGACATACATGAGCAAATGAGAAAGTAAAAACAATATAATGCAAATATGGAAGATCTTATAGCTAAAATATCCAGAAAAACCTTCTTTAGAGCAGTGCTGACACGACGTAGATAATGGGGCACAGCTCTCCAGAGGGACTGTTCTACGATATTTAAACCTAGAGACAAGAAAAACATTCATTTAAGAACCATCAAAACAAAGAAAATCTAGCATCTCCACAACTTGTTTACCAGATCTAGCCTCATCAACCGGTGTAGGCTTTTGTCGCCTCAATTCATCTGTTTGCCATATTGAAGTAATCTCCCTCATCTACAAGATCCAAAACCAAGAACCATCTCTCATCATCCCATTTGAATTGTGAGCATAAGATGGCTGAATATAGAAACATATAGTAGTCATACCAAAGCTTCGATCAGCATTTCACGGTCTTCATGGCCAAGATCAGGCCTATCATTATACTCCAGAAGATGCTGAAAGAAGCACACAATTACTACAATTAAAAAATTACCAATTGGGGTGTAAATGAGCTAACTTTTGTAATCAAATTATACAACAACTTACAGCAATCCTGATGTGTTTGTATTGGAGAGTGCGCCGATTAATTTGTGTCGGATGTGCAGTAAGAACAATTTCAACTTCCTGCAGCATAGGACCCAATTTACAAGATAGAACTAATAATGGATGCTATGATACCTATGCAGAAAATATTGAAAACTGGAACTTAGAATGAACAAGAGCATAAGAGCCAAAAAAGCGATCGCTAAAAGGACCTGATTACACACTGTCTTGTAAAGTTCATCTGGAGGCACTCCTTTCTGCAGCAGCTGATGAAATATGTCATCACAAGATCTTGATAAGTGTGTCATCTGCGCCTTGTATGCTCGACATGACCTCCATTCCAGAAATCAAGTTGATAAACAAACCACAGAATCAGGGACAAAGGGAGGGTTGTGCAGGGGGCAGCTGTCCCCCACAAAAATTTAAGAACAGAAAAAATTTATAAATGTAATTACAAAAATTATAACCCCAAGATTTTATCTGCCCCCGAATGTTTATAATATTGTCCCTGAAATTATAATCCGAATTGCATAATGTACTTTGCTCCCTCTAGATAAATTTATGACCTCGCCCTTGCAGTGAATTGTTCTCTTTTATAAAAAGTTTATCATACCATTCTCCACCAACTTAAAAGCTTTTGAAACAGTGGTTAGTTCACATAGTATCAAGAAAATAGGTATTTAACTCGAAGTTCAAACGGCTTACACAGTTTTACACATAGCTAAGGGCATACTAGCATATATTTGAAAATGTACTTAGTAGCTAATGCTTTTACCACTGTCCAAAACAGTAAAGAGGGTTGTGCATATATTTCAATTGTATTATAAGAACCAAGAAAGTCATATCCAAAAACACCAAATCCAATGTAGCAAGATTTTATTGGTATTGGTTATTGAATAGCACCTCGACATACAATATGCGACTTTTCGATTAGTAGATTCCTGCAAGACTGGATTCTCTATGCGGTAACTACCATTCATCCCATTAAATATTTCAACCCTCTTGTAAGTAACTTTCGTTGTTTATTTCCGAAAACGAACTAAAATTAACCTAGTCAGAATTGATGAAACGAAATGAATGGAAAAGGAACAAGTGTGAGTATGGAATTACCGGTGATAGGTTTCAGCAATACTCATAAGATTGAGATAATGACTAAAAGCACGAGCCAATGTCAATGCTTCCTCTAATGTCATCGCTGATATTTCCGAAACCAATTGCTTTTCTAGCATTTGTTCTGCGTCCGTTAACCCAGCCACCCTCGTAGTACAAGCAGTCTGTTTTCTCAGACCCACCAAACGAAAAAAAATAAAATAAATAAATTTACATTAAACAGGTGCAAAACAACAAGAAAACAAACATAATTAAGATTAAAAGAAAACATTAAAAACACCAAAGACAGCACACAGAAGAAGAAACCAAAAAGAGGGTTTCATTTAAAAAAATAAAAAAATAAAAAATTGGATGCATGTTTGGAAAGATTTTTCAACGGCTACAATTATAATGGGTAATCATTTTAGGGAGAAAGAGACAGGCAGAGAGAGAACCTGAGCAAGGACTCGAATGCGTTCGAGTTTTTCCACGATTTGGGGACCGACTTCACGCTGTAAAACGTCGTTGAGAAGACTACCGAGCAATCTACAGTCATCGTCGAAGTTCTGGAACGAGATTTCCTCCGCAATATCGTCCGTTGCATCCGTCATTGTTGTATCAGATAGACAGAAGAGAGAATCAGAGCTTTTTTGAAAATGTAGGAAACAGAGATTTGTTCAGACTTCACAGCAGAGAATGAAGAAAGAAAAAAAACATTGATGTCATAAGAGGAGGAGAAAGGAGAGAGAGAGAGAGAGGGAATGGATTGTGGGGCCAGAATTCTACCTGCCAATACAAATTGGGGAGCTCGAGAGAGAGAGAGAGAGAGAGAGAGAGAGAGAGGATTAAACACTTGGCAAGAACAGAGTGAAAAGTGGACACTTCTGGTTCTGCTCACTTGGTGCGCAACCAAGTGATTTTTTTGTCCTTCCCGGCGAAGTAAAATTTTCTATTTTAAAGAATGGCCTATGCGTTTGATGACTGGATTGCAACCCTTCCTAGAAAATCTTTAACTTAATTCAATTTGGTTTATTTAAAAAGTCAAGTTTTTAGACAATAGGCTAAATTAGTAATTTTACTATAAAAGCTTTACTATCTTAACTCGGTCCAACATAGTAAACCGAATATGTCGGCATATTCTTAATCTTGTAAATGTGTTTGACGCGATTTCCTTCCTTTTTTCCTTAATGCATGCTCCCAAAAAAATTGTGATTAATGCATGCACGGTTAATTAAGTAAGGGGAGTTGCATTCGCCGTTTCGGCTCTCTTTCTCATAGACAGAAAAATATTAAGTTATTAGGGTTGCATTAATGTGTATAATTTCTAATTTATTACGTTACTCGGCAGCTATATACAGCTTAACTCCTCTTCTTCATTTGAAATAAATTTAAATATCATGCAAGTTATTAAATTTGGACAAACCTAATCAGTTAGAACAAAATATCCGAAGTCAGGCCGTTTCGTTTCATCCCATAGATTGCCCTCTTATTGGGATGGTACACGGGTGAGCGAGTGTTCCTTGGTATCTTGAATGATGGTCCCAATCCTACAACCATTGATCATGCCCATTTATGTCTACTCCGAAAACTCAATAACCTGGAGTTGTGCTCACATCATCGGCCTATTAGCCTAATTACTAAAACTACAAAAAATTTTGCCACTTAGAATTTTTGAATTGGCCTTTACTCGTGTTAAAACTGGGTTTCTGGTGAGGAGATGGAAAGGGGCCAGAATGAATCACCTAGTTCAGACTTTGCATTTGTGGAAAGAAAGTGGGGAAGGCCCTACGAAACTGTAAGTTCCACCCTACGTCAGGAATTTTACATGATGGGCATGCAATGGAGCTTTGGCAACAAGAGAAAATCTGGATAAGCGAGTACCTCTGATTGACAAATCCTGTGCTAGGTGTGAGGCAGACTGTGCAAGTGACTTGCATGTGCTAAAGGGTCTTGAAAGGGCCAGAAGAGCCAGGATTTTATGTCGTTTATCACTCAAATGTGATGATATACACACCAATTCTTCCAAAGATTTTGGATCATTGCACTACAATGTTCTGAGGATTTAGAAGTACTTAGAGCAATTCTCCGCATGGGCTCTATGGAATTCCAAAAATGAGTTAATTTAAGCCATAAAAGTGGCTATCATCAGGTCCTGCTTCGGACCATGAACTTCTGGTCTGACTATCTATTCGAGAATGACAAGAAACAAAGGGATGTGGAAGGAATGAATGTCGCAAACTAAGGTTAAATGGACACCACAATCTCCCGGAATTTTCAAAATCAATTCTGATGCTCCTGCAAAAGAAGGGGAGACGGGGATAGGAGTCATCCTTCGCAATGAGAAAGGAGAAGTGATGGAATCTGCTATTCAGTTCAGAATACTGTGTCCGTCGGGCTAGCTGATGTTGTGGCCGCTTATTTTGGTGTCCAGCTTACTTTAGATATGGGATTCTCAACAGTGATTTTGGAGCTAGAGAATTTGGAAGTGGTTGCTTCTATAAACTGACCTAATTTTTTGCTTACAGAGCTAGGGGCGATTGTTCAAGATGTGGTGTCCATTGCTTCTGGTTTTGTAGCCTTAACCTGTAATCATGTGGCATTTCTCATGGTGACCCATCTCTTTGGTTTCACCGGGCAATAGTTTGGAGCAGATGGTTACATTTATTTTCATTTTTTTGATTGAAAATTAATATATGTGAAAAAAAAAATTGATATCAGTCTCTTTATAATAAAAAATGATTTGGCATATTGCGTGAGAAAAAGTTAGCTGGCAATAGCAGCATCCCGTGGGGTCAAGTTCAGAATACGTGTCACGTGGTTTCTTATATTATATTTCTAAAACAAAAGATTAAAGGAAAAACATAATTGATTCTTCCCCCTCCTCCGCATAATCTCTCCTCCACTTTGTTTCTTCTCTACAAATTTATCTTGGGGCGGCTCTTTAGTTATTCGGAGCAACGATGATGTCTCAGAATGTTTTCAAAGTTGAACCAAACGCAGCCTTGAGACAAATCGTTGCGGTCCAAGCAAGGCCTGTCGAGCTTAATCATCCGACGTGGCACTACATCACTGGAGGCTTGCAAAGGGCGCCGATCTGCGTTTGTAGGGCAACGGAGGTGTCCCAATTCAAATGGGGACGAGGACGAGGTCGTCTATATTCGGCGTCGTCAAATGAAGAAGAGCGAATCGACGGGCCGAGAGTGGGGCTGGTGGTTTTCCTGTTGAAGGGAAACAAGATCTTGTTGGGTCGCCGGATAACGTCGATTGAAAATTCCGTCTATTGTCTTCCCGGCGGCCATCTCGAGTTCGGTTAGACTCTTTTGCCCTTTTTAATATTCTCAAAATTATATTCGAAGATGAGCTAATTCTCCTTTCAATTAAACTTGAACCAGATGAATCGCTCACACCTCACCGTAATTTATTTTAATACTTTTGATTTTATTGCATTTTACTCGGCGCTGCTCTAGCTGGCCAAAATGCACCGAGTGATATCATTTAGAAACTTTATTGAATCTATGAAATAAACTAAGATTAAATTTTATTATTTGGATTGATCTTTTAATTAATTAGTTTTAATTTAGGAGGGCATGTTTCGAAAATAGTAATTTTTATCATGTGGGTATTAGCATTTACATAATTAAGAGCCGTTAAATTATCATTTAAAATCACCATTAATATAGTATAATATGGTAAAATGATTGGTTCTATGAAAATTTCAGTAGTCACGGACACACACTGTCCTTGATCAAGTTTTACCTTTAAGGATCTTGTTTCGGGAAGTGGTCATGCTAGATGACGGCTTCAAGGTTAATATTCTTTAGCATAAAGATTGTAAATTATGAAGTGATTAGTTTAATAAATTCCTTATATTTATTTATGAAAAAATTTAATTATTATTAAAAAATATTATAAATAAAATAAGATAAAATTAAAAAAATAAATTAAAATAAAAGAGCAGAAGTGGGAAATGTTAAGTGGGAGACGTTTACTTTAGTACGAGTCCTAACACCACAACAATGATCTAAGTGAGATATGAGGGCAGTAATGTTTTGGGCATGATCAACTGACGAATTGTACAAGTTTGCTTTACATGTTACTTTTTATTTATTTATTTGTTTGTTTGTTTTTATTTAGTATTATTTAATAAGTAATTTACTTATAGTTAAGTAACATTTGGTATAGGTCAAAATGAGTCTAAAGGTTCGATAAAACCTTTTCTGCTTTTTTTTTTTATGTTTGGTTTACAAAATTTAATTCTAGTATATTATGGAAGAGAAAAAGTATACCTATTTCTGAAGAGGTTTAACGAATTGTCTCCTAACTAAATAAAATAATAAATTAAACTAATTGTTTTTATTTTAAAGTGAAAAGATAAATTTATATTTTTAGTAAGAGAAAAATTAAAATAATATTTAGATGTAGAGAAATATAAATTAAAATAATTTTAAGAGAGAAAATTGAATTTAGATTTCTTTTTTGAGAGAGAATTTTTAATTCAATGTGTTTGAAAAGATAAACTTATAATTTTTTAGAGATGAAAAATTAATGCGCTTAATTGTAGAGAGAAAAAAAAAATTAGTATTTTTGAAGGAGAGAAAATGTGAATCAAATTAATTTTTTAAAGAAAAAAAATTAAAATGTTTAATTTTAGAGAGAAAAAATTAAATTTGATATTCTTAGAAAGAAAAAGTTTAAGATAATTAGAGAGAAAAAAATTAATATATTTAGTTTTAGAGAGAGAAGTTTAAAATGATTGTATTTGAGAGAAAAATGTGAATTAAATTAACCTTTTTAGAGAGTTAAAATTAATGTGTTTAATTTTATGAAAGAAAAAATATTTTTTTAATAGAGAAAATTAGAAACCAGTGTATTTAAAGAAACTAGTTTAAAATAATCAAACCTTTATTTGAGAAAATTAAATGTAATTAACTTTAGAGGGGAAAAATAAAACTCAATTTTTTAGAGAGACTTTAAAATAAATGTATCTACAAAGAGAAAATGTAAATTAAACTAATTATTTAGAAAGAGAAAATTTTCAAAGAGAGAAAATTAAATTTAATTTTTTAGAGAGAGAAATTCTAAAACCGATATTTTTATAGACATAAAATTTAAAATAACTTTTTAGAAAGAGAAAATTAATTTTAATTAGTTTCAGAGATAAAAGATCTAAATTTAGTTATTTTAGAGAAAAAATAAAAACAATATGTTTAGTGAAAAAATATGAAATAAATTGATTTTTTAAATAGTGAAAATTAATATTTTTACTTTTAAAGAGAGATAATTTATATAATTTTAATGTAAAAAGAGGGAAAAATAATGGTTAAATTATAGAAGGGGTAAAAATTAAGTAAGTGTTAATGTGGAGAAAATAATTAACCCTACAGTATTTCCCTTTTTCCCTCCAACTCCAACTCCAACGTTTCTATCTCTTAGCACTTGTTGGATTTTGAAAATTGGGGTGTTAACAGGGGAGAGCTTTGAGGAATGCGCAGCAAGGGAAGTGAAGGAGGAGACGGGGTTGGACATTGAGAAAATAGAGTTCCTAACAGTCACCAACAACATGTTCAAGAAGGGAAGGAAGCCATGCCATTACGTGACCATTTTTATGAGGGCTGTTTCGGCTGATCCGGGTCAGGTGCCCGAAAATGTGGAACCCAACAAGTGCGTTGGTTGGGATTGGTATGAATACACCAACCTTCCTAAGCCACTTCTTGCTCCTCTGGAACAACTGGTTCAGGCAGGTTTTGATCCCTTTCCCTCTAATTAAGTGGATTTCAACTTTGTTGTCCTCTAATTTTCTTTTCCTAGTCATGTATACTAGGTTCTCATTTCAGTGTTTTTGGTAATGTAAGGATCAAGCAAAAGCGAACTTTTTTTTTTCCCTCGTAACGTTATCATCTATGACCAGGTAGTCTCACAATTAGGTTTTTTTTAATTAATCGGTATTTGAAATTATATTCTAATTACTCTAATTTGAAGATTGTCATATTTAATTTAGAAAAAACTCTATCAATATAATCTTTTTTATTTTTAAATTTAAATTTAAAAATTAATTAAAAGATTATTAAACGTACTATTCTTTAACTTTGACAATGAGGCTTGCAATATGGTGGGCATGTAGAATGTCATGTTTTTTTAAAGTACCCAACGTGGGATTTGAGAAATCATGATAGATATAGACTTACAGTTTGTTTTGATAGAAAGATTTGAAAAAAAAAATAAAGGATTAAAAAAAATGATGACTTTTCTTTTATTTAGGAGTTTAAATATGATAGAAAATGAGAGATTTAAATAAATTTGAGATCTCTCTAAATCTAAAATTTTTTTTTTCAAAGTGAAAAAAAATGAAAGAATGAAAAAATATTAGAATTAAACATTTTTTATATTCAAAAAATACGTTTTAAAAGATAAAAATAAAACTTTTTAATCTTAATAAATTTGGTTTCTTTTTTTTTTTTTTTAAATAAAACTCCCAAACAATATAATAAAATTTTATATTTTTTTCTCCTAATTAATCTTTTTTTTCTTGAAACTCCTAAAACTTAATGTTATAGTGGATTCAATAATGTCTTAGAACGCCTGCAAATGTCACACAACATCTAGGATGGTCTCTACATCTTAGGATAGAAATAATAAAAAGTTGCACATGTAAGACGATGACTTTTCAGTAGTTTAAGATTATGCTTCGATCTTCATGAATTTGTTTTTTCTTTTTTTAAAAAAAAAAGGTTGTTAAGTGTATTTTCATGAAGATTATTATCGAAATTTATCCAATTTTATCTTTAAATAACTATTTTATCATGGTCACTTTTAAAAAGATGATTTAAGGTTAAAATGAATTTCATTTTTTATTTTATTGCTTTAAATATAAAAAATTTAATTGAACTCCACATTTTAAATTTAACTCTAAATACAAGAGTTTATTTACATAAAAAATCTACAATTCAGTGTATTTTGAAATAAATTAAATTTATTTTTTATTTAGTCCTAAACAATCGGTAAAATAAAATAAAAATATATATTAAAAAAAATAATAATAAAATATATATATATATATATATATATATATGTATGTATGTATGCAACGTGTGAGAATTTTTTGAAAGTTGAACCAAAAGCAAAAGCAGAAGCGGCCGACGAGACTCTTGGAGCCCAAGCAAGTTCCAAGTCTGATTGACCAGACGTGGCAATACGCCACTGGATGGAACAAAAGACATGACTTTGAAGTCTGACGCCAAAGTGTCCCTATTCAAATGGTCGGGCTTCTCCGTATACAAACTAGCTTTTCTGGTTTTCACTTTTCACGACTCTCCAGTCCCAGATCAGCAAAGAAATCGAAGCGATGGAAGAGGTGGCACCAGCTCCGCGAGTGGCAGTGGTGATATTCTTGTTGAAGGGGAATGCTGTGCTGTTGGGTCGCCGCCTCTCCTCCGTCGGCGACTCCACCTTCGCTCTCCCCGGGGGCCATCTTGAGTTTGGTCAGTCTCTTTCCCCTCTTTCTCTCTCAAGAGATTAGGTTAGACTTGGACACCATCGGTGACTAAATAATTTAAAAATATAAATTATTTGTATTTTTAATTTAATAATTAGGATGTTGTTGACACTTTGCCCTATCCACCTTAAACTGGAGGCTTTCGTCCCTCAAAATTATGCTATTTTGCTCGATTTACTTACGAATCATGATATTTAACACTCTGAATGTTACAAATATTATTAATTTTTGGGAAAAACACAAAAACTTAAATAATCAATTTGTTGTATGGAAAACAGGGGAGAGTTTTGAGGAGTGTGCAGCAAGAGAAGTGAAGGAAGAGACCGGTTTAGACATCGAGAAGATAGAGTACTTGACCGTGACCAACAATGTCTTCAAGGATGAACCAAAGCCGTGCCATTACGTGACCATCTTTACGCGCTCAGTGTTAGCTGATCCTAATCAGGTGCCCCAAAATTTGGAGCCTAACAAATGTGGTGGCTGGGATTGGTATGATTGGACTGACCTTCCAACACCACTTTTTGGACCCCTTGAAAGAATGGCCCGGTCGGGTTTTAATCCCTTTCCCTAAAATTATGGCCGTGTATTTGCTCTGTGTTCTATGGAGTCATTTTCCCGAAGTAGCATCTTTAGGTAGTTTTTATGGTTTTTGAATTTGGGTATTTGGAATTTGGTTAATGTATGGACTTAGAGGTCCTAATTTCGTTGCTTGTGCAAAAATTAGATTTGGGTATTTGGAATTTGGGATTTTTGCTTGTGCAATAATTGAATGTTTGTGAAAGGGGGAGCTTCTTGTGTACCATTTACTCGTAATTCTATAAGCCAATTTGACAAAATTTTGTTTGTGGAAACATATAGTCCATTTAAAACCTGAAATATTGGATTATGTATTTTAGGTTCTATATTTTATTATATGTAAAATAGGTATCAATTAATTTACTGAAGTTATGTCAGGAGATTCTCATTAATTTTGTCTATAATTGTTGAAGGTGAATTATGACTCCACAGATATCGGTTCCTTCTTGCCTCGAACAGTAGTCGTCAATGGGTGGATACACCTGTAATAATTTCTGAAAGGTGTTCCGGCGAAAAGATTCCGACGCTCAAGTCAATAAAGAACGATTTTCGATTGAAAGAAAACAAACTGATAGTTGGGGGAAGGTTGTTCCCTATGGTCAGTGTGCCCCTTGTGTTAGGTTTAGAGAGTGTACCTCATTCTGAGAGTTTTTTAGATCACTTAAACTGATCCAGAAATCTCAGAAATAAATATTACGAGTTGATTACGATCTTCATTTATTGTAAGAGCTACCATTTTCAAAAGGGATATTTTCCTTACTTGAAAGATTCGAGATTTGTCATTATGAAGTGGGAGACTAAAGATAAAGAAAACTCTGACTTTCTTTAGAATCGCTTGATCGATTGAGGGACCTTCATGATTTGATCATTCGAAGAGTCGATGTTGGCTTACCTGATCAGGGTGATTATCTTTTGACTAATTATCGCTCGGCTGTCTGGACGATTGAGACTCTATCGTTCGGTAGACTTGGACGACTGAGACCCTTCGGTAAATCATCTGGGTAGCTATGACCATTCGATAGATTGTCATGACGATCGTTAGATATCGATCCGTATGGACCATTTGTGGGCTCTATTGAGAATTGATTCTTTTAGTTTGGGTTTTCGGATCATATCTCATCGATAATGAAGTTGAAAAATTGATAAATAAAAGGGGACTATATTTCCTCGCATAGCTCTAACATCCCTTTTACAGTGGGCTTGCGTCCCTAATCTCAGGACGGTATAGAGATGGACCATGGTCCAGCTTGGCGGGCTAATGTTCAACAACCCAGTAAGAGAAGTTGTATCAGTTAGAATTTTTAGTATAAAAATTTGTTTCTACAATAATGATTTCAATGTTTTATGAAAAACTAGTTATTGGCCGCGTGAACATATGGTTTATAATTTTTCACTGTATAAATATTTATTATTAACTTAATATTTGAATTAAATTATTATCTAAATTATTGAAACATACAACATATATCAACGACAAGAAAAAAAAGAGTCTAACCATTGAAATCCTAAAAAATACCAACGAATAAAGTAAAAAAATGATAATAAATAGAGTAAAATGATAATAAAAATAAATTGATAACCATCCGTGATACCCAAAAAAGGATAAAAAAACCTATATTAAAAAAAAAAGTGAAGGATTTAAGAGAAAAAAGGGTCAAATTTTTTTTTTTTAAAAAAGTAAGGATCTAAATAGAAAAAAAAAAATAAAAAATTATAGTTTAAAAATAAAGGGACAACTAATCATGGGGCAAAAAAAGAGGAAAAAAACCTTTGTTCAAAAAAGACGAAGGACTAAGGTCAAAAAAACAAAAACTTGAATGGACAAGTGGGATCAAAAAAGGGAAAAAGTTTATGTTTAAAAAAGACGAACGATATTAAAAGAAAATAGATAAAAAAAAGAGCAATAACCTAAACCAAAAAAATAAAAGGGAAAAAAACTATGTCGTCTCAAAAAATGAATGATTTAAGAGAAAAAAATAAAGCTGTGATAAAAAAAAAAAAGAGCAAGGACTTCAATGAAAAAAAATACGGTCTAAAAATAAAGGGACAACCATTTTTTGGGCCAAAAAACAAAAGGGGAAAAACTTATGTCTCAAAACTACAAAAGATTTAAGTGAAAAAAATTGGGTCAAAAAAAGTATAAAAACCTAAATGAAAAAAAAAAAAATTATGGTCTGTCAAGACAAAAGACCAAAGTGAAAAAATGAAAAAAAAAATACGCAAGAACTTGAACGAAAAAAAAAAAAAAAAAAAAAAGAGAGACAAAGTATGGTTCTAAAAAGATGGAGTTAAGCTGAAGGAAAAAAAAAAAAAAAAGCCTGGGTGGGGTCAAAATGAAAAAGTATAAGGATTTGAATAAAAAAAATACAGGTCCCAAAAATATAGAACAATCAAGAACATCCAAAAAAAAAAAGGAGGATGCGAATGAAAAAAAGAAAGGATGTGAATGCAAAAAAGAAAAAAGGCTGTAACCAAAAAATAATCGGATGACCATATAGGGATGTCCAAATTTTTGACACACAGTAAGCACCTTGGCACTCTATATCTATATTTATAGGGACTTTTTGTCCTTTTTTTATTATAGAATTTATTATTTCAACAAGAAATCATTTTTTTGGATAAATTTTGACATAACGGTTGAATTATTTCTTTAGTGATCTCGAGATTATGGTTTCGAGACGTGAAAACAGTCTTTTTATAAAAATATAAGGAGAAGGTTATATATATATATATCTATTCTCAAAATCGACTTCAATTATTAAGATTAAAATTTTGATTGTTGTTATTGACCGACCTTCTCTCTTCCATTTGTATGTTTTAATATATATACAAAGAAAATAGGCTAATACAAGCGAAAGCCCCAGAAGCCTTATTTATTTATTTATTTATTTATATAATCTTATATTTTGATTAATTTAATTCGATGTTATCATTCTTAATTTAAAAAAACCTCTTTCAATATTATTTTTTTTATTTTTAAATTTAAAATTTAATTAAAAAATAAAATATTTTTATCTACTAAATCAATACCTCAAAACCCTTACCATGCGAGAGTACAAAGTTAGACAATGGAAACGATATGACAAAAGGTGCCAGCGTTACCGAAGAAGATGTCGTTGTGGACGGTCAAGCCGGTGGAAACTCTTTTGTCGGATTGGCTTGGGTGCATTATTTAGACCATGCTTTTGTTTCATTTTTCCTTGTACATAAGACTATTATGATGAAAAAGAGACGATATTAATTAATTTATAATTCATTTAATAAGTTAGACAATACTAATACCACATCATTATTAATGGTAAACAATTTATTTTGTTCCAATATCTTGAGAATTTGCAGAAAATTCAACTCTTGGAGTTATGTTTGCTTCAATTTTTGACCATATTGATGGCACACCTCCCATTATTTATTTATAAAGCTAAAACTTAAATTGAACTAGGTATTATAATTCATAAACAGAGCCATTTATTTATAAAGCTGTATATCTTGCAAGCTCTTCACATATGGTGCTATTCACATTTATTGTCCTTTTTAAGAGCCATTGGAAAATATTCCTAGAAATTGTATGAGAGAATGCTTGAAATGATTGGAAGCTTGGATGTCAAATGCTAAGCCATTTACCAGCTATATTCAAGTTTCTCATTCTTCTGTTTATGTTGATGGTTCTGATGACCAGATGGCAAAGGTTATGAAAATAATTCAAGGTTCTAGCAAAGGGGCTTTTACTTGGTGCAATTCATGAAGAAGATAGGTGGGCAGCTACTCTACTGTGTCGACACCTTTCTTGGCCACTGATAGCTAACATGTTGTCCGGATGAAGAATGAGAACTTTTTTGAGTTCCTTTACTGATATTGCTGAGATTTCTATTTCTTGATCATCTTGATATTGCTCTTCACGGCTTTCGGGCAGCCACATGTCATATGCAATGTTGTGTGGTCTAATTTATCTATCGTGTCTAATTCATTGCATATTTCTCCCCTTTATGTTGAATGGAATATTGCCCTGCATGCTGTGATTCCTCATGCTCAAGAGGGCATTCTCTTTATTAGTCTGCATCAATTCTCTAACTTTATGTAAAATGTAAACTGCCTGATGTGTAGCTGAACCATGTGCTCCTCTAGTATAGTCCTCACGCAGCGTGTTGAATTTGCATTACTGATGGTTATGCAGATCAGATAAATATAAAAATGCATGGGCAACTTTTAACCTGGTTCATGTGTAAAAATTGGGGAAGCAGTGCTGATTGATACTTTATGACCATTAATTGGTAGATGCATTTTATCTTAGATTAACTTCTCACAATTTTCCATTTCTTTTTTGTTTTTTCATTTCTTTGGGTTAGATAATTTTATCCCCTTTTAGCACTTCCTGTCTCTAATGATGCTTTCTCTTTCCTATTAAAAAGAAAGAAAGAAAGAAAGAAAGGAAAAAGAAAAGCACTGGGAAGTTTATCTCTTGAATCCTTGACGTTTCAGTGCCCCTTTTGGTCAGCTACTTGGGCTGGCCACTTGATTACACTTTGTAAGATACATGCCTGCATAAAGAAGAATCTCATTATCCTATAGATTTGCCATCAAAAGCAGCAGAGAGAGGTGAAAATGATCAATGGTCGCTGCTTTATTCTAAACTAGTTTGCAAATGCATGGTAACCTCTGCAATTCTTAATTGCAAAGTTAAAGGTAGATTTACTTCTGCAGCTTGAGTATTCACTAAAGTTAGCTAGAACAGAAGACACACCAGTAACTAATGGCTGTTATTGCAGAAATTAATATTTTTGTCCATGGTTGTTTAATTTTTGCGTCATTGGTGATGGGAAGTGTTGAACTCTTGCATTTAATTAACTGGTAGAGAGTGAAGGAAGTGGTTGTCCAGTTTTAATTTTCTCTAGAAAATTGTTATCTATTGAGGAAATACGTGATGTTGTCCAAGTTATTTTCACATAAAATATACACTGTTTAGGGGATGGAGAAGTAAGACATATGATTCAAGTGAAAAAGGAGTTGTAGTTTACATAACAAGCAAGCACGTATGTCAAATGCTCAAAGATTGCTTTCCATGCTCATACATCATGGTTGAGGAACACCCTCATCGTCATGATCCTGCACATACTTTAACTTGTAGAATCCCATGCACTGCCCACCCAATTTGTGAAACGCTTGCTGAAAGCTCAACTTTCAGAACTGAGCAGCAATTCGACAGGCTTCCTACGGCTTTAAATTTAGTTGTATAAATACTAGTATAAACGAATCATTTATTTTGTTCATAAGAAATTTGTCCTTTTTACCGTCCTCTATCAACATGCATTATCTAGAAATTCTCTTTTTTCTGGTCAATCTTGATCATACTTGCACACAGTTTCATATAATCGCATTGCTTTTATTATCAATGGCATTTGTGTTGTAAGAAAGAGAAAGAAGAAAGGCCTACAGCGGTTGAAAAATCTACTGGTACTCTTGGATAAGTTCATCATCTTCGGAACTCATTTTTTATTAAATTAAAATTTAAATCTGAAATTACCGGATTAGGGAGGGGTTGTGAGTATTAGATTGTCTCATGGGACCGACTCCACCCTTCTGCATCATGCTTCCACTGTTGATTTCTTATTCATCCATGCGACGGATGCAGCAAAGGCCTTTGGCTGAAAGCATATTCCCTCTCTTCTTCTTCACCTGCCAAATTCTCCTCTGCCTCTCTGCCCCTACTATGGAAGAGCTCACGACCCGCATCTGCATCATCCACAGTGGCCCCACTGCCCACACTGCTGCCATCTATGCTGCCTGTGCCGAGCTGAAACCGATTCTCTTTGAAGGATGGATGGCCACTGACATTGCTCCCAGCTAGTCATTGTGTGCAACACATATAGATGTTTGTTGCGGAGGTTGTAGTGGTCACGAAGTATAACGGGCTATTGCTTAAAAAAATGGTATTATGCGTCTTATCAGCACAAATTGTTATTGAATGAGCACAAAATTGTTTCTGTAGATTTGTGCACGAGATAATGTGTTATAGATGCAAAATATGTTTGCAATGTCCTAATCACTAACTGAATTATATTGAAAGACGCTTGAATTTATCAATATAAATTCAAAAATAAATTATTTTTTGGGAGACAATGGTGGAATTCTCTATTATCACGAATTTTCAAAAATATATATGGATTATCATTATTAAAATTTTATTAAAAAAAATATAATTTAATATCAAAAAAATTATTATTTTGTAATTAAATTTTAAAAAATAAAAAATTAAGGGATGTAATTATCCACGTTCACCTACATCTCCGCCACCCTCTCTGGCAGTGGCCATGTGTCTTACCCATGCAAGCATTAATAACACTTTTTTTCTCACATTCGGATTTAAATCCGAGTCATGGGATTGAAAATCGTGATCACTGAGCTGCATGTTGTCTGCCGAGGACAGCATTAATAACACTTCTTGTTTCTATATATATTGTTGATGAAAATAAGGACAGGTTTTCATCGACTTTTTGCTGTTTATTTGGTACCTCTGGCACCGATGACTATGGTTCCTTGTGTAGGCCCATTCGCTCTCTCGTGTCAGCTGTGGTTTTGAGATAGCCGTCCTTCAATTGATTGAGGGTTTGAAAAATTTCTGATAAATACCAAAATTTCATATGTTCTCGTGTTAGACCCTATAGGAGGTCCAGTTTTTTTATTTTAATTAAAAATTTTTATAATAAAATTAAAAAAAGTAAATCAAAATAAAACCTCAAATAGGGTTTTCCAAACAAGGGAATATGGGCCCATATTATTAGGTTTCCAGTGGGCGTTCCACTCTCTCTCTCTCTCCCTACCCTGCCTGTAGCTAAAGCAATCACCCAGAGCAAGAGAAATAAGGAAATGGAAATCGACGCGGCGGCACCGAGAGTGGGAGTTGGAGTATTCTTACTGAAGGGAAAGAGAGTGTTGCTAGGTCGCCGCCTCACTCCCCTCGGCTACTCCACCTTCTCTCCCCCCGGCGGCCATCTCGAATTCGGTAAAGCATCTCTCTCTCGGTGGAAATAGAATTAACAAATAATGATAAGCAACCTGCGGAAACCTATTGATCATAATAAAACTAAAATACCAAAATTTTGTTTACTTGAAATGAAAAATATTATGTCTATCATATTTGAAATTCTAGGTCTTTTGATTTTTTTGACACTTAATATTAGGGTTAGCATCACTGGTGTATCATCTACCTATAAGAAATTGACTAACACATGAAAATTTTCATTAACAAAATTCTCATGAAATATTTGTGACTTGTCTCAATTTCAGTAGATTTCTTCTATTTTATTGTATTTTATTTATTAATTTTTTCTAATAAAATATAATATAGTTTAGAAGTAAAAATCAAATTTTACAGGAAAAAAGAAGTTGATATTATAATTATATTAATTAATTAATTTTCGTTTTGGATTGCGCCTAACCTCAGTTTGGGCCTAAAACAGAGCGAATGAATGAATTACACTTTGAAAATTGAATAGGGGAGAGTTTTGAGGAGTGCGCAAGCAGAGAAGTGAAGGAAGAGACTGGGTTGGACATAGAGAAGATAGAGTACCTGTATGTCACCAACACTGTATTCAAGGATGAGCCCAAGCCGTGCCATTATGTGACCATCTTTATGCGGTCGGAGTTGGTGGATCCAAATCAAGTGCCCCAAAATGTAGAGCCGGACAAGTGTGGTGGGTGGGACTGGTATGAATGGACTGACCTTCCAAGGCCATTGTTTGGACCCTTAGAAAAATTGGTTCAGGATGGCTTTAATCTCTTTCCTTAAATTTTGTGTTAAGTCTATGTCATCATCTATGATTTCTACAAGGAGTCCTTCTCTGTTTGTTGTGCCTATTTGGTTTCGGGTCAGTCATTTCACCCTTCTGTGGAGTGGAAAGAGAATTGGGAGAATTTCTGCCATTAGCTAGCTGAACTAGGATATTTGAGTGCTGTTGTTGAAGCTGTATTCACGGCTCTTCTTCTCACTTGACATGATATTCCGGGATGAATATTTTTGCATAATACTTGCATTGGGCATGCAATGCAATTTGAAATTCCCAAAGTGCCAAGCGGGCTTCGGAGTATACTGGTTCTGAGAAGTTTTGGGTGTGGAATTATTGTGTTTGCTGTGGCAAGTCCTATTCCTAATCAAGAATTCTATTATTTTTTTTTTGTAGAATTAATATTATTCTTAGGAAACTTTACTTCTGAAAATTTTTCCTAAGAATTAATATTATTCTTAGAAAAAAGAGCTTATATATCCGCGCTTAACAAATTTTGAGTACGTGATTTGCATTTGTTTTTGTTAAAATGAAGATGAAGGAAACTCGTTAATCAGATGGCTCAGAATCTAAGAGAAAAGGGTATGCTTTCTTTTGAGATACAATTGTTGGATGCTAGGGATTACTTAGAAGAGCTTTGCTTCATTTGCCGGAAGTTGTCCATGGCATAACAGTTGACCAAGTCTGTGTCGTGAATTGACGGGCACCCTTATAAAATTAGTTATCATGTGTGTCTCGCAGAATGAAGGGGAGAATAGAGTTAAGCCCCTTATTAGTGGAATGGAAAATTAGCTTTAATGATCTATTCTTCGAAGAGCGATCATGACACAGAAACGAAGAGGTATGGAGTGAAAGGAGTGATGAGGACTTGTTCATTATAAACTCTAAAGCTTTAAAAAGGAGTCTTACACCTCAGGGCCGAGAGAAAAATTATGTTTTATTAATCAAAAGTCAGCATTTAAAATGAAAAGACCACATTTCAAAATAAAATAATAATGAATAAAAATAAACAACATAAAGAAACGGGTCTAGTATGCATCGGTCGACCTGGCACACTTGTGCTGGTGTGGGCACAAGTGTGTTGGAGTGTGATCCTCTGCAGGCTTGAATGGCTCCTTCTCGCACATCTTTTGCATATTGATTTGCCTCCCTTTTGGGTATAAATTTGTTCTAAGTACTCTCTTTTATCCTAACTGCCTGGAGGGATCTTGCCCTATGCCATATCTAACCTCAAATTATTTATGGAATTAAGACAGAGGGAGCTGTTTTCATCACTATGCTTCTTATGTTCGCTAACTATATTTTATGAAGTCTTCCTGTTAAACGTAGTTGAGTTAGACATGTCCTTTTTCCAATGAATAAAGATCATCTTTGATAATTAATCCTGCAGAATCTAATTGGTGTGGGCAGGCGCCTAATGCCGTGGAGAAGGCACCGCCACGCAATGCAGAACTCCACTGTATTGACTAATTATGTGTTTAAAACCAGGATTAAGTGGGTACATCCAATTCCAACCCGAATTGGTCAGACTTGAGTTGTTGGTATAGTACCAACCATGTTTTGTTGATCCGTGATTAACAGTATAGTACCAACCATGTTTTGTTGATCCGTGATTAAGAGTAGGTCTATCTAAAGTAACCTTCATGGTTTCCACCTTGGATTGTTGATATTTTTCGGCTGAGTTGGCCTTCTCATTTTCAACCAAGTTTGACTCTTTAAGCCTCAGGATATTGCCAAAACATGGGCCGCATGAGCACTATTACAAGCAGGTCAATGACAAAATTCTTCAAGTCTTTGGCCTTGGGATCTACACTATATTCGATGTGAGTTTATGATTATGTAGCTACCAATATCTACCGTATCCTTCTGCCTAGCTTTTTGTTTTATTGGCTCAATGTTGTTGACAATTATGATCAATTCCATTTTATTCACTGTCCGCAATGATGTCAACTGGAAGGTCTCCATTCGGTCATGCAATTTAGTACCAGTATGATATTTTCTGACAGATAAAATTTTTGCACAGAAAAGGGTATGTGATAAAAAATTTTCCTACTGGAAGTGTGTGTTGCAGCAGAGAAATGGGAGAAATATGCCTTACCTAAACTTTTACCCCTTTTAAGAACTAATTTTTGCCCAAGTTTAAGGTTGGATAACATTTAGTTCTCTAATTACGAAGAGGAAATACAAAATATATAGAGGAAGTGCCGAAGGGAAAGGGATAAATGGTACGTTTACTCCTCTAACTAGGAGGAGCCTAATAGCGATAGATATGCTCACAATTAAATAATAATTGTAGCTCAAATTGAACACTCTAGGAGTGAAATCCCCAATAATAATATATAGAAATCAATGCACTAAACTCGTTTAACCAACGTCTCGATAATATATAAGAATAAAAAAATAGATACTAAGAGAGGCAGTTCCTAATTTAAACTCCACAGTTGTTTAAACTGAATTAGTCAAATTTCTGAATAAAAATATTTACATTAGAAATTTCTTTCCACTCTTTTTTGTAGTAAAACAATTTTTTTTTCTAAAAAAAAATGCTTCATCTGATCACAAGAAAATTAAAAAGAAGTTTGCTTTATGGTTTACTGTTTTTACTTAATTTTTTTTGGTATCCAATCAAGCGAGTGGACTGGTTGGGAACTAAAGTATTCTTTTACGCCAATGTTGTTTGTCCAAGAAAGGGGTATGTTTTCACCGAACAAACCTCGATAAAGAAAGATGAAAAATTGCGAGTGCTTTCTAAGCATCAAAAAAGTAGAGCAGAGTGTGAAGAAAGTTCTGAAATTAACAAAAGAACAGTTCCTGGTCTATGTTAGCTGGATCAATTATTTACTCGAGCACAAGAAGTTGTGAAAAGATAAAAAAAGAAACACTGATACAAAACACTAGGGTGGCTAATGGTGGCTTATGGATAAATATGCAACAGGTTGGGTAACATGAGGTGAAACTCTGAAAGGACTGACGTAAAAGTGAACGGCAGTGGTAGAAGAAGAAGGGAAAAGGGGGGCAAAAAAGGTGAATGCCAGGGAGGAACCGAGGAGGGGTTTGGTTTGGGCCTAGTGGGTAATTGTTGGTGTGGCTTTACCTGCCCTTCAACTGTTTCCAATGCAACTTAAATTGGAATGTTATAGCCTCTCTCCATGCCCCACACTCTCCTTATTCTCATCTCTGGGCCCCCCTTTAGAAAATGAAACAACACACAACCTTGTCTTCCTTTATATGTCCCAGTGGTTCTCTATTTCCAAATCAAAGTCTCTCTCTCTCTCTCTCAAAAATTGTTTGTGATAGAAAAAGCAGAATAAAGCAGAAAAACTAAGAAAATAAAGAAAAGCAGACTAAGAAAAAATTGTTTGTGTATATTGTATATACAATAGATTGTACAATAACCCTATAAATAGGGTGACTCCATGAGACTAAACCCTAGAAATATAAAAAGAAAGAATATATAGAATATTTACAAGATTGTAAAGAATAAACTAAATAATTACAATATTGGATTTTTAGAAAGTCAATATTCTAAGACTTCTTTAATTTGGAAATCTCCAAAATTTGTTCCCAATACTTGCAATATTAATTCCCAAGATATTTCTAAAAATCTCTTCAATTTAGGAATTGCCAATATTCTTTACACCCCCCCTCAAACTCAGGATGGGTGTAGAGAAATCATCTTGAGTTTGTATAATAGATCATCATGACGTCCAGGGAAGATGAGTCTTGGTAAAAAAATCGCAGGTTGATCGACAGAGCGAAGAAAGAATATTTGAAGATCACCATTAGTTATATGTTGACGAATAAAGTGACAATCAATCTCAATGTGTTTAGTTCGTTCATGAAAGACATCATTATGAGCAATCTGAATAGCACTCTGATTATCACAATATAGAGGACTTGGAGAAGAAGTAGGTATACCAATGTCACAAAGAAGTCTCGAATCCATAATAACTCTGCAGAGTGTCGCAAGTGCACGATATTCCTCCGTACTAGAGCGAAAGAAAAGTTTGTTTCTTGCTACGCCAAGAGATTAAAGAATCACCAAGAAAAATACAATAGCCGTAGTAGACCGTCGATCATGGGGACCACCGCCCAATCAAGCATCGGAATAGGCACGTAGGTAACGAGGATGAGACAGAAAAAATGAAGTCCATGAAATAAGGTGCCTTTAACATAACGAAGAATCAGTAAAACGGCAAAATGAGGAGATCGTGGTGCGACCATAAATTGACCGACAATGTGAACAAAGATAAGAGATATCGGGACGAGTGGCGGTAAGATAAATAAGACGCCTACTAATTGCCGATATAAGGTAGGATCGAAAGAAGGTTGCCATCTGTAGGAGAAAGTTTAACATTATGCTCAAGAGGGGTGGAAGCAATTTTATTATCCGAAATGCCCGAACGGGAAAGAAGGTCGAGGCATATTTTGCCCGAGACAAATAATAACCGAAGATGTAGGAGTAACTTCCAAGTCCTAAGAAATAACTAAGATGGCCGAGATCCTTCATTTCAAATTTGCCACAAAGAAAATGTTTGAATTTGGAGATTGCAGAAGATCGCTTCCGGTGATAATCATATCATCAACATAAAGAAGAAGTAAAACAAGACCATGATCGGTTTTTCGAATGAAAAGTGCGAATCATAAGCACTAGGAGAGAAACCAAAATCACCGACAAGATCTCTCCGAAAGTAGAAAACCAAGCACGGGAGCTTGTTTTAGGCCATATAAAGCACGACGAAGACGACGGACTTTATTGGCGGGATGTGAATAACCGGAGGTGGTTTCATATAAACTTCTTCCTTTAGAACTCCATTGAGAAAAGCATTTTTAACATCCATCCGATACAAGGGCCATTGTTTAGGCAAGAACAAGCAAGCTACGTACGAGGTAAGACGAGCAACAGGAGCAAATGTTTCTTCATAGTCAATGCCATATTCTTGTGTAAATCCCTTTGCGACCAGCCGAGCCTTATATCGTTCAATAGTCCCATCTGAGTGAGTTTTGATTTTATAAACCCACTTACATCCGATAAGAGTTTTGTCTCTAGGAAGATCAACTAAATCCCAAGTATGTGTGTTCTCCAATGCTTGAAGTTCTTCTTGCATAGCTTGCTGCCAAAGAGGATTAGTACTAGCCTCTCGGTAAGATTGAGGCTCATGTAGAGTGGAGATTGTAGAATAACAATGATAATCAAGAAGACGAACAGGGGGTGCTCTTACTCTTGTTGGTCGAGGAGTGGATTCATGAGGCAACTCAGTTTCAATGGAAGAGGGTGCAGGTCCATCATTTGGGAGAGAATCTGAAGGAGAAGCCGTAAGAGTTGAAGTATCTGACAATGTATCAGAACTAGAAGGAAATAAATCGAAGATAGATTAGTAAGTAATGGAGATATGGTACGAAAAGGAGATAAGGAAGAAAACATGATATTTTCCCGAGAAGATGACATGTCGAGAAACTCGAAGACGATTGGAGGCGGGATCCCAACATCTATATCCTTTGTGTTCAATGCCATACCCTAGGAAACAACATAATCGTGCTCGAGGTTGTAACTTATTATGCTCATGAGGTTGAAGTAACACAAAGCAAGCACAACCAAAGACTTTGAGAGAATTATATACTTGGTGGAGAACCATATAACCGCTCATAAGGAGAGATGTTAGAGATTGTAAAAGAAGGTATTCTATTGATGACATATATAGTCAGAAGAGCCGCCTCACCCCAAAATTGTGATGGACAAGATGCGAGAGAAAAGTAAAGACCGAGTTATATCAAGAATGTGTCGATGTTTTCGTTCTGCTCTACCATTTTGTTGGGAAGTACCTGGACAAGAACGTTGGACAATGGTTCCATGCTTTAAGAAATATAGTAAGAGTAGACTCAAGATATTCGGATGCATTATCTGTGCGTAAGATTTTGATGGTTTGAGAAAATTGAGTTTGAACCATTGATGCAAAGTTTTTGTATATTTGAGGTAATTCGAGCGGTTTTTCATCAGATAAATCCATGTAAAACGGGAGTAGTCATCAATAAACACAACAAAATATTTTGACCCACCCATAGTTGGTGTAGGAGATGGTCCCCAAATATCAGAGTGAATAAGATCAAAGGGAGCATTAGAAATAGAATCATTTGTATTAAAGGATAAAGCCGGTTGTTTTGCGGTTTGACATGAAATACATTGAAGAGATTCATCAAGAATGAGAACCTAGTGAACCCGAAGAAATTAAAGAACGAAGTTTATTAAGAGATAGATGACCTAGACGAAGATGCCATAAGTGAAAGGATGAAGGAACGAGGAAGACAAGTAGAGTGAGGAACGACTAATAGGAATGTGAAGAGAAGTAAGCTCGTATAGACGTCCAACCTTACGGCTGTCCCAAAGATCTTTCCCGTCCGAGGATCCCGCACACGACATCCAATAGAAGTGAATATTATGTCAAATCCAAGTTCACATAATTGACCAACAGAGATAAGATTTAAGGTAAGTGTAGGGACAAAAAATGTATCAGGTAAATCTAAAAAAGAGTTAGAAAAATGACCAATCCGAGTGGTCGGCATGGTAGAGCCATCACCTGTATGAATCATTGATGGTGTACTAGGAGCGGATAAAGAAGTAAAAGAATGGGAATTATGGGTCATATGGTTAGAGCAAGCGAGTCAAAAAACCAAGAAGAAGTACCGATACGGTAGAAAGTGCAGATGTTTGTGATTATCAAAAGAAAGAACTTGTTGTAAAAAGGTTTGAAGATCACCAAGAGATATTGTTGGTCGAGAAGAAGAGGTGGTAGTAGAGAATCCTCGGTGGCAGGAATAGCGGATTGTGAGATATGTCGAGAACCGTAGCAGGAACGATTTTGGGATTGAATGACCTTCTTTGGGCAATTTTCAATAAGATGACCTTTCTCTTTGCAATATCTACATTCAATCATAGGATTAGCAAGGCATCGACTAGAAATATGTCCTCGCTTCTTGCAAAACCTACATTCAACGATGGGACAATTAGGAAGGATATGACCCGACTTCGACGACGTAAATTTGGAAATTTTGGTCCTCGAGTAGTGGTGGCCAATACAACATCACTATGTTGAGGTTTGAGTAATCCCGCACGAGTCTCTTCGATATCAACTCGAAACTGCAGTTTCAATAGTAGGGAGAGGATGTCGATGAAGCGAGAAGCTCTAACGGGCTCAAAATCGATGTTAGAGCCATAAGAAATTGGACCGGACGTCCTTGGTCTCGATATATTGCATATTTACTTGCGTCGGTTGTGCATTGCCAATGGGGTTCGGAGAGAGCAAGTTGATCCCATATTGATCGTATACGGGCAAGAAAATCATTGATTGACCGACATCGTTCTTGTCGCAAAGAGTGAAGTTCTGTGAGCAATTGATACCGATGAGCCGATCCGATGTAGTATAGCGACTTGCAAGAAGGTCCCAAACTTCTTTAGCCGTCTCAAAACGACTAAATTGCAGATGAATAGAAGGTGCGATGTGTTACGAAACCAAGTAAGAATTTGGTGATTTTTGCTATCCCAATCTTCAAGACGGTTACCAAAATCATCATCCGATTCGTCATCAGATTTTATAGGCAATTTGATATCTCCCGTAACATAACGCCATAGCCTCCTTCCCTTAAGAAAACTTCTCATCCCTTGAAACCATGCCTGATAGTTGTATCCATCAAGCATAACTGATATAGGTTGAGAAATATCTAATTTCTCCATAACACGGCAAAAAAAAAAAAAGTGTTTAATTGATAAAATAAAATCAGATCGAACACCTAGTGCTCTGATACCATGATAGAAAAAGCAGAATAAAGCAGAAAAACTAAGAAAATAAAGAAAAGCAGACTAAGAGAAAATTGTTTGTGTATATTGTATATACAATAGATTGTACAATAACCCTATAAATAGGGTGACTCCATGAGACTAAACCCTAGAAATATAAAAAGAAAGAATATATAGAATATTTACAAGATTGTAAAGAATAAACTAAATAATTACAATATTGGATTTTTAGAAAGTCAATATTCTAAGACTTCTTTAATTTGGAAATCTCCAAAATTTGTTCCCAAAACTTGCAATATTAATTCTCAAGATATTTCTAAAAATCTCTTTAATTTAGGAATTGTCAATATTCTTTGCGGTTTGTATCAAAATCTGTACAACTCTTGTTTCCTGTTTCAGTTAGGTTAGGTAGGGACAGCTCACCACCCTTTTTTGTCAGGATTCTCTTCGCTACTCATTCAGTCCCAAGAGAGGTCTGACAAAAAGGCTCAGAAGCTAAGAATAAATCTCCCATCCTCACACCCACCAAATACAAGAGGAAAAACAATTATCTCTATATCATTTCCCCTCCCTCTTTCTCTGAAGTCTCAACAGCCCTACCAATCTTTGAAGAGTTTTTCCTCCTATTCCTTAAAAACTCTTCAAGATGAAGACAATCATGGCTAGGACTCCTCATGAGTCTTCCTTCTCCTTCTCAAGAAGGCACTTCCAATGGAAGAGAAAAATAATTCAAGATGAAGACAACGAAGAGGAGATTCTAAACTCCTTCAACTCCTCTTCGTACTTGTTCAATGAAGAAAAGCAAGACAAGCATCTAAACAACCATGTAATTGAAGCACTAAACCTCTCAATCCCAACACCCAAAAAGAAACACTCAATTGTCTCGGTTTCCAAAATCAGATCAATCTTTGGCAAGAACAGGTCACAACTCTCCTGTGGTCTTGGAGCCAAAGTAGTAGGCACCCTTTTCGGATACCGTAAAGGACATGTCCATTTTGCTTTCCAAGAAGACCCCAAGTTGAGTCCTGCTATCCTTATAGAGCTTGCAACACCAACAAGTGGACTAGTAAGAGAAATGGCATCTGGGTTGGTGAGAATTGCATTGGAATGTGAGAAGAGAGTTGAAAAAAAAGGAGTGAAGTTGCTGGAGGAGCCAATTTGGAGGACTTATTGCAATGGCAAGAAATGTGGTTTCGCGACGAGGCGCGAATGTGGACCTGAGGAATGGAAGGTGCTGAAGGCGTTGGAGCCTATGACAATGGGCGCAGGTGTTATACCTGCTAGCTGTACGGGCTCCGAAGGAGAGATCATGTACATGAGAGCCAAGTTTGAGAGGGTTGTTGGGTCGAAAGATTCAGAGGCATTTTACATGATGAATCCTGATGGCAATGGAGGTCCTGAACTTAGTATCTATCTCATTAGAGTTTGAGGACTCATGTTTATTGTTTTTTTCTCGTTCTTCTCTTTTTTTTTTTTCTTTTTTTTTTTTTTCTTTCTTCATATTTTTTTTGAATGGGGAGTGTGGAATGGATGTGAAACTTGTCTGTCTGACAATTTTATCTGTCTTGGGTTGTGCAAGGAAGAAGACCATTATAGCGTGATCATGGGGTTGACAGAGGTAGCTTGGGGTAGTGGGGAATGTGTATGTAGTATTGTATTGTACTATCTTTCAAACCTTATTCTCAGAAGCAAGAGGGACACTTGCAGACAATGCTGTCTTTTCATTTTGAAATTGCTTTATCCTTTTGTCTTACATTTTCACAAATTTTGTTCTCATTCACCTCACATAATTTTGCTAAAAAAAATGCTATTGTTCATTTTCTTTGCGAAGATGCAACATTTTTGTATTTTTATCATTTTATCCACTAGCCTAACTAATCTCAAATAAAGAAGATTATCATGTACGTCATCCATATTTATATTTATAAAATTTCTTTCCGTTAAAATTTCTATTAAAAAAAATAATATTTACGATAGAAAAAATAACCATTAGACAACAATTTAACAGTTTAGAAACTCCATAATATTAAAACTTACGATTTCTAAGGTATTAATACTCATATGAATGGTATCACAAAAATGAGAATTTTTTAATAAATTTGATTTATTTTTCATATTTTTAACTTTTTTTTTTGGCATAAATGTGAATTTTTTTTTTGTTTGCTTTTTTTTTCCCCATTGGATAATAATATGGATTGGATGCAGTGAACATGGGATCTGGTTTCAAGCTTTTATGGGTATATTTAGAGCTTGTTAGATAATCAATGTTTTGAATTGAAGATAGGAATTGGGACCCTCTTGTGGTTGGTCTCAGCTTTCATATTTAAGAGAAATGGTAGCAGTTGTGACGCACGAGTACCTCTTTTACACCTGTTTAGGCACAGAGGTTTTTCTATCTTATCTTTGCTTTTCAAGCTGATGTCTTTGTGTGAGATTGGCCAAGGTTATTAATGGGTGTTCATAAGTTTAAAATTAGCAGAATTTCAACTTGGGCCTGTGCCATATTACGTCGATTAGTTAAGAAAATAAACAAACTGCACTTGCAGAAAGCTTGGTTAGTTGAAAGATTGATGGGCTCATCTAATATTTCTGTAATAATAAAAGCTGAAATCTCACTAAAATAGATAGTAAATTTGGATTTGGATAACGTTTCCTTGGCTCAACTTGCATGGTGATAATAAATAGATTTTGAGTAATTCATAAGTTATCAAGTCTAAGAAAATTAAATAATGAAGACTGATGAGATGATATCTAGAGATTTTGAAATAAAAATTTGTCAATGCTAAGTTGGGGATTTATGAATAGAAAAAGAGTCATTCGTATTGCCTAACTTAATCTCATCTTTGTTTAGGGAAAAGAATCTAAGCTAATTTATCGTGATTTAATTTAATCTGGTTTGTATTCATTCTTCGATTTGTTATTTAGATCCCTTTTAATTTAGTAATCTTGAGTTTATATCACGATATAATCTAAAAAAAAAAAATCTAATCCAGTTCGTTTCCAATCTTGGATTTGTTATTCAGATCAATTTGGACAAATTTTACACCCTCGTCGATGAATCTTGGAATGATTGTAAATTTTCACCCATGCCAATTCTCGAGTCAATATTTGTGAATAGGTGAAAAGACTCGTACTCTTACAAGAATAATGCTACTTCAAACAGCTCCTCTCTCTCTCTCTCTCTCTCTAGATAAGAAAAATACTTTTGTATTTCTAATATTTACATTTGGGGATGTTTTTAAGAATAACAAATTTGTTCTATTTGATTATAATAATTTTAAATCTTTCTTCTGTTATTAAAAAATAATAACCCAAAGAAAAGGGAGATGAAAGTTTAATATAAGATCTCGGTTGAGAGGAGCCATTGATACCTTTAAACCCGAATATTATAATTAGAGGTGTCACGAATAGTGTCACGGATACTTGTCATATTATTTGGTCAAAACTTAATTTGAGTTTGGTCAAATCAAGCTTAAACTTTAGCTCAAGCTCATGTAGTTTGGTATCGAGCTTGAGCTTGAGCCCAAATCTGTTAAGTTTGAAGGCTCGACGATCTATCTAAGATCAATTAATTATATATTTTTTAATAATTTTTATATGTAAAAATTACGTCTGTAAGTATATTTTTTGAATATATTATTTGAGATCGATTAATTAAAAGATACTAATTGATGATACTATTCGATGATACTATCCGATAAAATTTTAAGTTTGAGCTTGAGAAATATAAACTCAACGAACTCGAGCTCGAGTTGACCTAATTAACACTCGAGTCAAATTTATGTATCGATATTATCTGACTCAAAGTGTCATTATACCTCTAATTATAATTCATTGTACGAATAATTTTAAGGTGGGTATAACCCGGTGAGAAGGAAAACCAAAAACTTTTGCACTCAAACTCCCCAATTGTGTGTTTGATCATCCAAAATCCAAAATATAACAGTGAGATATAACACCAAAAAAGAAAAGAATTTTAAAGAAAAAGGAAATGAAGGGAAGAGGTAGGGGAGAGAGAGAGAGAAGAGGTGGAAGAGAGAGAGAGAGAGAGAGGTTGGTTGGAATGGGTTACAGGCAGAGGTGGGGAGGGGATTGGGTTATTATAGACAAGAGTCCAAGTTCATTGGGATTCCCAAATGTGGTCAAGAGTGGAGTTTCCATCAAACTCTCATTATCTTCAAAAGATTCTTTTCTTCTGCACAAGAAAAGAATGCATTTTCGCTTGTGATTTCCTTCCATCCTGTCCTTCTCTGCGCTCACCGTCGCATCCCTCACATTTTCAATCTACTTTCCCTATCTTGGACTTTCTCATTCTTCCATGTTTTTAATTTTTTATGTTCAAAAAAAGCTCAACCGAAAAATTAATAATAAAAACCAAAGGAGTTTGTCATTTTTTTTGCTAGAGAGAGGAGGGTATGCTTACAAATTGGAGGACATTTTCTAGTTTATGGCAGAAAAATGGAGTGGGAGGTCAATTTTTCTATGCAATTAATGTCAAAATATGAAGAAATTTTTGCGCATAATCTCTACTTTAGAGTGAATCCATCTATATAACTTTACAAAAATACCAATTTGGTAGCATACTTTTCATAATATTGAATAATTTAGGACGACACTTGCAATTTTTTTTTTTTTTTTTTATATGGCATTCTATGACAAGTTTTTCTTTTCCCCAACATTTATGGAGGTTTGTTGTTATCTCTTACAAGGGAACAGTTAGAGAGATATTTTCCACCATTAGAAAGCTCAATTTCAAGATTTAGGTTACCAAACAAGCATTTGGTGGGTTTTGGGGGTGCTAAATGAACCACTAGCTCGTGGTCTTATATATAATGTTTGCTTTGTTAAAAAGAGCAGAGTTCAATCATTACGAATCCAAGTAGAAAAATATAAATAAAAGAAGTTTATTGCCATGTGGTCGTGGGTGATGGAGCAGAGCATGTTTCTAGGTTTTCTCAAACAATAGGGCAAGCATAGGGAAGAGGAGGCATTTCGATTTTTGAGTTTTTCAAATTTGTCTTCTATCCCTCCCAGAACAAAGTACACCATTTCTATAAATATCTATCATAGGTGGATGCAATTTGTAATATTATAAAGATGGCATACAAATCCTCACTTTCATTTAATTCCTAACTAGAGCTCTACAGGCAGTGTCATTGCTTCCTTGGTTTTGGCAAAAGCTGTGGTCCAAGATGTTCCAAATGTGCAATTTGAGATTTTCCCCCGAGACACTAGCCAAAATCCTCTAGTTAGTTGAACCACTATGGGAGAAAAAATGCTACCCCACTTTTGGTTTGCACTGGATGCGCCCGATTTCATGTGTAGAATGTAATTCTGAAGTATTCTTTATGAATATTCAATTTAAAATTGGGGCCATTCTTTTTTCAATAGCAATTAAAAAAAAAAAAATGACTTGTTCTCAATAGGGGTCGCATCCCACCAAAGCCTATCTCACCTAATAGCCTAGACCCTAAAATGGAGGTTGTGAATTGAGTTAAATATTTAAAAAATAATTTTTTTAAATATTTATTTTAATTTTATATAAAATTTAAATTTAAAATTTTATTTAATATAAGTATTTAATTTGATAATTATACCAACAAGACCTTGGTGGTCCATTTCATTCCTAAACACAAACTAAGCGCGTGACTATCCCCTGTTCGTCTGGCTTTAAGGGAGCCAATCTAACAGGGTAACAGGCACAGCGGAATCAAATCTTTCTCCCACTCTCTCTCTAATCTTGCAAACTTAAGTCCGTACCTCGTTACATTCAATGGTGAAAGCATCGAGAAGAGCCCCAAGAAGAAAAAGATTATATCAAGGAGATAAGGTAGTAGGTGAAGTAGTGTAACCCTTTGTAAGATGACGAGATCATGGGTTGAGACGAAGAATTGGCACTACCAAATACTCAACCATGCTAACCATATATTTGACCAAACTGAGATATCCGAGGTGAACAGCTTGCTTGCGTTTCAACGTCTTGCAGGACTCTCTGAGGACTCTTTAGGATGAAAATTCACAGGGGAAGTGATCATTTTAGAACTTGTATCACATTAAATTCTAGTATGAACAAGCTGGGGCACAATTTTGAAAAATAATGAAGTACGATTAGGTGGGGCGAAAAGCATAAAGGCCACTAAAGCTTTGCCAACTATAGTTGTTAACCCCATTATGAACACATTGATATCATCCGTACATATTTGTGCCGTCTCATAAACTGGTCCTGAATAACACAATTCAATCTGTTTTTTTTTTTTTTTTTTTTTTTTTTTTTTTTTAATTTTTTTTTTTTTTTTTTTTTTTTTCATTTTTTTTTTAAAAAATTTTTTTTTTAAATATTCCGAGAATGCACGTGTTTCTATTTTTGAATCCCACTATTGAGTTTTCTGGCCCACGTTATCATTTTCAAGCCGTTCATCTGGTAGTCCCATGGGTTACTGCCTATTTGCTAGGCCCAAATAGGCAAAACAACCTGCAGTGGGGCACTGTTGAGTTATAATAAATAAAATTTTTTAATTTTTTGACTAAATGTTAAATTCAAAATTTAAAAATTAAAAAAAAAACTTTACTTAAATTATGTTTGATAAGGTTTAATTTAAATTAATTAAAATATAATTCTAGAGAACAGTTAGTTATATAATAAAAGAACGAGCTAATTGATCAATAATTGGATATTGATACTCATCAAGTAACATTTTAGATTTGAGTTTCGTATATGAAAAAAATAGATGTTAGAAAAATTTTATTTTTTAAGAATCCAACCTAACTCAAATTGAATTTAATTGGATTCAATTTAGTTATCGGATAATGATAATTTATTTTTAAAAAAAAAATTGACTTCGAAAGAGACATTACCAAGGCCGCACAATAAAATCGAGTTTATAAAGTAAAGTATTTTAGTTAAAAAATTATAATAAGTTAAGTGGAAAATCACAAATAAGTTTCTAAAGATGCATGGTTAAATTATATTTTATATGATATTATAGCTATAAATATAGATAAAATTATGAAATATATTATTGTTGACATTTCTTTAAAAGAACATATCCACTGATGACATCTCAAGGGTCTTCCTCTAGCAAATTTAATTATTCTTCATAATATATATATGAAGACAAAATGCCAAAAAAAAAAAAAGATGGTGCAAATAATTATATAGTTTTAAGTAGTCTTTTAATAAATAAAAGAAAAATAAATTGAGTCCCTCAAAAAAATGCAAAAACAAATGGTGCAAATAATTTATGCCAAAGCCTAAAATGGAATGCGGGAATTGCTTTCTGGCCACAACGTCTCGAGAAAGGAAAAGAGAGCTGCGGGACAAAACCCCACGGGAGAGGGATTTTTGATAATGAAAGGTCCCTGTGTTTTCTCATATCCCCACCCCGGCTCTTGGTGGATTTTACACCCCTCAAGACTTGCCCTGGAAGACCGGAAAATACAATGAAAAACACATATTGATCAAATCAAACCAATTTATTTTATTTTCCCATGATTTCTGAATCGAATTAAGGGAAGTCAAAAAAAAAAAAAAATGCATAAGAATGATTTTTTAGGATTTTTTTTTTTGGGCCAACGCTCTAGATAAATATTTGACACAGTATGAATACACGAAGAGGATGTGTCATTCGAGACTGCTCAAATAGTAAAGTATTTCTATTTTTATTATTATTTTTTTAATTCGATATTGTATCTATTTATTTAAAAAAAAAATACCTGAAGAGGATGTAAGGGAAGAAATCCATTTGTGGGAATTCAAACAGCTGAGCATTATTGACCCATGCCCCTAAAATTATTCTTTTTCTTTTCAAACATTTGTTGGAATTCAAAAGTCAGGGAGATTTATGTGAAGTAAAATAGGTGGTTGAAGACCAATTCTTTTGAGCTAGCAAAATTAAGGTGCAATTGCCTAAATAAGTAGGGAAGGAAAGTGGATTATTAGTTATAAATCATTCTTCATGATTTTTGGGGTAATCATTTTTGTTTGTTAACATAATCTACAGAAGTTTATCTATAATAGCACATTAGCATTTGTGATTAATAGAATTATTTAATTGGTAATTGTTGATCGACTAAAAGAGCAAATAGGGGTCTCTCATGAACATCTCAAGCAGTAGAGTCTCTTCACTTTCATCATTTCTTTTTTGATTCGATCTCGTTTAATTACATTTTCTTGTATCGAAAAAAAAAATTGAAGTAGGGTTGAGGAAACCTCAAATTTGATAATTAAGCCAAAATCAGATTGGACAGTAGAAATTATATTGACATTTTTTGACTGGTCATCGGTAAAACGAGTAGTACTTTGACAGGTCTCATGTTTTTTCAGTGAACAACACCACCAGCCTAAGTTCTACACAATATGAATCATTGATTTATTATTATTATTATTATTATTATTATTATTATTACTATTATTATTATTATTAAAAAATGGCAAATCTCCCCTTACCTATAAACCTCATCCACTTGGATTTGATTCTAAAATCTTTTGGTACTATTTTAAACTATTTTATGAATTAAAGTATTAATTATGAAATGAATTGTAAATTATTAAAAAGCATAAATATTATGATATCTTTGATTTCCTTTCACTCTGCTCGAAACTAAATAAAAAATGAATTCAATCAAATTTATTTAAATAAACAAAACAGTTAATGAACTTCAGTACTTGAAATTGAAAAAAGAAATTAAAATGTGGAGATCAATTGAATTTCTATATTTAAAAAAAATTGAAATCATTTTTAAATATTACTATCTATTAAATTACCCTTCAATTTCATTCTCTTTACGAATAATTAGGATGAAATGACCATTTAAAAGTAAAACTAGGTAGATCCCATAAATTTTTATGAATTTTATTGGTAAATTTTACTTTTTTGATGATTTAAAAATTTATGGTCTTTGTCCAATTGTAAATGAACTTTCAGGATTATATTAATTTAACATTAATTACATGTTCTTTTATATTTCTCCCAAGTGTCCCCACATAGAAACAAACATTCAAGTTCGTGGTTGAAAGCAATTCCTTATTCAATAAGTTTTTTTTTTTCACCTATTTTTTAAAGAAAAAGATAGAATTGCTTAATTCTTATTATAAAAATAATGGAACTATCATAAGCCACGTAACTCATGGGAAAATTGATTTATTTTCAAAATAAAAATTCTCCTTATTTTCTTCTATTCGGTTTTTAGTAAAGAATCCATCCAGAAAGAAAATGGATTTATGGTCTGATGCATCAACCCGAATACAGAGTCAAGACATTCATGTTATATCCCGGGGGAGGGGAAAAAAAAAGGAAAAGGAAAAATCGTAATGTAACGTGGAGTACATGGACCAAACCAAGCCAGAGCAATTATAATGGCGTCACTCAACCATTAGAGTCAGCAGGATTGTAATTGGGCAACAAAATTCAATTAATCAAAACTATCTAAAAGCAATCAAGTCAAATGGGGGGGGGGGAGGGAGAGAGAGAGAGAGAGAGAGAGAGAGTACATAAGCAATGAGCGGAAGTTGAACACAAAATAATGACATGTGAATGCTATAATTTGATTGATGAAAACTCAAATTTAAACTGGAATTCTGCAAATGAATACATATAATTGAGCCCTAAGGATTCATATACAGTATAATTTAAAATCCTAAAGCCAAATGTTCATCCCAGCTCCTTTATGATTTGAACACCATCTGGCCTCATATAAAAAACAAAAGAGAGGCAACCCTCCTACCCACTAAAAATTTTAAATATCCAAGAATTAGAAAAAATAAATAAAAAAATACCCAGAAAAAATAAAAACTAGTTACTGACTTGATTCAAGGTTTAGCAGAATCGATCACAGAATTGTGCGTCCGGGAAGGACCAGAAGGAGGAACATGGTCCCCTTTAGGTAAAAAGTTGAACATACTTCCTCCAAACCGGAAACTCGTCCGATCATTCGACTTCACCACAACTCCAGCAATCTCCATGTTTCTTCCTAATCGCGCCGCGTCGCATGAATTGGCAGCCAAATTTAGGATTAGAAGAAGATAGAAAATATAACATGAAATTTGCCATAACTTTGAAGAAGAAGAAGAAGAAGAGAGGGAAGCCATTATGTGCTTCTTTTTTTTTTGTTGGGTTTTTAATAGATCGGATGCAACTATGATTTTTTTTTTCCTTCGAACCAGTGATTATTTATATGTGCATGGAGAGGTGGCAGAAAGATGTTGGTAATTGGCATGTAAAGTGGCTGGAAAACGCAGGGTCTTGGAGCTCCCGGGGGGAAGAAGAGAAGTGTACCTTACGCTAAGGACTACTGAACAAATGAAAACCAAAATTTTGTCAATGGGTGATTTCTAATGAATAATCTAGAAAAGAAATTAAGACTTTGGAAATTATGGCGGCTCATAATTTCCACGAATTTTGTGTCGTCAAATGAATTTCTCTTACACGTTATTTGGTGGTGAACTTTGAACATGTCTTCTTTATCTTCGTTTAATTTAATGCAATTTAGTTATCACCAAACCTTCTTGTCATAAACAATAATAGTTTGTGAAACTTATATAGATTCTCTTAGTTAGCTTATAAATGTATACTGGGTTACTAATATTTTGATAAAATCTCTTTTTTAATATGATTTAAACTAAATATTTCATAATAAATGATTATAATATCACTTCTTAAGAATAATCATGTTGTTATTTTTGCCAATTTTTGTTCAACAAAGAAAAAAAAGGCCCTTTGTCTTCATAGTTAAATTTGTATTAATTTAGATTAATTTATAGAAGAATCAAGTAATGCTAATAAGAAATAAGAATTAATGACTAGGAAAAAAAAAAAGAAGAAACAAAAATAAAAGTTTGAAGGCACAATGAAAGTGATTATTGCAAGTTAATTATACCATATTAATTTTTTCTTTTCATTTAGTTATTGAATGTTCCTATTTCAAACAATTTTCCACGACTATTATTTTTTGTCATGCCCGACTGACAAGGGAGTAAAAAAATAAAAATGAGCAATCAATACATATACCAGCTGTGTCATGCTGTCATGGAAGCAGCTGCAGTCTTCCAACCGCGTCCGGCGGTCACTTGCCGATTCAAAAATCATGTCAGATTGGGAAAGAAGGCTAAAATTTAGCAAAAGGGTCATCAATAAGATTCTTTGTTTGTTGACTCAAACCCTACTGCAGAGTGCAGACTGCATACGATTCGATTTAAAACCCAATTGAATTACAACATCTTCAAAATCCACATGTTCTCTCAATGGTCTCAAGAATTTAATGTAAGACACTTTTCACCCATGTTTAATTAATTATGAAAAATATGTTAAAAGTGTAATTAATGTCGTTTTAATCATTAGAATATTAATTAAACTTGCCTGGCACAACCTTTTGACCTCGGAAAAAGTTAATTAAAGAAAAACATAATTTAAATGGGAGGACGTCATGAGGCATGCCTTTTTGAAGAAGAAAGGGTAGCCGGGTGAAACGCGTTTGAACCAGGGGCGTTGATTTCTGGGATTTTTGTTTCCATGATGTGTGCAATCTTCTTTAGATTTTGAAGAACGCAAAATATATATATATATATATATATATATATATATTATTGGTACAAAAATACCTCAAAATCAAATAAAAATAATTTAATTTATTCGGTTTAATTACATTTAAAATTCTTAATTAAAATATAAAATTTAATTAAATTTTTAGTCTTAAAACAAGGGGGAAAAAAAACTTAAGCGTGGAATTTAATTTAAATTTTGTTATGTTTTGGTAACTTTTTACTCTTAATGTTGCAAAACTATATCAGTAAAGTAAAATAATATGATAATTAATAAATAAATTTACTTGAATCCAAAATTTTCAGAGTTTATTTTCAAATTTTTCTTTTTTTTATTAACTTATAAATTTATATTTTTGTACTATTAGAATTACACTCTATATATCTTTTGGCTCGAGATTTATTTATTTAAAAATAAATAAATAATAAAGTAACTTGTAATAATAAACGTCTTCTACGATAATTATTTGGATATATATATTTATTGAATGGAAATAAATTGTCATTAAAAAAATATATCTCATTTATTAATCGGAGTACCTTTCAAGAAGAAATTCAAACTAAAGAAACATATGTGACGGCACCAGACCGACATGCGATCCCCGTCTAGTTCTAGGCAAAGTAAACGGTAAACGGTAAACGGTAACGACTACAGCGGAAATTAAGGAGAGACTTTTGCCGTTTCCGTTGGAAATGTTGACTCAGACCTCCAAAACCCAAAGACGGCCGAGTTGGTAAATTGGACCACTACTTCGCGTTTTCTTCCAAGTTCTAAATTCTCTAAACAAATAAAATCGAATTTAATAATGGAGTAATAAATTTGTTTTTCAAAGAATAATTACAATTCAAATTTAATATTCTCTAATTAATATGTATTTTTGATGATATTATTGAGAAGAGAAATTGCTACTTTTATGAATAATCCTCTTTCTTTTCTTCTTTAATCTTAAGCCAAAATGAAAAAAAAAAGAAGAAGCTATTTTCTCACTTTTTATCTATTTGGGAGATATTCTTTTTCTTGTTTCCATCAATTTCAAGATTTTTTCAAAAAATTTTCTTTACCTTAGTCTATAAGTATGTCAGTTAGAAGTATACGATTCAATGTAAGTCATTTCTGTTTTTGTTAGGAAAGTCAAGGTAAGAATAAAATCTCTTTGTGCAATTAATTTCCACTCATTTGACCCGGTAGGCAATGAAGCGCGTTGTTTTCTAGTCGATTACAAGTAGCAAGCGGTCCTTAGGCTCCAAGAGTTGAACTAGTACGCATGGTTTAGTGTGGAAGAGAACCCAAGCACTGGGAAGAAGACTAGGTCTTTTCTCTCGACCTACAAGTAAGTCAAGTCCCATAGGCCACCCACATGAAAATACCATTCACCTTCCTTGTCCTACATTTATAGGATTTCTATGCAATTTGTGCTAAGCACACATCATCAAAGAGAATATGACTGACCCATCTTTTTCATTTTCATTTTTTTTTTCATTTTCATTTTATGAAAAATTATCATTTGAATATTTTTGAAAAATGGGGCTGCTAATTTATGCATGGAGCAGAGGCGGTGGAAGATTTTCCCTCGTGTGTGTTTGTCGAGCCCAATTAAGTGATGGTTGGATAGGTTTTATGGCCCATCAAATTTTCTTTTTCTCAAAAGATTTTATATGAATAAATCAATTTCTCTCTCAAATTATCAATTTATCAAATGATAAAAAAATATTATAAAATAAAAGTAAGTAAAAGTAAACTACTTTATCTATTTTACAGTAACGAAGGTGGTTGAAACCTTTCAATACAACGGTTATTCCAACCTGATTGTTGTAGCCAGTTACAACCGTAAATAGCAAATAGTTAAACAGTTAGTATGGTTAAGACAGTTAGAAATCAAATTATAAATAGTTGCCGATCATTGGAGGAAGATAGGAATAAAATTGGTTATTGATCTCTCAGAAAAATTTTACCATCGAAGAATAATAAATGCAAGAATTGGTTTGAAATCGACAAAAAAATTGATAGACAAAATCAGAAATTGGACGCTTTTATAATAGGTTTTGATGACAAATTCAACACCCTCATGAAAATATTAAACTAAAGAAAAAAATATTGACACTTTTTAAGTTTTTCATTCTACCTACTTTTAGCGAAGAAAAGCTAAAGGTAGAAAAAGGTTTACAGATGTTCAAAAAAGAATCTATTAATGGTTAATTTTTGAAAAATCCTCCAAAGATCCAAGAAAATTTTTTTCCAGAAATAAAATCTCAATTGTCCAAAACTGAAGATGTTAATGGTAGATTCTTACCAAACTCTTCAAATATTGAACTTTTGGTGTTCATCAGACAAAATCTTTTATCAAAAAGAAATTCAAGAAAAATCTCTTTCAAACTCTCTCGTCTCCATTTTTCTTCAACTACTCTCCCTACAACCCAAGTCAAATGTATTGTTGGATTTCATTATATTATCTTTTAACACAAATATAATTTTTGGTACAACATTCATGAATTTTATCAAACTTCAATTTTTTTGATTTTTTTCACTTGATAAGGATGTTAAAAGGGTGGAGGATATTGAAACGAGAGTGATTGAAAACCTTAAATATAATGGTTTTTCAGCCCAACTATAAAACAGAGTAATACTGTAACTAGTTGCAATTGTAAATAACAAATAGTTAAACAGTTAGCATAGTTAAAACAGTTAGAAGTTAGACTGTATAAATAGCTGTAGATCAATGAAGAAGACAAGAATGAAATTGGTTGTTGATCTCTCACACACTCTCTCTGTTTCTCTCTTCCTCTGTTTTCTATCTTTTCTGTCTCTAGTCTCTCTCTCTCTCTCTAATTTTCCCTTGGTTATACATTTTTCCATTTCTCAATCTGCCGCCCTCCATTAGTCGACTGCCATCTTCCCAGCTGACTGCCTTCTTCACCCAGTCGAATGGGGTTATAACATTTACACATGTACTCTATTAGATTTTTTTCCCAATAAAGTGAAGGTATAATATACATTTACATAATTTATAAATTTGTAAATAATAATTTATTTATAAGAATAGCAATTCTTATTTTCCCAACTCTGCAACGTTAGGTGGATTAGCAAAAATGGAAGGAAAGAAAGAAAAATAAAAAAAAAAGAGGTAACAACAACAACAATAGAGAGAGAGCCATGAGACCCATGGCAACTCAATGACATCATTTTACAGGTCCTCCATGGGATCCATTTATATATCTATACAACATTTGATGGTAAAATAAAATTAAGTTGTCATTTTATTCATGATTATTAGTACTGAAAAGTTATAATTAATTCAAATAATTAAGTTAATATACACTTGTCAACCCCGACCTGTATTGGTTTTTAATGCTACCAAATAAATCTTTCATCACTAATTCCGAATATTTTCATTTGAGAGGATTTCTATCATTTTATTAAAAAGAGAAAATATTTCGAAGGGATAGTCCAGTAATCAGACTCTCTAATTCAATCTTGTAATTCGAGATTCAAATTTTGTCCTAACAAAAAAATAAAAAAGGGAAACAAGGGAGCTTACAAATTCAGAAATAACTTTTCCTCTTTCATCAATAAAAGTTGTAGGCTTGTAGCAAAAGATTAGATCAGAAAACCCCTCCAACCAGCCACTACAAAATCCTAGTTCTAAACGAACTACTTCAGTAAAAGGTAGGCTTCTATTTCAAGAAGTAAAAAATTTGAATCGAGAAGAAGGTGATTTGGAGAGACCCAAACAAGAGAAAATCACTCATTTTCAACTCCAGACCTGTCCTGTCACATTAGAGGGCAAAAACCAAACTACCCTAAAGTCAATCAGGAGAATCAAATAAGATCCACATCCATGATTTTCGATTTTTAATATTAAATTCATTAAATATATATAAAATAAATCATAAATTAAACTTTTTGCATTGATTAAAATATATATTTATATTTGTATAAATAATTTTCATTTATAAGTTTTTTAGATTTTGATAAAGTTGGTGATAAAATTCTTTTATGCACTAATTTTCTGGATTTAATATCAGAAAAATTTGTCCAACTCTTATATTTTTCTCCCCAAAAATACCCTGTTCGAGTAGGGACCTCCACCCACATCATCATCATCATTTTTGTTTTCGTAACATAGGACAGATCCACAGATTTGTGCGGTTCTCACAGGTGGGCGAAATGAGACAGCCTGAAGCAGACCACATGGGGCAGAGACCACAAATTTTCCATGTCTAAGGTGGTTCCTTTGCATTAGCATTTAAGTGACAACTTCCATTCACATTTTTTGTAACACAAAACACACACAGAGAATAAAACAACACAACAAATGCATACAGAGAGAACAGATCCCGACACCAATTTGTCCTCCCCCTCCACCTCCACCTGCCTCAACCCCAACCATGTCTTCTCACACTCTTCGCATTCAGAGTTGTTTTATCCACTGCAAAATACCCCCTTAGGTTTTTTCAATATAAAGATCAAGAAAACAATTAAATAGCTTTATGTTTAGGAAGAAATAACTTTGAATGACTAAATTAACCTTTAATTAATAAATGTGGTAGTGTTAATAGGGGAGGATTTAATTGAGAAGCGAGAGAAAAGGGTTTCTGGTAGAAAAAAAAAATATTTTCTTTAAAAATACAATAAATAGTAAAAGGAGAGATAATGTGCAACGGAGGGAGTATATTAGTAGTATCACATCCTAAGTTTCTACACAAATACACATTTACTTGGTAAAATTTCATGCCAACACAATTCATCTCTCCTTTGTAACTTGGGTACCATGACTAGGTTGCATATAAACGGAAACAGAAAAATGAAAATAGATACAAAATGTTACAGAAAAATGACATTTTGTAATAATATAAAAAGTTGAAACGAGTGCAAATGCATAAATATAAAAAATATAAGGATTTTATATAAATATTAATTATTTTATAAAAATAATAAAATAATTATATTTTATAATTAAAATATAAAATGATCAAAATATATAATTATTAATCATAAAACAAATAATATAAAAAAATAAAAGTACAATTTAATAAATAAATTATTCATTAAATATGAAAAATAAGTAAATATAAAAAATATAAGAACTTTTGTTAAATATTAATTAATTTAATATATTAAAATATTTTAAAAATAGAAATTTTCATGTATCATAGTACCACAATATAGGTTTACCTGGGAGGCCAATATTGATATTTACTCTTGGTAGGCTTATATATTAGATAGCTAGCAAATTCCAATTCTATCTATGTCAATATTTTAAAAAGCATATTCGATAAATAGAGATTTCAAAACTTCACATGACCTAGTTTTATGTTTCCAATACCTTTTGCTTATTTGATGGATATACCTGGTTTAATTCTTCCATGATTAGTTTGATTAGGAAATAACCATAATGCCATGCAGCTTGAACACATGATTGTGGACATGTATATATAAAGGAAATCACAGGTTATCATTAGATTTAAACAGAATGTACAAGTCTAAATGATCTATGAGACACAAGTACTAAGCTTCATTTTAAGTGACCAGGAAATAGGGCAACAAAAGCTAGGGCATGACATGTTAAAACCTAGAAGGTTAAGCTTTAGGACCAAAATGAACTTCTCAATCTCCAAAGCCCACATCCTATACGATCAAATTCCACATTAGAACCATCATGACCAACTCTATCCGAAAACCCAACCATTTCCCATCAATTCCATGGGTTGAAAATCCCAAAGATGATATGAAATGAGAATTGGTGTAACGCAAATCCGTCCCACTTAACTCGGTTCTTGAAACAGAATCAACCAGATTGACCTCTTGCTGACATGGCTTTACCCCAACCGGGACATGATATGCATCAATTATATCAAGTGGGTAACAGAGATTTGGATTGTTCCAAGCTCCAAATCTTCTACCCATCTTCTCATAAAACCACTCAGAAAATTGAAGCTTTCCTGACAGACTATTCCCATTAAGGTAAAGAGAATTGATGCATGGTAAAGCTGCAAGCTTTGGTGAGATATTGCCTGTGAGATTGTTATCGTTCAGACCCAGAAATCTGATTCTCTTCAATTCTGACATGGACTGGGGAATCTCCCCAATCAAATTCATGTTTGAAAGATCTAAAATGATCAAATTCTGCAGATTTCTCCACTCAACATTCATCAGGTCTCCTCCTATTGAGTTGTTGCACAAAACAAGCACTTCTAAGGATCCCATTCCTTGAAATGACCGAATCAACCCGCCAGATAGTCCGTTGTTTCTCAAATCCAACAGTGTCAAATTCTTCATGTTTCCAAACTCCTTTGGAAACTCTCCTTCAAATCCATTATTGCTCAGATCCAGTTTTAGTAGTGAAGCCAAACCTCCCAAACTCACTGGCAATGACCCAGATAGAGAATTCTGGCTCAAGTCAAAGATTAATAACTCAGTTAAGTCACCAAAATTATCTGGAATTCGACCTCTAAATGAATTTGAGGCAAGTACTAATCTCTTCAACTTCACTAAGTTGCCAATACTTGTCGGCAATTCACCAGTTAAACCATTTTCCAGAAGTACTAAAGATTGGAGATTTCTGAGCTTGCCAAAAGTAGTGGGAATTTGACCCGAGAGACCAGGATTTGAGCGGAACTCCAAGGATTCTAAGGTATTAGCAAGATTTTCCCAACTTTCGGTAGGGATATTGATTGGATGTTGATGGGATGAAATGAAGCAACTGAAGAAAGAAAGAGATTTCAGATGCTTTAGCTCAAACAAATAGGGTCTGAATTCCACTTTTGGTGCACAAGTCAGAGAGTTGTCATGTACAGGTCCAATGCCGAATGTCGTGACATACCATAACCCATCATAGACATCACAAGAGATTCCCTGGAAATTGTGGTCACAGTCAGAAACATGAATTTTAAAAATAAGGCACAACTATATCATGACATTAAACTAGAGTTGTACTAGGTACCTGGCATAAATTAAGGTGAGACAAGATGTAACATGTAATGATTAGCAAGATCTTCGTACACAAATTGTGTGGATCGAAAAAGAATCAAAACCAAAATGACCTAAAAAAATTAGCATTTTTATCTTTGGTTAATGAGTCTTCCTTTGAAATGTCTATATACCCCGAAGATGAAAAAAGGCTGTCATTTGTCCAAATTTTCTATATTCAGAAAACAATCATGGGACTGAAGCAAAATGATGGATTATACTTCATTTTGGTGGTCCCACATGTACAAATTTGTGAAAACTGTCTCAGTTTCCTTGATGGTCTCATCATCACAATTTAAAAGCCATCTGTTTATCAAGCTCTTGCTGAATTTGCTCCAAGGGAAGATGCTTTTTTGGTGGTTTCGTGGAATCATTAAAAGTCTAGGTGTCTTGCAAACATCGGACAAGTCTTTTAATGTTAAAAAAAAATGTTCACCCAACTTAAGAAAAATTTTAAACATATTAGGAATGGAATTTCTAATGCTCAACACGCCTCTATGTGCCAGCGGGTTTCACGAACTAAGGGCATAATCCTAGATAAAAGTACTGCTTCCTACATTATCATCTGCAACTATTTTGAATTTAGCCAAAATGAGGAAAAAAAAACACTTTTAAATGCTAAAACAGGTATGGGTATTCAAAGTAAATTTCTACCTATTTCTCCAAATGAAATAAAGCAGAGAAAAACGTTAGAAATAAAGATGTGGTACTTCAATCTTCTTTTATTGAAATATTAAATTTTTAAAAAAAATGGTTAATGGAACATATTTATATATTTATGTGTACCTGAATAGGCGTCCAGCCACAAGGATCAGGATAGAGATCTGAACCATTCCACCAATCACCCACAAACCCTTGAATAGCAGAATAGAGTGCGATTTTCTCTGTTTTCAGCATTGGAGCTGAATCCTCATTTGCTTCATAGTCCATGCAACAAACGTCCAAACACAAGAGGAGTAGCAGAATAAAATAGATTTGCCTTGTCATGACAAGACTCTTCATTGATTATGTATATGTATATATATATTATGTCAACCACCAAAACGTAGCAAAGCGAAAAAAAAAAGGAAAAACACTTCAAAACAAAGCAAAAACGGGGAAAACAGAGAATTAAACAGTGTCAATTGTCCCATCAATCATCAGAATCAAAACCGTGTATTATTTATGCTTTTCTTCAAATGATTGATGCAAACTCAACAAAAAAGGAAAAAAACGAAGTTTTTAAATCACGAAAACCATTTCTAGAGCAAAAAACAGAGAAAACAGAGGAAGCATAACATATATTCCTGGAAGATGTAGAGATTTACTCAGAAAACGCAGATGATAATAAGAAAGAAAACCAAAAGAAATTCGAGAGAGAGAGAGAGAGAGAGAGAGAAGGAATTAGAAATCTATGCACTTTGTTCTTTAGTGTTTATAGAGAGGCTGAGAAGAAGATGTGGAGACAGAAAAGCCCAAGATCTGTTAGGAGAAGACTTAAAAACAACAAAAAGCACAGCTTTCAAAGCTTATAAAGCGCTATAATAATAATAATAGTAGGATCAGAATTGCAATAACTGAAGGGGGTTGTGATAAGAACTGAAAAGGAAAAGGCAGATGAGAGAGAGAGAGAGACTGTATAAGTTTATACGGCTGTCGTTCTTTCGTTGCAGGCTTTGTCACTTCTTTTTCTTTAATCAGAGGTTGATAATTATGCGTCATTATTCCTCATTAAAGGGGTTACTGGATATGGTAAAAGTTTTTTAGACATTTGAGAGAGAGAGAGAGAGAGAGAGAGAGTTTATTGGTTGAAATTAGTTAAGAGGAAAGAGATCAAAGTTTTGAAGAGAGAGAGAGACAGAGAGAGAGTAGTGTAATGTAGGGGACCATTGAAATGCATGAAGAGTTGCATGTAAATGCATGCAGGACAAAGTAGTGTTTTATGCCTGTGAAACTTTTGGCTGTCTTTTTTTTCTTTTCTTCTCATTTTTTTTTAAATTTATTCTGAAACATAAAGAAAATATAAAACAGACAAAAGAGCCAAACATTCATAACTACGTTGGAAAATGGGCTGAGGGAGAGCATCATAGGATCAAGGCTTATTCACATCTAGGCTCTACTCCATATCAATATTTCTATCTTTTACAAAAATTTGATTATCAAAAACTTGTCATCCCGTCTGGTCCCAACTTCATTTTCTCAGACAACGTTCCCCAGCTTTTCAAGGACTTCATTGCGGGAAGAAGTCATTTTCTTTGGTTTTGATCGGGAAAGAAATTTCTATCAAATAAAAAGAAAATATGATATTATTTCGCTTTATTCTTTTCCAAAAAAAGAACAATTATTCTTTTTCAAAAAATAGATATCGGTCAAACCAACATCTAAATTAACTTTCACATAAACATTAATCGGATTTATAGGTAACGGTGATTAAGTAAAAAAAACTATTCTTTTATAGTAAAAATTACTATAATTGCCTTAGAACTTTGATTTAAATTTTAAAAATAATGAATAATTTGTCATCATTTATCAAAAATATTAGTTTTGATATAACAATTTCCTTGATCAAATTATCAGCCTATATAACAAACAAAAACTTGTCAATAGAAACGTGATTTTAGAAATAATAACATGGAAATTTGGTGCCAAAAAATATGAGAAAAACCTAATATTTATGAACCGCCAATAATAATACTAAAGTTACTGTAGTTGAATTAAAAAAAAAAAATACCAACTTTAGCTCTTTCTTACCCCTTAATGTGTGTGTGTGTATCCCACAAATCTTGCTGATATGTTTTGCATCAATTTCAATTTGTACAAAAAAACATTTTTCTTAACACACTTGTAAAATATATAAGTCATAAAAAATATATTTAAAGGCCACAAATTTATTAAGTTAATCTAAATAATATATACACAAAATTATCTATTACATTCACGAGTGCTGATGTAATTAGTGCAAATTCAAAATATTTAAAATTAATTTTAAATGTTCAAAATTTATCATATACAATATCCAATGATCACCATCACCGTGGACATACATTTTACTATAGATAAAGAAAAAGCACAGAATGGACTCAGTGCGGTACAATTTTCCTGGGTAAACAGTGAACAGTGTTTCCTTCTGATTTTTAACGTTATTTTTCGGATATAACTGGCAAGTTTGGAAGTGAATGTAATGAGACGTATGAACCTTAGTTTTGATTTTTTCTTACATAAATCAATCAATCAAAAAAATGTCTTTTCCAATTCTCGGAGATGGAAAACATTTTTTTTCCCTATCCAAACCAAACCAAACCAAAGCAGCACTCCACCCATTGCAGAGACGAGACTTGAAATTGAATCCTTGCTGTACTTCGGAGACCTGTTTGATGGCTTCATTTACTTTACGGCTTCGAAATTAAAGAAATAAATAAAATAAAAATCAACGCAACAGGTTCGTCAGTTAATACTAAAAAAAGAGTTTCTGGGACACGATGAAATGCTCATAATATCCAGACCAGACCAGACCTATGTCTCTGCTTTTAGGACTTTTGTAGGGTTAAAATGATGTAAGATAATGTGCACTGTGAGCGACGGGGTATTGTTTTGTCCCGTGGACTTCCAAGTGGGCTGTTATGGTGTTGATGATTAGCAGCACTGACAGAGAGAGAGAGAGAGGACCACAACTGTCCCAAGAGAGCAATAGTCTTGCTCCCCCGACCTATGATCCAGTTGTAACCAAAAAAAGAGAGGGCCACAACTGATGGGGGGAGGGGAGGGTCGTAATTAAATGGGAGGGTTGGCTTGCGCATGGGAAGGGAGGCTTAGGAGTTTGAACCACCCTATGTTTGTCTCAGTTGAGGCGTTGGGGTTTGTGGTTAGGTTTAGCCCACACTCTACTTGCTCCACACCTTCCAGGCCTAGTACGCTGACATGTCATTTTCTCTCATCCTCATCCCCAGAAAAGCAATGTTTATAAGAATTATAAGAGATTTATTCAGTGACCCAATTACCCTTTAGGAGCTGCACCACGAAAGAGAGAGAGAGAGAGAGCCTTTTCATTTGATTAGGGAACAAGAACTTCAGAACCTCCGGTTGACACAAAATTAATGTTTCTGGACCTCCAAATTAGGACTGCTCACGGCAGCATGGCAATGGTTGAAGACAGACAGAGACAGCCCCGAATTAATTTTGCTTCATTAATATCCATTTTGCTTAATCGCAATAACATTAGATGTGCAACTATGTTTCATTACTTACCACCATACTTCCCACCGATATTAGGAAAATTTATGATCATTTACTATTAGTCACGCAAGTTGTTTTGCCTACCAGGCTGGGATTGTTTAAGATGAAAAAAATAAAAATATTTCATATCTTCATGTTATTTTTAAATTATTTTTATCAAACGGTTTTGAATTTAATTATTCTCTGGTTAGTCGACGCCTTTTTAAATAGAAATAGTTTTGAACTGAGGCTAAAAATAGAGATTATTTTTTTTTTACTCAAAAATAGGATTTTGTCAGAATGTTAGTGTTCTTTAAATTTAGAAAAAAATAAATTTATTATAAAGGTTTAGAAAAATATTACCTAAAATGATATTAGTCCCCAGATCCGCCGTCAAAATTTTATGAAACTAAGAACCCGTACCTTTTTTTTCTTATCCGGGACAAGATTTATCAAACATTATTTTAAAAAAACTTTAAAAAAAATAATATTTTTTAATAAAAGAAATAGAATTTTAACAAAAACAACTTTTGTTTCCTTTTTTTTTTTTATTTAGTTTTTTTTTTATTCCTATTATACCATCATTTAAAGGATATGAAATCTCAAATATATCCATATTATAAATTTATTTACTCTCATATCCTCTTTTTTTCTTTAACTTTTACTTTTTATTTTTTATTTTTTATTTTTTACTTTTAATTTTATTTAAAAGTTATCAAGTTTGTTTTTAAAATTAAAATTATCAAATAACTTATAATTTCTTTTTAAAAACTCTTAATTTTTACTTTGAAAAGATAATCTAAAAATAAATCTTACTAAACGAGAACTAAATATCAAATTTGTTCCTTAAAAATTTTTCATTCGCGAGCATTTAACCCAACCAAACACGCCCTTGGCTTTAATCACAATTAAACATGGTAAATATTCCGTCCATTTCTGCACTTATCCCCCTTTTTTTTTTTTGTAAAATCATATCCATCTTCGAATATTTACGAAAGTTTTATTTAAAAGATAATTCTCTAATTTGATTAAAAAAAGGGATAAGGTTTTTTTTGACTTCTCTCTTTTTATAAAGAAAAATTTTCTCAAACATATTACCTTCTTAAAAATAATTATTTTATAAATAAAAATTTAAAAATAGATTTTTATTTAAAAAATATGAAATCTTAAATATCTACGTATCATAAATTCATTTACTCTATTTTTTTTAATTTGAATTTTTTTCTTTAATTTGAATTTTTTATTTTTTACTTTTAATTTTATTTTAAAAATTATAAAAATTAATTTATTTTAAAAAATAAAGGTATAAAATAATTTTTAACTTTATTTTATAGATTATTAATTTTTATTTCTTAGTAAAAAGTCGGTCAAACGGGCACTTACTCTGTTGGCCGTCCGTTGGTACTTTGCTCCTCTCTCTCTCCCTCTCTCTCTCTCTCATCCCACCGACCCCTATCTAAACCCTCTGTGGGCTGTCCTCACTTCAATTCGACTTCACCAGTCATCAGCCGACCGCCTTTACTGGCGATCGACTCCCTTAACTCACAAGTACTCCTCAATCCCCCCCCTCTCTCTCTCTCCCCAATTGCTGTGCATTTTTTGACGTCAAAATCAGAATCTTTGTAATTTATCTCCTTTTTCGTTTCTTTCTATGAATCCCATTCATGAAAATTGTTATTCAACTCGTGTTCTTTTCTATCCTCTCTCTTTTAATTCTATAATTTTGTGAATGATTCATGGCGACTGATTTGCATCATCTTTCCTGCGTGTGTTTGTGCATGTTCATCCTTTTTTGAGGGAACTAGGGTTTGGATTTGGAGAGATGAAAAACTGAATTTAAATTTTAATTTAGGAATTCTGATATAGATTTTTGGAGTCTCATTTTGAAGAAAGTTACTGAGTTAATGTGAAATGAAATATGTTGATTCGAATTTTCTGTGTGTGTGAACAGAGGGTGAAGTGTTTAGTTTTGGTTTCTTTCTTTTTGGGGAAATGTGGGGTCTGAATTGTTATCTGAAATTTGGGGTTTCTTCACACGGTATTCTTGTGTTAATCTGATCACCAAAGACAGTATTCTTCATGGATGGAATAATGCACATGATAGAAAATCAAAAGCTCTGGCCTGGGAATTCAGGGAAAGGTTGAGATGGACACTCCTCGATTTCTTATTCCCCCAGTATGGAAAATGCTTCGATTAACATCTTTACTTGCTAATAAAGTTTCACGAAAAACCTTACTCTTTTTTTCTTGCAGTTTTGATGTGCAATAGATGATAAAATGCCTGCTTGTTAGAGCAATCACCAAGCGAAGAGAACTTTCTTTTTACCAAATATTTGAACTTTGCCAATTCACTAATAGATAAAAGAATTAAGGGATAACCACTCATAGGCTCATCTCTTTTGTGGGTTAAGTATTGTATTCTTTGTGCTTTGCCAAAGAACCATCATGCACTCCCTAATAGATAAAGAATTAAGGTTTAAACCTAGAAAAGAAAAGAAGGATTAAATTAAAACAAACATACTAGTATTGTTTTATTTAAAAAATCCTTGATCCAAAGGAGGGCTCGGAGGTTCATCATCCTGCCAACACTAAGGTAATCATAATCCTTGGTCCTTTGTACAACTCTGCCACTCACAACATGACAATGAATGAACTATTGCTTACGCAGGGCAGTATCTGGTTTAGGGCTTGATTGCCTCAAAACTTCAAAAGAAAGTTGATCTATGCTGCCCAACCAAATCCCCTGCGAGAAGTTACCTAGACTCCAAAACTCAAATGGCATCTCTCTTTTTAATGGCTCACTTTCAGTGCAGTGATTGCTTCCCTCTTCCCAGATTCTTCCCAAGTAAATGGTACTTGGCCATAGTCCCATTTGTTGGACCAACAGATATTAACTAGTATAGTAAGGCCATTCTACCCGCTAGTCAAAAAATATACATGGAAGGTTCAAGAGGTATCACGCGGAGGCCTAAAGGTACAATATAAAAGCGGAAAACCTAAATATACAACACAGGGCTTTATGTTGTACCTCAGAATTTCTAGATATTGAGAATTAGTACCCACGTCATCAGAGAAATATCACAGTATAGTTCAGCAAATGAGGCTACTCCTGCCCAAATTCTGAATAACCATGGACTAATCACACTGAGCGTTGATAATAGATTCAACGACACAGTTAAAAATAAAGCATTAAAGGTATTACTAAATGCCTTATTAAGGAAGTTGGCTTCAGCCAAGCCAAGCCCTTCAAAGTGGGGTTTGCCCATCTTTGGGGAAATTTAAATAATTCTCCATGTATCAGACCCTTATGCCCTGTCAGCGCACCAGAACTTGTGTTCCAACTGTTGCAGTTAATTTGCCACAGGGGTTGGGATTTGGGAGTTTGCAGCACCACGCACACAAAAGCTCTAAATTGAAAATAAGGGCAATGGTATGCTTTACATGTAGAAATTCACCATTTTATCACATTTTCTATTCATATAAAGGATATTCATTAATCTTTTAACTGAAAAACTCAAAGAGATGAGATTCCTCCTTAAATATTAATGAGTGATAAAGTGGTGAATATCCACAGTGGCTAGTTTCCACACAAGTGTTCCCCCCTTCCTTTTTGGAAGACCTTTACAATTGTGGCTTCCAGCAACAGCAAACAGCAAGCCTGATGAGATGAATTATTCTCGCCCAGAATTTTTGAAGGTAACTTAATAAATAAATAATTTGACCTCAAAGAGACCAATAATTGAGTATTACCAGGAAAATAGGCCAGGCACCAACATAACTCACACCACCCAGGAAGCAGCAGTATGTTCTTTTGTCCAGAAAATGCAAGGAGAGGATTTAACCTCATGTGGACTAGGTAGCAGATATACCCTGAAGTAATGAAAATGCAAACATTCCATAGTCATCTGTCAACTTGACAGTTTGCAATAAGTACTCCCTTAACAAAGTGAAACACTCTGATTTTCAAGTGTCAACTGGTGTAATTCAGGTACCTCACCACCCCAGACTGTGTGTGCACAAATGCACAAGGGACAAAACACAACAAAGAGTGAAGTTAGATACTGTAAATATTCAGCACACAAGATTGATGGTACACATGTTTCTATGAACCTGAGAGACGGCACCATATTTGTTGAATTTTCTAAACCTACTCCAGAAGAGGTTTACAGAAACTAAGATCAATATGACCATCTGATAAGTCTAAACCAGCCAGCTTTAGAAGACACCCTCTACCATAGCAGATACATCAAATGTTGGGGATGAACCTGAATAATAATATCATCCTGGCCCCAAGACAAAAAGCCCAAGAATATGCTCGGATGATTCATATGTAATACTTCCAGTTACACTAACTTCAACAATTGGAGTACAGAACACGAGTGTAGAGAAGAAATTAGAAAGGTTTGAAACGCGTACTTGAAATACACTGCTGGTACTATGATGGGAAAAGGGTCCACAACTTCTTCCCAATTGACATTTCTCCAGGATGGTCCATATCATCATCGTTTTCATCGTCCTCTAGTATACTGCCACTCTCATCATCACTCCGGTAATCTGGTGTACCATTCACCAATTCAACAACCCCAACCTCCTCCACATTAGCATGGTTGTCACCAATGTCTGATTTTGTTTCGAACTGAATCAAACTAAGTTCAAATTAGTGGAGATGTCAGTAGAAGCTCAAGTCCAAATGATTCAAGTCATGAGGCAAATACCCTTACTATCCCTTCAGTTGACTTCGAAAATTTGATACTTTTTAGTGTTCTTGCAGAGTTGCCATTTGCACCAGTAACTCCCAGAGATTGTGCAGCAGCAGCTATACTCTCTGAACTGAAGCTTCTTCCTTGGCAACCTGTTGGCCATCGTCGGCTTCTTTTTCCCTCTAATTGAGGCATGTCCTGTTGTCACCGTGCCTGCACTGATCAACTTAATATATATATATATATAAATTACTATTTTCAGTGAATGAGTTCCTTATATAGAAAAAAGCCCGGTCCTTTTGAACAAAAATTGTCAACAATCTCTCCTCTTGAGCCGAAAATATATATTCACTAACCATAAATAATAGTAAGACCAATGGCACCTATCATTGGTTGAACCAGAATACAAAGAAGAAATAGTGCCTACAACTTAGAGCATATGTTCTTCGCATTGAAGTGAACATGCACTTGGCTTATTTATTGAAATTTGTTGAAATCCGTCGCTAATATGAAAATTTCAACGACGGATTGAAATTTTCCATCGCTAATAATCCGTCGTTAAAGTGAGTAAGAACAAACCCAAGTCCACGAGTGTGAAAGCTGTCCCAACCTTTAATTTGTTGAAAATGCGCTTCCACCCCGGTTCTAACCCGGGTGTGAAACAGAGAACTTGAGAGCCTTAACCACCATGTCACCATTACATTTGTATTATTAGTTTATTTTTTTTATACTTTTATACTTTATTTGTAACTCTCAATATTATATTTAAAAAATATAAAATTATATTTAATAAAAATAAAAAATTACATTTAATAAAAAGAAAAAATTATATTTAATAAAAACAAAAAATTATATTTAATAAAAACATAAAATTATATTTAATAAAAATATAAAATTATAATTAATAAAAATACAAAATTATAATTAATAAAAAAATTATATTTAATAAAAACACAAAATTATATTTAATAAAAACAAAAAATTATATTTAATAAAAATATAAAATTATATTTAATAAAAACACAAAATTATATTTAATAAAAACAAAAAATTATATTTAATAAAAATATAAAATTATATTTAATAAAAAGATAAAATTATATTTAATAAAAACACAAAATTATATTTAATAAAAAGGAAAAATTATATTTAATAAAAACACAAAATTATATTTAAATAAAAGATATAATTATATTAATAAAAATACAAAATTATATTTAATAAAAACAAAAGATTATATTTAATAAAAATACAAAATTATATTTAATAAAAAGATAAAATTATATTTAATAAAAACACAAAATTATATTTAATAAAAATACAAAATTATATTTAATAAAAACACAAAATTAATTTTTAATAAAAATATAAAATTATATTTAATAAAAATACAAAATTAAATTTAATAAAAAGATAAAATTATATTTAATAAAAACAAAAAATTATATTTAATAAAAACACTAAATTATATTTAATAAAAATATAAAATTATATTTAATAAAAATACAAAATTATACTTAATAAAAAAATTATATTTAATAAAAACACAAAATTATATTTAATAAAAATACAAAATTAGATATAATAAAAACAAAAAATTATATTTAATAAAAATACAAAATTATATTTAATAAAAATACAAAATTATATTTAATAAAAACAAAAATTTATATTTAATAAAAATACAAAATTATATTTAATAAAAAGATAAAATTATATTTAATAAAAACACAAAATTATATTTAATAAAAAGGAAAAATTATATTTAATAAAACACAAAATTATAATTATATTTAATAAAAACACAAAATTATATTTAATAAAAACATAAAATTATATTTAATAAAAACAAAATATTATATTTAATAAAAATACAAAATTATATTTAATAAAAAGATAAAATTATATTTAATAAAAAGGAAAAATTATATTTAATAAAAACACAAAATTATATTTAATAAAAATAAAAAAATTATTTAACAAATTTTTTTTTCAAGTTTTAGCGACGGATTAGGGATAGGAAAATTAACGACGGATTTTTCTGTCGTTAATTTATCCAGAAAAGTTTTAGTGGATAGAGAAATTTTTAGCGACGGAAAAATTAGCGACGGATTTTTCCGTCGCTAAATCCAACGCTGATTTTTTCTTCACTAATCCGTCGTTAATTCGTCGCTAATAGCGATGGATTTTTATCCGTCAGTAATTTTCGTTATTGAAAGTCTGTTTTTTTGTAGTGGAAGGAATTCTTGTTTTAGAACATACTTGCATAGTTTTGTGGCCTGACATATGGTGCTAAATTTCCATATTTTTCAAGTAAGGTCGTCTAAATTTCCATATGTTAATAAAAGAAGAGTTGAGACATAATGACACGAGCTCATGGTATTTCAATAAGTTCAGTTCAGGTTACCTTGCTGTGTTCTCTCCTCTTACTACTACTTTCAGTGTCAAAATTCATTAGCATGTTTTCCAGATCTGTTCAAATCTATCCAATTATTACCAAAATGAAACAAACACAAGCTGCAAAAGCCCAACTCCTGAATAATGTCTAAACTCCGTCAAATGACTTCAAATTACCTAATTCAGATTTTTTTTCTTGTTTCTTCTATTAGTACCAGTGGGAACCTCAACCATTACCGTCTCGCAGTGCATTGATAAACCTTTCTGCCCACGCAATATCCCACAAACCAGGATTGAATCTTCCGAGAGAGAGGTTCACTCTGTCTCTTCTTTTTCTCTTTCTTTTTTTCCCCCAAACTATTACATCTATTCTTCACCCACCCAAAAAGGATAAATAGAAGACCTAAGATCTGCTTATCAGTAACAAAAAAGTGAATCTTATCATGAAAGAGCAGTATTGTATCACAAGGGAAAATCATCCATGGGGATTATCGAGTATAATGTATTCATGGTTCACCTTCAGATTGTAACCAGAAAGGTTTCCTTAAAAGTGTAAGCTCGTACATATGAAACAACTAAAACTCCTCATAACGTAGCGGCTCCAATATTGCCAAAGAAAAATAACAAACAAATAGAACCTAATTTTTGAGCTTTGGGATATAAAAACCTTAGCAGCTATGCTTTCATCACAACTGCTTAAGTCGTCCTTTTGCTTTTTCGCAAAAAGCTCAAGTGGAAAACAATGGACTCATCCTAATGCTACGAACCTTGGATAGACTTCCCAAGTAAAAATGTTTGTAAAGTGGCACACAATAACTAATACAGAGCTGTATATGACTCGGGCAGAAGTAGAAAAAACTTACGTCCTGGGCCGTCTAAGATTGTATGGACTTTCCTGAATCTGATCAACTGTTTGATGCCTTTTCCTGCGCCCACCTGCTATGACGCTATCGGAAGGCCCTTCACTGTGTTCAGCCGCTCTTTCACCTGTAATTTGAGAGGTTTGTGCACGTGTTCACTTCCTAGCATGGCTACCACCAACCTTCCTACCAGGAGTAGAATCTATCGACTTCCATCACTAACATGGGCAGAATCACAGGGCTGTACATTGCCCGCCGTTTCGGGGTTTCTGGATTCACCCCAAGAATAGCGTTGGCAATTGGCATCTTCAACTGCAGCTTTCACTGAATGTGTCCTACAAACCGGCCAAGTTTGCGATGCTTACTTTTCAGATCTGACTGCTGAGAATCTTCTGGAAAGACTGGAATCTACTCTTGCTCTGGTCACCAACAGATGGGTCGTTCCTATCAGGACAGGAGAGCTTTTTTGTCAACTCAATAGAATAACAAAAAAATAGAATTTAAACGAATGAAAAAAATAAAATGATAAAATATAAAATAAAAAAAAGAGATAAAATTTATGTGATTTCATTGAATAGATCTTTATTTATGGGCGAGGGAGGAGTAGAATTTTACTATAAAAAAAAAGATTATAAATAATTTAGAAAAGTGTTTCTAGATTCAAATGATCATTATATAAAAGAGATAACAAAATAAGATTTTAAAAGATCACAATACATTTTACTAATCCATCTGAGCTGATGATATTTAAACCCATAACCAAGCTACTTATATATACATAATTCTTTAGGAGGTAGTTTTCTTGACAACCAATTTGGGATAGGGATATATACAGGTAGGAGAGTGGCGGTAAGTGCACAACCAAATCAACGTGGGATACAAAAAGGATATTTTTCCTTCATAAGCGTTGTGGAATTAAGTTGGGATGAGTTACATTAATAAATATCCATCTTCACAAATTCCAATATTAACAAATATCAAATCTGCTCTATCTTATCCACAAAAACACTAATAAGCTAATCAAACAGTAGCAAATATCAAACAAAACAAATTCAAATATTATTTAAAATTGTAAACTGAATGAGCCTTCGTAAACAAATCAGCAAAATTATTTTTTGAACTTGAACAAACGATTACACACACCATAAACAGTACTAAAATATAAAATCTTTGCCATAAAATCCTCATCTTCATTCTACTGTAATGTCTGAGTAGCAAATAATCGAAAAAGACTAACAAACGGAGTATTCACGTAGCATTTTTCATGTCAAAACTTTCAAAATAATTATTCTGGATCAAGAATAATTTTTTAACTCCGCGATCTCTCTTAATTTCCAAATCAAGAATTTCTTAATTGCTCCCAAATTTTTTTATACCAAATTCACTGTTTAACTACAACTTAGTGAATATTTCTGACAAATTTTTAGAAACAACAAACATGTTATCAATATAAGAAATCAAATAAAAAAAAGACCCATCACTTAACTTCTGAAAGAAAACAAGTTGTCAAACATACTTCTCAAATAATTATCAATAAAAGTTAACAAATATCTGATACCTTTGTTGAACTGAATATGAGATGGTCTCTACAAATCTGAACAAATGTCAAAATCAAACACTGACTATGAGGTTGCAATTAAACCAATAATAATAAATCCCTACAGAAAATATAATTTACTAAATCTGTAAACTTTTATAACAGAAAATATATTTACATTCAAAAGCGTCTAAGGTGTCTAAAAAGATGAGATTTTTTTTTTAAATCATAAATATGTCTAATATCAATGAGCGTCCTCACAATACCATCATACATTTAATACCCTTACCAATAATATTAAAAACAGTATCGTTTCTCATAAAAACAAATTCCACCATTAACAGATTTATAAGTAGAAAATAAATCCATATTGGGACACATGTGATAAAAACAAGTCGAATCCAAAATCTATTCATTTTTAGATCTTATCCTGTCATCAGTTATACAGAAAATATATCCATTTTTCTCATCTGTCACAATACTAGTTTTGACAATCTTAATGTTTTTCTTACCAAAATTTTCTTTTTGCTTATTTTCAACTTAAAACAATTGGACTTAATATACCCAAATTTATGATAATAATTGCACACCAAATTTTTATATTTAGAGCTACTATTCTCAAATTCTCTTTTATCAATTTTGCCCTTAACAACCAAATAATTAGTTTGACCACTATTAATTTTCTCAGTAATGTCCTTATCAATCTACTATTTAGATTTTAAAACATATTTTATTTTCTGATACGAAATAATTTCTTTACCATAAATTATAGTATCACGAAAATATTTAAAGAATTCAGAAAGAGAACACAATAATAAAAGAACTTGATTTTCATCATCAATTTTCGAATCTATATTCTCCAAATCTATAATAACAGAATCAAACTTATCAAAATGAAAGAGTATAAGTGTATTTTCTGCCATACACAACATATACAAACTTTGTTTCAGATAAAGTGTTCTCAACTATTTTTTTCATATACAAAACTTTAAACTTGTCCTACATAGTTTTTGTCGTGGTCTCCATAACAACCTCCCGCATAACCTCATCACAGAAATTCAAAATAATCCTGGATCTTGTCCTTTTATCTATCGCAGCAAACTCTAAATCTGTCACATTGGTTGATTTAACCTCTACTGCCTTTAATGCTAAATTAACTTCATCCTGAATCAAAATGACCTCCATTTTAAGTTGTCACGTACCAAAATTAACATTCCCTGACGAATTTCTCGACTACAATTTTTATTATTGTTATATTGCAAAACTAATTGCCCAAAAACTTTTTCAAAATAGTTTAGAACTCTAATACCAATTTGTTAGAACCGATCCAGGATGAATAGTAAGTTTAGAGAACTCTTTGACAACCGACAAATAACAAAAAATAATATTTAAATAAATAAAAAAATAAAATTACAAAATATAAAATAAAGAAAGACAAAATTTACATAGTTCAATCAAATAAGTCTAGGTCTACGGGTAAAAGAGAAACAAAATTTCACTATATATATAAAAAAAAAAGACTACAAATGTTTTAATAAGTCTAGGTCTACGGGATATGTATAGGTGGGAGAGTGGGGGTAAGCGCACTTCCAAATCAACGTGGGATACAAAAAGGATGTTCTTCTCTCTAAGCAACGTGGGATTAAGTTGGGATGAGTCAGTTTCAACTATCCATCTCTTAATGGTGTCATCCAACGGAAGCTGCTGTTGATCAGATGAACCGTTTGCAATTGCAAAAGAAGGCTTCGCTTCATCCTCATCGAGAGACCGGTTTTTTATATTTACCCGCATGTGTTGGACTTCAACCTTTTCATTTGCAACCAGATCATCAGACAAAGGTGACCTGTCTGCTGGAGCTTCAGAATTAACATTCTCAACCATTTTCCCAGGAGACAAGCTAAAAATTAAGGTTCATTTCCTGAGCCAAAGCCAGACGTCCCCCAGAATCAGAAGTAGTAGAGCTAACTCCTATTGCAGATATCCTGATGTCAGATGCAGCAACATCACCATATGCTCTGTTATTGAGAAAAACGTCACCCACGTGTGGAAGGGGAAGTCCTCTTTCTCCTCGAATTTAGGAAATTCTTTCATTGCACCTATGGCAAGACTTGATCCTTTCCACAAATTCAGTGAAGCGCTCCCTCTCCCTAACAAGTTGTTCCCTTGTTTCCTTTACCTTCATCCTAAGTAGAGCTACGACAACTTTATCGCATGTAATAACACAGAAGTGTACCATAGCAGGTCGGGTGCAATGTAAACGCCATTGCATTCCGTTTTTAAGAGTTTGAGTTCGAGACTTTTTTACAATATAAAATAATTACGGTAGGAGATCTCCTTCTATTCTGAGCCCAATCGAAAGTCGATCCGATTTAATCGAAAATAGCTCCGGATATCGAATAGTGACTAAGCAGATCAAAAAAAAAATAAAACACAGAAGCGTCAGCTGTTATACCCAAACATTATCATAAGTATCAGGTATTATCTATTAAATGTGTCTTTTATTTTAATATAATTTATTTTTAAAATAAATATCCGATAACATGCGAGTGTGATAAATCTCTCAATATAAATTTATATTTTATATTTCAATCGTAAGTGATTAACTTAAATTTGAGAAGTGTGTTATTTTTTTCTCATAAAATTCTAACTTTTTATCACAACTTTGCAAAGTAAAAATACAATAAAAAGAAATAAGCGCATATTTTAATTCTTTTAACATGATTGACAATTTTTAAATCATTTGAGTAATTATCATTAATCGAAAGAATACCTAAAGACCTTTATACTATAATTAATTTCTTCCTACTTGTCATCGGAGTTTTATACACATTGGATTAATTTTTTTAAATGAATAACAGTATTTAAAAATTTAACTTAATTTCACAAAATTCTAACTTTTTATCACAAATTTAAAAAGTAAAAATATAATAAAAAGAAATAAGCACGTATTTTAAAAATTCTAATTTTTAAAAATTAGAAATAAAAGCATATTTAAAAATTTGATTAATTAAATTTAAATGGATATAATATTTAATTTAAGAATCCATTCTCTTCGTTTCTTTTTTTATTAGAATCATTTGTTTCGGTAACTATCGAACTAAATGGACGCGGGAGTTCAAAGACTTCATACGTGGCATTTCCCAATTCGATAGGTACACAAAATACTTTGGTAAAGAAAAATAAAAAGAAAATGGTAAAAGTGACGTTGACATATCTCGCCTTTTTTTTCTTCGTGGACAAACAACTGCGATAATCACAAGGACTATTAAAAGAGGGGAAAAAGGGGAAGAATAAATAAAATCGCAAACCTTGAGACTCAGAGGGATTCTTTACTTCCACCAAATCCAAACCCTATTAATATCAGTATTATCTCTCCCTCTCTCTCTCTCTCTCTCTCTCTCTCTCTCAATCGGAGAATATGGCGGTAGAGGCGTCGAGATCGACGAGCTCGTCGGCGGATTCTTACATCGGGAGCTTAATAAGCTTGACTTCCAAGAGTGAAATCAGATACGAAGGTGTTTTGTACAACATCAATACTGAAGAATCCAGTATCGGATTGCGTAACGGTACTCTCTCTCTCTCTGAAAAATTAGGGTTTTGGTTAGTTTATTGAATTTGAATCGTGTTGTTAGGGTTTGTTGTTTAGTTCACTTTGACTCGCTTTTACTAGGAGAGTTGAGGTGCTTGAAGTGGAGATTGAAGCTGGTTGTAGTGATTATTCTGAAACCTTAGGGCCAAATTGAAGGATGTTTTGTAGACATCGCGGAGTTTCACTAGTTTGAAATTAGAAAAAGCGTAGTGTGTAGCTGTTATGGTAGTGATGATTAGGGTTAAAATTGGAAGCTGTCATTTTGATCCTTAGCATTAGGTTCTTTCATTTCAGTTTGTTCCGATGCAATTGGAGCAGACTTGTTTGGATTTGCTCTATTTATAAATGACTCGGGGAGTCTATTAGTGGGGAAACATTTTCAAAGGTTTGTGGTTTGAATTCTTGGTTTGTGGGTTATAGTGTTCAATTTGCCTCTACTTTGTGTTTGTTGGCTTTTTCCAAAAGTATTTTAATTTGGGATAATTAAAGTAAACGGGTGAATTCTTCTCTCCAGATGGGAAACTGAGGGTATTAATTATTTGAGGTGCAGGGTGTGTTGAGAAAATTTGTGGAACTTGGTATTATGTAATTTGAACGCGGTGCAAGAGATACAACCTAAATATGAGATTGGGAATAGATTAATGTAACAACATCCTTGGTGGAAACAAAAGGGGATGAAAAAGATTGTAGCAATTGAAACCAAAAGCCTCTAATTATAACCCCCAAAAAACTCTAGGGTTGACATTTTGTTGTGGAGGTGGGTGGCATTGAGGACTTCAATAGGGTAAATGAATCCATTTGTTTGTCTTTTAGATATTTTGAGAGCATGAGAGTGTGAGAGAAGCTATATTCTTAATAAGAAAAGGAGACTGCCCTTTCTATTTTGTCTGATAGATCTCTTTGGTGTTTTGAAAATTTTGATGTCCTTTTAATTTAATATCATTGCTTTTAAAGTTTGGTGGTTTATATGCTCTTTCTTGTTTTTAATGTTTTCTAGATGCTTTCCCTCTTCTCTTGGTGCCTCAAATGATGTATTTCTCTTCGCTTACGAGAAAAAAGACTTGTTCTCTGAGTATTTGCTTTATTGTACAAGAAGATCTCAATTGCATTAGCTTTGGAAGAAAAACTTTGCACTTTCTTGTTCTGCTAGAAATTTGCAAAATGGACAATGCATCACATAGATGGGTCTATGATGGTTAAGGTTGGGTGGATGGAGTGTTTGTATAACGCAGGGATAAGTTCTGGAACTTTCTTTTCTTTGTTTATACTTGTTTGTAGACTTTAGTGTGGTGAAGTTGGATATCATTTCCATAATTTTCTTTTTCTTCCTTTACAATTGGGTGGGCGGGGGAGTTGAATGTAGGTGGGTCCACAAATTGATCATGTATAATTCAGTAGATGCCATGTTTGTTGTAGTCTTAGTTTTTTGTGTGTTTTTAATCTTTTATCTTCAAATTTTCTAATTGTGCTCCTCTGTTGTGAAATTTTACATGAATCGTCATGACTGATATGACTTTCACATGGCAGTGAGATCATTTGGAACAGAAGGGCGGAAAAAGGATGGTCCCCAGATCCCTCCTAGTGAAAAAGTCTATGACTACATACTGTTCCGTGGAAGTGATATTAAGGTACATTATGTTGCACATGTAGGAGCTTGACTCGCAGCAACTGACTAAAGTAGTTAGGCTTTCAACATGCTTTAAGAAAATATTACAAACTTTGTCATAGTAGAGGTGCTATTATGAATATTTTGGGGCTATCGGATGAGATGATTAGAGCAAAGTTATAAAAAACTGGAATAGCTGTTGGGATTGGTGAACTGGCCCCTAACCTAGTCTAGCTGAAAGGATGTTGTTGTTGAAAACCATTGGTTTTTAATGCCTCCATACAATTTACTAATTTGTTCTCATTGATTTAAGTACAGTAACTGCTACTTGGTTGAGCTGAGCCGAGCCGAAACTGAAAAGGAGTAAGGAAGAGAGAAAAGGCAGAACTGCTGAAACTCATTTTTGTGTCTCATATCTCATGTCTTACTTCTCAGTCTCTGTATAAGCTGATCCTTATAAACCTGATCTAACCCAGTAGTATCTGTGCATGGGTTGCACCTTGAATTCATCCTAAATCTTTGCATCTTAATCATCGCAATTAGCATCCCCTAAAGTTCCCATGTCCCCCTTGAATTCATCCTAAATCTTTGCATCTTAATCATCGCAATTAGCATCCCCTAAAGTTCCCATGTCCCCTCATTCTGGCTGGAGTACACACACTTGGATTTGAAGGTACACCATACAAGTTAATTTACATATTCTTTGCAAATTGAATTACAAAAGCCCGAGACTCTTGGCATTCCAGTTCCCATCTCATATTCATTGTCTTTCCAATTCTCCACACTTTTAATGTGCTTATTTTCTTTTTTCTCCTTCTTGCTTGGGAAATCGGAGAGCAAATGTAAGAACCATATAAACAGCAGTAAAAGTTAGTATTAACAAAAACCTAGAAGATTAAGATAAAGAAAGGTAAGCAAACATGGCTGCTCATATTCTTTCACGTGTGGGCTTTCACATTGTTGGTTCCCAGAGCACGAATGCAACTCTATTCAGCGAGCTTGGTTGCCAGTTTGGTGATTGAGATTCCCTGATTATATGGATCAACCATTAAAATCATCGAATGCCGTTATTCTTAAGGAGAACCTTAAATAAGTTTGTTTTACTGCTTTTGATGCTTTAGGCTTGTAGAACTGTGATAAGATGGAATTAAATGTTGTAATTATTGGGGTCCTTAATTGTTTTTTCTGTTAGTAACTTTACTTAAGAGCCCTTGCTTTTGTTGCAGGATTTACAAGTCAAATCTTCTCCACCTGTTCAGAACAGTCCGTCTATAAACAATGATCCAGCAATCATTCAGGTAAAAGAATAAAATCATCGTGCTTCTTAAAGCATTTGTATTGCTTCACTTTATTAGCAAGTGACTCTCTTTATTTTGCAGTCTCACTATCCTCGTCCAGTGGCTTCATCTACAAGTTTGCCTGCGGCTGCCAGTGGCCCTTCATCAGACAGTTCTCAAACTTCACCTCTGGGACTTCCGGGATCTTCTTTTCCAGGTGGTCTACCTTTATATCAGCCTCCAGGGAATCTAGCTTCATGGGGATCTTCACCTGCTCCCCCAACTGCTAATGGTACTGGGATTCCGATGACTATGTACTGGCCAGGAATTTATGGCCATCCAAACATGCACCAGCAGTCTTTGCTTCGACCACCAACTGGATTATCAATGTCTCCTTCAATGCAGCAGCCAATGCAGTATCCTAGTTTTAATACTCCATTACCGCCCGTAGCTTCTAATTGGGGGGCGCCAAACATGCCGGAGTTTTCTTCTCCTTTGCTCTCTGCTACTACAAGTTCTTCTAGTCTCATTTCTGCTTCTTTGCCAGCATCAACTCTTCCTTCAACTCTCCCCCATGTGCCTTCTGCTACTCTAGCTTCTGAAACAGTGCCCAGTTTATTGCCAAACAAGGCTCCCAGTCCTGCCCTTCCAATGGCAACAGTAGGTCCCAGCTTGCCTTCACTGTCTCCCGCAATTGCTTCTAACTCAGATGTAAATGCTATTGTACCCCCAATCTCTAACAAGCCAAATCTGGTTCCTGGACCAACCCTGCCCTATCAAAGCATGTCACAATCGATGCCCTCTGTTTCTGGCACATCTGGTTCAACTCTCCTTGAGTCATCAACACCTTCATTGGTGACTCCCGGTCAACTAATGCAGTCTGGACTGACAACAATTGCTTCTACACAGCCTTCACAAACAGTTCACAAGGATGTGGAGGTGGTTCAGGTGTCACCATTGTCATCATCTGAACCATCAGCACCTGTTCCGGCAGAATCTCAGCCGGCAATATTGCCATTGCCAGTGCCTCCACGCACTGGCCCTAAGGTATTCATCTTTTGTTTTTAGGGCCTTTTTTTCTAAATAAATAAATTTAGCATAAGTGTGTCTGTTTATATAGCATTCTGGATTTTAATCTGCACGTTTCATACTGAGCATTGAGGAGTTGATTATGCTTTCAATCTCTGTCTCTCTCTGTCTCCTGTGGCCCTCTAATTTATATTTATTCCAACTTCAATTTTGTAAATATTTTATCTAGCTACTCCGGACATTTTGTATGCTTTATACGAATTAGGTCTTTTGCCTCACGGTGGTGGTGGTTTTTGTTGTTGTTGTGTGAGTTTTAATTAGTAATAAATTTTTTATACGGTCATATAGTTATAATTGGCTTTTGTATGTTAACCTTTTTGATATTCTCTTTTCTTCTTCTTTGTTTGCTATTTTTTTTCCCTGCCGGGGGGGGGGACCATTGTTGGTTTGAAAGAATTCACTCTTTGCGTTCATGCACCTTCTGGTAGCTCACTTATAAAGCTATTCTAGAATATCTTGTATGTAGCCCAAATCTTCTGGATTAATATAAACCGAAACATGTACAGTTGTGGCAGAGGATTTGGCTTGCCATACCTTTTGTTTGGCCTTTAATGAGGCCTGCAAAAGAATTCTGGCTGGAGTTGCTATTGCAAACTGGGAAAGTGAAAATTCCCCCCATCTAATATGTTGTTTTTTATGTATCATTAAGTGGTATCCGAAAGGAAGAAATTTCCCAGCAACTCACTGCAAGTGGTCAAACTGTGTCCTTCCTGTAGAGCTTGGGACCCTTGCCACACTGCTGAATCTTATTTCAGGTTGTTGTTTGACTTTTGTTGGGATTAGAGCATGTGGTTTTTAACGTCATGAAACGAAATATACTACAAGGCTGAATCTTAATGGGAAGTCTGGCTTTTGCATGAAGTCTGTCTGATCTTGTGCTAGTTGACAAATTTTCTCATATTTCTGAAAAATGTACACGAAATTGTTTGTAACCTTGGATGATTTCTAATTGATAAGCTTAAAAGTGGGGAAAGGAAACGATTTAATCTACCATCTCACAATGACGGTCCTGTCCTCCAGCAGTACCAATTTTACATGTTCCTTTGAAATGCATGCACGCTGGATGTATATTTTACATTTTGAAGGATATGAATTCTCTTCTTTTTTGTTTAGCCAAATGGAGCTTCTTTTCAAACTCGTCAAGGTTATGACTACAGGGGACGTGGCAGAGGAACTGGGGTAATGCGCTCTCTCTCTCTCTCTCTCTGTGTATTTGTGTATGTTTTACTACATGCTATTACATGAAAACGACTTTTTGTTAGTTGTATGATTTTTATAAATTAAAATGACACACCACATATGCATGAGGAAATGAAGATATTTATGTTCCTTGCAGACTATATATCTAGCAGATATCTGAACATAATGTTTGGCTTGATGAGTTGTATGAAATCTGTATGCCATATCTTGAATTTGCTATCTCTGCCTAAATAATTTTCATTGCCTCAAACCCATGGATATTGCCTTCGGATATTGGATGAGTTGTCAAACAAAGGTTTTTGTCTTTGAATTTGATACCACGAGCTTGAATTCTTTCCTTTTTAATATTTTGATAATATTATATGAGCCTATCCTTTCCAGCATATCAATGAGTGACTTTAAGCTGATTATGGGCTTGGAGTGAGTGAAGGTTTGTACAGTGAGGATGACAATTTTTAAGATGCTCCCTTTAGCCTTAGCCTTGTTTTGGTTGGTTTGAGGGAACATGACGATAGAATTTTTGATTGCTGGACAACTTTCTAGAGAGTTTTTTTTTTTTTTTTTTTTTTTTTTTTTTTTTTTGTGTGGATTCCTTGTGATTTCTCATGAAAGCGCCTCCTTGGTGCTCTTTCCTCCTTTTCTTTGGTTAATATCTCTCATTTCTGATAGAAGTACTCTGATAATAGTGAATCTGTTCTGTTGGAATCTTAATGATCTAGTTGCATGTCTTCACATGCAGAGTTCACGTCCTGTGACACAATTTACCGAGGAATTTGATTTTGCGGCTATGAGTGAGAAATTTAAAAAGGAAGAAGTATGGGGCCACCTTGGTAAAGGTACCAAATCTCATAATCAGGAGAAAGATGGGGATGGAAAAGGTAGTGATGAAGATGATTTTGAAGATGAAGATGATTCTGAGCTATCCAAATTCAAGGCTCAGGTGAGAAATAGCTATCCCTTGTATCTCTCCGTAGCTATATATATATATATAGAGAGAGAGAGCTAAAATCTGCCCCTGAGTTCACTTCTGATTTAAGTTCAGTCTGAACATCTCCACCATTTTGTGTGATGCAGCCTGTTTATAATAAGGATGACTTTTTCGATTCTCTCTCGTACAATAGACTTGACAATGACCCAAATAATGGAAGGACTAGGTTCTCTGAGCAAATGAAGTTAGATACCGAGGTGATTATTTATTTACTTATCCATTTTTTTTTTTTTTTTTAATTGGTCTTTGGGGTGGCCTATTCAATATGGTAACCTGTTTGATTGACACAGACTTTCGGAGAGTTTCAAAGATATCGTGGGCCTTATCGTGGTGGCCGTGGGCCTTATCGTGGTGGCCGCGGTCGAGGTGGTTACTATGGAAGAGGGTATGGCTATGTCCCGAGGGGCCGAGGGTGGCCCATGTCAAATCGTTTTTCTTAGGTATCTGTTTGATGTCTTTTTAGATAGAGCATCAAACCTATTATGTCAAAATACCAACTAGTGCGATGAGCTCATTGAGGACCATGCTGTGTCACCAACTTTTTATTGTTGTCTGGAAAATAAAGTGTGTAGGCTGTGCCATGTGATCTCCTTGATTTAGTTTTTATTTATGTCAATCCTTCTGTGTACTAGAAGTGTGATATAAATGAAGAGATTTGCTGTATGTTTGAGTATAATAGGATGTGGACCAGAAATCTTAGTTGTGGCTGCTTGGATATCATATCTTTAGTGCTTGTGTAATAAGCATCGTTAAGCGCTACCAGGGCTTGCTTTGGATATTCTTGGTATTTGCATTTATTTCAACCCTCTCCTCTCTCTCACAATTTTAAATCCGTCGAAATCATATTGTCCTCTACCATTCGGTGGATTGCAGCTGTTTTGACAATGGCATTTGGAGTCATCTCTATACCATACTGGTTCAACCAACTCACTCGCGATTTCCTCCGCGTTATCTCAAACTCTGCTTTCAGGTCTAGGAAAAATTTAGTGGACCCTTCGATCTGTTGCGTCCAAGTTTTCTGCATTGTGTCTATCAAATTTGTGTGGCCTACGGTTGACCTCAAAATCTGTCTAATGGCAAAGTGTGACGCTATGATCCCATTGCAGCCGCAAAAAGCATTTCTAGGTGCTCACTTTGTTGGGCTATGATATGTCGATTGTTCAAATTTTTGTTCCTTTTTTATTTTAATGATTCGGTAAAGACGTTTGGTATCTAAGTGGATTTGTTGTTGTCTAATTAGAAATTTGGGATTAATTTCTAGTTTTGACAGTGAGATGCTGTGAGAGAGAGCGAGAGAGAGTGAGAAGAGAGGGTCAAACCCATACTGTAGCTTAAAATTGTGAACCAATAAAGGAGAAAATTTCGTGCCATCGTCATTACGATCGAATGGTCTAGAAAAATGGATAGGATAACGAGTCAAGCTTAAATAAGCAGTCGTCATTACGCAAAAAATGGATACTAACGATAGAAATATCCGTCGTTTATAGTAAATATTTCTTCGTAAAAGTTTTTTAGCGATGAAAAAATTAACGACGAAAATTTCATTATTAAAAGTCACGTCGCTAAATTTAGCAACAGAAATATTTCCGTCAGAAAATTTAGCGATGGATTAGTAACGAAAATATTCCGTTACTAAAAAATCTGTCGTTAATCCATTGATAATTAAAAAATTGTGAAAATGTATAAGCAACGGATTAGCGACGAAAAATTTTCATCGCTAATCCGTCGATAATTTAATTTAACAATTTTCAAATTATTCCAAATTATCAATAAATTAACGACGGATATTTTAGCGACGGAAAATTTCCGTCGCTAAAAGTTGTACATCATAAGCACCTGCGTCTGTGCCTGCATGCCCATCCTATGCCCGCTCGCGCACGTGCACACGCCGCTGCCCATATCCACCCAATCTCATCGGCGCATGCGCACAGGCCGCTATCCATGCCCCACCATGCCCGTTCGCACACACCGCTGTCCACGCCTGCCCCCTGCTTTTTTAGTTAAAAAATACTCTCACATAATTTCAAATCTGGGTTCTCAAACATATTTTTAGTTATATTAACCACCATATCACAATGACTTATGTGTTATTTATTTATTTTTTATTTCTTTACTTTCTATCTTACTTTCACAATTTAAAACACAATACCCTAACTTAATAAAAATATAAAATTATATTTAATAAAAAACTAAAATTATGTTTAAAAAAATATCCTAATTTAATAAAAATAGAAAATACAAATTTATATTTAATAAAAACACAAAATTATATTTAATAAATATACAATACCCTAATTTAATAAAAAAAACAAAATCTTATTTAATAAAAATACAAAATTATATTTTAGAAAAACACAAAATTATATTTAATAAAAACATAAAATTATATTTAATAGAAAAACAATTCCCTAATTTAATAAAAATACAAAATACAAAATACAAATTACATTTAATAAAAACAAAAAATTATATTTAATAAAAATACAAAATTATATTTAATAAAATCACAAAATTATATTTAATAAAAATATAAAATTATATTTAATAAAAAAATACCATAATTTAATAAAAATACAAAATACATTTAATAAAAATACAAAATTATATTTAATAATAAAACATTTTTTTTAAAGTTTTAGCGGTGGATTAGTAACAATTTTTTATAACGGATATTTCCGTCGCTAATTTATCTGAATTTTTTTTTTCAAATTTTAGAGACGGATTATCGATAGAAATAATTCAGTCGCTAATTTTAACAACGGATTTTTCCATCCCAAATTCCGTTGCTAATTTGTCCGAAAATTTTTTCAAATTTTAGCAACGGATTACCGATGGAAATAATTCTGTCGCTAATTTTACCAACAGATTTGTGACAAAATTTTTTTTGACCGATTTTTTTATCGCTAATTCCGTCACTATTCTATCTTAATTCTGTTACTAATTAGAGACGGATAATTATCTGTCGCTAATTTTCATCGGTAATGTCCTGTTTTTTGGTAGTGAGTGGACTGTTTAAGCTTCTTTGTTTATTACAAAAGCTCGATTAAGTTGCTTAATTTATAGTATTTAATTTTGAAATTTTGTTAATCCTGGAATTTAGATTGGCTCGTTAAACCTTATGAGACTCGTGGCCTTAGAGATCAGAGATTCAGGAGCACCCGATTCTTGGGTGCGAAAAATGTTGCCCTGATTTTGTTTTTTGTGTGTTTTTTTTTTTTTATTTATTTCTTTTGAAATCGTAGTGGACCATATGTTGTAAGCCAAAACATGGGCAGTCCCGAAATGAATATAATAGCAAATACTTTAAATTATAAGTTGTGATCCGGCACTAAATAAATCCCAGCCATCTGGAATTTGGTCTTGTTGGATTATTATGAATCGGAAGCAATTAAATAACTTTTTAAAAAATAGAAATAAGGATCGAGTATAGAGTATAGAGTATCTCAATATGTATTTCAAAATTAATCAAACGGTATGTCCCTCGATTGGATCTCGCGACTGGAATAGTGATCACGATATTAATCGAATCACCACTGTAATAATACAACGCCACAATACTCAATCCGACAATCATTACGATGAGAAAAATTCCATACTCAAAATTTTTCTTAAACCCTCTATTTTTCTCTCTCAAGCAACTTACACAATTGCTCTCTCTAAATGGATCGCATCCATTTCACATAGAATAATAGAAAGGTTAGTCTCATTCTCATTGTAAAATTCTCCTAATTAGAGAGAATTAAGGAAATTAGGTTAAATGTGTGGGTAAATGAGAGTTACCCTACTTATCCTATAAATTGTCTAAAATGCCCCATCGTGGGTATCCTATATCAATATCTCCCACTTGCAAGCGATGGCATTTTACGTCTGTCACTAGCTCACAACTCACGCGATCTATCTCATTAACCTATTGGATTTTCATATAGGATTAGATGTCGTGCGACCGGCGAGTACACTTGCAAACAAAGACCTTTCGATGCACCTGTTAACATGATAGAAAAGCCATCGTTAGTATAAAAAAGAAATCGCTGCACCCCAAATCCAAAACTAATTACATCCATCGAGTTATTTTTTTCATCGAAAGTAATTCCCAATAAATGCTCGACTGTGTATCTACTATTATAATTACATCTCAACATGAACAGACATAATAGGTTAGCCGTGAATACAACACAATGACATAATGTCAATTGGTATTCCTTTTCCCAAACTCGCATCTATTAGTCTCAATTCAGCTGTTTTTCTAGACCCGTCCCTCAGATCTCAATTTATCTTCCGGAGCATCGGTAAACAGACTAAAATAACAACACTGAGCCAAGACTTCTAGAAACAGACGAAAATGATAAGGGTATAAGAGATCTCATCCAATGGATCTTGGGTCTCACACAATGGGAACGAGAATCTAAATCATTTCAATGTCTCAAATAATACTCCTATTATCCCTAGTCGACATATCACACGCAATATGAAACGCGTGCTACAGTGTTATTCCCCTATCTCTCAAAGGGCATATGTCAAATTTCTCTAATACTATGCAGGTATGAGATTCAGTCTACACATAAGATTTTACCCAGAGATCTTAGAGAAAGTATCTCAGAAATAATATCACTAGTCGCAGATGATATCTGAGATCTCAAATCTGGCTACTTACAGACAATATGGATGTGGGTACGTCCATGTCGATCATATCGCATATGACCTCATTCTGAACACATATCAAGGTAACTTATGTTCTAGTAGGACCACTCTCAAAGTCTCTTACAACTAGAAATCGTCTCATTTCCATTCACTCAGAGTTGGAGGTGGTCACTCGTATGATAGAGTTAACTACGCCTGCTTGATATATCATTTATCACAACAAATCATAAAATATATGATAATTAAAAATAGTATAATAAATAAACTTGTGACTCAATCATGCACACATGTCATATATATATATATATATAGGGCACAATATGCATCAATACAAGATGAGAAATGTCAATCTACACACAAACCCAATGATTTCTATATCTCATACAGGAATCTCTCACAATGAGTTTATTGAAGGAATCAGCCAACACGCTGTATAGTAATATATTTAATTTGTCACTTTACTCTTCTCGGTGATGTCTCTCATAGCGTGGTATTATGCATCAATGTGTTTGGTCTTATTGTGATACATAGGGTCTTAGGTGTGGTCAATGGTGATATGATTTTCTCAATAAATCATCACTGACCTCTCACTATTTGCCACAACCCCTAAGACATCCGAAAATCTCTGGAGGCAAACACTCTTCTGAACTGTCGCTAAGTATGCCACAAGTTCAGTCTCTATCATGGATAGACATACATAGATTTGCTTCTTGCTACTCCAAGACAGCAAAACTTGATATCAATTTGTATACATTTAGATCACCAACCCAATTGGTATCTGAATACCCAACAAGATACAAATCATCTCCTTTGTAATATAAGGAGAGGTCCGTAGTTCTCTCGAGATATTTCAGAATCCTTTCACTACTCTCCAGTGATCCCTTTTAGAAATCGATTGATACCTACTCATTAAAATGATCGCAAAACAAATGTCTGATCATGTACGCAACACTACGTACATCAGACTACTCAGTGCACTGGTACAAAGGATTCTATTCATCTCTCTTACCCTTTCTTGAGTCGTAGGGCATATGTCAAGAATTAGGGTTTAACTTTTTAGCGATAAGAGTATTTATAGGATTACAATCGTTATTCTCGAAGCGTTCGAGAACTCTCTTGTTGTTTGACTCTTGTGAAAGAGTCAATACCTTTCTCGAGCGATCCATTTGGATCTTAACTTTGAAAAAGAATTGAGTCTCACTCATGTCCTTCATATCAAGACTCGACAATATCCACATCATCGTAGTTATCATATACTTTCTATTATTCCTAGTCAACAGAATGTCATTTTCACATAAGGACGTAATCACAAAAGAATCATGAGAAATATAAGATATACGCGATGATCCTCCTTGACCATCACAAAACCGTGAGATATCACCTCATCGTGAAATCTCAAGTTCCACTGCCTGGATTGATGATTAAGGTCGTATGTCGACTTCTGAAGTCAACAGACCTTATCATCCTGATCTATAGGAATAATGTCAGATGGTTGTTCCTTGTAGATCTCCTCATCCAAACTCCCACTCAAGAGGACAGTCTCTATGCCCTTCTGGTGTTAATCCAGATCCATATCAGTGACAATCACTAAAAGTAAACGGATCGAGATAATTTCACCCTTAATCTGAGTGTAACCCCTGGTTATCAGACAAGTCTTATACCTCTCAACCAATCCACCGGCCTTTCTCTTGATGTTGAGAACCTACTTGTTCCCAACAGCCTTACTATCCTTAGGCAAATCAACTAGATCCCATATACTGTTGATTCTCATCAACTCATTCTCTCATGCATGACCTTTAACCAATGGTCCTTCATAGAACCATCAAGAGCCCCTAGAACCATTTAAGGTGTCTCGTAATCCTCAAGAGTCACACAGAGAGCCTATCCCTCAATCGGGAAACAACGGCTAGGTACGTGTTCTCGACTAGTCTTATGAGGAGGGGAAACCTTTTCACCTCTAGATGGATCGCTCCCACTAGAACCAAGATCCGTAATGAATTCTTAGATCCCGTCGCTGGGATTAGCTAAACTACTGGGCTCATCTATCTCATAAAAGGTAAAGTCTCAATTAATTTCAACTCTCATAGAGAAATCATTTTTAAAAAATTCGGTATTATGAGACTCAATTTCAGTGAGAGTGCCGTCCGTATGCTCACTTAGAACACATTCTCCTTGGAGTGTTCTGAGTATCTCACAGAGATACATCTCTTTTCTCGCGGACCTAACTTACTGTGTAGATGCGAGAAACCGTAAACATACGCGGCACAACCCCATAATCTCAAATGGCTAAAGTCAGACTGTCTCCCTGTTCAAAATTCATATAGGGTACTGACTGCGGACTTCAATGAAATACGATTGAGGACGTAGACTTCAACCAATAACGCATCTCCTCAATGGGAAATGAGCAAATTGACTTGTGCCATCATAGACCTCATCGTCTCAAACAAAGTCCTATTCATCTTTCGGCTACTCTACTCCACTGAGTAGCAGAAATAGTCAGTTGTCTCGTAATACCTTTCTCGAAACAAAGCTCTTTAGACAAATACTCACGCCCTCGATCGATTCTGAGAATCTTCACTCTCAAGTCTAACTTATTCTCAACCTTTCTAATAAACCTCCTACAATATCTCAATGCCTCAAATTTGTGCGAGATCAGATAGACGTAACCGAAATGCGTGTAATTGTCTATGAATGTAATAGAGTACCCAACTTTATTTCGGGTTCTCTCGTTTACAAGGCCATAGATGTCGGAGTGAACCGACTACAATAGAATCCCAGCTTTCATTGCAATGTTGAATGGTTTTCTTGTAACTTAGCCGTCTAGGCAAGACTAGTTAGCGGATCCTACAAACCACTCACTGCTAACCGGTTTATCCTCTCTCACGTTAGGAGAATAACAAGAAACACCATTGAAAAAGGAATCATCTTCAGTGCATATAGTCCCTCATGAACCAAACCAGAACCAATTAAAGAATTGTCGTAATAAATGGAAACTACAAAAATTTTAAATTAACAGAGTATATCCTAAACTGAGATTAAGTTCCGTCAAATATCCGAAGCGTAAATAACGTACAAAGTTTAGCAATTTTGCAACTCCAACTTACAAGTGCAATCCCCTCTGATGTCAATAAAACGCTCCGTTCCCTATGTAAATCCTCCTACTTGAGACTCACTGGGCGGAACTATATATACGCGCCCCTATCTCAAGCTACGTGGTAGATTACTCATGAGTTTACAATCCACGAAAAAGAGAAAACAGTGAGTATCTCAAACTACGTAAAGAAGAAAGAGTTAATTTCCATTCATCACATTTATGAGCGAAATGACCAAGTCTACTACGAATGTAGTACTACACCTTAATATTATCAAACTCCATCTTTCTGCGTTTTAATACATTGTTATCGATTTTCTCGAATGATTTCTTTTTATCTGAATCTCTAGTCTATTACTCATGCTTATGCCATTTGTATTTGGTGTCATGGAAGTCATTGTTCGACTTCATTGCGTAAGCATAACTCAAGTATGGCCTAATCGCCTCCAGATGCTTCTACTTGAACTTACTGCCAATTCATATTAGTGAAAGTACAAATACTCTCATCGTATGTGAAATAGGTTTTTTATTGTTTTTCATGAATCAGGTAAAGACCTGGATCACATTCAGTACTAGGAAAATACATCCGAAATAGGTTCGTTCACATTTCCCAACTCGACGATCATACTCGACATTTTCTCCAAATATTGCATCATCGAATGATCAACCATTTTTCTTATAAGTTATTAAACTTATAAGTAAGCATTCTCGTCTCAGAATCTATAAGAACACTACAATGCTCTTTATAGGGCGAGCCAAACCGACATAACCATAGGATATCATTCGTAGACCAGGATCACATCATCGTGCATTATCCTCAGGAGGATTGCCCTAACTCGGCCATCATTCTTCTTTTATGCACATAATACCTCATAATCTCGTCTCTTTGAGATGTGGTACCCTCGCCGGAGTCCACCATCTCATGTCTCAGAACTTCAGTTAGAACTTGCTTCTCGAGGATAAACTGAATATATCGGTGAAAAATCTCGTAATTATCACCATTCAATTTTATTTCCCTCGTAAAAATCTAATACGACAATTTTGAAGCAGTCTTAGAGACTTTAATAATTAATGATGCTTAATTTCACCATTTTGTACACCCTACGAATCATCAAGACCCAAATGACTCGAATACAGACCCCAAAATGAGCGTATGAGTCAACGAACACCATATACCACAATCTGGAATTGCATCTCATCATTCGAACTAAAATTCGGTATACAAAAAACCATAATTAGTCACATTTATATCATAAACCCTTAAAAATTGGAAAAATTCCAATTTTAGGCAGGTCTACGCGCCGCCGGAAGGGCCCACGCGCTGCCAGACGTCGGCGGCGCGTCCCCACACGCCTCCACGCACTGGGGAGGGCCTGGGGCGGGTCCCAGACACGCAGTACGTTTGGCACGCGCGCGACCTGCTCGCTCGGGTCGGATCCGACTTGCGGGCGTGGGTCGGGACCCAAAACTCGGATCCGAATCTGGTCGCGGGTCGGGTCTGGACCCGGGTCGGTTTCGACCCCCGTTTGACCGGGGGAGCTCACACGCCTAAATGTGCATGAGCTCCACACTCCGCTTCCCCTTGCACACATGCGCCTGCTCGCACGTGTCGTGCACGCGCCTGAGAGTTGGGTGCTTTCTTCTTCGCCCGATTTTTCCTAGAACCAGGTCTTTTGACCTGGGTGCTGGAAAATCACTTTTCCGGCCCCGTTTTCACTAAATTTTTTTAGAAATCCCAATTTCATTTATTCCAACCATCATTGATTCGATTTTTGGAATAATCACGCCATAATCTCGGCGTATTTTGAGTTCAAAATTTTGACTCTTCGCACCTCCCCCCCCCCACACCCACACAATCAATATAACATATATATATATATATATATATATATATATATATATATATATATATATATATATATATATATATATATATATCAAAATGTAGATCATTAAGAGAGGAACTAAAATATACCATTTTCATTCATCAATTTGTATATATATATATATATATATATATATATATATATATATATATATATATATATATATATATATATATATATATATATATATCAAAATGTAGATCATTAAGAGAGGAACTAAAATATACCATTTTCATTCATCAATTTGTTCTAAATCTCGACAAATCTGGGATTGAATGGTTCGGTCACTATTCACGGTCGAAAATTTCAACCGAAATTTTTATAATCTAAACGTATTCAGAAAATTATGAAAAAATTATTTTCGTGATCTACGTGATTTGGGTAATGTAGTGGTATAATCGGATTCACAAAACTCATCCATGATCCAAACCCCAAATTTTTATACCCTATATTTTTATACTCAAATTAATTCTGAAAATTATTTTTAATTAATCCAATAATAGCTCTGATACCAATGTTGGATTATTATGAATCACATGCGTAGCGAAAACAATCAAATAATTTTCAAAAAAATAAAAATAGAGATCAAGTATAGGGTACCTCAACATATAGAGTCCTCAAAATTAGCTGAACAATATATTCCTCGATCGGATCTCATGGTAAAGACAGTGATCACGATATTAATCGAATTACCACTATAATATCATAACGACATAACGCTCAATCCGACGATCATTACGACGGATCTCAAGCCTTCTATTTTTCTCTCTCATTCTCTCTCAGGCAACTTACACAATTGCACTCTAAATAGATTGCATCCATTTCACGCAAAATAATGGAGAAGTTAGTCTCCTTACTAATGTGAAATTCTCTTATTTAGAGATAATTAAGGAGATTAAATTTAAATGTGTGGGTAAGTGGGATCCCCACTTATCCTATTAAATTGTCTAAAATGCCCCTGTTGGGCATCCTAAACCAATAGGTCTTAATCAAACTGGTTTCAATATCAACCTACACATTTGGTGTTTTTCTTTTCTTAAAGTGCTGTCTTTTGTTTGATGAATCATGTGATTATTTTTAATTTCCCCAAGACTGTTTCCTACATTCACGCCTGCATTACATGTTTTAACTAACTAGACCCACAAGTCGGCATAGAGTGCAAGATCTTTCTCTCTGTCTCTCTCTCTCACAGATCGTTTTGAGTTCTTATTGGATAGGAATTTTCTGTGAATCATTCCTAGTTTAATGTAATGGATGCAAGTACCTCTCACCCAAAAATGGGGGAAAAAAAATTAAGGTTTAATACAAACACACCTCTTACATGAACATGAACGAAAACAACTCATTGATGTTCCAAGAAGCAAAAGCACGGATATAACCAGATATGCATTGATTCTGGGCAATGCATAAATACATTATTTAAGCGACGTAGATTGCGAGAATGATAACTATACTTATTGCACGATCAAGTATTATTTATATGTACAGAGAGGGAGAGAGAGTGCGTTAGAGAGAGAAAGGGGAAGCTACTTGCAAGTAGCAACCAGGACCCTTCTAGGAGGAAGTGAAGGCCTTCTGCCATGGAGCAAAGCCAAGTTATCAAGGAAGAGAACATCGCCTTTCTCCCACTTGAACTGGATGCTCTCTTCTTCAATGATCTCACCGCATCTCTTCACCACATGCTCTGGTATTTCTGTCCCATCCGCCATGGTTGCATGGCTATGCTCCTTCCCATGCATCCCCACCACCGTGTTGAACCACATGCGTCTCCCCTTCCTTCCATCAAACACCTTGGTGAGGGATCTTGGACCCAAGATTGTCTTTGCTGCTCCGTTGGGCAGCCACTCAACATCCATCCCCAAAGCATTTGACCTGCAAAATAACTCATTCTTTAGAAAGAGATCAATATATTTTTATTAGCTGATTATACTTTGCTTGAATTATCTTGCCCTTTGTATATTATATTTTATCTTTAATATAAATTTTTGGATTTGTCACTACTCATAGAGTAAAAGCTGTACTGATTAGTAGTGAGAGAGAAGTGCTTTTTGAGTGGAATTGTGTGTAATGACAGGTGTAAACTATGAAATCCAAATCTAACCTTTTTTCGGCTTCTTTGCGATCGGATGTAAGAAAGGCATCTTCCCAACCTCTACCTCTCATAGAGGAGGTGTCATTGCTGCTTAGGGCTATGAACCAATATTTGAGTCCTTTCTCTTCCATTTCCTCCACCGCCTCGGGAAACTCTTTCAACATTTTTTCTGTAACCTTAAAGCTTGGTACGAATGGGGTTTCACCTCCTTCAGGTGGTGGTGTCTCGCAGAATAGGATTACTTTTTTCGGGCATTCTTTTATCTGGTCAAATTAATCATATAGAACAGTTTGTTAGGCAACATATTTGCCCTTTTGATCAGATACTTTCTACTCTACCAGAGATTTCATATAGAGTTTACTAATGTTCCAATTGACCCAAAAAAAAAATGCTATCTTGCATTTGGAACCACTCTAAATGGTTTGATGGTGATTACGATTAATATCTATATATTCTTTGAATCGGTCATATGTCCAAAGGATAAACTTATTGCATTGTAATATAAAATAAATCCTTGTATTATATTTTGAAGAGTCAACAATGAATTTACTAATAAAGATTATCACCTAAGTAAGCTATAGTCGATATCATATTTTTGCCTTGAAAAACAAAAGAAAATACAAAAGAGAAGGGAAAAAGGAAGAGGACAAAGAGATTTGATGGGATAGTGATCATGGCCACACTCTCCATGTTCGTCAAAATGATTTGTTACCATTTGAATTCGTTTTCACACCTAATAACCTCCTCAATTAATCCCAACCTTGTCGGGTACTATTCTTGCGAAAGGACTATGCCACTTTTACTATAGCCTTGATTTGCTAGAGCAGCAAACATGGTTCTACTGCATAACTCTATTCTTTTATACATAATGATTCAGACGATATTAATATCAGTTTAGGTTATATTATAAATTTAATGGCAGTTCCTATGGCGTGAATTTTTATGTCAATCATTTTGCTTGAAGTACGAAACGGTAGCCCATGACCAGCCATTTTGATCCCCCAAATTAGGGGGACTTATATCCTTCTGCGAACAAAACAAGTAGTGCTACCCTTTCATCCTATTCACTCTTATATTACACATATATAAAAGAGAGAGAGTAAGACAGAGAGAGAGAGAGAGAGAGAGAGAGAGAGAGAGAGAGAATATAATGGTACTAAAATTCATATACTTACAAGAACCATCTCATGGTGATAGTAAATGAATTCAGAGAGAGGGCCTTCATTAGCCGTCCACACTCGCTTGTGCACATGAGTCCGAGGAGCCGGTCCGACGTAGCGAATGTCCTCCCAACCAAACGCCTCCACAATCTCATTGAAATCCTCGGCGTTTTTCACGTCGAAACCTCGGATGAGTATGGCACTGTGTTCCATCAACATCTCCTCAAACCATTCCTTGTTTTTCTTTAAAGTATCCAATAATGTTTCAATATTATTGCTTCCCTCCTTTGGCTCTTTAGGTTCTAATACTAAGGGAATGGTCTCACCATCCACCACTTTTTGGCCTCCACATTTTCCCACTTGGAATTCCTTGCATTCACTCTCAAACCCCATTTCTCTCTCTCTCTCTCTCAACACTTCCTGTTTGATGCAGTAATTTGATAGGGAGAGTGGTGGGTTGAGGTAGTGAATATATAGTGGGTGGGAAAGGATTGATTTGATCGAAGGCTGACATGGGAAAACATGGGAATCTCAACGATGCGGTTTTGTGTTTTCAATGTTTGGAGATTCTCTTGTGCCTTTGCATCGGGGAGTTTTATATGCAATTAAGGATTTGCCTTGGTTAATGGAACCAAACAAAATTATATTAAACTGAAAAAGCTGTGGTTCAGTGCAACGCCGGCTTAATTCTTGTTTGCATCTCTGTGTTAGTCGTCTCGGGCCCACCACGAATGTCAGGTTTGACTTGGCATGACCATGATGTCTACAAAATTTTGTCTCATGTGATCCCGAGTTTCATAAATTTATGTTGCAAATAAACTTCATGATTCATCACTATTGCTCACATTTATTTCTCACATAAATCATAAAACTACGTATTACTGATTTGATTTTTTTTTTTTTTTTTTGAGAATAAAAAGCCCTAAAATTAATCTAATATTATTTTTTTCACATATTAGTGGGGGAGTTTTTGTCGATATGAACTTTTTCATTTAAATTATAATTAGATCTCACTAAAACACAAAACAATTAATGATGCATGAAACCTCAGTGCTAGAAGGGCATGCCTTTTCCTCCATTTTTTTTTTTAATTCAACCTATGAACTGAGAATTTCTTTAGCAATATCTGTTAATCATTCTACAAAGGTCACCAAAAATTTACCACATCAATAAGGGTTGTGTGTGTTTTGATTGTTATGGTAGAGCAATTAAATGATCAAGTGGAGGTATTTTTTTTTTTTTTTTTTTAAAGAAAAAAGGACCTAAAAAGAAAAGAAAAGGAGAAGACCTCAAGTAGGTTAGTCCTTTAAACTATTAACCTGTATGTTAGAAATTTAGAGCACTTAATGATCAATGTAGGAAGGCAAATTAGCTTTGAACCATTAATTTTATGATAGAAAGTAATATTATTTTCAATCACCAAAAAGCAATGAATAAGTAAATGAATAAATAAAAATTAATCTCTCTTAAAATACAATAGTTATTCTAAATTGAAAACGACATCATCCAGTTTTATCTAGGATTGTCTATAACTAGAAGTATTAGGAAATTAAGTTTTAAGGTGGACAGTGGAGTAATAACATTCTCTTAGTGTTTTTTATTTGAACATAGGATACCTACATTGTCTCTTTCTGTGAGTTTGCCGAACTTCATAGAACTCTTTAGTTGCTCGCTCACCAATGAAACATAGCATATTAAGCAAGTCAGGATATGCGCCCACTGATTTGGAAAATCTTAAGCCGCTCTCTGAGTTGAAGAACAATATACCATATTAACACGAAGTTCTTTGGCAGACAAAAAGGAGGATCTCTCGAGGTTGGTGTTAGCTCTTTGCCCTTCAAAAGGATGAAGCCCTACTTATTGTGAAGAAAAAAAAAAGATTATGAATTTCTTCTTACAAGTTCAGAGAAAATGTCTAAATGAAATTAGAAAAAAATATCAATCATCGAAGGAGTTTAGTTGTAAAAGAGCTTTTTTTTTTTCCCCTTTTTTTGTGAGGCAAAATGAAGAAAAATGTTTCGTGAGTGGTTTAATGGGGCTCTTAGCTTCAAATAATCATCAGAGAGGTTTGGTGTTTTTTTTTTCTTTTTTCTTATATTAAAAATTTAGGTTACCCATTCTTTTGTTTTTTAACATTAAATATGAGTAGTTTGGCCCGACTAATACTAAGAATAATATAAGGGCTCAGGTTAAGATTCAAGCCCATGCAGTCGTCAAAAAGGTCCTTTTGTGCAATGAGAAGAGAAAAAGAAGGCCAATGCTTAGATATAATAGCAATTGTAGAGACAGCAAGGTGGTAAAAGAACTCTTAATTAAATGTCTTTTTGAGATTTCGTGTTTGAACTTTCATGAATGCGTATATTTTCATAATCCCTATATAACCAAAAAAATAAAAATAAAAAGAACGCAATGAATGTAAAACATTTTTTTTTCACTGGGTTTTACACCTTGACAAATAAAAAATTTATGTGAGGAATCAAGCATAATATATATTTACTGTTCTAGTTTAGAAAGAAATAAAAGCAATAAAAAATAGGTATCAGTCAACTCTTAATTAGGTTTTACAGCTATTTAAATCGAATTAATCAGATTTTTAGATATCGTTGGTTAAATAAAAAAAAAAGTGATAATCTTTAAGAGGACCAATAATAACTAAACTTGTAATTTCAAAGTTATTTGTATTTAATTTTTTGTTTAAAAAAAAAAAAATTCAAAGCTAGGTGCGTGTTATTCTTCCCTTTGCCCGTTGTTTCACATCGACAAAAAATATGCATCATGCTCGTGTGTGTCGCAGTTTTTCTCTTCTTAAAATAAAATGCAACTATTTGCATGTGTTCTTTTAGAAAAAATTTTAATTGTAATATTAAAAATATAAATAATATTTATTTCTTTATCATCTCTAAATTATTTTTTTAAAGAGATTTAACAAATTATGTCAGTATTGCGACAACATTAAATCAAATTAAATTAACACCATATTGATCTAGTTTTCAATTATTTTTAGTAAAAATAATTCCATCGTTTTAAATATTGTTGTGTGATTGATATAATTAGTTAATTTTTTTTAATTTAAATAATTTTAAATTGATTCAAAATAAAATTTATTTATAAGGTTTAAAACTAAAAGGAAACAAAATTTGTATTATATGAATGAAGGAGGTGTAAAAGTAGGGCTGACAATCGAACTTTTTGAATTGAATTTTACAAAGTAGTCCGAATCCAGTTCGAGAAAACTCAAAGAATCAAACCTTGAATTCGGCCCAAAAAGTTAAAAGGGTTTCAAACCTATTTCAGGCCAGGTTTGAGCATGTTTTAAGCCAAAAACGAGAGAGAGACAGAGAGAGAGAGCTAACGAACTTTAGCTCAAGTGGCACCACTCCCACTCCCCTTGTAATATACTCGGGTTCGAGTCTCCCTATGTACCAAAAAAAAAAAAGAGGAGAGAGAGAGAGGCAAAAATTTGCTTCTACACGAATCCTAAATCCCCAAAATTTTGATTAAAAATCAACAAAATCATAACCGAAATAAATGGATCCAAAGACAAAAACATAGATTTGACAAAAGGATATGCAGATCTAGAATAGAAGATCAAAGATCAAATATTAAAAAAAAAACCCTAATGCTAGAAATCAATTTATGGAATAAAGAAATATGAAAGTTAGATCAATCAATAGAGGATAGAGGATAGAATGGAGAAAGCGAAACGGAGATCAATTTGAAGGAATTGTGAAGAAAAGTGGATCAAATCGAGGTGAGAAGAGAGGAGAGAAATTGGTGGAGATGAAGAAAGATGCATGGCTAGTTTTAGTTAGGTGAGTTTGCGTAAAACCAATAATTTCCAGACAAGAATCCGATTTTCAAGATGATCCAATCGATTGATCGCAATCATTTCCTAGACTTCCAATCTAAAAGCCGAATCTTCAACATCAGAGAAGAATGAGACAAAAAATCATCAAGCAAGAACGTCAGAATAAAACTTAGATCTATCAAAGATGCCATGAGAGAGAGAGCGCTTTGCAATTTTGGGTGAGTTACATCTGGTCTTCAATGAAGAGAGAGAGAGATGGAGGGACATGAGTCGTGAATGGACTCTTCTCTTTGAAAAAAAAAATATATATATATTTAATTTTAAACGAATCGAGTCTAAAACGAACTAATCCCATTTATATTCAAACTTAGTCCATAATTAAAATAAATCTAAATTATGGGCTTGAACTCAACTTGATCCTAAAATGAACATAACTCGGGCCTTCAAAATGAGTCCCGGCTGAATTGCCAGTCCCATGTAGAAGTGGAATCTCAGGGCCTTACCCTGTTTTGTTCCGAAACGTTTCCTTTGAGTTAACGTTGCATAAGAAAATGACGAAATTCCTGATGCATCTCATTTCTACCGAGGTGGAAGTTCAACCTCGATTTCTCCTAATTTATTAAGGTTTATTTTTATCTTACTCCTATAATTTCTTTTTTGTTAATTAAGATAAGTTTTTCTAATAGAAAGGGGTTCCATAATTCAAATTGGTATTATATTAATAATTTAATATATTTTAAGAATTTCTGTAATTTAAGTTAAATTTAATTTTAATTTTTCAAACTAACTCTTGTCCAATTATCCATTTAAAAAAAAAAAAGTAAATACCCTTCGCATATCGACTTCGTTGCAAGTTACCGCATTGGGAAATTGAAGCGATAACTCCAATGTTTCATCTTAATATCCTTTTGTCAAAATTAAGAAATAAACAAAAATTTTATCCACACCAGTTGAGTTTAGTTCACTTGAATATAAAATTTGACTTAGATTACAAACAATCTAATTCGGTTCCACGCGGTGGCATTGCGTTCCATTGCACACAAATGTTTTTTGTGGGTGCAATGATAAGTATATTAAATTTTTTTAATTTAAATTTTAAAAATAAAATATTTAACAATTAATTTAAATTAAAATAGTTTAAATCAATAAAATTGACTTTAAGGGTCAATCAAGGAAAAGAAAAAATTGTCTCCCATATTAATTGCATCATAACTCTGCGCAAAGAAACTCGCGGCAGAGAGAGAGAAGAGGGAGACGGTGGTCTCGATCATATCTGTCTTGCTTCGGGGCCGGCGCGACTCTTCTAGGTCAGCCTTTTATAAATTTTGGACTCTAGCTTGTTTAAAATTTTCGCATTCGAGTCGTTTGATTTAAAATAACTTAAAAAATTGAGATTTGAATTCGATCCAAAAAATTAAAAGGGTCTCAAATTCATTTTTGAGTCATAATTTTATTTTTTATATTTTTAATTCATTTTATACTATAATAAATATAAAATAAAAACATATTAATCATTCAAAAAAATATAAAATAAATACTATTATATCAAATTAAGAATTTTACACTGATGAGACAAGACCTCGGGATCAGATCCGATGAGTCAGCGTTGGAAAGGCCCACATGAAAAGTCCATGAGGGACAGCTACCGATCTAGATTCAAATACGATTATCTGCCGAAAGGATTCAGTCGTCCAAATCTCCCGAATAATAAGGGCTTAGTCGCTTCGTCAACTGAACGTGATTTATCAAGTGAAGGTAACCATCTTGATCGGGTATCCAATGGTTGACTTCTCAACTGAAAGAGCCGTGAAGACTCTTCATCGGTCGAGCGACCGATCGATAACTAACGATTCTAAAGGAATGCCAAAATATCCTATTAACTTTCGTCCCTTACTGCAGACAGCATCCTGAGAGTCTTTCAGTTAAGAAAAAGTTTTCTCCAGAATACGAAAGTTTTCCAAAAAGATGAGAATTACAGTTGATTCGAAATATTGAATCCCCGAGATTTATAGATCGACTCGATAAGGAAAGTAGGGTTGAAACACTACAACGGCGTACGACTCTCACAGATATAAAACATCTCAAAATCCTCCAAAACATGTACGCTCTCTCGGTCTTACACATTAGGCACTCTAATCACCGGAAATTACTTCCTCGAGTTCTCAGTTTGTTTTCCTTTCATACGAAAACCGCTCTTTCTGATTTGAGTGTCAGAATCTCCTCGTCGGAACACCCTCCGACGGTTTTTACAGATATCACATCTCTTTGACGGCAACTGCTCGGGTCAATGAAGAGCCGGTATCTGTGAAACCATAACTCACCTCTAACAGATTGGCGTCGTCTGTGGAAACAGATTATAGCAACTTCTGCTGATAACCATGCCTCCGAGAACTAGAGTATCCTCAAAAGCTGCCTTTATTGTAGAAGGGCGCACTGCCACACTTTCTGAGACCGCTCCTCCTTTAGCACCCTATCACTTTGCTCACGATTAGCCGGCCTCCCTTTGCCCACCTCATCAGGAACAGACCCTAAACCTGTAGTCCCCGACCAACCGATTGCAGCCCCTATTCCAGAACTAGTTAGCTGCCCCCAGATGGAGAGGTTGGAGTCCAAACTCCAGGACATGAGCAAGCAATTAGAGGGTCTTAGCCGCGCCCTCAGGCCTGAAAGCCAATCCTCTGTAGGGGGATCTCCCCAACGATGACCGTCATTCCTATGTCGCAAAGCATCCGGAAACTCCCAACCAGTCCCCGATGATCTTCCAAAACAGGTTGAGCAACTTGTTGCCGATGAACTTAGGCGGATCAATCCCTAGGGAAACCAAATCCCCTCTTACTCTCTTGTTTCACCTTTTAATCCTAAGGTCTCTTCAGAGCCTATGCCCCACAATGTACTCCTGCCCTCTATGGAGAGATACAATGGGACAGCGGATCCCCGGGATCATGTGACCCATTTCGTAACTGTGATGATCTCTAGAAACATATCCGATGCGGCCATGTGTAAACACTTTTCTACTACTCTTTCGGGAAATACACTTACTTGGTTCAATTCTCTCCCGCCATCGAATATAAAGACTTTCTCCCAACTACACGAGCAGTTCGAATCACATTTCGTAATAAGCATAGGGGTCAAAAGGAAATCCACTGCTCTATTATCACTACACCAGAAGGAAAAAGAATCCCTAAGAGATTCTCTAGAAAGATTCAAAACAGAGATGATGAGGGTTCCTTCCTTGAACTATTTGATCGCATTGGCTACACTATTAATAGGGCTATGACTTTCCGGTATGAAAGTGTTAATCATGAAAAAACCCCCTGCTACTATTTAGGAATTTTACGTCTGAACCGAAAAATATATCGCTGCTGAAGAGGCCGAGAAGTTCGACCACAAGGGGGATCAATTCGTTAGAAGAGAGCGCAACCGATCGCCCAAAAGGTCTCCATCAAGAAAGAGCCGAACGAGTCATCCTCCTTCATGGAGGTATAATAGCTACACTCCACTGAACGAGACCCCTGGCTGGGTTTTATCTTTAATCAAAGACAAGTTGTACATCTGATGGCCCCCACGGTCGACTGAGGACGACTCCAACAAGGACAGAGTGAAATACTGTCACTTCCACTGGGATTATGGCCATACAACAGACAACTGCAAAAAGTTAAAGGATAAACTGGAATTCCTAGCACGTGATGGGAGATTACAAGAATTCATCATCAGAGGGGAAAGAGATCCCCTTACTGATTATCGACGCAAACCGCCATAACGCAATCGGGCGGAGGAATGGCAGGCTGACAGGAGAGATGAAGTAATTCTCTAGATCCAGGATAATCCATTAGGGAATGAGGAGGGGCGCCTGACACACCGATCTTCTACTGCCTGAAGACACTCCCTTTCGCGCCACAGGAGGTCCTAACGACAAGCATTGATAAACGACAAAGGGAAAAAAAGCCCGTTATCGGTTTTACGGATGAGGATCTACTCGGGGTAGACCCAAGCCGATACGACCCCCTCGTGATGACCGCCAAGATTGGGCAATATAAAGTTAGAAGAATTTTCGTCGATCAGGGGGCAGGCTGCAACCTCTTATACTGTGACGCCTTCGGACGAATGGGGTTTACTTCTGCCGATCTCCAGCCCCACGCAGTCCCATTCAAAGGCTTTCTGATAAATAGATATACCCCGAGGGTATTATTTCTCTTCCGGTTACCCTTGGAGCACCTCCAAATCATGCAACAGTCTCCGTCGTATTCAATGTGGTGGATCTTCTTTCGCGCTATAATGTTATCCTGGGCCGACTGGGTCTGAATGTCTTGAAAGTTTTGCCTAGCACTAAGCACATAAAAATCAAGTTCAGAACACCATTAGGGATCGGGACATTGTCATGCGATCAGGAGTCTTCGACTTCTACTTCTAAGTAGTCATCAGATTCTCTACTAGTGGTTTTCCTTCCAGACTGTGAGGGTATTTCTTGGATTATTGAAGCAATCAGCTTAATATATTTTTTCTGCAAGCCCACGCCTATTCTCTGATATTTGGAAGGCCTTAATCGCTCAGCTCTTATCGTTCGTATGCATCGTCAATAGGGGATGGAAGTCCCTGGACGGGTGGACGCGACCCATCTACTTAAAAGTTTTCTATCACTTGGAGGGTCTAAATCGTTCAACTTCTATCGTTCGTACGCATCGTCATTGGGGATGGAACTCTCCAGACGGGTTGACACGGTCCATCTACTTAAAGGTTTCCTATCGCTCGGAGGGTCTAAATCGCTCAACTCTTATCGTTTGTACACGTCGTCAATAAAGGATGGAACTCTCCAGAAGGGTGGACACGACCCATCTACTTAAAGGTTTCCTATCGCTCGGAGGGCCTAAATCGTCCAGCTCCTATCGTTCGTACGCGCCATTAATAGGGGATGAAATTCCCCAGACGGGTGGATGTGGCCCATCTACTTAAAGGTTTCTTATCGTTTGGAGGGTCTAAGTCGCCTAACTCCTATCGTTCGTTCGCGTCGAAACCCCCCGGACGGGTGGACGTGACCCATCTACCTAAAGACTTCTTATCGCTCGAAGGGTTTAAGTTGTCCAACTCCTATTGTTCATATGTGTCGAACGAACAAAAGTCCCTTACTAGAGGGGAAGCCTAAGTTACTGATTAGCGCAATAAGGGCTACAACCGAAAGTAACGAGATGACCTCTATTGATGAAAAAGCAAAAATTTCTTATTAAGCAGGCAAATGTCACTAAACACCAAATTTCAAACGAAAATTATACAGCCGGGTTCCAAGCATTTGTCGCTTCCTCGACCAGGGGGAGAGCTTCACTTAAACCCATACAGCAGATTATCTTTTCGATGCATTGTAATCTCTCGGACAATTTGCGTTGGGAGTTTTTTAAGATAGTAACATTCTTTGCACGAGACTCCTCAAACTCAATTATCTTGCGTTCTGCCGTTCGAAGAGACTCCTCACGAAATTGGACCAGCTTTTCGATCGATTAAAGACATGCTTTCAACCGCTCACATTGTCCTTGGTATTGGGCCAACTCTGATCGGAGTTTCTTTAGCTTTTCCTCTTTCTGATTGAGCAGTGTATCAGGAGTGTTTTTAGTCTCTGCGGCCTCTTTCTCCCGAGCAGGAATCTTCTCCTGTGCTTGAGCTGGACGAGTTAGCTTAGTCAAACGCCCCTCCAAGTGATGTATCACCTGTTTCCTTTGTCGTTCCTGAAATTCGGCAAGGGCTATGGTTTGAAAGGAAAGAATTGAGTCAACAAAAATAAGAACGAGAAAGAACCGAACGAGTATAGAGAAGACAGTACCATTAAACTTAAGGACTTGAGAGCCATTCTAACTTGCTCGTAGGACATCTTATGGAAGTTGAGCTCGCACCAATGGAAGTCAAACTGGTTGGCGATACGATCCGCCTCCGTCAGGTCTATGTAACTATATTGCATATACCCAATACAAACGATGACGGTTCCACGTTCCTTTGAATCCTTCTTACCATCAAAGGATCGAACGGGGATAACAGATAGAGACGTCACTCCTTCAAAAACTTTGTGTTTTCCCTTGCGCACAGACCAGATCGGAACAATAGAGGAGGGCTCCGCCATCTTGTCTCTCGTTGCTCTGGGAACGCTCTCCCTCATAGTGGCACCAGACGAAGGATCATCTCTCGATCCTCTTAATATGTCCATATCAACACTCACTTTACTCGGCAGAATGCCTTCGTTTAAAACGACAATCTCCCTCGGTGCGCCTACGGCTGAAACCGAACAATCAGGCAGAATCATCAACGCAAACGAGGGAGAATAAATCGCCCTCCTCTTCACTGAAGGAGATGACGACTCTAGAAGGGTCTCAGATGCCCCGGTAGAAGATCCCTGAAGGGATTTAGCCGCCCCAATGTCCTCCTGAAGGGACCTCTTCACACCTAATCGAACTAGCTTCTTAATGGTAATATTCTCTAACACAATGACGTCAAGAGAATTTAGGGAGTCACTAGCCCTATTCTCTCCCTCTCCAACAGAAGGGGGCTGTCAATTTTTCTTTTTTCATCAATCAACAAGTCGGCCAAAGATAGCATCTGATCATCCAGTAGAGACTCGACCTATATGCTTTAACCAGTGGATCTGCAATAACCACCAACCGATTGAATGAAGCGACCATGCTTTGATACGGTCAGAGGTTTCAGCCCTAAAGAAGGCACCCCATCAGCTTCAGGCAGCAGGGGAAAACAATCCTTATCCAGAAATTCAACATAAAAGAACTTCTGCGCCCAATTCTTATCGATAAACTTCTTGTAGCAAAACCTCTAATTGGACTCAGGTCGAGTCTGTAACTTGTACCACCCCTTGGTCGAGCCGCCGCCTCCGTATCTCATCAAAATAAATATGGATGACAGAATGTCAAAGTTGAAATGAAGGCGGCAAAAAGCAAACAGGGAAGCCATAACAACTACCAGACACCAAACACTCGGGGATCAAAAGGGTCAGAAATAAATTCCAACAGCATAACACCTCTGCGAAAGGACTCGTGTATGGAACTTTTAGTCTGTAGTTAACCGATTGTAGGTATATCGGCACACAACCCTCTGACGCCGTATCAGCCCTATCAACCTCCATTGCAGACACCAAGGCATAGTTATCTCCCAACAGCATTTTCGTTTACACTTCTTGAAACTCTTTCAGGGACATAATACTTATAATGTCATTAATGCTTGGAAAAGTCTGAGAAGTGGACGTTTTCACCATTATTTTTGGAGATGGTTTCTCTTATGGGTCTCAGAAGGGGGATTGGAAAAGTAGCAAGGAGGAAAACTGAGATAGTAGTATGTATAAACCCTTATGAAGTGTACAGAAGACGATACGCCCAAGTCGAAGCAATAGGAGTCACATTAAAAAGTTCCGCGCCTTTTTTCAGCAATAATTACTCATGACGCCTCTTTACCAAGAAGGCCATGAGTCGGGGCAAATGATGGGACAAGACCCCAGGATCAAATCCGATGAGTCAGTCTTGGAAAGGCCCACATGAAAAGCCCACGAGAGATAACTACCGATCTAGATTCAAATACTATTATCTACGAAAGGGTTTCAGTCACCCAGATCTCCCGAGCGATAGGGTTTTAGTCGTCCCGCCAATCGAATGTGATTCATCAAGTGAAGGTAACCATTCTGATCGGGTATCCTATGGTAGGCTCCTCAACCGAAAGAGCCCTGAAAACCCTTCATCGGTCAAGTGACTGATCGATAGTTAACGATTCCAATGATCCTAAAAAAAGACCAAAATATCTTATTAACTTACGTTCCTCATTGCGGAGAGTATCCTGAAAATCTTTCAGTTAAGAAAATGTTTCCTCTAGAATACGAAAGTTTTCCAAAAGGATGAGGTTTACAGTTGATTCAAAATATTAAATCCCCGAAATTTTCAGATTGACTCGACAAGGAAAGTAGGGTTGAAGTACTGCAACGGTGTACAACTCTCACAGGTTTAAAACATCACAAAACTCTCCAAAACAGGTACGCTCTCTCGGTCTCACACATTAGGCACTCTAATAACCGGGAATTACTCCATCGAGCTCTCAGTCTGTTTTCCTATCATACGAAAATCGCTCTTTCTTACTTGAACGTCGGAGTCTCTATTCTGGAGCACCCTCCGGCGGTTTTTGCAAGTATCACATTTCTTTGACGACAATTGCTCGGGTCAATAAGGAATCGATATCTGTGGAGTCATAACTCACTTCCAACATACACTATTATGAAAATTAACAGTAATAATATCACGAAAAATTAAAAAACTATATCAAGAGTAATATATTAAATTTATCAAAACTATTATTAAAATTACAATTTACAATATTTTTAAAAGCACAAAAAAACCATATTTGATTTTAAATGAGTTAAACCTATAATAAGTTAAATCTATTCAATCTCAACCCATAATTAAAACGAATTTAAATAATCGATCCGGCCTTGACCCAATCCTAAATGGGTCAAGCTTGGTCCACTGAGCTCCAGACTGCCCAACTTAATTGCCAATCCTATTGGTCTCCAATTAAATCAGTCTTGCTTCCAACTGATCAAATGGCTGAAAATGAGAATCATGTACCATTAACACAGATAACCCATTTGGTCTATCCCCTACCCACTCGAAAGAAAAAAAAAATATATATATATTTTACTATACTATAAAAACGTAAATAGGAGAGGAAAGTGAAAGGAGTCGCCACATGGGAACAGTTTGCTACTGTTCCCATCTTTCTTTTTTTTTATATGGCTTTCTTTTGGATTTTGTTTCTGTTTTTTTTTTTTTTTTACTTTTTTTTGGTTCTTCACTGTACTTTTTTTTAACCTTCCACCCTCTTTTTTTCTCTCTCTTTTTTCCTTCTTGTTTTTTCTTTTTTTTTACCCTTCACCCTTTTTTATTTACTTTTTTTACTTCTTTTTTTTTCACCCTTCACATTTTTATTTTCACTTCTTTTCTTTTCTTTTTCTTTTTTACTTTTTTTTTGGATTTCACTGTTTCACTCCTTTTTTTACTTCTTTTTTTTGTTTCTTTCTTACTTTCTCTTTCACACTTCATTCTTTTTTTTTCCCCTTATTAATCTATCTCTTCTCCCCTCTCCACTTTTTTTTTTGACTTCTTTTTTTGTGAATTTCACTGTTTTCATTTTATATATTTATATATAAATTAGAAGATTTCTTCCATATTTCAGCCATGTGTTCTTTTTGAAATATGACATGTGACCAGCAAAGTTAGAAAAAAAATAGAAGAGAGTTAAATGACATTTTTTTATCACCTTCACACTTAAACGACTCGAATGACACATGTTTTTTTTTAACTTAATTTAATATACAGTGGTTATCAAATATTGATGTAAAATAATTTTTTTAACCCACCAAATTGGACATGTTTTTTTAAATATGTATTTTATTTGTTTTTTAATTTAATTTAACATATAAAAAATATATATATTTTTTTAAATTTAATTTAATATACAGTAGATATCAAATATTTTCATGTTAATAATTCTATAAAATTATAATTTAATTGTGAAAAAATAATTTCATAAATAACATGTTTAGATGCTTAATTTGATTTATTAAAAAATAAATAAATTTTCTTAATATAAATATTGAGTTATTTTTTGTATAAATTAAGTTATGATTGTTGTCAAATTAAATTTTGGTGATAATTTATGAAAGGAAAAGCTTATGATTGATTGATATAAGATTTGTAAATTTAATATATGGTCTGAAATATAAAAAATAATTGAAATGATTTTATAAAAAACAACGATTAATGTAATATTTGTAAATTTAATATATAGTCTGAAAGTATAAAAACAATTAAAAAAACTTATTGAACGATATAAATTATTTAATTGCTTAACAAGAAACAAAACAAACAAACAAAAACAAATCTTTACATGTTTTGTCTTTTATACTTTTTCTTATATTATTTAAGATACCAACCATAAAATACTCAAATAGAGTATTTTAAAATTATAAAATACAAATTAAACTTTTTTATAATCAAATCTATTAATTATCATTTTATCTTAGTAAAAAAATAAAAATTAAAATAAAATATATAACCTTCCATTTATATTGTTCTTCCAATTGTACTTGTATTTGTGACAAAGATTGAATGAGTGAGAGAGAGGGATACCGTTAGAATGTAGACAATAATTACAAATAAAAATATAAAATTTATTATCTTATGGTTTTATTTGATTTAAAAAAAAACTTATTTCAATAAGTTTTTTTAATTAATAATAACTGTAATTATATTCTCCAATAATAGTAATAAAAAATAGCCATTTCTTTCCAAACATGTTACAAAATTTTAAAAATTTTTAATCAATACACAAGTACACACAGTTAGAAATACATCAAATAGTTTTTTTCAACAAAATTATTTTGAATTATAATAATAATTATAAATTATTTAATAATTTTATAAGAAAGTTCGCTTTTATTGTGTAATACTGTATTTACATATTTTGTTAATGAGTTATAATTTAACTAATATTATTCACTTTCTCTTGTTTACTAAAAAGAAATAACAATTATATGCTTTCTAATAAAAAAAATTAATCTTACTAAAATTTTTTAATAAGAATAATTTAAAAATTAAGAAATATAATAAATTTATAAGAACATATTTAAATGTCAAAAATTTAAAAGAATTCCAAAGTTATATTATATATATATGTATATGTATATTATTCAATTTATAAATAAGAAAGAGATTAAATTTACTAAAAAACAAAATTAGTTTATAGAAAAAGATTAAAATACGTTTACTATCGATAAAAGATTTTTGAAAATTATAAATGTTATTTAATTAGTATACTGTATAAAAATAATTATATTTAATAATAGATTATATAAATCATTTAGTGTAAATAAAAATATTATAAAAATTTTTGGGTCTCGATCGCACCTTATGACAAAAGAATAAAAAAAAAACAAATAAAAAAAAGAAAAAAAATCAAAAACAAAAAACAAAAAATAAAATCAGGGGCGGTTCCATGCCATTGGAACCACCCTTCCTATGTTAAACATTTATTTTTTTAATTTTGTTTTTTAATTTTTTTATTCTTTTATTTTGTTTTCTTTATTTTTTTATTTTATTTTTTATTCTTTTTGTTTTTTTACGAGTTTGTTTTTCGCGCCTACTATGTTGAGCTTTTTTTTTTCTTTTTTTTTGTTCTTTATGATTTTTTTTGGTTATTTGTTTCTCCTGCATAAATGCACGGTAGACTGCACCTTTTTTTTCTTTTTATTTTTTTTCAATCGAAATTAAATTTAATAATTAATATAATGACAGTGGTAAAAACACAAAAGAATAAAAAAAAACAAAAAGAATAAAAACATAAAATAATTTAGAAAACAAAAAAAAAACAAAAAAAAAGAAACAGAAAAAAAAAAACAAATCAACATTGTGGAACCGCTCCTCCTATGTTATTTTTTTTTTAATTTTTAATTTATTTATTTTATTCTTTTTTTATTTGATTTTTTTGACAATATTATATGTTAACACGTTTTAACCATTTAATATTTTCGCTATCGTTCTATCTAAACGTGATTTAACTAAGTTTCTATCATTTAAGTCAACTAAAAATGATAAAAAGTTAGAGAACCGCACTTTATGCGGCCAGACTATATAATATATATATATATATTTATATATGACAGATTCTTCCGAATTTAGTTTTTAAAAGAAAAAATCAGAACCATCGGCAGCCTGTGCCAATAGTCTAAGCCAATTAATGTACATATTTTTTGGGGGACAATCACTACTTATCACTCAGTTATCACTTTATCTCATCCACATTAATAATACGGGCTAAGGTAGATCTGATTAAAAAAGTTAAGAGCCACGGCTGTCGGTCGGTCGCTCGCTCGCTTTCTGTTGTACTAAGTTGCCTTCTTCTAATAACACTGCCGTGTTCCAAGCAGAGCACAGAATGGCAGTGATGATCTCAGCTTCACTGCCTCTTCTTGCCCTTGCAAGAGTTTCAGGGTTTCTAGTTGCATTTCTTGTACTCACTTGGGCTCTTGCTTTCAAGACTAGCTTCATTCCTCACCATTCCCAAACCCAAGAGGATCTCATCTACTCTGTACCCTCTCCCTTCTCCCTTCTTTTTAGTTAAAACCCACAAAATGTCTACTCAACTGGGGCTAAAAATTGGATGCGTTTTGTGTTTTCTCTGCAGGTTATGCACCCATTGTTAATGGTCATTGGTTTTATTCTCATCAGTGGAGAAGGTGAAGCACAATTTCAATTTTTCTTCTTTTTGTTTTTTTTTCCACCCTTAATTGGGTTTTGATTGTTGTCTGCATTTTTTTAATTTTTTAATTTTTTTATACCTTTCCAGCAATTTTAATACACAGATGGTTACCGGGGTCAAGGAATTTGAAGAAATTGGTACATCTGTGCTTGCAAGGAGTGGCTTTAACTTGTGGGGTGTTCGGCATTTGGACTAAATTTCAAGGGAGAGACGGGATTGTTGCTAATTTCTTCAGTCTTCATTCTTGGATGGGTCTAATCTGCATTTTCATGTTTGCAACTCAGGTTGGTGTTTTATATATATATATATATATAAAAATTGTCGGCAGCCATATTGGGCCACTAAATTTAGTGAAGTTTGTTTTTCAATTAACTTGCTAATTCAAGCTTAATTTCTCTACATTAGGGTTGCACAATAGTTTGGAGAAAATGGGCCCATTACTTCTCGTCATGATTTTAAACAATACAAGTGCATTATTGATCTGAATTATATGATTGTATATTTAGTTGGCTCCACTTTAAGTACTTAGATGATAAGATGTTCAGTCCTTTTCAATGTCACAAAAGCAAGAAAGAATAGAAAGAAAAGCAAAGCAAAGTTTAAGATCTTATCTTCTAGCCCATTAATTCCATGAATTCCAAAAATGGGCCTAGAATGGGCCTGGTGGAAATGGAAACCATTGACCCACCTTGTCTTCTACAATCTTCAGGAAAAGATGTATTAGGCGGTCTTTGTCTGCGGCAGTAGTTACAGATGAACAATTCATGTGTCGCGCAAATCCTCCTCGCATTAATCAGACAAAGGAAATGCTTTTTACTCAAAGGCAAGGTTTTTTAGGCAAGATTTCTAAGACGGACAGGATTATACCGGGAAAGTTTAGGATTCACTGTTCACCGGTTTGACTGGGGTCGAACAACCTAAATTTCCTAGTTCTCAACCAAATATCAGCCATTACAATCCATTTCCATATGTCAAAAAATGCATAATCGTGAAATACCAACTCCAATTCTTGACCCTTTAGTTAAAAAAAAAGAAAAGAAAAGAAAAGAAAAAAAACCTACAATGCATGACGTATGTAGAAGCTTTCAAGGCAATTTTGAGCAACTACAAAACATTAAGCTTTGCAATTATCCAACAAATCCCTTAATGTATCAATCTAATCTTATTTTCATCATCATTATCCAATTTCTTCTTTTGTTTTTGTGTTTGGCCCATTTGACTGTCTGATTTTGCGGTTCACTTACTGTTTATTTGGATGAAAAGATTTGGAGAGAAAATAAAGGGATTAAGAGAGAAAGTTATGACTTTTTTTCTTTAAGGGTTTAGATATGAGAGAAAATAAGAGATTTTGATGGATTTGAGATAAATGGAGGGGAGAGAAAATGTTAGAGTTAAACATTTTTTATTTTTATATTTCAAAAATATCTTTTAAAGTTGAAAGCAAAATCTTTTATTTTTAATGAATCCTATTTTTTTTTTCTTTTATAAAACTTCCAAATAAGATGAAGAAAAAATTATAACTTTTATCTTCTTTTGTTTTCGTTTTAAAACTTCCAAACATATTGTTAGTTTTGTTTCGAAGGTTTTACCACTTTTCACTTTCTGGAGTGGCTTTCACTCTGGTCCAATTTTTGGGGGATTATTCTTGCCGCTACTCCTTGCTGTTCAACCAGTTTGACTGGCCAATGTGATCTGGCTTTGAAAACATTGATTTTAGGTCATAATTCAGGAGTTGTGCTACTCACTTGTACCCCATTAAAGGAGACAGTATTGAACTTTATCATATGGTGGTGGTAGAGGAATACAAATGATTATCAATGATACTGCTTCATTAATCTTCCTTTATCTCCCTGACTAGTGATAGAGAACCTAGGATGGATCTTAGGGACCATCATTGTCCAATATCGACATTTTCTAGAAGCCCTTATTTAATGTTTTCGATTTCAGTTAATGAAATAGATGTTGGTTAATTCAGTTGAATTCTCCACTTATTTTGCTTGACTTGTTACTTTTACATTTTAGTGATTATGAGGAGGTTGATGCAAAGCATCTTCCAATGTATTTATAGATCATACTGGATGTAACTTCGGCCATAGAGCTTGAGGTATAAGTTTTGAATCTCAGTCTGGCAACGCCTCATTAATATATGACCCTTTTTTGTTTGGTAACAAGTGGTAGACAAAGGCAATTGCGGTCTATATGCCAACTTTAGCTTACCATACCTGGTGCGGGTAAGCACAGTATTAGATTGATGAGGTATATTTTATGAGTGCTGGTTCCATGTCCTTCACTACTGCATCAAACTGAATCACATGCTGGAGGAAGCAATATTAGTTAAAAGATGATGCCATCACCCACCTACATGTGTTGCAAAATCTGCAATTCCAATTTGATCAGAAGTCCAGATGATGTCCCAGTTCTACTAGGAGGGTGTCACATTTCACAATTCACAGATAATACTTTGTAATTCTCAATTGCTGGCAAGGATTAATGTAGGGTAGGGACTGAAAATGTGTTAACTTGATCCCGTGTCCCAAAGTAAAAGGACAACCTTTTTAACCCGTTTATTTTTTGCACTCAATTAAATGTACGCCCCATACTCTTTTTCCTAGGACATATATTTATGGTGTTCTACTACTAGTTTGTTTATAAGAGTTGTGATATATCTCTCACTGCTACTAATTTTTGGTTTGAATTTTTGATATTTGTAATTGTTGAGGGCTTTCTCCCATCAAATCTTAAAACCTGTGTTATTCTAGTATGTATGGTTTATGAGTTATTCCTCGTTTTACATGTGCACATCCTAAGGGTATGGGGTATTATTAAAAAATTCTCAGTAGTTTCTTAAGACCATTGGCTTATGGTTTTCACATTCTGCTTTCAAGTGGTTGATGGGGTTTCTAAGCTTTTGGCACCGTGGGGAAGTGCGGACACAAAAGGTTAGGATCTTGCCTTGGCACATCTTCCTCGGCCTCTACACATATGGTTTAGCCGTGGCGACGGCGGAGACTGGGCTACTAGAGAAGCTGACATTCTTGCAAACAAGAAGAAATGTGCTGAAACATAGTACAGAGTCCATGATTGTAAATAGTCTGGGGCTCGGTTTGGCCTTGCTAAGCGGTCTTGTTATTTTAGCAGCGGTTTTGCCCAAGTATGATCATTATAATGTTCTTCAAAGCAAACTCAATGGTTCTGAAACTAAGCAGTGCTCTTCTTACTTGAAAGAATGAAAATTTTTAAAATCTTTTTCTAGATTGATGCATTTTAAGATTGAGAAATAATGTTTTTCCAAGGATTATCCGCTTGTTTCTTTTCCAATGAAAATATTTTTAGCAGTGCTCTTCCCAATTATAATCATTTTTCTTTTATTTTTCTTTGTCCAGGGATAGCCCTGTTCCCAACTCCGTGATTCGAGATTCTATTCCTATTGTAACAAGAAAAAAAATCTTCATTTTTCTTTTCCACTCTTAGAAAAACCCAAAAAATGGCTTGCATTCTCACGGCCAACATTAACTTAATTCTTAGAAGTAGTTTCTTTCTTGAAAGGAAAGAAAAAAAATAAGTTTTTTATTCGTAGACTAGTCATATTGTGGAAAGACAACATTTTAAGGATGAGTACCAGCGGCTTTGGTGTGAGTTTATGTAAATAATAATAATAATAATAATAATAATAATAATAATAATAACAATAATAATAAATAACTTACTATTTTATTATCCCAAATTGTGATTTTAGATTGATAAAATGTGGATAGATTATCTGTTTATTATTAAGTCATAATTAATATAAATATTTATCATATAAAAATTTTACCGGTGACTAGTTTAACAAAATATTATGATTACTAAAATACTATATAATAAAAATAAAATAATAATAATAAATAGTATAAATTAATACGTTACGTGCAGTTGGGTGGGGTTTAATGGATTTATGCTTACCCCTAATACAATCCCACCAAACATTGAACGCGCATTTAAAAAAAAAAAAAAAAAAAAAAAAAAAAAAAAAAAAAAAAAAAAAAAAAAAAATAAAAAAAAAAAAAAAAAAAAAAAAAAAAAAAAAAAAAAAAAAAAAAAAAAAAAAAAAAAAAAAAAAAGAATTGTTAAAAACCCCCCCCAAAAAAAAAAATCTCTCTCTCTCTCTCTCTCTCTCTTTCTCTGTTATCATTAGATCTTCCAATGTCCGATCTTCTTCTCTCTCATTACCAAACCTAACCCCTAAACACTTTCGCCACATTTCCCTAATTTGATGACACAAAATCACCTGAAAACCCTCATGTGCTTTTCTGCATCATCTCCCACCTCGCTCTTCTTGTCCACGGATACTCGCTTCACTTCCCTCACCTCTCATGTCTCTCTCCTCAGTAATTCCCCAACTCTTCTCTCTCAAAATCACCGCAATTTCCCAAACCCTAGATTCTGTTCTCTCTGCGCGTCGCTTGCAGAGAATAGACTTTTGGAAACTTTTTAAATTAGAATAAGTTTGACTGGTGGTATAATCATGGATATCACCAAGTTGAAACCTATTGTTTTTTCTCTGAACATTGTGGGGTTTTCTTATCGAATTACCAATCCACTACATTTTGTGCATGAGATATTAACATCAAATAAAACCAATGTCAGTCCAAGTATGGATGCAGATTCTGATATATTAGATGAGGCAGTAACAGTGACTGAGGCAAGCCACGGAATTTCTTCTGATACCATTGTTCAAAGCATGACAGGTGCAATTAGTTACCCAAGCTTAAATTTAATAGATGAAATGATCATGATGTTGAGATAGTTTCGGATATATTTAGATGCTTATGGCGGGTAGAAATGATATACTTATCTCCTATGTTTCCCGAAGAAAGATACTTTGACGTCTGAACTAAAGACTAAATGGATTACAGTTTCAGCTGCCCTGGATTCTACTCAGCAGGAAGCTTTATCAGTTTTGAAGAAACTAATGGTTTGCCTCCAACAGCATTTTCCCCTTTTCTATTGCAAGACACCGAGTCTTTTAGTTGTGGGTTGTGATAGCGATTTGTTAATTGCTTGTACAGTTGATTTCCTCAATATTCTTGTACTCCCAATGTTATATTCTTGCATTATTTTTTTCTTTGTCATTGTAAAACTTAAAGTGATAGTGAAGTAGTAGCTTAATGGAATCATGATTAGAAAGTACATAGGGACGATTGATGTGCTGAAAAGATCAGCAAGGCAAAAGTGGCTTGTTTTGTCCACCATTCCTCATCTTTACTTAGTATCTTTGGTACTGATAAGAAAAATCCACTTGTTATATTCTTCAATCCTTGAATTAGGTTACCAATGCATCCATGGAGCTGTTGGCTTGAATTTTTTAGAAGGATATTTATATACATTATTTAACAAATTATCTTGAGGGAAAGATGGTGTTCTGAATTGTCTTTTTAACTACATGAGCCACTCAAACTGCGTCATGATCTTGGCTCTTTTATATGCCATTTGATTCTTTATATGTGTATGGACAACTACGAAATGCTGTATCTAAGATGACTTAATAATTATCTCTTTATCCATTTTGGTGCATTTGGGTGCAGCCTTTTGGCCAATAAATGATAATTAGAGTGATTAAGATTGATTTTTTTACGATATCATGTCTGTAGGATCGATGCTGGTAATGTTTTTTTTCCTTTTTCGTGCAGGGAAAAAAAAATGCAATGAAATCAGTTACATTTTTTTTTCTTCCTTTAGTAGGGTGTCAACTTTTTGGAATACATCCAAAAATTTTCTTCATCATATTGCAATCAGTAGTATGCTTTCTGATATTGACTATCATTTGAGTTTTCAGTTTGGGGTCAAGTGTAATGTCTGCTTTTTGTTTCTTTTCTGACCATAGTGTATCTGTGAAATTAAAGTAAGCAGATCATTGAAAATGATGTAAAGGGAGATGAATTGTGCACTAGGACAGAATATGCCAGAGGGCTAGTTCATGTAAATAAATACCTAGAAAGGTAATTCCTGCATGTGGTATGTGAACTGGCATATTGTTCAATATGTCATTTGCTTGCTTTGTTTCACTCAATAAATTATATAGCTTTATAGTATATCCTTTACTTACAGGAGATCAAAGCACAGAATTGTTCCATCTATTTTAATGGCGGGGTCTGTTGTTGCTGCATTTGATTATGTGGCCATTGAAGACCAAGACTTCGTGTCTATCCAAGGTGAGTTATGTTTATCTTTACCTGCTAATCTAAGAACCATGTTTAGGGGAGAGAGCTTTGAAGCTTTGTGCTTGAAACTGCATTCCAGCTCTGGCAGAGTCTGGCATTATATTTAGCAAACTGTCAAAGATAAGTGACGGTTCTGCTCCGGATGTCTCAGTAGGCGAAGAGGGTTTGAATTTTTTCCCTGAGAGGTACTTCATAATAGTTTTTCTTACTATAAATTCTTGCGTCATGAGACAAACTATTCTTCTTTGCCTAAAATATTGATACTTTTTTATTGCAGATTTGTATCTAGACAGGATCTGATTATTTGGAAGGCACAACTTGAGTACGAGTTCATGTCAAATGTAGGAGAAGAGGTACAAAAGATTTGGGTTAGAAGGCATTTAATTATCAAATATTTCAAAGATAAATAAATTTTTATAATACAGATAGAGGTATTCAAAAGGTGCTTCAGAAGTGTTTAGTGGCCATATGGTTTTTATGATATGCATTTTGGCAATTGTCAGACATGGAAAGGGCTTTCATCCTTTATGTGCTTATGCTTTATAAATTGTTGGAATCATTCTTCCTCTCTCATAAGTTCTTTTACTATAAAAGAGTATGCATTAAGGAAGAACCTTCAATAATAATTTTATTTCTCAAATCCTGACTTAATTACAGTCCAGATATCAAAAAGAAAAGTGGGTGTCATGGACATGAAGGAGGTCAGTGCTGAAGCATTGCCTGGCCTTTTGATGGATATGGCGGCTGGTGACAATAGCATACTCAGAAAAGTTTTTTGTCTCTCTCTCTCTCTCTCACACACACACACACACACACACACACACACACACACAGACACAGACACACACTCACTTGCACACAGGCACACGTGCACACTCACAAAGATAGACATGCTTAGCACTCAGCACTCATTTGAGCAGTCTTCCAGTTCTCTTGAGGTGTTTGATCTTCAATAATTAGTTTGTGTCATCCTAATTGTAGTATTTAATTCATTACAATCATGATAAATTAGAAAACGTATTATGCTCTTCAAATCAGTTCTTTGACTGTCTTAAACCATGCCATATCTATGTATAATACAGGACAGATCAGGCGCTTTAAACCAACAAGTCCTTCAACTAAAGCACAAGCTGCAGTGGCGCGGACAAGTGGCAAGATGACAGAAGCAATTCATGTGGAATTGCTAAGACTAGAAGCTGAGAACTCTGCAAGACTTGCTGTGATGGAAGAAATTAGGTCAGAGCTGCTGGGAAGAGGGGAAATAGGGAAACTTTGGTAGAAGAAGATATAAGAGGGCAAAACGCAAAACTCGTGGATTGGAGGCTGAGAGGTCTTATGAAGCAGCATTCTGATTTTGAGCAGGAAAAGCTTGCCCAAGAAAAGTATCTTTCTGAGTATTTGAAGAGGAAGGGAGCAGTAGATTGTCAGAGACAACTGCATCTCAGTCTCAAGGAAGAAGTCAATGAGATGTTAGAGAGGCTTGCTTCTGAGAGAATTCAGCTTACAGCACAGCAGCAAAGCTTACAGGATTTGTGAAATGACTTGCAGGCCAAGCAGGAAGGTATACTTGATGCAAAATCCATACTTGAATCTAAGATTGAAGCTCTGCGCATATATGGGTAAATATTGTACTAGTCTCTCTCTCTCTCTCTCTCTCTCTCTCTGCACATGCTCTCTTATGTGTGTGCATTTGTTTTCCTTCACAAATCACAATAATTTTTGTACATCCCATCAGCATGATCACAATAGGACCTTTTTCCTGCCTTGAGTTGGATGATTAAGATCTTATTATGTTCAAAAATTCTTAAAAAAAGGATGGAAAAGAGGGCTCTTTACTTGATCAGGCACTTTCCGGAGGTGAATTGTATTTAGTTCTGGTTAGAAAGTTAAGGCAGAACTGTCATGCAACAAATATTACTTGATTTTAAGGGTTGGACGTTAGATTGTAGTGATGAGGACATTGAAGCTTTTGGAAATGGTCTTGTCAGATGGATGGTAAGAAAATAGTTCTTGAGAAACTTGTGCTGTTGCAGATCAAGTAATCATGAATTGGTGCTAGAAATAGTGGGAAATGTGAGCGTTTTTCTGTTTTGGGCTTCATCTCTTTTTAGTGTAGTATGCTGACATTGCAAGTTCTGAATATTGAGTATTTCACCCAATGTGCAATAATGTAGTCTCGATAGGTTGTTGGCACTCAAATTCTACAAGTTTCTGAAGTGTGACAAGCTAGTGAGTTAGTGGAGGCATTGATGGAAATTGTTTAGATGACCATCTTTAAACTGTGCCATCCAAGCTGTCCTCAGCGATATTTTATGTGGCTAAAATTGATTAGGTCATCAAGATCGCAAGAAATTCGCATGATCCAATTCAAGTTCTAATTGGGTCGATGATAAAAGGTCGAGTTAGAAGATTCAAGGAAATATTAAATAATTTAATTCATAGGGTTTTATATCAAGAAATTGGAACATAAGTGAATGAAAAACTAAAAGGGGATTTAATTATGCTCATACAAGTCCAATTGGAAGAATAAAGGATCCAAAACAATCCAAAATCAAGGAATGATGAAAATAAAGAAAAAATAGTAGCAAGGATTTGGTCAAAATAATTTGGTTTACTTTATTTAATTTCATAATTTTTGATTGTTTAAATAGTTACTAAATTTTTAATTGCTATTTTAGTCTTTACCTCTAGCCTATAAATAGGCTATTATACATTGTGTAAAAACATAACTTTTATGAGAATTAATAAAATTGTGAGATTTTTTTTACACAAGTTTTGTTCTTTTGAAAACTTTTGAACCTATTCAAAATAGGAATCTTGTTTAGTTCTTTGATTTATCAATTTAGGTTTAAAAATACTTAAATTGTGACGTCATTCATTCCATCTTTATACCAAAATTTTTGTTTTAGTGAAAAACGAATTTAAAGTCATATTTTAGCTCCTTCCTCCTTTAGGGCAAGAATTGAGATCTTTAATTCCATCAGTTCAAATAATTCGTTAGGACGATTTTTAAACTATATTATTTGTTCGTAGGTTCTAGGGTTTTTATACCCGTCAGGTTCACATCAGTTGATATTAGAGCAAATCTAGGTTTTATTTTCCTTTGAATTATTCTTATTTTTTTTCTTTTGTTCTTGTTTGTGTTTTGAAACTTTAATTCTAATCTCGATTTATCATCTTGGCCAAAATTTTTCATTCGTTAGTTTAATTCTTGTTTTTTTGGTATATTTCATTCTTTTTTTTAATGCTGTCATAGTTAAAAAAAAAAAAGATCGTAAAAAAAAGGGGTTGTACAAAAAAAAAAAAAAAGAAAGGAGAGGCATAAAAATGGGGGAAGGGCCGCAAAAAAAAGGCTGTGAAAAAAAAAGTAGAGACCAAAAAAAAAAAAAAAGAAGGAAAAAAAAAAGGCTATTTCAAAATTTTGCATTTTATTCTCAAAGTTGATAATTGTTCATTTTGTGATCTTGTTTAAATTTGACAAATTTTCTAAATTGTTATTATCAAATTTGAATTTAAACTTTCTAAATTTTTGTATTTTAATTTGAAATATTTTCTTATTTGTGCACTTAACTAAATTTAAAACTTTCTATATTTGTTTTTCTTTCTTGGACTCTTTCTTTATTTGTTCATCTTACTTATTTGTTCAATTCTTTATCTGTTACCTTTCTAATTCAGAATTTTTCCAAATTTGTGATTTTCTTGATCTCTCGCTTTTTTCTTTCCTTCTTCTTGCTTTCTTTGTTTTTTTCTTGTTATACTTTCTTCTATATAAGTCATTGAATTTCACAAGATAATTATTTTTGAGTTGAGTTCTCGATTTCAATAAAAAACTTGACTAAGTGAAATAAAGTGGTAAAAGGTAAGAGAGAATTCATTAAAGATAAAAGACCGAATTCAAACAGTGAAATACGAGTGGATTTGAGTGAATCATTATTTTTGAGTAAAACACATGAGGGGGTGTGGTGAGATTTATTCTTATTTTATTCTAACATTGTCTTATAGATTTCAATCATGTATCAAAATAAAAAAAAAAATAGAACAAACGAGGAGACTCAACCTCACGTTGGACCGAATTTACAATTACAAGTATTTATGGGGAAGATGAGGCGGATGATAAAGAGAGAGTTAGATCTTATACATGAAAGGTTGGATAGAATAGAAGAGGGATCGTAAAGGGGACAATCATCAATAGTACCGAACCCCTCCAGGAGGAATAGGTTTTATTAAAGGGAAACTAAAGTTATGGATGAGTTTGAAGGGGATGAGTTAGAAAAAGAGTTGGATAAATTGTCAGTGGGTAGCATAGGATATTTGATCATGACAGAGAAGTTAGAAATCGGGTAGATAACAATTTAAGCAATATCAAGATGAAAATTTTGTCATTTCAAGACAAAAGTGATCCCGAAATATACCTTGAGTGGGAAAAGAAGATGAAGTTGGTTTTTGATTGTCACAACTACTCTAAATTAAAGAAAATAAAACTTTCTGCCATTGAATTTATTGATTATGCATTTGTGTGATGGGATCAGTTGCGCATCAATATGAGGCAGAACGAGGATCGTCACATTGAAACTTGGGATGAGATAAAGAGGGTGATAAGACGACGATTTGTTCCTAATCATTACTATCGGGATTTATATCTCAAGTTGCAGAGTCTTCACCAAAATAATCGAAGCGTAGACGACTATTATAAAGAGATAGAGATGACTATGATTAGAGACAATATGGAAGAAGATTGAGAGGCGACGATGACCAGGTTTTTGAATGGTTTAAATCGAGAGATTGCCAATACGATCAAGTTTCATCATTATGTGGAGTTTGAGGATCTAGTACATATGACAATCAAGGTTGAGAGACAGCTTAAGAGAGACAACACACGGCCAAGACCAACCCCACAAATTTCGAATGCAACATTTGGAGAATGAGCCATCCAAAGAAAGAAGAAAATCCAGTCATCTCTAAGGTTAAATCCAAGCACAAACTAGCTGTCGCCATTACGACTTCTCAAGGTAAAGCAGCCTTCACTTCAACTCGTTCTAGTGAGATTAAGTGTTTCAAGTGTTAGGGAAGAGCACATACAGCTAGCCAATGTCTAAACAAGCGAATTATGGTGATTTGGGAAAATGATGCAATCGAGTCTGAAGATGAAGATGATATTGGTTGTATGCTACCATTGGAAGATGCCCCCATCAAAGATGAGTACGGGGCTAAACATGGTGAGATATTAGCACTACTTACATGTCGAGCCTTAATCTTACAAACCAGAGGAGATGAAGAAGAAGTACAGCGGGAGGTTATCTTTCACACTTTTTGCCATGTGAAAGACAATGTTTATATTTTGATTATTGATGGTGGTAGTTTTACTAATTTTGTGAGTACTATTTTAGTGAAAAAAATGAATTTGTCAACCACTAGACATTCACAACCATACAAGTTACAATGGTTGAATGATAATAGAGAAGTGACGGTTACAAAACAAGTTGTGTCATTCCAGATTGGTAAATATGAAGATGAGGTATTGTGTGATGTGGTGCCAATGCAGGTTGGACATGTTTTGTTAGAAAGGCCATGACAATTTGATCAACATGTATAATATGACCGCTTCACTAACAAATATTCATTCATGTTCAATCAACGAAAAATCACTATAATTCCAATGACACCAAAACAAGTCTATGAAAACCGAGTGAAGTTGCAAAAATTGAGTGAACAAAAGAAACAGAGAGATCAAAATGAGTTGAGAGAAGAAAAAAAAGAGAGAAAAGAAAAGAGCGAGATCGAATTTGGTGAGGAAAAAAAGAGAGAAGAGTTCGGCCAATGAGGTAAAATCTGAGAGAAAACAAATGAATTTTTAGGTCAAAACAAGTGAGGTTAAGCAAGCGATGCTCTCAAAAAGGTCAATAATTGTATTTATGTACAAGGAGACCATACTGACTAACTTAACTCTTCTTTGTCTAGTGTTGTTTCTCTTTTGCAGGAATTCGAAAATGTGTTTCCCGAAGAGCTACCCCAAGGTTTGCCACCTATCCGAGGGATTGAATATCAAATCGATTTCATACCTAGCGCATCAATTCCAAATCGTCCAGCATATAGAAGCAATCTAGAAGAAACAAAGGAAGTTCAAAGACAAGTCGAAGAGTTGATGGAAAAAGGGTATGTGAGAGAAAGTATGAGTCCATGCGATTTTGGTGTCTAAGAAAGATGAGACATAAAGTATGTGTGTTGATTGTCGGGCCATTAACAACATAACGGTAAGATATCGATACCCTATTTCTCGATTAGATGACATGTTAGATGAGTTACATGGTGTTTGTGTCTTTTCTAAAATTGACCTTAATAGTGGGTATCATCAAATACGAATGAAAGGAGGAGATGAATGGAAAACATTTAAAACTAAATATGGATTGTATAAGTGGTTAGTTATGCCTTTTGGATTAACCAATGATTCTAGTACATTCATGCATTTAATGAATCATATTTTACGTGTTTTTATTGGTAAATTCGTAATTGTTTGTTTTGATGATATTCTGGTATATAACAAAGTTTGCATAATCATGTCTCACATTTGTATTCAGTTTTGGATGTACTTAGAAAAGATAAATTATATGTTAATCTCAAAACGTGTACTTTATGCACTGATGAGTTTGTTTTTCTAAATTTTGTTATGAGTACTAAAGGTATTGAGATTGATAAAGAGAAGATCAAGACAATCCAAGATTAGCCGACTCCCTCTAGTATAGATGATGTTAGAATTTTTCATGGGTTTGCTAGTTTTTACAGGAGGCTCGTGAAAGATTTTAGCACTATTGTTGCACCATTTACACAAGTTATCAAGAAAAACGTTGCATTCTAATAGAGTGAAGAACAAGAGAAGATGTTTCAACTTATTAAACATAAGTTTACTTATACTTCTTTACTTGCTTTACCTAACTTTGCTAAAACATTTGAAATTAAATGTGATGCTTTTGGTGTACATATAGGCGCTATTCTTATATAGGATGAAAGACCACTTGCGTACTTTAGTGAGAAATTAAGTGGGGCTATACTTAACTATCTTACTTATGAAAAAGAGTTGTATGTCTTGGTTTGAGATTTGGAGACATGACAACACTATTTATGGTCGAAGAAATTTATGATTCATACGAATCATGAATTCTTGAAATATTTGAAAAGTCAACACGAAAACAAGAGACATGCTAGATGGATGGAATTCATCGAAACTTTTCTCTATATCATTCGATATAAACAAGATAAGGAAAATGTGGTCGCGGATATACTTTCATGCAGGTATGCCATAATCTCTACTCTTGATGCTAAATTTTTTTGTTTTGAGCATATTAAAGAATTTTATCATGATGATCACGATTTTTGGAAAATTTATGGAGTTTGTGAAAAATCTTCTATTGACTCGGGGATTTTTTGTTTAGAGAAAATAAATTGTGCGCCTAATTGTTCATTGAGAGATTTGTTAGTTCGTGAATCCCACAGTAGAAGGTTAATGAGACATTTTGAAGTCGTCAAAATTTTGGCTATTTTACAGAAATATTTTTATTGGCCACACATAAAACAAAATGTTGAGAAATTTTGTAGTAGATGTATTACTTGTAGGCAAATTAAATCGAAAGTTCAATCTAATGGTCTTTACACACCCCTACCTATTCCTAGTTTTCCTTGGATTGATATTTCGATGGATTTTGTTTTGAATTTTCCTAGGAGTAAATATGGACGGAATTCAATTTTGTGGTTGTAGATAGATTTTCTAATATGGATCATTTTATCATTTGTCATAAGTCTGATGATATTTCTCATATTGCGAATTTATTTTTTTAGGGAAATTGTGAGGTTACATGATATGTTTAAGACAATCGTCTCAAATCGGGATGCTAAGTTTTTAAGTTACTTTTGAAAGATATTATGTAAAAAGTTAGGAACGAAACTTTTGTTTTCAACAACTTGTCATCCTCAAACTGATAGTCAAACAGAAGTAGTGAATAGGACTTTATCCATTTTGTTGTGAGCTGTCATTAGTAAAAATATTAAGATTTGGGAGGATTGTTTGCCACATGTTGAGTTTGCTTATAATCGTACCATTCATTTTGCTACTAAATTTTCACCGTTTCAAATTGTTTATGGTTTTAATTTTTTAACTCCTTTAAATTTATCACCTTTACCTGTTTCTGAGCAAATGAATTTAGATGGTGAGAAGAAAGCAGAATTTGTGAAACAATTTCGTGAGAATGTACGGTTCAATATAGAGAGGAGGACCGAACAATACATCAAGCAAACCAATAAGGGACGTCATAAGTTGGTTTTTGAGTCTGATGATTGGGTTTGGTTACACATGTGAAAAGAAAGATTTCTGACACAAAGACGTTCTAAGTTGTTGTCTCAAGGAGATTGTCCTTTTCAAGTGTTAGAATGGATCAATGACAATACTTACAGATTTGATTTATTAGATGAGTATAATGTTAGTGCTACTTTCAATTTTACTGATTTGAGTCCTTTTGATGTAAGTGATGATTTGAAAATAAATCCTTATCAAGAGGGGAGGAATGATGAGGTCATTAAAATTACAATAAATTCGCATGATCCAACTCAAGTTTCAGTTGGGTCGGTGACAAAATCTCGAGTTAGAAGATTCAAGAAAGTACTGAATAATTTAATTCAGAGAGTTTTATATCAAAAAATTAGAATCCAAGTGAATGAAGAACTAAAAGAGATCTTAATTATGCTCATACAATTTCAATTGAAAGAATAAATGACCCAAAACTACCCAAGATCAAGGAATAACGAAAATAAAGGAAAAAAAAAATAGCAGTATAGATTTAGTCAAAATAATTTGCTTTACTTTATTTAGCTTTTTAATTTTTTCTTTGTAATTTATATTTTAATTTCCTAATTTTTGATTGTTTAGAAAGTTATTGGTGTATCATCAAACAAACAAAAATAAAATACCTACTTCACAAAATACTAGTATAGAGTGAATAAGGTCATCTCTACAGGGAACGATAAATTTATTTCTTTTAAGGAAATAAAAATAAAAATAAAAATATGGAGGTTTGGAAAATTAATTAAACTAATTAATCAAAAATAAAGAATTCAAAAATAATATATTTGATTGATTATCAATGCAAAAATTACTCAACATCTTACAAATAAACTGGTTATAGTCATTAAGTACTACAAAACGATCAATCCCTCATTACTTTTTTGGTAATTAAGGTACCACTGTTAATTACTTCTCTAATCGAAAGATAACCCAAGAGACTCTCGTTGGATTTAGTGTTTCAACAGTCTTATGATCTAGAGAGATCCAATTCTAATTAATAAACACACAACGAGTTCATTTAAATTAGATTATTTAATCTCTTAGTATGAGTTAAATCGCTTGCGAGATCATAAAATTTTGCCAATTATCAATTCATTAAAAACAAATAAATTTTACTATTTTTAATTAACTATAGATTATTCTAGAGTTATCAAACATAAACTTCTACTCAATAAAGTTAAAACAATCATGAATATTAGGGTACAGAGATTAAATAAATACTTATAAAATATTGAGTTAATAACTTTATTTAGATGTCACAATCTTTATTTATCAAGGTTTAAATAACTCTTTAACTAAAAAATAAAATTAAAATAAAAATATAGAAAAAGAGAAACTCACAATACTTTTGTTCAATATTGAAGTTCAAGAGCAAAATGAAGAAGAAAAATAAAACGGTGCGGCCGTCCCTTCTTGTTTCCCCAAAGCACAGCCGCCAACAACAGGAAAAACCAATGAAGAAAAGTAATATATCTTCAATATGTAAGCAGGCGCAGGAAGAGAGAATTTGAAGCAACAAAAAAATAAAATAAAACATAAACTAAAAATTGTTTGCTGGACGTGGAGGGGGGCTGCTGCCCCCTCTAGTGCTTTTTTTTCTCCACTCTGATGTTTCATAGATATAGGAATGAGTTGTCTATTTTTCTAAAGAAAATCTTTCTAAATTTTTGGCAACTACCACATAAAAAATGAATTTTCTAATGACAAGTAATCTAGTTGACTTATCAAATAAATAACCTAACTAAAATAGAAAATTTTAAAAATTAGATTTCTCCAAAATTTATATTCATAAATATTAGGAATATCTTCAAAGTCTCCAATGTTTCCAAATTAAGTTTATTCCTTCATTTTTCTTCAAAAGTCTCATCCATCATTCCTATTATATCAATGACCATAAAACACAATAATTAGTGTAATATTTATTTAAAAAGATAGAACAAAATAAATCATAATTATTATACAAATTTATTCCCTATCAAATTCACTCACACCTAAATAATGCTTGTTCTCAAGCATTTCTAGTTCAAATAAAACTAAAACTATTGAAATCAACCTATTTTTCTTTCGAACTACTAAACCAATATATGTCATGAGAGTCAAACTAAAAAAATAATTAAAACAACAAGTATTTTACAGTATTTCATACGAAAACAACCATTATAAATTCCAATAGCTTCTTATGAAATCAAAACTACAAGATTCAACTTTCCTCTTCAAGGGTTCACTCAAATTCGCTAAAAAATGGATAAAAAATATATCATTAACACTCAAATCCACATATTGGAATTGACATTATCATATATTTGCAAATATATCAAATCTCCACCACTTAAAAATTTGAATTTCATGTATCAATCTAAAGATCTTTCATTTGGTTGTAACGGAATTAGGGTTAATGGTAGGATTAAAGGTTATATGAACGGTTTAAACTGTACCAAATAAAATATGCAATTAACAACACAATTTTTTTGCGATAACACATTTGCCACACACAAATAGCATACCAAAAATACATGATCTTGATATTCACATGTACTAAACATAGCCAACAGTAAAAAACACATAAAAATATCAAATTTTTTCTTTACGATCCATGACTGAATTGAAATTCTTAGAGATGCAGCATTTCTTTTTCTTTTTTCTTTTTTTTATGATGCTGCTTTTTTTTTTTAAAGTCATCAAGTCCCTTTGTCTTTTATATGTAGCAAATATCATCATCAAGTCTCTAATCAATACATGTCTCATAAGACAAAAGTATACGAGAATCATACAATTAACTACATATATTTTTGGCACAAGGGTTAAAAAGCAAGCCAAAAAGAAGGATTTTTGGTATTGTAATGAGGGGTTATGAAGAAAGAAAATGTTTCAGATTCAACTTGATTCACTAAGGGAAATAAAAATTAGGGTAGAGACTTTTACGAAAACCAAAAGGGGGTAAAACCTAAATACTTTTATCATTTCAATGCATGAAACCCTAAATGTGATTTCGAAATGCATAATATCGCAAATTCTAGAATGTTTAATTCAAGTGTGATAATCACTCATCAAGAAAAGAAATTTCGAGTACAAAAAATGATATTACTCGCTTTAATCTCAAAACCTCACTTTTAAATGAAGTTTGTGTCAAATCTTGCATACTTATCATTTAAAGAAAACTATTAAAGATATGAACGGTCATTACAAGTACAAAAATCATTAATACGAGCTATTTTTTTCATAAATTTTTAACAAACCAAATAACATATATCAATTTAGAAAGTTCAAAATTTTTTTATTTTTTGTGTTTTTTTAATTAAATAAAATGAAACAAAACTTAATCTATTATAGAAAAATAAACAAACTATTAAAAACAAAAATATGAAATATTCCCCCCACACCTAAATCATACATTGTCCTCAATGTTTGCTAAATGAGAGAGAAAAAATAAAAAAAAAATAACCATTATCTCAAATAAAAGCAAAAATAAAAAAAAATAAAAAGATAAAATGAGAACAAGACTTCCCTAGGGTGGAGTGATAAATGGAGGGTCAAATTCAATAAGTATTGAAGAAAAAATTATGGTGACAGTAATGAACCCCTTCTTAGGGTGGGGGCATGCCCTAACTCATATACAATTCTGATCACTTGAAAATATTAGCAAAATTGGGTAGCAATGAAGGATTATTAAGGCGTGGGTACCCCTTAATAGTATAGTACTTCTGGTCATAAAATTTTTTAGTATTTATTCACCTAAAAAAATCAAAATTAAATTCAAATCAAACCAAATAAATATGAAATAAAAATCATAAAAGAAAGTACTGGGTTGCCTCCCAACAAGCGCTTTTGTTTAATATCTTTGGCTCGACATCGTCTTCTCGTTTCAATCTCATTCAAAGATTGGTCCGATCCATTTTGACTTCAACTTATCTGACATAAATTTCAATTTTGAATTGAAGTGAAAGATTTTATGGCCTACCAATGATTGTTTCCAATGTGAGAGTTTGTCATCAAGAAATTTATTTCATTGTGCAACCTCATCTGTCACGTTTTCCTTAAATACAAAATCCAATTCATTTTGCATAAAATTATTATGAACAATGAAATCTATCGTGCTATCATGAAAAATAGATTTATAATCATTTGGATATTTCATGACGTCAAAAATTTTAAAAGTAGCAATTTTACCATCTAAATCAAAAGTTAAATTACCTAAATCCGCATCAATTTTTATTCTGACTCTTTTTATGAATGGTTCTGACACTTACTTTATTGCTTTTTAGAGAGGAATATTGAATGTTTCTTTTGGAGAAGTTTCCAAAATCTCTTTCTCTTCCTCGTCTTTTGGTTGTGTCAATCTACTAGGAAAATGTGGTAAAATCAAAATTTTTGTCTTGACAGTGTCGGGCTCGTGACTTACCTCCTCGGTGGATTTATTCATTGTTGATGATTTCTCTATTTGCTCGATTTTTATATCTTCTTTGGCTGTTGATGAATTGTCTTCCCCTTCTTTTGATGATTTTTCTAATCGACTTACGGTTGCTATCAATTGTGACATTTGATTCTCCAAATTTTGGATACTGACTCTTGTTTCTTATTGAAATCATTGGCTTTCTTATTGAAATCGTTGAATTTCCTATTGAATTAACAGAGTGCTGTTAGCCAAATTTTTAATAATCTCTTCTAGAGACGTACCTTGTCTCAAAGAGGATTACTGAGATTGAAATAGTAGTTGATCTTGTGGTTGTTGTTGGAACCCTTATTGCTAATTTCTATAACTGAAGTTTGGTTGATTCCTCTATCATTGGTTGTAGATATTCGAAAATGGGTCATCATAAAGAATGTGACATTTATCGATTGGATGACCCACCTCTAAACAAATTCTATAAGTTTATACCGGTCGCCTTTGTCCTACAATAAAATTACGTATAAGAGAAGTTAGTTCTTTCAATTCTTGACCAAGAGAGAAATCATTTACCTCGTTGACCCTCTTTGAAATTTCTTGCCTTACTCCAAATTGTTGGGGAGTCTCAATATTAGAAAAATCACTACAAAAAGTATGTTCATTAAAATCAGGAAATAACAACTCCCTTAAAATCTTTTGACCGGTCATGTTCGAATGTTTAAAATCCTTCTCTTCTATGTCGTTGACAAAATTTCAGTAAATTCACTGCAAATATTAGTTTCAAAAATAAAAAGAAAACAAAACTTGAAAAAAATAAATCACTTAACACCGTTCCCCGCCAACGGTGTCAAAATTTGGTGTGTCGTTAAACAACAAAAAATAAAATACATACTTCACAAAATACTAATATAGAGTGAATATTGTCATTTTCACAGGGAATTGTGGATTTACTTCTTTTAAGGAAACAAAAATAAAAATAAAAATATGGAGGTCTGGAAAATTAATTAAACTAATTAACAAAAGTAAAGAACTCAAAAATAAAAGAATAAAAACTAATGGAAAATCAATTTTTTTAACCAAATGAATTATTTCTACATTGATGTATTTGATTGATCATCGATGCAAAAATTACTCAACATCTTACAAATAAATTGGTTATAGTCGTTAAATACCACAAAACGATCAATCTCTCCTTATTTTTTTGATAATCAAGGTACTACCGTTAATTATTTTTCCAATCGAAAGATAACTCAAGAGACTCTCGTTGGATTTAGAGTTTCGATAGCCTTATGATCTAGAGAGCCCGATTCTAATTAAAAAACACACAATGAGTTCATTTAAATTATATTTTTTAATCTCTTGGTGTGAGTTAAATCACTTGCGAGACCATAAAACTATGCAAATTATCACTTCATTAAAAACAAACAAATCTTACCATTTTTAATTGACTATAGATTATTCTAGAATCATCAAATATAGGTCTCTATTCAATAAATTTAAAACAATTATGAACATTATGGTATAGATATTAAATAAATACTTACAAAATATTGAACCAATAATTTCATTTAAATCTCACATTTTTTATTCATCAATGTTTCAATAATCTTTCAACTAGAAAATAAAATTAAAATAAAAACGTAGAAAAAGAGAAACTCACAATACTTTTATTCAATATTGAAGTTAAAGAATAAAACGAAGAAGAAAAATAAAAGGGTGCAGCCGTCCCTTCTTGTTCCCCCAAAGCATAGCCACCAGCAGTAAGAAAAACCAATGAAGAAAAGTAATATGTCTTCAATATGTAAGCAACCGCAGGAAAGAGAGAATTTGAAGCAACCAAAAAATAAATAAATAAATAAAACCTAAACTAAAAATTGTTTGCTGGACGTGGAGGGGGACTGCTGCCCCCTTTAGGGTTTTTTTTTCTCTCATCTCTAGTATCTCATATATGTAAGAATGAGTTGTCTATTTTTTTTAAAAAGAAGTCTTTTTAAATTTTTGACAACTAATAAATAAAAAAGGAATTTTCTAATGATAAATAAACTAGTTGACTTATCAAATAGATAGGCTAACTAAAATAGAAGATTACAAAAATTAGATTTCTCCAAAATTTATATTCATAAATATTATGAATATCTTCAAAGTCTCTAATATTTCCAAATTAGACTTCTTCTTTTATTTTTTTTCAAAAGTCTCCTTCATTATTTCTATTATATCAATGACTATAAAACACAATAATTAGTATAATATTTATTCAAAAAAATAGAATAAAATAAACCATAATTATTACACCAATTTATTCCCTATCAGTTACTAAATTTCTAGTTGCTATTTTAGTCTTTATCTCTAACTTATAAATAGACCATTACACATTGTGTAAAAACATAATTTTTGAGATAAAATTGTGAAATTTTTTCATACAAATCTTGTTCTTTTGAGAACTTTTGAACTTATTCAAGACAAGAGTTTTGTTTAGTTCTTTGATTTATCAATATAGGTTTCAAATCATTTAGGTTGTGACGTCATTCATTCCATCTTTATACCAAGATTTTTGTTCGAATAAGAAACGGATCTAAAATCATATATCTTAGGTTTTTTCTCTTTTAGGATAATGGTTAAGATTTTTAATTTTATCGGTTCAAATAATTCATTGGGACGATTTTTAAATTATATTAATTGTTTGTGGATTATAGGATTTCTATACCCGTCTGGTTCACATCAAAAATAGAATTGGACGAAAAAGATTTGCTCCGCCTTTTCCGTTTCCCAGAGGAAAATCATGCAATAGGAATACATGAATTTTTTTTTTAATATATTTTTTAAGGGAGATTGCCTGAGTATTTCATCTTGAGCTTAGCTAATAGGAGATGCATCTTGGCCCAAGCTAAGTCCGTTGTTCAACCTTGGTAGTTGTAGTGGGGAGGTTTGATCTCGTACACATGGTTTGTATGATGTACTTCCCAAATGTGCATGATCTGTAAGTTCTTGCACTTGCCTGCCCAATAGATATTGTGCACGACCAAGGGCACGGGTTCAGGTTTCTTATGCTGTGAAAAATGAAAGACAGAAGAAAAGGGAGTTGGTGGGGAATTGGGTGGCATGTTGAAATCACAGGACGTATTTGTTTGTTTGTTCATTGTAATTCTTACTGGATTATTATTATTATTATTATTATTATTATTATTATTATTTGTGTTTCCTCATTGATGAAAGTAATGGATGCAAATCTTGGGTTGAGGATGAAGCAAGGAATAGCCAAGCCCCGTGCCAAGTTTCTTGAGGAGGTGACCAGACGGTGGAAATGGGAGAAGCTAGGCTAATCGATCTTGCTTCTATCTATGTGCAGATTGTTGAAGGAAAGTTTTTTCGGAAATCATGGCTTCAGGGCTTCTGTTATTAAAGAATTTTCGGCCTCCGAAAATCAATATATATACAAATTGCTTTTTCTTTTTTCTCGGTGATTTTTTTTTTGGGTGGATCTTTTTATAAATGTTGTTACCAAGAGAATTGTAGTTTGTATGTGGACAATTGGTCAATCAATCAGAGAATATGGATTATTTTGAGAACATACCCACTTTTCTGTCCGTATCTTTCCTTCAGAGCCCAGGGTGCTTGGACTCCTAACAGGCCGGCTAATACATGGGACTGATGAGAACAGGACTCGAGACACAGATGTACTAGATGTGGGTCAAAGCAACATGATAGTTGTCCTGTCTATTATGGTTACCCAGTGAGTTTCTATTTAGTTGACTGCATGTATTTTGGTTGTAAATAGAAAATATTTATGGGTTTGAGCAGAAGTTGATAATATAAAGAGCCATGCTGACCACGGGGGGTTTTGGATAATTTTGGCTGCTTTCGCACCAGGGGCACTAAATAATTTTGGATGATATCAAGAGCCATGCTGACCACCGGAGGTTTTCTCCTTGCAGTGATTACCGTACACCGTTTGGTTCCTATTATTCCTAGGCCAAACCACACGTTGACACTTGACGGTCTGGATCTTTCCCGTTAATCCGTCACAACCTTCCTCTCCAGTTCACTTTTCCTGCACTTCGCGGGCCTCCGCTTGGTTTCTGAACTTGAGATATTTAAGAGAGTGTCGGACAACAAAATATTAGATTTTTTAATTAAAATTTTGAATTTAAATATTAAAATTAAAAAAATAGGTATCAGGAATATTAATCCCTTAATTGAATTATATAGCTGTTTGAACTGGATTAATCAAAATTTTTTATATTAGTGGTCAAGAAGAGAGAGAGAGAGAGAGAGAGGGAGATTACAAAAAGGCAGCATGTGGAGCGGCTTTGTGACAAAAATGCCACCAATCTGCTTTAACAAACTGGCCAATAAGTAAATGACTGCCCCACCTTTTCTATCCATCCCAAATCCACCCATCTGCTTTCTTCCCTTATTAAGTGGCTGGCCCCAAAGAAGCACAATGCAAAATTGAAGTGGACCTATCCTCAGAATTTGTCCGCAGTGGCCGCAATCCTTTTACTGGGGTTTTGTCATTTGTTAGAAGACTGCACGTATAAAACTCACTCTTTATTCCTACCTTATGAATTCCTGGGTTCGTAGTTAATATGATGTCACATGAATGCTATTTCTTTTTTAGGGTATTTGCAATCTGAATAAGGGATTTTCTATTATCTCGTGAATATTGACAGTGACCGTTAGATAATGTTCCAGATAAATTATGGGCATCCAAAGTTTTTTATAGAATAACCTTTCAATAAGGGGTATAATGATTTTCACATTGAATGCAATGACACCTCATAAGATGTAGGCATTGTGGTCCATAGCCATGAAACAACAATAAGCTTGTGATTGATCAGATCCTAGGGTTAAGATAGGTCAGATAAATGGAAACAAAGGCCACAATTTGGTCATCCAGTATGACATACACCTGCCTATTTGGTCGTAGGGGAGCCCAAACAAATATATTCAGTGCCTTTTCCCTGCACAATACATAATAAATATCAGAATACCGCTTACGCAATTTCTAGATAAAACCTCATGCAGAAGGGAATAACTGTTCCTATCAAAGTTACAGTACTTCCCAAGTCCCTCTCATTTCAGTTTTTCTTGAAAATTAAAACTGCGTGTGTAGTCCAAGTTGAATATTGCCAAATCCTTTTGGAGAAAGACTAGCCACTAGTTATTTGGTGGTTGCTGTATCTCTTAGCATGGCAGTTGTGCTGGAATCCTTATTATCAGAAACTTCCGTATATGCAAACAGTCTCTCTCTCTATATGAGGCGTTTATAAACATGATAAGATGATGACAGTGATGATGTGGGAGAATGTTTTCTGCTTGGTTGCATGTTCTCCATAAGAGCTTGATTCTTCTTTCTTAGTACTGTTCGATATTACCTTTGTGAAGCAAAAGTGAAGGGGCTTTATTTGCATTTTAAGAGTCCTAAAAGTGTGAAATTGTAGTTATGGGAGTGGAGAAAAATGGGTTGTGGAGAGTTTGGTGATTCCTTTTAGTTTTCAGATGATTGGAACTCAAGGACTTTCCTTCTGAGAAGAAGCCTACATGATAGTCAGATTAGGCTTCCTGGTTGCTGCTTCAATTGCAGCCTATGCAATTAAGCAGACAAATGTCAACAGCAAGAAGTCATCGGCCTCTTTAAGGAAGCCTTCAGGTATTTTTGCTTAATGTAATTACTTCTGTCATGATTTTTTTTTTTTAATTGCTTTTAGCTCTAGACTCCATTTTGTGGATTAATTGTGACTGTTAAATGTATTTGGAATGCAGAAAATGGAGAAGAACAGCATGAATATGAAGGGAGAGAGTATCTCAAAGAGGAGGTTGTAAGCACTTCTTTTTATGTTGTATATGGTTCATTTGCAGTCAGCTAATATTGAATTAGCAAGGTTTCCTTTATTTTTCAGGGGGAGGAAGAAGAAGAGAAGGAAGAGGTTAAACTAATCAGCAGTATAACCAACTCAGGTCGAAGCCCAAGTATTGAAGACGATGAGCTTTTGCCTGAATTTGAGGATCTTTTGTCTTGGGAGATTGATATTCCAGATCATGACGACAAGTTTGATATGGAAGTCAAGTCCAAGGAAGAGAAAGACAAGGTTTATGAAACAGAGATGGCCAATAATGCAAGTGAATTGGAGCGATTGCGCAACTTGGTGAAGGAATTGGAGGAGAGAGAAGTGAAGCTTGAAGGCGAATTGCTTGAATACTACGGTTTAAAGGAGCAGGAGTCTGACATTGTTGATCTACAAAGGCAACTTAAGATAAAAACGGTGGAAATTGACATGTTGAATATCACTATCAGTTCTTTGCAAGCAGAGAGGAAGAAGCTTCAAGATGAGGTTTCACAAGCAGGTATAGTCAGGAAGGAGTTAGAGGCGGCCAGAAATAAGATTAAAGAGTTGCAGAGGCAGATTCAACTTGAGGCTAGTCAGACAAAAGGTCAGTTGTTGTTGCTCAAGCAACAAGTGAGCGGACTACAGGCAAAGGAGGAAGAGGCATTGAAGAAGGATGTTGAGGTTGAAAAGAAGCTCAAGGCTGTGAAGGAATTGGAGTTGGAAGTCGTCGAGCTAAAGAGGAGGAACAGAGAACATCAGCATGAGAAGAGAGAGTTGACTATTAAACTTGATGCAGCTGAAGCTAGGGCCACAGCTCTCTCCAATATGACAGAGGTATGAGCAATTCAAACCTTGAGTCGCTGATTGATTGTTCCCCATATTGTACTTCAAACGGTCTGCCGTCCACATTTCTATTCTTCACTTGTGAGCATGTGTGTAGATCTATCATTATATTGTTAGCCATTAGGGTACTTGAAATGAGGTTGGATGAGGGTGAACAGAATGATATCCCCTTCAAGAAGGTAATTTTTCATAATTTTTTGTTTTATGTCTGCAGAGTGAAATGGTTGCCAGGGCAAGAGAAGAGGTCAACAATCTGAGGCATGCAAATGAAGATTTGTTAAAGCAAGTTGAAGGGCTGCAAATGAACAGGTTCAGTGAAGTTGAAGAGCTAGTGTATCTCCGTTGGGTCAATGCATGCTTGAGATATGAGCTCCGGAACTATCAGAACCCTCAAGGGAAAATCTCAGCTCGTGATCTCAGCAAGAGTTTGAGCCCCAGGTCCCAAGAGAGGGCTAAACAGCTAATGCTAGAATATGCAGGGTCAGAGCGAGGACAAGGGGATACTGACCTTGAAAGCAACTTCTCCCACCCATCTTCTCCTGGCAGTGAGGATTTCGATAATGCCTCTATAGACAGTTCTACGAGCAGATTTAGTAGTGCAAGTAAAAGGCCTAGCCTAATCCAAAAGTTGAAGAAATGGGGAAGAAGCAAAGATGACTCTAGCGCTCTTTCATCACCTGCTAGATCAATTGGAGGAAGCTCCCCAAGCAGGGCTAGCATAGGCCATAGGCCAAGAGGTCCATTGGAAACCTTGATGCTCAGAAATTCCGGAGACAGCAATGCAATCACAACATTTGGCACAGCGGAACAAGAGTCTGTTGAATCTCCTGAAACTCCTAACCTTCCTCGCATCAAGACAGGAATGCCATCTAGTTACTCTTTAAATAGTGTAGCGGATTCATTCCAGTTGATGTCTAAATCAGTGGAAGGAGTCTTGGATGAGAAGTATCCTGCATACAAAGACCGCCATAAACTGGCCTTGGAGAGGGAGAAGCAAATAAAGGAAAAGGCTGAGCAAGCAAGAGCAGAGAGATTTGGTGACAAGGGTTTCAGCTACGAGCCAAGAGCCAGGGGTGGAGAGAAACCGATAACATTGCCCCCAAAACTTTCACAAATAAAGGAGAAAGTGGTTGTATCTGGTGATTCAGGCGACCAGTCCGGTGAAAATAAGTCAACTGATCCTCAGATGGTGAGCAAAATGAAACTTGCCTACATTGAAAAGAGGGCTCCAAGGGTGCCTTGTCCACCCCCTAAGCCATCAGGAGGTGCTTCTGCTGGTACAAACAGCACAACAACAGGTGGAATACCACGATCGCCTCCTCCACCTGGTGCCCCACCACCACCACCACCCCCACCTGGTGGGCCACCTAGGCCGCCACCTCCACCAGGAAGCCTACCTAGAGGAGGAGCAAGTGGCGACAAAGTCCATCGTGCTCCTGAGCTCGTTGAGTTCTACCAAACTTTGATGAAACGGGAGGCAAAGAAGGATACATCATCCTTGATTTCCTCAAATGTAAATGTATTGGACGCCAGAAGCAACATGATTGGGGAGATTGAAAATCGATCATCATTTCTGTTAGCAGTATGTAGAAATCTCATTAACATCATTTTCTTTTTCCACAAAGAAGTACCCTAAAACTCACAAAGAATGAGGTTGTTTTGGATTTGACACAGGTTAAAGCAGATGTGGAAACTCAAGGTGATTTTGTTGAGTCATTGGCAACCGAAGTCCGAGCTGCTTCATTTACCAACATTGAAGATCTAGTGGCCTTTGTGAACTGGCTAGACGAGGAACTCTCCTTCCTGGTATGTCTTTTTATGTATTTAAGGTTAGCATTAATAGGTTGTTTGCTTCTATATATCTGGTTTAACCATGAGCATTTTTTTAAGGTTGATGAACGTGCCGTTCTTAAGCACTTTGATTGGCCAGAAGGAAAAGCAGATGCTCTTAGAGAAGCAGCATTTGAGTACCAGGACCTAATGAAGTTGGAAACGCAAGTATCTTCTTTTGTAGATGATCCAAATCTCTCCTGTGAGGCTGCTTTGAAGAAAATGTATAAATTGCTCGAGAAGTAAGTAATCTCCTTAATTCCAAAATCTTCAATTTAAGTTTGAGCCCATTAATCTTGGTTGTCACTGACTTGGATTTAAATCTTCTTTCTTCTTCAGAGTGGAACAAAGTGTTTATGCACTGCTGCGTACACGTGACATGGCCATATCACGGTATAGGGAATTTGGTATTCCTGTTGATTGGTTATTGGATTCTGGACTTGTTGGCAGGGTATGTTCCAAACATCTTCATCCGGTAAAAGCGAATTTTTGTGTACAAGTTAGTGAAGTCATGTTTCCTTCATTGCAGATTAAACTCTCATCTGTACAATTGGCCAAGAAGTACATGAAACGTGTTGCATCAGAACTAGACACTTTGACTGGACCTGAGAAGGAACCAAACAGGGAGTTCTTAACTCTTCAGGGTGTGCGTTTTGCATTCCGAGTTCATCAGGTACACTGCCATTTCTTGAGAGAGAGTTAACAGGGAGGACAAATTTGTTCAGGTTACGCAATTAACTTTCAATTTGAATTTCTTTCAGTTTGCCGGAGGATTTGATGCAGAGAGCATGAAGGCTTTTGAAGAGCTTAGGAGCCGTATCCAGACACCAACAATGCAAACAGGCGAAGAGAATAAACAGGAAACATGATTCTGACTCTGTCTCGTTTCCTGTTGTATATTTCATGTTTTTCATCTTACTTTCTGTTAAGAACATCATAGTATTGGAAACTGTACAATCATCTGTTGAGTTCAGTAAAAGCGAAAAATACTTTATACAGCAATCAAGGTACACTGTACTTAAGTGAGCTCCATATAAGAGAAGCTCTTCTACAAGCTTTGCTTCTTGGTTGTGTTGCCTTCATTCATCACCATTACCGTGGACTATAGATCAATAAGCAATACCCTCACAAAAATTTCAATGCCACAAACACCGTGGATGAAATTTGGTCCGCTTTTATTAAGAGAAATTATTGACAATACACCGTAAATGTTGTCAGATTAATGGAATATGTTCCAGTACAAAATGAATTAAGCCCTACTTTCTCTTGCCTCTCCCTCGCTCTATATCACTCTCTCACCTATATTTGAACTATTTCATTGTGATTATAAGACTGCTATCCACAAACTTGGCACCTCCAACTCTGCCTTGAATTTTAGGAGGCAGATAAATTACACGCCGTTGGTCCCCGGCCTCGATCAGTAACTCAGATCCTCCCCTGTACTGCACATGAAAATATAAGCCCCACAATCATCATCTTGCCATTAAATAAGCCCCTTGCTTCAGGATCAATATTAAAGAGGAAAGTAAAACAACAAACAGCACTAACAACAAAAAAACAGTTCAACAGTTGGAACAAAATTTGAGGAGGGAAAGTGGCAGATTAAAAGACAACAGCTTGAAGAATATAAACATACTTGGAATAGCTTGATCTCTGACTTGTCAAAACCTGGCATGAATAGGGTTATTGATTTTCTGGCCAGGTCAAATTGAACTGGAGACAGACAACTGCTACCATGTGTTGGTGGAGAAAGAAGATTCCGTGTATCCTCACTAAGGGTATTTAGCATGGCATCCCAATCTGGTGGCAAACCCAGATGGGGTATGGAAGCAAAGGGGATTGGTGAAAAGTTCCTTTGGATCTCCTTTACTGATTCTGCAGAAGAATGTTGATAAGCAACACCAAGTGCACCAGAAACCTGTGCACCAGCTTGAATTGCACAACCACAATATCGCAGAGCAGACTTCACAGAAATCTCACTGTTTAGATCCATGACAATATAACAGCCAAACTTGCTTGGTTCCGTAAATGCGGAAGATCCTCTCTGCAATGCAAATGACCAACAGGGGATCTGATTTGGACATAAAAAGATGGGGTAAATGGAAAATGATGTTATCATTTGATCCCTACCTCTAGAATTTTCTCTAGAGAGTCCCATATTTCTGCACTCAATGTACCATTGAATTGTGAAGTCCTGCCTCTTAAGCTCATGGCCTCATCCACAAGTCTCAAGAGCGAAGGACCAGCCAATCTCCCAATATCAGTTTTGTCAGCAATGTTTCTCAAATACTTCAAGTACAACCTGTGAGCATCAAGTACATATATGGATCATATTTACCTACAATACACAAATGAATACGCACACAGAGAGCATTTACTCACTTTGCTCTACTGGCTGCATTTATCAACCTCAAGGTTTCCTCAGTGCTAATACCATCGTATACCACAATGTCAAAATTCTCATTTTTCTTGTCATGGTTGACATTGGAAAAGAACCATACATGCCTGGCCAGTGCAATAACGGAAAAAATAGAATCCATCCCAGGAAGCACCCCAAGCTCTTCTCCTATAACCTATTACATTAAGAAGACAAATGCATTACAACTTACAAAGACTTTTACAACCAACAAATTCAAGCACTAAGAAGTCAATAATTTGTATATTCCACCAAAAAATTACAAATAGATTATTACATACCTACCCCTTCGAGAACTCCTTGAGTCAGATTGACACGGGCATCTGCTTGCTTAAGCTGACTAAGAGGTTCAAGAAGCATCTGCATTTTCCAACAAATATTTATCTCAGATACAATCAATATGCAATCAGCAAACAAGGAAAACGTACATAAGAAGCCGTACCTTTGTGGTCTCCAACCTAACAGCAGAAAGATTCTTGTTGCATTTGATAGGAGAAGTACCAATCTTACAATCTAGAAGAATTTCAGCTGTAGGGTCTTGAGAATGAATCACTAGGCATGTATTTAAGCCAGCCATTGCATAATGCTGACAAGTACATAGTAAAGCTAATGAATACAAGCTTTTAATTTTCTAACTTTGTCAACATGATCAGGAAACATAAATGACAAACATCAAACATATTATCAACCACACAATTTCTTCTCCGAAAAGGTTAATAATTAAAGGGCTACCCTAATGAAATTCAAGGCAAGTTCTAGCACAAGCATAGGCCCCAAGTTAAAAACATAACAAGTTAATCAACCCAGTAGCTCAATTATACAGACAAGGCTCTCTTTTTTCTGTTTTCCTTCTTGATCTAGATTGACAAATTCATCAATATTTCACACAAACCCCAAAAATGAACAGTTGATAGAAAGAGAGACCTGAGCCGCGAGAACAGAGGAAGTAGTCTTGCCAGAACCTCCTTTGCCTAAAAAAGTCACCAATTTTGTAACTTTAATATCACTTTGGTCCTTTGACGAGGAAGAAGAAGAAGAAGGTGCATTGGATAATGCAGAAGCATTAATTTGGATTAATTTGTATTCTCTTCTTTTAGAAAATATAATTGGAAGTGAGAAATTGAAATTAGGGTTTCGTTGGATGGAAGAAAATGAGAAATGGATATATGAGCAAGTGAAGGACGCCATGTTTGTTTTCAGGAAGCGATAAGAGAAAAGGTACTGTTAACTGGGCGTGCGCGTGCCCTTAAAAGTTAGAAAGCTCGGGGACTCGTTGCGTTGCTTTAAGGCGAGTACTAAAGAGCGTGACTTGTTCGATCACCAACGCTAACGGCTCCTAATAAACAAATAGCTAATCCGACGGTTCGGAGGGCACTTTGGCTTCGACCCTCAATTTTAGGTATCAGGTCATACCCTTTCTCAATGCTCTGAGTTAGCGCCAGACGCGAGAAACGCGAGAACGCACGAAACACAATAGAAGTACGAGATAAAGACCAGAATTTTGTCTTAGAAAAGCGGAAATTCCTGATTGGACCTTAACGTTTTGAGAGAGAGAAGAGATAAAATTACCTCATCAACATTTTACAAAATAAATTAATTTTATAAAATAAATTAAAATTATCACTATATTAATAATTTTTACATTGAAAAATTTATTTCATTTCGACTGAATCAAATTTTAACTTTTTTCTGTTATGATATAAGAATGAAAAGTAAGTGAAAGTTAATTTCTATGTTTTAGTGTTTTGGTGAGATGGACCACTTTTATGTTTCCACAAATTTTTAAATTACCGTCTATGATCCCTTAATCAACAATTTGCCCATTAAGGTTGATACCTCTGATAAGTTGGCTCCTGATGTCAATATTTTGCCTCTTGTGGTTCTCTCCATTAAAAAAAAAAGAAAATCTATGATGAAATTATTTTTTGATATAAACCAAATGAAAAATACACTTATTCACCTAAAATTTAACTGCAAGGTAATTTATCAAGAAGAAGTGACGGAGATAACAAAGAAAAGCACCGATGGTTCATTCGTTTAGTGAAAAAGTTACTAACATTACATGTCAAAAATCAGGATTCAAATATTGATAATAACAAAAATAATATTGAGAGAGTTTTCTCTCGATTAGGACCCGATTACAATTCGACTGAGATTAATTGAAACAAATATCTGGATACTCGGTGGTAAGCCAAGTTCAAAAGATTAAAAAAAAAAAAAAAAAAAAAAAAAAGAAAGATAACAAAGAAAGGCACAGGATAAAATGGTAAGGCAACTTGCAATCTCATTAAGCAGATTGTCAATTTTCAAATCATAAAGGACAATTCAAAAATCTATGGAACCAAGGGAAAATTATACATTTTCTTTGATGGAGAGGGGGGGGGGGGAAGCGGGGATGGAGACAAAACGATTAATGTGTCTTCTACTAAGCCTTTAAAATAAACTCCCTCTTTCAAAACTTTAATAATTAGTTTGGACGGATGGTTTGGATCGGAAAAGAAAAGAAATGGGAGATTTTTAAAGAATTTTTTTATATTTTGTAAAATAATTAATTGAAGGGGAAAGAAATGAAGGGTTTCTATAAAATCCTCCAAACCTAAATTTTTAATCTTACCAAATTGGTGGGTTTTGAAGGGAAGAGATTCCATTTTAAAATAATAAATACCAAATTTACTTTTATTTCATCTATTTTAAAATTCTAATAAACAAAGAAATGATAAAATTGTAAATTTATATATTTTTTATTATATTCCTTTTCTTTTTTTTATCTAACTAAACATGATTTTTTATTTTATTATCTTTTACATCCTTTTCCCACCACATATTTTGTTACATTTTTAATTTTACCTTATTTTCTCATCCTTCTCCTCTATTTTCCATCCTTTTCCTTACCTTCATTTTTCATATCTTTGCCAAACACACTATAAAAGTTTTCTACTCTTAATGGATGCGTAATTTTTTTCTTTTTTAATTATATTGAAATTTGAATCCAGTATTATCATATTGAAGAAAAAAGTTGTGATTATTAAATTGTCCTCTTACAAACCCACGTAATTAACTTTTAAATTGTCACTTTGAGTGAATTTGAGCCGATAATTTTGTTAAAGTAACAGGACAAAAACTAATATAGTGTTAATTATCAGAATTACTCTTTTATAATGCCAATTTAGAAGAGAGAATGTATCCTAGTTTGCCTTAATCTCTTTTTGGGATTGAGACACGTGGACTCACATGATCAATCTAGACGTTTGTTTACAATAATAAAGTCTATTTATTGATTATTTTATGATGGCCACGTTCGATGATGACTGCTACTGGGAAACTCTTTTTATTTTAATTTTAGTTTTGTTTTATTTAAAATATTTTTAATTATAAAAACATAAAATTTTATTTAAAAAATTTTAATTTTATCTTTGAAATTAATAAAATAATTATGATAATAATAATTTTTTTTTTAATATCAACTTCTATATAATGGTTTCCCAACTAAGCTCTATTTTTTCCTCCACCATCAACACATGTGAACCTATTTCTATTTGTTCGCCCTCATGCCAATTAAAACGTAAATGTTGCTATATATACTTTATTTGATTTATATTGCAAAAATGGGTACAAAATACATTACTATAAGTCAGTTTATTTGATTCAGAGTAACAGATTATTTAAAAAAAAATGCATTATGAAATAGACGCATAGTTAAATATATTAGGAATATTTCGGATTTGATCAACTGTTTTGATTGTAATATAATTGAAAAAATAAAGTGCTGCACATTTTTCCAAAAAAAAAAAAAATTAGATTTCACAAAATTGCTAATATGAAATATAATACAATTATCTAGTTTTATAAAAATAAAAAATGTCTTTTACATAAAAAAATTTTATATTTCCTACTTAAGAATTTTTTTTTAATTTAGTTTAAATATGTTACAAATCAAATAAATTGAAATTGAAATGAATTAAAATAAGTGGGGATTTTTCAAACAAACCCATGATAATTAAAAACTTTAAACTTGTTTTTCTAGTAACATTATCCTGGACAATGACAAATTAGTATTATACGAACAACATCCTTTTCAAATATCTTCATTGATCGCAGTCTCAGAATCACTTTTGATCGGTCAACTGATTATGCAACGTTCGAGCACAAAATTCTCACGCTTGCCCAAATTATTAAATTAATTATTTCAATCGAAATCAATTTATTCTAGAAATTTTTGATAACTCAAACAGACACGGCATGAGAACAATCATATTTTATTTTTCTCCATCTATATGACTGAGTAAGTTTCAAACGGTTGGCGAAAAAAGTAATTAAATTAGATCACAATTTTAATGCTATTATTTAACCATTTGGAAATTTTTAATGAGATTACTCAAATTTGAGCATTGGTAACATTGGTAACTACCATTCATAAATACCCTCTTTTTTTTTTTTATTTGTCATAAAATATAAGAATAACCTAACATTTTTTTACTTAATGGATGGTCATACCAAATTGATGACCCAACTTCTTTCCATGACCAAAAATTAAGGGCAAATTTCTATTTTACTAATGCCAATGTAAGTGCTTTAAAATTTGGTAACAACAATATAAAATCCCCAAATTTCAATCCCCATGACCCAAAAAAAAAAAAAATCAGTGAACAGATTTGAATATAAAATAGAACCAGTTTTGTATTGTCACAAAACATCATTAACAAGCACCAACCCTAACAAAAATTAAAAGTAACACAACGTTTCTCTTACCTTAAATCAAACCATATTTTGTACACACAAGACCAAAACCATCAACTACTATTATTTGCATCCTTAGCTGCAGCCAAAGCAAAATGATGCAAGGGACTAGCTCTCGGCGACCGAAGCGGCGGCTCGGAGAGAATATTACCGTAACAGTCATAATAAATCACGCCGGAAAACTCAAGCGGCTGACACTTCTCTCCCATCAAAATACTCTTCTGCCACAAGCCGGCTTCATCTTTGGCTCCACCTTCTGGTTCCAATTCCTCTCCGTTGTGTTTCTTGTTCAAGAAACGAATAGCTTTGCTACTTATAGTTTGCAAAAGCTGCTTTGAGGATGTTGAGGGCGATTTAATCGGGACTTTTGAATCAGTTGAGTCCGCCGAGTTTTGTTTTCTAAGAACTCGGTTTCCGTGCTTGGCGCAGAGAGCCACTAGAGCCGAGACCGAGATGAATAAGCCGATCGCTAACGGGACTGAGCAGAATTGGTCTCCGCCGCCGGCGCTCAATGGCATCGGTCGCACCATTTTTCTCTAAGTTCAATTTTATGTGAAAATATTTTTCTGTATACTGTGAGGTTTGTGAATGTGAAGTTTGGGGGTATTTATAGAGGGGAGAGAGGGGAATTCAGTCTGCTAACCGTGGAAGGTGATGTGGGGTAGGGAGTACTTAAGGTCCCCTTCTTTTCAAAATTAATAGAATAAAATAAAATAAAATAAAACATTACGATTTATTATTATTATTATTATTATTAACTTTATATATATTTATTTATTTTATGTTTGATAGAAGAGATTTTGTGAGAAGTGAGTGAGATCTATGAAATTTGATAAGATAGAAAAAACGGACGAAAAAGGTAAATACAAGTATTGAGGATATTTTCCTTTGTCCTTCAATTTGTTATTTCCATATATCCCAACAAATCTTGTCAATTTAGTATTAAAAAATGTATAAAGTACGGTGATATTTGGTGGGAAATTTTGATATCTCACTAATTATTATCATTATTCACGTGCCAAATAAATAAAATATCACCTATTAAATTTTAGATAAAGTTAGGAATTGTGTATTATATACAAACTCTGCGTCACAAGTGAAGTTTATATCATAAGAGAAAATAATTATTTTATTTTAATTAGTGGGTTAATGATTATGTGTATCTTCAGGGATCATATTAGATGGTTCTGAGAATGATAACATTAATCCATTTATTATTTAAAATCTGTTTTATAACAATTATTATTTGGTTCAACTCTCCCTTCTAATTTTGAATCTCATTTTTGCACAGATAGAATAATTAAACATTCATCTACCCTTGAATAACCCTTGTTAAGTGCGCGTTTGGAAAGCCTCTTGAAGGTTTTAGGATCCTTACATGCATACTTTTACAAATTTAATACTTTACTTTTATTTTATCTGTAATATTTTTGAATTCAAATGAAAAACTTTTTTAAAATATACAAATTTATGTATAATGTTAATGATAATATAAACCAAAAACAAGTTTTGACGGCCATTATATCAAAAGTACAGGTAATGATGGATTTTGCATGTATCATTGTTCTTAAAAGCACAAAAAATTGTTAGAATTTACATGATTTTTGTAATATGAAATTGTAATTTCAGATTTATGAGTAGTTATAATATTTATTATACATATTAAAAGAGAATTTGACTCATATTTAGAAATTATTTACTAAAATATAAAAGATAAGATAATATCAAAATTTAACATAGTTTTTATAGATAATGAACTCGACAATATCATGATACAGAAGTAATAAGTAAGAGTATCGTTTCTCTTTATAAAATAGAGCATACAAGTTAGGAGGCAAATTAATTGAAGTATCAATTGTAGCTATACATAGAAAGTAAAATTTACATGCATCATATTAAATAGTAAACCTATATATATATATATATCAACTTTTAGTTGATTCAATGATTTGGTACAAATATCTCTGAAGTAATGTTAGCGGCCTTTGCATGAGTCAAGTTAAACTTGCACCTATGGCGGGTCGATCCGTCCGTTTCTTGCTCCACCGCCCTAGTTTAAAGCTTTCAAATGAAACTTTCTTCACCGGCTTCCTACCTCTGCCTTAGGATTGAAACTTTCACAAGAAGTTTCAGTGCATGCCTATAAATATGTGATTGAAAGAAAGAGGAGTGGCACACGAGACTAAGAGAGAACAGAGTGAAAAAGAGGAGTGTGAGTCTCTGTTTACACATATACACACCCTCTATGTTCTACAAGAGAGCTTCGTGTAACGAAATCATTAAGAGAATTTGGGTTGTGGATAATGTGTGGCTTACATCTTGTGATTTCACACGACTAGAGCACATGATTCAATCTCGCTCCAAATCCGAATTTCGCTGTGATGAGGAACATCATGCAAGAGATAATCTCTCATTGTAAGTTCCTTATTTATTGTGTCTTCCTTCAAATAAAATTTTGAATTCGACTCTTATGTATAGATAAAATAAATATTGGGAGTTCAATCCCACTTGAATCAAATCTAACAGGATCCAATATAGTTACTTAATATCGGTTGTTTATCCAAAAAATAAACCTATATATAATTTGATCCTTTTACTATTACATATTTCACTGATTTTTTTTTTCGTACATAAAAAGATACAGATTTATTCTATATAAAAAATTTACTCTTAAACCTCTTACTTTGGTCTGGTATTTTGACTCCACTGCTAGTTGCCAAACTCCACAATCGCAACTTGTGTGCTTCTCGTTTGGCATGGTCCTACAATTGCAAGGACCAAGTCCAATAGCCTACTTCCTTGAAGTTGTCTTGTAGGACTTTCTGCTCATATTTTATTGGACAGACACCAAGTCAAATAATGCAAAAGTCAGTTTTTTATCATAATATCGTCATGAGTCAAACTCAATTATATTAATGTGTGTTATGACCAATTTTTTTTTTTCGGAATATTGTGATTAAAAATTTAATGAATTAAAATTTATGTATTAATTCATGTTATGTAATTTAAAATTTCTTATTTAATCTGTGAAGTATTTTAAATAATTCAAAATTATTTAAATTTGGAACTTTTTTTTTATTATAATAAATCGTTACATAAGTTTAATATGGTTAATTTTTAATTCATTTGATCCACATAATATTATTTTTTTAAGTAGTTGCTCAATTAAAAAGTTTTGATTTTCAATTTGAATAATTATTGAAATAATCTTTTTCTTTGGACAAAATCTCTTCCTCATTCCAAAAAATAATAAAAAAATAATAATAAAAAAAAAAGGAACCCTCGGCCTTGACTATTTTCAATCTTTTCTTTTTTCTTCAGGAGTTGTTTGGGTTTTTCTCTCTACTTTTCTTTTCCTCATTTTTGTTTAATAATTAGGATTAAGAACTGTTGTGAGTTATTAAAAATTAACAATATCACAGACTTTGTTCTTGCAATTGAAATGTATAAGATCACCAACGAATAATTAGATCATTCTCATTTGCTTGCTTCGGTTCCACTCATTTTATAACAGTTCATCTCTATTTTATTTTATTTTATTTTAATATTTTTTTATCAAAAGTAAAAATTTATTTATAAAAAATATTAATTTTGGTAAATAGAAGTAAAATTGCTCTACCAGAAAGAAAAATCTAATCTAATCTTAACTTTCTTAAACAAAACTATAATCTCATTTTACGTAAACATTAATTTTTTATTATTTAAATTAAATATTTCACAGTTGGATTTTTGGGGAATTAACATCATGGACAGATTTCAACTGTACCTTGAGACTAAAAATAAATAAATAAATAAAAGATTTCAACTGGACCTTATGGTTATGTCACAGATAACGTTGCCTTTCATGACACGGTCAGTAACATGCCTTATTAGATATCCTATCTTTTATTTACTATTTTCGTAGGCATACGTCTGCAAAAGGGTGTGGAAAATGTCGTTGATGTTATTATTATTATTCCAAAGATTTGTAAGAGTATAAGGATGTAAAATAATATACTTATTATTATTATTATTATCATTATTATTATTCTAAAGATTTGTTAGAATATAACGATGTAAAATGATATATTTCCCTTATAATTATTAAATAAATTGTAATCATTAAAACTTGAAAGCGGTGATTAAAAAATATATAGGGTATAAAATCATCACATTATGGTTACAATGCAAATATTTATTCTACCTTTTTGAAATAAAAGACTCATTCGATATATAAAGTATTTTCAGACTTAGTACGGGGATAGAAAGAGGGTGGACGTATATATATACTATTTTTCCCATACAATCCGTGACTTCAAGATTATCAAAGGAGTAACTCCACTATTGCATCAAGATTCGACTCTTCCAATATTGAAATTAAATATACATCTATAATTAGCCATAGAAAAATGTCCCTGTCTCTTAACTTTAGGCTAACTTCCATTTTCCCAATTAGGTGACCTTCCATTTTGTAAATCCTTCCATAGATACCAAGGTCTCTGACCACAACAACTTCAATAAATTTGAAGACCACAATTGAAGAATTCCATGAGAAGCTCTCATATATATTCCTAGGTGTGGAAAAATGGACTTTCAAAGTTTTCCAGTCAAGTGAAGAGGATGTTGCAGCAGCGGGTAAGTGGGGGTAGTGAGCCTATTTAGTCAATGGACTGGAGTAAAATCAATTATAGCCTCTTAATAATCTTCCACCATAGCCTGGTCAGAATTCCATTTTGTTCCACAAAGAAGGCTCTAAAGTCCTTGGGGGCAAGCCTCCGGTTACTTCAGTTCACATTATTCTATTGAAGATCTTAATTTTGTCTTTCCCATCTTGTTTTACCTTTTTTTTCTTCTCTATTATTATTCTTTTCGGCCAAATCAAAATTTGCACCTTCGTTATTTTGTTTTGGAACGGTCTGCGTTACATGAAACCAAGCACTTTATGTCTCCCCGCAGAGAACTCAAGTGCAACTAGAGGTGATCAAATCCTTTTTCTTTTTCTTTTTTTTTTTGGGTACCACCGTAGATATTTGGAACTATTCTTCTATTAATCCGGTTCAAGTGTCCACAAGAAGCCTATTTAAGAGGCGGTTCTCTTAACGAATTTTTCTCCATTCCTAAATTTTGAATCTAAAACTTGGTTAAAGGAGTTAACCCCCATCCCGGTTGGCCGATATCCTTTTAAAATTTTTCCCATTTAAATTTATTTAGTTTTAATTTTAAAAAAGAGTATTGCCTTAAAGAAGAGATGAGAATTCGGAATCAAAATCTCATATCAAGAGACTGAGATAAATTTTTTATATTACCACACTTAAAACACCATTAGCCCCTTAAAAGATTTTTTTTTTTTTAAATCTGAAATCTTCATATCCGGAGAGAGACTTTGAGACCTTAAATGTTATGTCTAGAAGATTAACAATATATCAATGAGAATATGTTGAACCTATTGGTCAAGCCAAATATGCTTCTTATCGAAGGATGAGCCATGCTATGGGCAGAGAGACTCAAACTCGGCCTAAAATGTGGTTAGCCAAAACAGTAGTCGAAATGCACCTAAATGGTAGGCTGGAGTTATGAAATTGCTGTAAATTACTTGAGTTATGCTTAGAACTATTTGCAACTATTTATAAACTTGCAAAAATAGCTGAATTTTAATGCGTTACTTCTCTAACAATACTAGCTCCAATTTAAGCATAGGGCATGGGCCTGTGGGCTAAGCCCACTAACCTTTCTTTGTTCTGACTGGATTGACAAAACAAAGAGCTATGCCTAGGAGAATATATGGCCACTCGGCCCCCAATTTCAACTCTACCTTTTGGTCCAAACTCAACATCAAGCAGTCGCGAAAGCATATAAAATGGAGAAAATCTCAAAACAATGCTTTCATCCTTTTATTTTGCTTTGTTTTGTTTTATATTTTTATTTGGTCATTGATATCTAAAATATCAATTAATTCGATTCAAACAATTATAAGATCTAATTTATGAATTATCCCCAATAGAACAATCTAATAGTCACAATCTTGTCTACCAATCTGGTAATCTCGGTTTCAAATCCTAATATTACAAAAAAAAATCTAATTTATAGATCGAGTCTTCCTATACCTATTTTTTTATTCTTAAAATTTAAATTTGAGATTTTAACCAAAAAGTTTAGTGTAATTTCACCAGACTCGGAACACTAATAATTAGACTTTCTTTTGTTTCAACCCTAACTCTTAACTCTCCAATCTTGGTTGAGGTCGTGAGGCGAGTTTAAATGGCTAGTTGATTAGGGGCTACTCCAATACAAAATAATACAATTATATTGGATAACACAAAGAAATCAAACTATTTGACGGATAATATGAAACAACCATATTTTACTGTTTTAGGTAACAAATATTTATAATATTTTCCTTTGACTTATCTTTACAAACATTGGACAATTATAAGTGATAAAAAAGTTGTGATTCAACAATTTACCCAAGAATGGGATTCATCACTTAGCAAACCAAAATCAATGCTTGTGTTTGGCCAGGCAAAAAGATTGGGTGTGACGCGACATAGACCCCATAGGGGATTGAATGCTTGATGTGCTATTTTTCTTCTTCTACAAAGAAAGCAAAAGCTCTTTCCCTAAGTAACCCCATTAATGAATTGCCATTTTGGTGTATCAAAAAAACCTCTCCTTTCGTGCCGTCACAGCTACTCTTGTCTCTTTCTTCTAAATCTCATCATTAAGCACATTAATTACAGGATTATCATGTATTTACCCTATTACCCAAAAAAAAAATCATGTATTTACCCCTAGTTATAACCCACAAAATTTTTTTAAAAGCAATGTCCCAATGGTTTGATTCACACACTAATCACAAAATCTCGAGATCATATAGACCATGTTTAGTAATTTACATTAGCAAAGAAAATTAAGAATTATAAAAAAAATTATAAAACAACCATTAAACATTACAATATATATATATGTATGTATGTATGTATCTCACTCTGATCAATGGTGCAATGGGTTTGGACCAGTTGGGACCCGCCGCTTTTCGACGCCATATCGTGGGTCGATCTCGTCCTCCGCCGGTTCTGGCTGCACCGCTATGTTCGGCGAATGCCCCGGACGGTAGTTGTAGAATGGTGTGAAGTCAAATTTGCTAGAGAGGACTCTTCTATTGATCATGGTCTGTCTAGATGTGGACGAAAAATGACTTACGCTTTTAATGCCTTTTTTGTTGGACACGGTATTGGGCTTGATGACATAAAATTCACGAAATATTACTAGGAGGAGAGAGAGCCAAAGAACAAGCAACAGAATGTGAGGAATCTTCATTTTCGTGGTTGAAGGGATGAAGAATGAGAAGAGGAAGCATGGAGTAATATGAGAGAGAGAGAGAGAGAGATCTAATTAGGGGTTGTGGAATTCTTAGAATTTGACAGCTTGAATCTAAGGGACCAAGCCATATAATATATATATATTTTTTTTCTTGACTTAACCACCACCCGATTTTCGGAGTTGTGTTTCGATTAAATCGGATCAATTTTCTGTCGGGCCCAGAATTGAGAGAAGTCTCCTACCGTGGTTATTTTACGTTGTCAAAGGGATTCGAATCTAAATCATTTAAGAACGGAATGTAATGTGCTTCCTATTGCTCCCAATCTGCGGTGGTAAGCGATATAAATATATGTAGAGACTAGAGGAGGATGAAAGTGGTGTACTGTACTCTTCTTGCTCCCATGTTAGGCAGGACATTTTTACACACTAAAATAAATATCAAGCATCAAATTAGATAAGTAATAATTTTATCTTAAAATATTTGAGGGTTTTTTTTTATTTTAATATCTTTATATTTGTAACAATATATGTTATATTTATATTCAATTTATTGTAAAACTTTAATTGACACATTTCAGTATTTTATTTCTTCGTCATTATCAATTTTATTTCTCAAGTGTGCGATCCATCATTGAGAGTGAGAAGAGAGAGAGAGAGAGAGAGAGAGAGAGATTTTCTCCATTTATTAGATGAGAAGTGGGAGTAGATACTAATAATGGGCGTAATCACAACATGTGTAATCTCACTTTTTGTCACGGTAAAATATGGTGACACTTTTATTCCTTGATCTCTAAGGAATTTTCATTGCGGAGGAAATGGGATGATATTCTCTCGCTCTGTAAATCAGTGTTTTGAAATTTAGATCAGATTAATTGATTGGATCAATTTGATCATAAATCGGATCAATAGTTGATTCTCTCGCTCTGTAAAACAATATTTTTAAAATTCGGATCGGACCGACCAATCGGATCAGTTTGATCGGGAACCAGACCAATAGTCGATTTGGGTTTTCTCACAAAATCGGATTCAGAAAAAACCAATCAAAACGGGTCAAAACATGGATTAGACCGGCTGAACAGGAATTGAACCGACCCGGTCCAACTCGTATTTTTTAAAATACAAAATAAAAGTGAAAAAATTATACTTGTCTATATTCGAACCCACGATCAGAATGGATATATCAAGAGCTTTTTCCATCACACCACACTTGTCCACGACCAGAATGGATCATCCGGGTTCTTGATCTAGTCCGATCGGATTAACTCAATAATCCATTGACCTATTAACATGATCGGTTCGTACTCCACTCGGATTTCAACACACTGCTGTAAAGTGCATGGGAAGCCAAAAAAAGATCCGCACATGGAATTGGATTTTGAGTAAGTAGGCAAGTAAAGGATGGGGAGCAACTAAACTGTTCTCTTAAAAACAAAAAAAAAAACCATTCCTATATATATTTATACTATTTTATACTCATTGACTATTTACTTTCATAATGTTTTCCCATCTACAAAATTATTCCAATCCCATAAAATTATTTGTAATGCTTACTTCCTTTCATACCTCCATTTTTGTATCCCCACGATCCTTGGCATCAAATTAACAAGTTGGCCTCCACTCCCAAGACTTTCTGTGTTGTGAATTTAATGTTGAGTGATGATGAGTATTTCAAAGTTATTCCCCTTGACACAAGTATCTATAATTTCCTGATTATAGTATTTTTTTTTTTGTTTTTCTAAGAAAGTAAATTTGAATTTTAGTTGTAATTTTATTTTACTTAATAGTTGTGTAAGAAGAATTATCTCTTATATTATATATTCTGTTAAATCTAAAAAGAATTATTCTCGTTAGACCACCCAAAGATTGATATTTACATAATGAATAACCGAAAGTTGATTCTAAAACTATGATTTTGATTGAACATGAGCACAATTTGTAAAAAATATGCAACTTTCTTCAAATCCACTTCACTTGTACCTATTTTTTATATTAAATTACAAAATTAATGAGTTTGTTTTTTAAAAAATGTGCTATAATAATCTATTACACTAATTTCTTAGTGGGTAATATTACATGAATTAAATGAATTAAAAATGGTTAAATTTTAGGTAGCAGTAGATATTAATAAAAGAATTAGAAATTTTTAAATTCAAATATTTTTAAATTAGTCAAAATACTAATAAAAGAATTTTTAAAATATGCTGACATAAATTATTATAAAGAATTTAGTCTATTTAATTTTTAACTTATATGGTCCTTTTAATATTATGCTTTCTAGGGTTGGGATTAAAAAGAATAATTTGGCTCCGTTTAGAGTAAAATTCAGTTTATTTAGTTACCTACATATATTTGAGCAAAATGGCTTTTATAAAACCTCCACAAAATAGCTTTCAGTAGACTTTGCTATAAGTCAATATTTTACTTTTTTACCTAATTGTTTGGGTGTAACGGTAGGATATTATATTCTTTTAATTATAAATCTTTAGTTCAAATCATAAAAATGAAGAAATAAAATTTAAAAAAGTCAACCTCTTAATGAGTCCTATAATTCTCAAATCGGATTAGTTGGGCAAAGTTCGGATATTATTTGATCTATATATATACGTACACACTTTTGTATGCTTTTCTAGTATTGGGCTTAGCTCTTTACTCGCCGCCAGGCCCAACTGCAAATTTTAGTCCAGTCCAAGGAAATCATACGTTGGTCCGGCGGTGTCAAAAACTCAAATATAAAAACCTAATGGGTAATAGTGTAATTATGAGAAATTAAATCTCTCCTCTTGTCCGCGAGACAACTGATTATTGCGGTTTTCTGGAAACAGAAGAAAGAGAAAGCAAGCTAGGCAACGCCCGAGATTTTGAAGGTGGTCGTGGGATCAGAAAATTCGAAGAAGACGAAAGGCAAGAAGTATTGGCTTGAAAGATGGTATGGCGATCTCCTCTCTCTCTCCGTGATTCTCTAATTAGGTTTTAATAATTGATCAATCAGCAATTGTTTCGTCGTCTTTTTATGCGATTAGGGTTTATACGTCTGTAACGAGTGCAATTATGTATGATCTGATGGATCTTGTTTGTGATATCTGAGATTTAGGGTTTCGTGTCTGATGATCATTGCATGATGGATTTTGCTTTTAGGCTTTGCAATCGATGTCCTCATTATTCTCTGCTTCCAATTCTTTTGACGAAGAATTTAGGGTTTTGTCTATGCTCCGTGCGTTGCTTTACAATGATTGAGATAATTACGGTTTCATACCTCATAACTTCCAAATGAAGAAACTACGCTCTTAGGGTATTCCGTGGGTGTTTCTGTTTCTAAGATATGCACATCTTGTCATTATTCTCTACTATTTTCGTCATATAAGAGAAGAGGGAGAGAGGAATGTGAGAATTCCTGTGTAGTTGATTTTGTGATTCGTTCATGTATGACACATCAAATGCTGGTGGCAGAGAAGCATCTCCTTGTGAACTGTTCATTTTGCTATGTCGTCCTTGCAAATCATTGTTGTGCCTTATTTAATCAAGCTTGCTTTAACAGACAGATTATGGTGCTCTGAACCAATTCACAAGCACTAGATTGGTGAAGGTGTAATTTTTCCTTTTAAGTTTACACTAGGGACAAACTATTGTAAAATTTTCTTTTCTTGCAGTTTGAGTGGTTAGAACTTTGGCACACTAAGAGAATGTCGTTTGAGTTATATCAGAGGTTTTATCTTGGGTGTTGCTGCTTATTTAGAATTTTGCTGTTGCAGCAAGCAAGTTACCGCAGATTATGCCATTCCGTGTCAACTTTTATAAGACTCTACTTAGGGAAATACTATATTCGTGATCCACATAAATCATGAAAATAACTCGATGACTGATGTGGCGAACAAACATAATAAGTGGTTGTGCATGAAAATATGTGTTATACATTTTGTTTGATGCTTGTCTGCTGTATAAGTTGTGAAAAGCTCCATTATTAAGGTGGACTATGGATAATATTGTTGCCCTTGCATTTTTCAGTTTGAATACTTTATTCCATAACCAGCACCTTCATGTAAATTTGGGTTCTGTGTAGCTTTAAACATTTTGGGCCTGGTGACTATTAAGTAGGCAACTTGTGCGGGTATGTGGTCTTCTTTACTGGGTGATATTCAGTAGACACCATCTGCTGTGGTCAGTGCATACTGATCTTGAAGCTTTATGGTTTACTAGCTCTTGCTTAGACCATAGCTAATCAGGGTTTATGAAATTCCTTGCTAAAATGCAGTGAAAATCATGGTCACTAATTGCAAAATCTTTGAAATGATTTGCTTTTGGGGGTTGATCTGGTTTGCGTAAGCTTAGCAGACACAACTGAGATCAATTCTTTTTGCAGCCGCCAGGAGGGGGGGAAAATGGGTATGGAGGGACGGGCTTGTCTAACATTGGAGTTTAGCATAATCCATGTGACAACCTGTTTTTGGCTAATATAGTCTTGCGCCATCTCTATGATTTAGGCATAAGAACAGCCAAAAATGTTTCTTTATTGCTTAGCCTAATGGTCATGCAATCTTGTTACAGCAAAATTCTTTTTTAGTTAAATATAATCCATTTTTCTTTCTGGTTTTCTCCTTTTTTATAATCTTTAAGTAGTGGCTGGTGCACTTTTTCATCCATGTAATAAAGGTTTATTCTTCTTTAATGGTTGTTCAAGGTACTTATATCTTTCATGTCTCCTGCAGTCATCACTTGCAGCTGCCAGAGCAGACAATTTTTATTATCCTCCAGAATGGACCCCAAATCAGGTAGGCTTCCATTGCACATCATAATGTTTTTGATAGTTGTTTCCTATGTCTTTCATTAACGGTATGTTTGGGAGTTTTGGAGAGAAAAGAAAAGATTAGTTAGGAGAGAAAAGAAAAGAAGAGAAAATTAATTTTCTCTCTATCTTGTTTGAGAGTTTTATTTAAAAAAAAAGAGAAAGAAAAGAAAAGGGATTCATTGGGAATAAAAAAAAATTTACTTTTAACTTTTAAAGGGTAAATTTGGTATATTTATGAGACAATTTTTTTTTTCTCCTCTCATTTTCTTTCCTTTTCTTCCTACTTTTGAAAAGAAAATTTTTTATGTTAAAAATCATTCCATTTTCTTTCTTTTATTTCCACATAAAACTTCCAAACGAAAGAAAATAAGCAATTTTCTCTCCTAACCTTTTCTTTTCCTTTCAAATCTTTCCATCCAAACACATTGTAAGATTTATATGGGACACAAATGCTTAAAACTCTTACATTCTGTTTCTTTCAGGGATCTCTGAACAAGTTTCATGGTCAACATGCCTTAAGAGAGAGAGCAAGAAAAATAGACCAGGGCATTTTGATCATAAGGTATTGTGGGAGTATTTTACTGAATAATCCATCACTTATGGAAATTGCTGGTTTATTCATTTATTTACATGGGCATAAGCTGTAAAGGTTAACTGCCTCAAAGAACATTTATGTGCATGGTGGAGGACATTACTCTCAGCTACCTTCATAATTTTACTCTTTATACTCATGCTAGTTTACAGATTGCCTTATTGCTAAATGAAATATTTGAAAAATAATAATTGTCCAGCTTTTGCATGATCAAATCCTAGAGCAATAAATAAAGAGTAGAATAGAGTGAGTAGGAGAATTTTATATACATAAATAGAACTGTAGAGATTCGGATCATATGTCCCCCAAATCGAGTTAACTCTAAACTCTGGTACAGATTAAATCTTACCGAAATCGGATTCCCTTTGTTTGCCATACACACTTTTGCTTTACGTTCGCCCTTTTTTGTTTCAATATTTGTTCTTGAAAGTCTTTGTTTCCAGTAGAAGCAAACTTAACATCCGTCAGCTCACCTTATCTAGTTGGAGAAGATTGTGGTTGATTTCATCGAGCCACTGGTACAGCTAACATCCAATTGCTGTGATGTTCGTTATTTCAGGTTTGAGATGCCTTTCAATGTGTGGTGTGGTGGATGCAACTCCATGATTGCAAAGGGTGTAAGATTTAATGCAGAGAAAAAACAAGTTGGAAACTATTACTCCACCAAGGTACCTTACCTGTCTAATATGAGACATTCTGCTGTCTTCCGAATGTTTTGAATGTGTGAGATCCACACTCTGATAAGCAGTTCATGTCTGGATTATTTTTATTTTTATTTTTTTTGGGGGTGGTTGTGTCTGTAGCCCAATATTTCCTTCTCAAACTTGGGTTGTGCAAGTTTTGCTAATCTTCTTTTTACTAGCTTTTGGTGTGTCATCATCTAAAATTTAACTTGCCAAGTTTTCTTTAGATATGGAGCTTCACCATGAAGTCTGCCTGCTGCAAACATGAGATCGTTATTCATACAGATCCAAAAAACTGCGAGTATGTAATTATTAGTGGGGCCCAACGGAAGACTGAGGATTTTGATGTTGAGGATGCAGAAACTTTCTCTCTTCCTGCTGATGAAGGTTGGTATTTACAGTAAAGATTTTCTGGTATTCCTTCCCCCAGGATATGCATTGGAGCCTTGTGGTCTTTGCTTTCTATTTTTGTTTTCTGTTAGGAATTGCAGATAAACTCATCTATTTCTGATTTCTTTTTTCTTTTTATTTTTATTTTTTTTTTTAAAAAATCAGAGAGAGGTAAACTTTCAGACCCATTTTATCGTCTTGAACATCAGGAGGAGGATCTGCAGAAAAAGAAAGAAGCAGAACCAGTGCTTGTGCGCCTTCAGCGGGTATCCGATGCAAGACATTCGGATGATTATGCCCTCAACAAGGCTCTGCGGGCTCGACTTAGAGTATGATTGTTGGCTCAATTTAGATTTACTTCTGTTTTATTTTTTCTTTCTCGTCCTGAAGTTTGATCGATTTTGTATTATCTCAGGACCAAAAGAAAAGAGTTGCTGATGAAGAGAGTGCTGCCAGGAAGATGGGCCTTGGCTTTCGGCTGCTTCCAAAGTCTGAAGAAGATGCCGCGGCTGCCGCATGTGTGAAGTTCCCTCCCAAGTTCCATAAGAATCAGAAGGAAAAGCGGGCATTGATTAAGGCTTCTTCAATCTTTTCTGGTTCGTCCCAGTTTTCCACTTCTAACCGGAAACAGTTGGAGCTGGAGTCCAAGAGAAGGAAAATGCATGCAGTTGCAGCACACAACTTACTGTCGGGAGCATTTAAGCCATCATCATGGTCACAAAGTTCAGCTTCTGGAAGTGGAAACAAGATGGCTTCTGTGGCTGTGAGACATCGTTAGCTGGCATTTGTTTCTCAAGGTATTTGCCTTCCTTTTGATGAGCTCAAGTGCATTTGTGGTTCTGGTGCAAGCCATGTCTGAAATTTCCATAGCTTGATGTTTGCCCAAGCTTGTCTGAAATTGCAGTGGCTTGATGTTGTCATCTTGGTCCAGTTGATTTTGTATGTAAACTATAGATGTCTTGCCAATTATTAGGATTGCTTTTGTATATGTTGGTAGATATAAAGGCCTTTGGGATCTGTCTATTGAAGTACTCAAGGGTTATCAGAGACACTTGCTTCGCTCCTTGATCAATTTTAGGGCCATAAAGTTGGGTTGAGGCTTGCTGTTCTTTCTTTGCTTTTGCATGTCTTCAATGAACTATGGCTTCTAATCCTTCTAGTCATCAGATTTTTACTCATGGACCAAGCTGTTGCTGGGGTGCAAATAACCTACTTCTTGATATAAGTCTGCATTTACTCGTCTTAATTCCTGATTAACTTTTTGAGGAACTTGCAATTGCAGGTTCATGTTGCGCTTCCCCAATCTTCTTCATTTGTTTTTTTGTGTATATTAATTTATGAATGGAGATTACAGGATCTTACTAGACCCATGCATGCCTCCTCAGGCAGGCATCATTCTGGTCTGATCATGGCAGTGATCCAAATTTGAAAGTCTGAATGTAATCTATGATTGGTTCTTTTGCTACAAAATTCTTTGCTCTCTAGGTCCGTCCACTCTCCATTTTGTCTCCTCGTTGGCTTATTCCTGCCTTTGCCCCGGATTCTACTGCGGAACCCTGTGCCTTATTTTTTCCTTATATATGCCATTTAAGGCATATATTAAAAACTGGGGAGGGTTTTTTCTCAAACACCTTTCATTAAGTCTGGAATCAGTCAATCTTCTACCGATGAAATCACGTAAAAGTACTACGGGGTGAAGAAACTTGTTTAGGTAAAAAGCTTACACAGAGTTCCCTTTCTAAGGTGAGGAGTAAATTAGGGAGAGTTATTCTGACAAATTTTGTATCAGAGGAAGATTGAAGGAAATTGTGGCCAAACCAGAAATAAGGACCCTGAAGACTAGGTCTCAATATAAGCTACTGTATTAGGTGATCAAGTGTGATGAGGAACCCTGTGCCTTATTTTTTCCTTTTATATGCCATTTAAGGCATATATTAAAAACTGGAGAGGGTTTTTTCTCAAACACCTTTCATTTACTCTGGAATCAGTCAATCTTCTACCGATGAAATCACGTAAAAGTACTACGGGGTGAAGAAACTTGTTCAGGTAAGAAGCTTACACAGAGTTCCCTTTCTAAGGTGAGGAGTAAATTAGGGAGAGTTATTTTGACAAATTTTGTATCAGAGGAAGATTGAAGGAAATTGTGGCCAAACCAGAAATAAGGACCCTGAAGACTAGGTCTCAATATAAGATACTGTATTAGGTGATCAAGTGTGATGAGGAAAGCCTAATGGGAGGTACGTTTGGTTTAGTTTATCTCCAGGGTAATACATATGATTTTATATACTGTATAGCGACAATAAAATTTGGAACATTTCCAAATGTGTGGATCACAACTCGGAATGGTAAAGTTCACAAGTCTTGTGCGAGATCTCTCACAATAAATCCTAGGTTGCCACCAATGTAAAAGTCAAGCTTCACACCCTTCTCCTTCACCAGAGGTTATAAGTTCGACCTACACCATCCTATGTTGGAAAATAGTAATATTTTTCCCCTTTGGAACCCAAAAAAAGGAATGGTTAGCTCCTGCATGAGTAGCATAGCCTGCATGGCCAACTGAGGAATGTTAACCATCATGAGAGAACTGCTACTGACAAATTTTCATGAGCAAGGTGGAAAATTGTCAACAAAAATTTCTTTTCATATAAATTTTCATAATACAAAATTATTTATTACTTGCAATCCTATGAAAATATGAACCATATTTTATATTTTAGTTTTTTAGCAATGCCAAATATTTCTATCTGTTTATCATCATGTATAATACTTCGGTGATTATCTATTAATACTTTTTTTCAATAGTCAATCCATTGAATCCGTACAGCATCGGTGCACCATCACCATAGCAGTTGAGATGTAAAACCCAATCCTCGTAAATGGATATACTTAAATTGCAGTCCTTGTTTATGTTCGAGTTTACAAACCTCTTTTGAGAGAGATGCAATAGACATGATTAATTTCAATTTTGGTATCAGTCATCGTCTTAATAGTACTGCTCTTTGCATGGCAAAGCTTTCAACTATTCTCTCTGTTCCAAAATTGTTTTGATATTCACTTTTCCTTATTTTATGCCAATTGTCTTGGAAGAGAGAAATTCTTTTGTACCCTCTATCTACTTGTTACTTATCACCTTGGAAAAAACCATCTGCATTCTATCTTGCTAAAATGTCTTGCATTTGCCTCTACCTACTGTGACTACTGAAATAAATAACTACATTATCTCACTCAGAAGGGTTTGTACGTGTTGTGTGTACAATAATCAAGAGACCAAGCTCAAATTCCGTTTGACCCTCACTCTCTCTCTCTGTTTTCTTGGAGAGAGAAGCAAGCATTCAATGCATGTCCGCGCCCACAAATGTACATAGGGGCTAGAATTTTCTTGGCGTACCCTTGATTGGATTCTTGGGATACTGTCTCCCATCTTTTCTGCAAGCCTGGTTTTGAAGATTCAAATGTTAAACAGTGATCTTCTTTACACCTTTTGCCCAAACAATAGCACACAAATCACGCAAACAAAACATCAAGAAATAAATATTAGTTACAGAGTAAGGGGGGGGGGGAGAGAGAGAGAGAGAGAGAGTAGCCAACTGTTAACTTTCTGATTACAGCGCTAGCAGTTTTACCTCTTTCAGTTTTTGCTGCGGTTTACTGCTGACCACATTATAATTAATTCTGTGCTTCTGAAAAGTATCTGTCCAAGTAGCTAAATTTCTGACGTTGTTATAACTAACACTGTGTTCACTGGAAGTCTATTCATATGCCTCGCGATTGTCGTTGGGGTGTGTGGTAGTAGGGGCCCTGCTCTTGTTCATGCCTCTTTCTTTTCCCCATCGTGAATAAAGTATTCAACTTTAAAGGAGAGGAGCTATTGCAGTAGTCATCTCTCACCGATATCCCTCTCTCTGGCCATTGTATGTTTCTCTCTCTCTCTCACAATTTTTTTGGGTCTTGAATTAATCTTTCATTTATGATGTAGTTTCAGTCATTCGATGTTCTAGGGTGCATATGGATGGATCATGCATAGAGCGCATATAAAGTTGTGTATGACTGTTTAGATAGAATCTTGCGTGAGTGTTCACGAAAACTTTCTACTTAGTTACAATAAGTGAAAAATTGCATCTATTTAAGGTTATTTTATCAGTGAACGACATCTTATTAACCTACGATGTTCTCGGATATCAATGGTTCTAACTTAATTTTTGATTTCTTGATGATTATGGACCCACGACGTGCCATTGGTACGCTAGTGCATATGTATTGCACGTAGCGTAGAGGAGGGAGATCAAAGTTCGTTCTCGAGGAAAAATATGCAGGGTTGGGTTCTGCTTGCTTTATTGAGTTCGAGAAAGAGAGCATACCATTTTACTGTTCTTTTGTTCTTAGCAAATTCCCTGAATCGATCTCTCCTGAATCGTGAGTTGGTGAAGGCACTGAATCATGCTTCCAATGCTAGATCACAATTGCTTCATGCATGACAATAATGAGATATACCTCAATTACTGCCCCAGGAAATGTTGTTTTATATGATGGTTTCAAGTCATGAGGTCATCTCAGGCACAAGCATAAGTTTCTTCGCTGCACGGAGCAATACTCTTTCGAGACTGTTCTCGAATTGATGGGAGGCACAGTCGTCATCCCAATGAGAGGTACCCATAGTAGTTTTGATTCTTTTGATGGGCTAAAATGGCACAAGTGGCACGACATTCTCTTGATCATTTTGTCATCTCACCGGTTAAAAAAAAAAAAAAAAAAAAAAAAAACCCTATTGAATAACGATTCAACAACTAATAAGTGTTAAAGAATCGCTGCACCACAAACCTCATCCGTCTTCTACCGGATTGTTGCACCTCCTTCCCTGTAAAATCACCGGTGAGAAAAGTTGGATTCATTTTTGCTTGATTTTGACTGTTTGGCATCTAGTTGCTTAGCTTTTGATCTAATTCATTCAGCAGCACCGATGGCAAGAGTCCTTAGATCAGCAATACAGCAGACCCCAGAAAGCATGCATGCTGCAAGGTACGAACCTGCCTATCCCATCTCATTGCTGTCGCTCAACAAAGTTTAGAATGGACAATGCCATGTTTTAAGAACTATATAAATTATAATATGAGTTGGGGAGCATTCTACACCTTATCCTCTATTTAAGAGCTAAGTATCTGATGATTATATATAGTTATAAATACTAAAAACATGTGTTACTCGCCCTTTTCTTTTTCTTTTTGTGCACCAAAAAAAAAAAAAAAAAACTCTTTGATTTATTTAGATATTGGGAGCATAACATTATAAGAATGTCAATCTCCATGCGTCCATACATGGGAGGGGCTCAATGTGGCGAAGGCCGATTCATTCTTGAGGGCCCAGACATGAAGGAAGGATAAGTTTTGGGGTCGGTGGGAAGAGACCCACTTGAAGCTACCTTGAAGATGCTGTTCTGACTTGACTAAATTCATATTAATTATTTTTCTTTTATTTGCAGTAATTTTTAAATTAAACTAAAAGATATTTATAAAACTGGATCTTTTATAAAAGGTTAAAGTAATATTATATTATTTCGACATTTTTCTCCAAAGAAAACAGTGGTGATCTAGTTGATAAATGTCCAAGTAATTTTGCACCAAGACCGTTGATCGTTGATCGTTGATCAGAAAGAAATCGGTTTTATTAAACTCTTTTAAGTTAAGTGATCACATATTCTAACTTTTTAATTAAAGATTTTAAATTCGAATTTTAAGAATAGAGAAAAAAGATTTGAGAGAGCTAACTCTTAAAATAGATTTTACAATACTTAAATGAGATTAATTGAGTGAAATCTAAATATAGATCGATGAAAAAAAGGAAGACTTGGATGTTCGTTCCCCGATATCTGTCCATGTTCTCCGCAGGCCTGCCAGAAAGGATACCATTCCGGGCTGGCCCATCGACCAAATTTCACACTTTTGAGACAAAACCGTGGTCTATTCTATCATGTCTTGGGCCTGAGGCCCAAAAAGATCTAATTCGTGTATGTGGGGCCACATGTAATTTCAGGTTGCTCATCAGAGAGTAAGAGAAATGTCTGATGACGTGTATCTGTGTAATAAATAATGAATGGAAGATAGAGAAGTAAAATTAAAACGCGATAAATTAATATTCTGAAAATTTATTAATTAATCAATATATTATTTAATCCTATAAATTAATAAATATAATTATCAAAATATTAAAAAGAAAAAACACTGAATTGAATTTAATGCATATAGATATTGTGCACTATGAATATACCAATTTTATTTATTTACAAAATTACAAATATGTGTTTAACCATTGCATGGCATTACATAATTTTCATTACCGAATCACATTATGTAATTTTCTCTTACAATGTAAAAACACTACATTAGACCTTAACGCACTAGGAAAAGTAAGAGACAAGGTCCAAGAAGACATTAATTTCTAGAGGAAACAAGTAACATTGCAGCAGTAACTTCTAGATTTAGTTGGATTTAACGTGATACTGGAATACCGGTTATTAAAAAAAAATCTTTATAAAGTCACGTTTTTATACATTTTATTTTATTTATTTATTTTTTTACTTCTCATGATATATTATAAAAGAACTCTATTAATAGGGCGATTACATGAATTATATAAAATAAATAGTCTGATGCACAAGACTATCTCAATTTAAGAAGGTGAACATTCTTTACAATATCTATGTATTTCTAAAAATATATTATCTTATATATAAATTTAGTGAATTATTAATTTACCATGTTGGTCCCAAGTTGGGATTGACAGAAAATATTATAAAATTGAGTTATTAATTTATGGATGTTATCATTGTGAAAGCAAGAGTGTAAATATTAATTTCCACTTTGTTTATTTATTTATTTATTTATTTTAATATTATACTGATATTCTAAGTATTGTTTGTATCAGAAAAAAGTATTGAACTTTCCATTAGTATTGGCATTCTACATTTAGATCTTTCAATAAATATGAAAATTTTAATATAGTTTCCACACCATATACTCCAAAATGTTGATCTCAACTAGTTTTGGTTATCGCTTGACTTAGCCGAGCCTTAAAACCTTATTTACCATTCTAGAGGAATTAGTAGGGCGTACTCAGTATCGAATCTCTCACATTGTGGGTTCTAAGAAAGGGAATACCTAAACAGCCTTTTCCTTATTTTTTTATTTATTTATTTTTTTGAGCAAGGAGGTTAATTCAAACCCTGAATTTTTAGGACACAATGGAGAAACTTCACCATTGCGTCAGACCTGCCCTTCATTCTAGAGGAATTAGTATACATATATAATTTTGGTGTATGAATTAGGGTTTAAATGGTTTAGCACCAAAACTATCATAGGTTTGGAATACAAATATATAGACGTTCTAAACCAAATCATTGAATTTGTAAGATTGCACAATACAAATATTCGATAAAAGAAGTTAACATAACTCACATAACACATAAATTTGCCTAGAGAACAATTTTCATGGCCTGCTGGGCATCAAATTCCTGGTTTTCTCTCTGCAAAAAAGCAACAATATAAGTTTGTTTCAGCTGTGTGAAAGAGGGCAGTCTTGGGGAGACCTTCTTGGCTTTTTCCTTCCTGTCAATTGCTTTTTCTTGGTTGGGTTTCAGATAGTAATGTTTAATGATTTGACATGAAAATATATCTGATTATGATGTGCAGATACATGTTTACAAGGTAAGAAAAAGACTGCAACACATAAGCTTAGTTCTTATATAATTAAGTGACCATGTACTTTGATCAACAAGAGGTCATAAATCTATTCGAGTTCGGAAGACACCTTACATTGTTTTATTTGATATTAGATTGCTGATTTATATTACTTGTCTAGCTATGCAGCCTAGAGGATATTCAATTCCATTTCCAGGTGGTAGCATTTAATAACAATCTAATAAATTAGATGGAGCAGCAAATAGTTTCATTTTTCTTTTCAGGTAATAATTAATTCCTGCAGAGTCCTACATCTAGGGTTTGACTAAACTGTCTCATAGTGAGCAAGCACAAGCATGATTTGAGGATCGACCCCATCTTTAGCATTTACCTATAGTTTCTAGTTCAGGCCAATAGATTGATGGAGTTTGAGTCAATACTTAGGTTTTGATTTTCTGTCATTGCTCTTGTCTTTACCTATTTAAATACAATCTTCTTTGCTTATAATAGAAGTTATATTTTTCTTCTTATTATTAATCAAAGGTAACATTCTGTTGTATAAATCAGCAAAGTTCATGCTGCAAATTCCTATAAACTTACTGTAAAATCAAATCTTGCAACTAAAATGCGTTTAGGTTTCCTCCCATGTTTTTTAATACCTTTTGACATATCCATGTGTCTCACCATCCCACATTTCAGTTAAAGCCCGGAAACCCTTCTCCAATATGCACATTTTGGAGCCACACTGTGTTGAACAATTCGATTGAAATGCACAATTTTTTTTCTTTGCGTCCACCACAACTGCGGATCTATGCCTATAAGGATAGCGAACTGGATCTTTTGATTACTTAAGCTTCCAAATCTCCATGTTGCTCTTTGTTCTTTGCCCCTGGCGCTGGTTCCCCCCCTCTCTATCTACGCTTGCATCCCTTGCAAGTGGTTGAATTAATCCTCCTCTACTTATTTTATATATATATATATATATTTTTCTCCTGCTGCTGATAGATATTCCCCACCCATTCTCCCCCTTATAATATATTTTGGCAAAAACTCTTTATTTACTGATGAACTTTTCATGTTAATATTTAAGCTATACTGCACTGCTCTTCCATGCTTCACAACTAAGTGCTTCGTATATTCAATTGTGAAAATAATCAGGTCTGCACCTCATGACCTAGATCATACAAGTTCCATTCCCGCAATAGACTAGACAGCATTTATCTTTTAAATGAGAGAAACAATCCCAGAGAGGTGCAGTTTCAGTCAGTTCCAAGTAATTCTCTGTGTGTGTGTGTGTGTGTGTGTGAGAGAGAGAGAGAGAGAGAGAACATTTTGTCCCAAATAAAAAACGTCTAGTTAACTACATGTTATTGATAGAATGTGAAAATTCTCATTCTTGTTCTACACTTCATCAAAAGACTAGACATGCAAAGTTTGATCTAAACATACATATGGCCATCAATACATTTGGAGGGGCCAAAGATATCTAGCAATTAAAACTGCTAGTCCTAAAGGGATGGCACTTGAAGGAAAATAGGATTTAAAATAAGCTAGGGTTTCCATGCTGCCAGTACCTGAAGACATGTCATCATCTGAGTGGACCTAGCATTGTGAGTTTTCCCAATCTCCGGGAAAATCCATAAATTCTTCCTCCATGTACAGACCCCCGGCGACTGCATTGTTGTATTGTAGATAATTGAATGTTGAACTTGAATTTGTTGAAATGCCCAAGAATTTCTGAATGATGTCCATTGCATCTTGTTCTTCTGATCGTGGACTGGATAGTTTAACTTCGGCTATTTCCAAACAGGAACCAGATAATGCCTCACCTGTTACCATGGGGCTAGAAGAAGAAACCAAACCAACATTATTCTTATTGGGGTTTTCTTCAGGTTCAGGTTGTGACTGCTCAAGCCTTCTAATCTCCATTTTCTCTCTTGTTCTTGCCCTAGCCCTAGCTCTTGCCATATCTCTTGCCTCCTTAGCAATGGGTTGACAAGTCCCTCTATTTGTTTTTAATACTTTTTTGAATGTTTCATAAGACAAATCACCCAACAAACTCTTCCCTTTACCTGACACCACATTATTAGTTGCTGACAAATCTTCATGTCCAGACATGAATGAGGTTACACCAGTCTTCCCTCCTCCACTTCTACCAGGTTTCATCTGGGGAAGCTTTCCTGAGACCAGTTCCTTTATTGCATCCTTAGACTTGTTGAAGAGCCACTCAATGGTTTTGCTAGCTTTATCAAAGCCCAACATGTCTTGTAGCTCAAAGAACTGACGAGCTATTTGAACTGAGAGTCTCATTCTGCGGTCTCTCAGACCATGAGCCGTGCTAATCTTGCTATGCCTATCCTTTCTTCCCTTTCTTCTCCGTGACTTTGGCCTCTCCAAAGTGTCACCCTCACCATCTTCCAAAGACTTTTCATTGTAATTGATATCTTGAGAGTTTTCTATTTCTTCAATAACAGTTATTTCAGCTGGTAGTGTTGCACTGCTGCTACTAGTGTCAAGACTGAAGTGTTTGTGGGTAAACAAGTGAGTTAGGGTACAGTCCTCGATTACGTTATCATGTAGAAATGCAGCTTCAAAGGGTGAGTGAAAGAATGAAAATGAAGGGTTCTGATTTTGCTGGGAGGATGATGAGTGATTTGGGTTTACCCCACTACCACCCCAATCTTCTTGTAGAAAAGATTTGTCAAATGTAGTTTCGTTAGGGTTTGTGGTGGAGGGATGACAGTGACTAAAGCTGTCTGATGGAAACATTTTGTAATACCAAAACAAAATAGACCTTATATGTTGAGATGAATTTACTTTTATGCGCAAGAAGGTCTAGAGAAGCTTGAAGTACTTGTTTTTACATTTTTTTTTTTCTTTTTTAAGAAGAAATAAGAAGGAGCGGAGGGTAACGTATTAGTGATGAAGGAAAACGAGAGCTTTTGGGTGAAAGGAAAGCAGATGTATTAATGGAGAAAAAATAGCTCCCTTTTTAGCCCTTGTCCTTTACGAGCTAGTAACTAATTCTGAGCCTAGAGAGAGGAAGTATATGGATGTGTGAACAGTGACGCGCTGCCCAGAGAGAGAGAGAGAGAGAGAGAGAGAGAGAGAGAGAGAGAGAGAACAGTGACCCAGGGACACTGTGGTTTGAGTGTTGCGTAACATAGGGGTCGTACATTGGAATGTGACCTCACATGGTAGATGGATTAGATATTTGATGTTTAGGATTTCCTTTTACGCACATTCACATAGAGAGATTGAGAGGAGGGAGAGAGAGAGAGAGAGAAAGAGAGAGAGAGAGAACTGTTGGGAAAACCTAGCCTAGAGCTGGTTTAACATGGTAGGTAATTTTTTTTTATTTATGATTAATTTAATTTTAATATTTAAGAAAGATTTTATTTAAAAAAATAACACTCAATATTAATTTTTATATTTTTAAATTTTAAATTTTAAATTTAATTAAAAAATTTAACATTTCAAATACTGTTCAAATAATACCTTTGACTAGACTGTAAATCACCGTAGAATATATTATTTTCTTTTTGGATAGATCTTTTTCTTTGACGTGTTCTATCTTCTTTTCCTCTCGCAAAAGGGGAAAGAAAACATCCAAATTTAAATCATAATAATAGGGCACATTCCAGGACATGAATCCTAACTAGGGAAACAAAAACGCTACTTAAAGCTCATGCATACCTCAAAAATATTCTGTGTACTTCCTTATTTGGCCTTGCAAATGAAATCCATATACGTTTTTTGTAATTTCAAAAGAGCTCTTTATTAAACAATTTTAAATGTTTTTTTTCAAATAATAAAAAGCCATGTTAAAAGAAAATTATTAAATGATTTAGAAATTATTATGGATATTTTTTTTTCAGATTTGATTGATTTAGTGGTTGTCTTTTTTCTCTTTCTCGTCCATTTTGGTTTCATGCCATTTCGTTTTGCTTAGATTACCTATTTAGCAAAACGGGCTAAACCTCCCAAAGGGAGTTGATTTATTTTTTCTTTTATTTTTTATTTTTGTACTTACATTTACCACAAGAATCTATTATTCTGATTGGGAGGGGGAAGAGGGCAGCTGAGAAAGGAAGGAAAGGAAACGTTTCCTCCAATTTTTCTTTCCCTTTTTTCTTTTTGTGTTGGCTTAGCTTTTCAAACGAAGGGGGGGGGGGAAGGAAAAGAGAAGCGGTCCAATCCCTTCTGATAATTAAAAAAAAAAAAAAAAAATCTTTCTCATCTTGATTTTTGGGGTATTAAAGGGCTGTGGATGAGATTTTAATAAAAGTTTGGTTTTACATCTCAGATGTGCCCTTCTTCCAGAACAAATGAGGCTGGAAATTCTCCTCCCCTTCTATTGGAGTAATTAGTAAGAATAGTTGTTTTCCATATTTATATTGATTATCTTTTACTTGTATTAGAAATAATTAGGAGTAATTAGTGAGAATATTTGTTTTTTATATTTATCTTGATTACCTTTAATTTGTATCCATGATTGATTTATATGATCCACAATTTAAGGATTGATTGAAACCCCTTATTGTATATAAATTCATCCATTTGTAATAAAATCAATATATGGGGAATACCCTTTTCTTTTCTCATGGTATCAGAGTAAGGTTAGAATCCTAAATTTATTTTCTACCATGGCCAAAGAAACCTTTGTAAATTCTTTGTGCCAAATCAACCATGACACCTCATCACCATATATTATTCATGCCTTTGACAATCCATGGATAGCACTCGTAACTTGTCTCCTTAAAGAAGAAAATTATCTCACATTACGTCGTGCCATAACAAATGCCCTTCAAGCCAAAAGCAAATTTGGCTTTGTAGATGGATCTATTCCTCGTCCATCACCAGGTTCGCCAGAAGAATCAGCATGGATCGAATGCAATTCAATGGTACTTTCTTGGATTTTCAACTCCCTCCACCCTTCACTACATAATAGTATAGCATTCTTCGTAACAGCACAAGAGATGTGGAAAGATTTAGAAGAATGATTTTTACAAGGTAATGCTCGTCGTATCCATCAATTGAAAACTGAGATGATAAATACCTTGTAGCAGGGTTTAAACTTTTCAACATATTACACCAAGTTGAAAGGCATTTGGGATGTACTTAGCACATATTCACAAATTCCACCGTGCACCTATGGTTCTACGAAGGCACTTGTTGCAGAACGAGAGAAAGAAAAAGTGCATCAATTTTTAATGGGTTTGAATGAAAAATATAATATGGTATGTTCTCAAATCTTGAATACATATCCTTTACCGTCATTATCTCGTGCTTATGCACTTGTGGCACAAGAGGAGTGAAAATAGTCCATAACATTATCACGATTGCCATCCATTGAGTAAACAGCATTCATGTCTATGAACACAAGCAAGATTAGTGGCAATCGTAAAGTTACTGGCAATCGTGATCTCTCCAAACTATTTTGTGACAATTGCAAAAAGGCAAAGCACACTAAAGACACTTGCTTTGAGCTACATGGCTACCCGGAGTGGTGGGACAAAGAAAAAAAATTGTCTTAACCAAGAGTAGCCAATAGTACCCAACACTTGGAGAATACCGAGAGTAACAAAACTGTTCCAATTGCTGGATTGACAAATGAGCAATATGTACAACTTATATCCATGCTGAAACTTGCAAATACTAATACCCCGGTGGCCAACTTTGTAGGTAAAGCAATTTCTCCATCCAATGATGAAACTAAATGAATTTTGGATTCAGGTGCCTCTGATCACATGACATCCCATGAAAAATTTATTCCTCCTGTAAACACCAAAAAAAAAAGAAAAAAAAAAATAGAGAGACCCAACATACAAGTGCCGGGCCCCACCACCACCATCACTTCTTCTCTATTTCTTTTTTTTTTTCCTTTTTCTTTCTTCTTCCTCTACTTCTCACACAAAGACCATCTTTGCCCTCTCGTCTCTCTCTCCCTCTCGGCTCTCTCTTTCCTTTTCTTCTCTCCATCCAAATTTGATCAAATTTTCCCAAACACCAATAAATTTGAACTCCAAACACTCTAATAAATCGCTAAAAGGTTAAATCTAGGGAGAGAATTCAAGATTTCCTAGAGAGAGAAAAACCTAGGATTTGGAGTGGTTCAACTAGGGGTGAAATTGTGGATCCTTATAAAGGTAAATTTTCTCCCTTAATTTATATTTGTATTGTTCTTGCATGAAATTATAATTTATGTTGAAATTTGAGATTTTGTTAAGAGGAGAATTTAGGATTCTGGTGTAACTCTACTTGGGAACAAAATTGGTATCTCTATTTAAGGTAATCTTCTTCTCTTAACTAGATTTGAGTTGCTTTATCATATATTTGAATTATTATATTGAGATTGGAAGGATTAAGTTTGGGGATTTAAGTTTAGGGTTTGTATAATGATAAAATTGAAGAAAATATTGAATGAAAAATTATTTTCCTAGATCTATGATTTTATTAGAAGGATTTGAATATAAATTTGATGATATTGAAAATCTAGGTTTAGGAAAAATTTAGAAAAAAAATTAATTAACCCCAAATTTGATTTATGGTTAATGGTGAAATGGTGTTCATTATTTTAGATTGTGACAATTGAAAGTTTAGAGAGAATTAATTAGTTTTGAATTGTAAATTAAGAGTGTTAACCCTTTCAAGAGGTGGGTGGATTTTATATTATATTTTAAATGAGTAAAATATTTTATTTGATTCTTTTTTAAAACGATTTTAAAATGAATATTAAAATGTTTTATGTATGTGAAATGTCCCTATACATGAATTTGATATAATTATGCATCCAAATTATTATAAATGGATAATATGTCATATTTTATGTAATGTATTGAGTACGATTTGATTTGAAAAATGATTGAATTAAATCTGACACATTTATTACATTAGTTAAATATAGAATGATATATTTATTAACTTGGGGTGTGAGTCTAAACCCCTATTAATAGTTATAGTCATTCTTTACTACGGTGTGGTTCAATAAGGTAATATGGTTAGCGTTTTATTAGACGGAGAGATTAGTCGAGCCCAAGGAGTGTTTCTTTTGTTTCATTAGGCTAACTTGGTTGCACGGCCAGAGAGGTCCCGAACCAACGCCAAGGTTAAAGATATTTGATAACTATGAAATGTATAAAAACCTTTTGGCAGATTCACTTTTGGTAGTGGTAAACTATTGTCTAACAAAATATTTTTGGCATTCCTCTTTGTTTATTGAAAATATTATTATAATTTGGATGCATAAAACTTATTTTATTGTGATATCTAATTTGGTTAGACAATCTTAATATTTATGAGAATTTTATGAAATTGAATATGATGAAAATGATTTTTTTGGGAATATTATTTGATATATCCACACCCACCCCTCATTCATTGCATAATATGTTATTCTAATCACTGAGTATTGTTTATACTCATTTCTTATATTTCATTTTTATAGAGAATATTTAGCTTGGAGTTTAGCCCCTTTGTTTAGCCGAACTGATGATATTTTGTGAATCACTTTGGGTATCGATTTCTTTTAATTATATTTTGAGATATTAGTGGAACTTATGGAGGCATTATTTATAACTATTTTGGAGAACTATCTTGAATACTATCTTTGTTAATTTTGGATTTTGAATTTCATTTAGTTTTGTGTATGAATATTGAAGGCCTATTTGATTTCTGAAACTATACTTGAAAAATTATTTTTGTTTGTGGTGGTTTGGATCTCTTGGATAAAGACTTGTTTTATATTATGTGGATTTGATTGGAATGGATGGGTTGGCACTGTGAGTGTATTTGGATTTAGATGGTCGGGATGGCCTTATGAATACATGTTGACTGAATTGGATTTGTTGGATTATTTTGAAAAATAGATGGATATCGATAAATGTCTAGCGATACTTTGGTGTATGGGTCAGGATGTGACACCTCCTCATACAACCATCCCATATTTCTTATCAATTAAAATCCCAGATGATTACTTATTCCAGCAAAATCACATAGAGATGTTTCTCTCATTACTTTAAAGAATATTCTTTGCATACCTTCTTTCATATGCAATCTTATTTCTATTAGCAAATTAACTAAATCCTTGAATTGTGTTAATTATTTTTTTTCTTCCTTTCGCGTCTTGCAGGACCTACCCACGAGGAAGCTGATTGGAATGGGTGATTTGCAAGATGATCTTTTTTATTTTCGGGCAATTAAAATTCCTACGGTAGCAACTAATGTTACATCTAACTCCAAATTAATTTTATGGCACCAGCGTCTTGGATATTTGTCTTTCGATAAGCTATCTCTTCTTAATGATTTAAGTTTGCTCTCTTTTAAGTCATTTAATAAATGTTGTGATTCTTGTCATTGTGTAAAACAAACTCGTAATTCTTTTTCTAGTAGTTCAATCAAAACATATGAGCCTTTTGAGTTAATCCATTGTGATGTTTGGGGGCCATATTAAACTACATCATTGTATGGTGCTCATTATTTCTCGAGTATTGTTGATGATTATACTCGTACTACCTGGATTTATTTGATGCAAATTAAATCAAAAGTTTACATTTAGTTGATTTTCTTTATGACCATAACCGTTCAACAATTTAGGAAAACAGTAAAAAAAATTCGTAGTGATAATGGTACTGAATTTACTAATCATAACCTTCAATTATATTGTTGACAACATAAGATTTTGACTCAGTTTTTTTGTATTCCACACCCCAACAAAATGGATTTGTGGAACGCAAATACAGAGACATTCTTGAAGTAGCCAGAACCTTACGCTTTCAGGCAAATTTACTGATCAAGTTTTGGGGAGAATGTATTTTAACAGCTACATATTTGATTAATTATAGTCCTACTCCTCTCTTGTCTGGTGAAAGTCCTTATAAGCTCTTGCTTTCCAAAAAAACCTAATTATTCTTATCTTTGCGTATTTGGATGTCTTTATTATGCCTCTACTTTGTCTTGATCTGAAGACAAATTCCGTGAATGTGCCTCGGCCTGTCTCTCCGTTAGATATCCTCATGGTCAAAAATGATACAAATAATATGACTTACGCACCCATAAAACGTTTATCACTAGAGATGTGGTATTTTATGAACACACTTTTCCCTTTTAAAGAAAAGATTCACCTAAATACTCATCTCTTTCTCAATCCTCCACCATGCACATACCTTTACGTGTTAATGAGCTTACTTCTTTTGATAACACCATTAGTCCTATATTCTCAAACCCGAACGCTGCACCTTCTACTAACCCTCACACACTTTCTCCACTTACCACTAAATTCGATACTTCTACTCTTAATCAGCCTCCAACCTTGACATCCACATGTCCTCCTTGTATCATAAAATTGTTGTCTCACTTATATAACTTCCATGTTGAATTGCCTGGAACTAATGCTGCCCATTTTACCTCTTCAAATCATGCATCCTTAGGTACGTCTCATCCCTTATCTCATTTTCTTTCATATTCTAAATTACCTCATCCTATATTAGTTTTCTTATGGTTATCATTAAACATGATGAGCCAAAATCCTATACACATGCTATTAAAGACAAACACAGGCAAGAGGCCATGAAAATAGAATTAAAGGCACTTGAATAGAACCACACATGGACCTTAGCTAAGTTGTCCCTTGGGAAGAAACTCATCAGCTCCAAATGGGTATACAAAATCAAATATCATTCTGATGGGACAATGGAGCGATATAAGGTTCGCTTAGTAGCCAAGGGCTATACGCAAGTTGAAAGACTAGACTACACTGAAACTTTTACACCAACTTGCTATAGTCTGAACCCTGTTAGCTATAGCTGTTGCCAAATCATGAGAATTACATCAACTTGATGTTCATAATGCCTTCCTACATGGCGATCTTGAAAAGGAGGTGTACATGACACCACCACCTAGTTACTTGTCTCATTCGATTGATCAAGTATGTCACTTACAAAAATCTCTTTATATTTTGAAGCAGGCATCTCGTCAGTGGTTGCTAAATTCTCTACTGTCATTCTTCAATTTAGCTTTAATTAGTCAAAGGCAGACACATCCCTCTTCATCTATCGTAAGGGCACCTTGTTCATTGCATTACTTGTACACATGGACGATATTATTATTGTTAGAAACAACAGCATCCATACTAAAACTGTTAAGAAATACTTGGATGACCATTTTTATATCAAGGATTTAGGCCATCTCAAATAATTTTTTGGATTAGAGGTAGCTCGCTCTCTTGAGGGTATTGTCTTATCTTAACGCAAGTATACATTATATATTTTGAAGGAGGCAAGTCAACTAGGTACCAAACCTTTATCCTTTTCTATTGAGCAAAATCATATATTAGATTTGGATAAAAGTACTATTCTTGATAATCCTACGGCATATCGTCGCCTTGTTGGGAAGCTTATCTACTTAACAATCACTCGACCAAAGATCTGTTACTTAGCCCACATCCTCTCTCAATTCATGTATTAACCTCGACATGGATATTGGTTAGTAGCTCTCCATGTCCTACGATATCTCAAATTTGCTCCTGGCTAAGGCATTTTTCTTTTATCCATATCTAATTTTCAACTTCATACCTGTTGTGATTCTGATTGGGTTAGCTGTCCCCTTACACGATGTTCTCTCACCGATTATTTCATTACTCTTGGATCCTCCCCTATCTCTTAGAAAACCAAAAAGCAAACTATTGTATCCCACTTATCGGTTGAGATTGAATATCACTCCATGTCTTATACTACTTGTGAACTTATTTAGTTTCGCACTTTACTTCATGATTTAACGATTCCCATTTCTTCATCAACTCAATTGTATTGTGACAATCATGTTGCCATCCATATTACTGCCAACCTTGTATATCATGAATGTACGAAACATATTGAAATTGATTGTCACCTCATTCGGGACTGTATTCAATTCGGCTCTATTATGACATCACATGTTTCTTCTCATCTCTAGCTTGCGACATCTTCACCAAAGCATTTGATTCTAACCAACTTTCTTTTCTATTAAGCAAGTTGAGCATCCATAATCTCTATGCTCCAACTTGAAGGAGTGTATTGGGAGTAATTAGTAAGAATATTTGTTTTTCATATTTATGTTGATTATCTTTAACTTGTATTAGGAATAATTAGGAGTAATTAGTGAGAATATTTGTTTTTTTTATTTATCTTGATTACCTTTAATTTGTATCCTTGATTGATTTGTAAGATCCACAATTTAAGGGTTCATTGAAAACCCTTCTTATATATAAATTTATCCATTTATACTAAAATCAATCGTACGGAGAACTCCCTTTTCTTTTCTCACCTTCCAACACTTTTAGACAAGAGGAGCGAAGGATCCTCTTCTCACCGAGAATATAAACAAAGCATGGGGTTCAGGAGGACCTTGGCTTAGAAATCTTCTTTTTGTTGATTATGGCTATATAATTTTTTTCTTAAAATATTAGAAATAGTTGTCCCTTGCTCCCCAATCCCTTGAGCCTGCGAGGTGGTCTCTACATTGGTCCAAATCCCCTCTTGATTTCAAGCTAGCTCAATAAATTTTAACTTGTCCAAATTCAATTAGTTATATACATTTTAAATGCTAAAAATCGCTTTCAATAGAGCATTACATTTTGCTCAAATGGATATGACCAACCATAACCTATCAGTCCCGCTATAACAAAAGCTAATGTAATCACCGCAAATTGACCATGAACCAATATGTAACTTCTAATCGCATTAAAAGAAAAAAGGGGGTGGCCTTGACATGCAATAGACTTACTCCAAGAAATTTTAAAATTCTTCATATGTCAATGATCTCAAAATATTCAAGCATGAAACCTACAAAGGTCAAGGCGCAGATGCAAGGACCTTCAAGCAAGTTGAATCCTAGTAGCTTTCCTTAGTGTTTCTTGTCTCTGTAACTGGATAATATGTGGTTATATAGACATATGAGTGTATTCAAGTCGAGTTAATCCCAAATATCTTTATTCTTAAACTCGAACTTGATTTTTTTAATCCGATTCGAACTCGAACTCGACTAGTAGTAAATAATAGAACTCAATTCAATTTGATTGTATAATAAAACTGCTCCAACTCGATTATTATATAATATATTAATATATTTTATTTTATTTTTATATTATAATCATATATAAATATATATAATATATATTAATATATATTATTGAGCTATTCAAACTCGACTTGAGTTTGGTCAAAATCGAGTCGAGTCGACTCGTTGACTGAGTGGCTCACGAGCAACTCAAATCCGACTTGATTCATATAATAGCCTTATATAGACACATGATCAAATGTATATTGAATTTAAGGCAACCCCAAATGGCTATTAGGGTTAAATGATAAGCAAAGCCCACAACAAGGCTGTGAATTCTCAATTTATCGGCTTAAATTACCTTATGTCTTACTCTTTCTTTATTATGTTTATGACCTGGCAAAATTTCATGCCATGTCTGGACCAAAAGAAAAGAGTTGGTGAAGAAGAGTGTACCGCCAGGAAGATGGGCCTTGGCATAGTTGTTTCCGAAGTCTAAGGAAGATTTGTTCTCCCTCCCAAGTTCCATGAGAATCAGATCAGGGTTTCTTCAATCTTTCTTTGTTCATCCGGGTCTTCCACATCTAGTCAGAAATAGCTGGAGCTGGAACCCCAGATAAGGAGAACACAAGCAGAAGCAGTGGACCAGTTACAAGCTAAGATTTTTGGCATTGCTTTCCATTGTATTCTTCCAATTTCTCATACAATTACTTCCCTGATCTTGTATGTTAATTTGTCATGGAAATGAGAGAAATCCTTGTCTACCTCTCCATGTATTGCTTCACCTAGGAAATGACCATCCATCCTTCTACTTGCTAAAAACATGCTTTAAACTCGCCTCACTAAATAGAATTTGTGACGATCCTGTGGTATTGTTGATGTTCTTAGAAGTTTGTCACTACTGAATCATCATATGACAATAATTATTTTTTTTATAAAATAGTAAAGTGATTGACAATTGTTGGGTAGTGATCTAATCGTTACAAATGTGGCGTATCATTTGCCAAACTTCACTAAATATAAGGTTGTGTAACACGAAGTTGCTGGCTGAAATATGTCAAAGTTGGTGCTTTTGTGCTCGATATACAAGAGACCAAGGAGCTCAAATTCCAGTTGACATTTCTATTCTTCCTTTTTCTACTTATGGTTGATTTTGTTTTCCTAAGCCTCACAAGCTTTAGGGTGAGAGTTCTATTTATTATGAAATATCCATTTAGTTGATTGTAAAATCGCATCATTTTCTTTTTTCCTTTTTTTTTTTTTTTTTTAGATTTTAGGATTTATTCATCAAGTGGACATAATATCAAGAGTAGTCCGTCTTGATAAAAAGATATGACTGTTTATACATTTGCTTTCTTTCTACATATACATATATTTTGTATAAACCACCGGTTAAATCTGATTCGAGTCAGATTGAACTCTGAAGAAACAAAACTCTTCGAGTATCTATTTTTTTTATATACAAGATTTGGATTTAACTTTTTATTTAAAGAGTATCAATGTGCAATACTGGATCAATTAGGAATTGGTTATACGTATTTATATTAGAATGCTTTGAACACAAATTAATCTTTTTAAAGTTTGTGCAAGAGGGTATTCCATCCAAATTTAAAACCAAATAGTCAAAATAAAAGTTTGACATATTTATATATCACAATTTCACAAATAGAGACAGGTAAAATGAAACATGACATCTTTAATATTTTGATTTAGAGATTAAGAAGGAACAGATAAATGCATGGGTAAATTAACAAATATGAGGGGAGATTACTGTTGCAGGTCTGTAGTTTGGATTCTTCGGATGCAGTCTCCTAACTATTTCTCCGGCTTTGGTTAGGATATTCAATAAATATATAAAAATACATATTTAAGAGAAATTCTTCGTACTCTCGCTATTGATACCTACTACACAGAAATCACGCAAACCGAGTCAATATGTATACAAATCCCTAAAATTAATTTTTTAAATATTATTGTCGAAAGAAACAATCTAATAGTCACGTCTTCTTCTCCTAATTTTATCAGGATTTAAATCTCGTTATAACAAAATATAAAATATTTTAAATATTATTTCCCCATATTAAGGTGAGTGATACACGATTCAACTCTTTTAATCAATTTAACCCCACATGTATAACAATTCTTATATAAAAAATAATTATAAAAATAAAAATATAATATTTTATCATAATCATAACTTCAATCATTATAAAGGTTAGAAACAAAAGAAAAACAAAAAAATTGAAACATGCATGCTCATTTTTTATTTTTAAAATTTGAAAAATTTTAATTATAAAACTAAATTAAAAAATAATTAAACTCAACTTGATTCAATTTAATACGACATTTGATTTATCCATTTGTAAAAGTTTTTTAATATTTTATTAAATTTGGTATTCTGTGTACACTATGCCATAAACTTTGATTCCCAATCTAAGTGTTTAACTGGCCGATACCAGTGTAGTTTTTTTAACACATTGCTTAAAGCAGCCATAAGTGTGTCCTAATCGCTGTACAAGTAGTTTTCTCCTCCACACTGCTCCACTCTCACCTTTTTCATTGATCAATTAATCAATTTTGTTTTCCTTTTTCCTCTGTGGGATTATGTTTGTAAATATCACTATCTCTTGAATATGGTTGAAAATATCTTGTTTGTCTTATTTTGTTGTTTTTAATAGCTTTTGTTCTACATAACACCAAACTAAGTTTTGGGCTTGTGATCTTTCTGTAACATTAAGAGTGTCCGAGTTGTAATGTTAAGTTTCTGAGCGATGATGTTAGACTTTGAACTGGTTGCATTTGATCTTGGAGTGGAGAGGTTGCAGAGAAGTCAGCGTCAAGGGGTGGCGCTGCTGATATTTTACTGCTGTATTTACAACTTGTACCGTGTTTATTCAGTGTCGTAGTTATGTATGCGTGCCTCGTGATTGTCATTGTTGAATTGTGTGGACTGTGGGGGTCCCTTGTTCGTGCATAGGCTTCCCTTCCTTCCCGAACAGTATGAATAAAGTTAAATAGAGCCCAAGGAGGGAGAGGGAGAGAGAGATAGAGAGGGGGCGTAGTAAAAGACACCTTCACTCCAGTAATGACTCCTCTGCAAAAATGGTACCTCCCTTCCTCCCTCCCTCTCTCTCTCTCTCTCTCTCTCTCTCTCTCTCTCTCTCTTCATTTTGGAGATTATGTCTTTGATTTTTGGATCTATGTAAGAAATAATCTAATGAGAGAGTAAGAACAGATGAAACAACTTTTTTAAAATTTATGCGGTAGTTTTGTGACATAATTGTGGTCGATATGTGATCTTCTTGGCATTAAAGAGTATTGTGTACATGACTTTTATATGCAAATAGAAAACAACTAGCCATTATAAAATGGACGTTGAATCTGCTGTATTTGTGTCTCGGAGTGTTTTTGAAATCTGATTTCCTTTACCGGCTAGCCCTGTTATATGAAAATAGTTGAAAATAAAATGCTGAATCGGTGCACAAAGTGCTTCTTGGCATAGTGCAGGGGAAGAGTGAGAGTATACAGATTTTTCTGTTCTTTTTTATAAAGAGAGTGTTTCCAAATTGAAAATAAAATTCTAACTTTGAGAAACCGATGGATGTCAAAGATTATGTCTTTTTTTGTACTAGTTAAATGTAAGATGTTGTCTTGTTAAACAAGTAAGGCAAACACCAAAGTCTAGTATTACAAATTGACCGATATAAACAAGATTTCATGGTTTGTTAAAATAGTCTATGGCAAATTCAATATGTCAAAGTGCAAACGAAGAGAACGTTGGAGGCTGGTTATGTATCATCACTCAAACACTTATTATATGTATATCATTACTCAAAACTCAAAAGCCTGCCACTATAAGATTCTGAATTTCTGTATCAGGATACTTTTTAAATTGAGGGGCGTATATAGGTAGAAGAGTGGTAACAATTAACATTTTAGGCCTAATTAGTGTGACTAATTTTGCCTAATTTGAAGTAGGACTTTTTTTTTTCCTCCCCCCCTTTCCTTAACCCAATCTCAAGCTTAGTTGGGTTTTATGTTGTGGGAGGGTTTTGGAAGCTCATCTTGGGCCAAGCACATGAGAAATTAAAACCTACTCTTTTTTTGTTTCCCCCTCTTTTCATTTGTCTTGTCTAACCCTAGTCTCTCTATCTCTCACAATTGCTTTTTCTCTCTCCCTCCCTTGTGGTTTGGTGGTAAACCCTTTTGATCTCTCTCTCTCTCTCTCTCTCTCTCTCTCTTTCTTGTTTTACTAGCATAACATTTTTTTTTAATCATTTATTGCATCTTTGTCGTATTTAGATTTGGGTTTGGTTGTGGAGTTCCTCTCTCTCCCTCTCCCTCCTTTTGGTTTTAAGCTCTCTCTTTCTCCTAGTTTACCTCTCTCCCCTACCCCCTGCTAGCATCGGGAGGGCCGCCGTGTAGGGCTACTTGCACGCACTCATGTAACCGATCTCGTCCGGTGCGGGGCCGCTAGGCACCCATGTGCAGTAGCGTGCTCTAGCAAGAGCAGGATGCCCAGAGGGGCTGCACGGCTATCGCCAACTGGAGTTGCACACACCCGCGCATGGCAGTAGTGGCCTAGGGGGCGTGCCCACCTTGCATAAGCAATGCACACATAGGGCGCCTGCGCTTAGGCAGCTGCCCAGTGCTTGGCGCGGGAGAGAGAGGGAGCATTCTGGAGCTGCTTGATATTTGGACCATGAGGGGCTCATGTTGACCTCCGCTTCGTTTGCTTGTTGGCCCAATGGGCCCTGTTTGATCTGATTTGATTTTTAGACCCGGATTGATTTTAATTAACCCGCTTTGACCCATCCAGTCAGCTTCCGCCCTTTTGTGTGACGATACCCGTTAGGATGAAAACCCTTGTTTAATCCTTTTGGATAAATTCTTGTACTAATTGTGATGCATGTGAAATTGTCGTAGAACTCCATACCTTAATCTCTGTTTTATGCTTGTTGCCATACCAGGTAAAAGATGAGCATGTGTTTGGTCTTATTTGATCCACATGTAATCTCATTTTACTCTCTCCCAGCTACTATGATATTTTGATCTACTCTATATTAATTACATTGATCTAAATTCTATTTAGAGAGCAGGTTGACCAGGTCTGGTGGGTCTAGCGTGACCTACAACTCGCTAGATCTAGTGGGATTTGCAGCATCAATTCTATCATGTGATACCCTGTGCTGGATATTAACCAAAGAGCATTGGGTCAATGGGTTTAATTTGATAATTGTCTTGTCTTACACTTACGATTTACAAGATTGCATTAAGATGCTTTTAAATCTACTGTCATATTTATATGTTGTACTATGTTTTTTATCTCTTCCTTAGTTTTTACGAGCTAGCTCGTTCATTTTCATTTCGAGGTGGGGTTAAAGAACCCATGGTAGTATCTATATCCCCAGAAGTGACTAGAGGTTTAAGGGAACAAGTAGCCGAACTCTAAACATATGAAACCTTTTCATGTTAAAAATTATTTTCATCATGTTACTTCTGTTACATGCACTGTTGGATCTGAAATAATATATCCCCAATTTTTAGGAGAAATGTGTTATTTTATTTCATTTCAGAGACCATAATTTTGTGATGCTGGCATGCATATGATGTATTGTTTCTTTTCTTTTCTTTTTTTTTTTTTGTATGACACAAGAATTCTATGTAAAGAAATTCAACTAAATGGAAACAAAAGACCGCCACAAGGGTGTTCCTCGAGCATTGTACACCCAGCTCACAGGAGGCACGGCAACCAAAATTCGAGCTTTTAATTAAAACAAAGTACTGCAATGGTGCTTGTGGATATCGAGCAAAGTGATTTCTACCCGATCTCTCTATGTCAAAGTAAAAAAAATCAACTAAATGCAAATAAACAGAGTAACCATGTAAATAATAGAATTGATTGCTAAATGCTTTGCATCTTATTAGTGACACAAGGATGAATGGACTAATGAGATTCTTACTCTCTCTAACTACTTTCTAGCGAAATCACAATCAAGGGAGTGATTTTGGCGCTATCAATAGGGATAGAAGGCCCTATTGACCTCAAGTCTAGTCCACACTAAGAGGATGGGGGGGGGATGTTGAATTTTGTACAACACATAAAAATTTATGATTTTCCTCGATTTTTTGGATGAATTTCTTCTTGATCTCTCTTTCTCCCAATCAGAGAGAGCGAGAGGTGAAAATTATTATAAAAAATTGTCAAATATAAAAATTTTTTGTAATTCAACGCACATGAGGAAAAATAATTTTTGTGAGAGTAAATTTTATTGGAGTAATTTTAATTAGAGTAAATTTTGCTGCTCAAATTATTATTCTCCCACTATTCATGTTCTTATGGGATACTCTGTGGTAAGAATAACAATCGCCCTTAAAAGGGCGGATTACCATAGAAATGTCTCCATGGAGGTCGGGGTATGGAAGACTTTTGCCCTGCGAAGGGTCAGGTGAAGAAGAATTACTTGCACAAGGAGTGCATATAGGAAGTGAGAAGTGCTCTGATGCGGTTCCTAGAGCGTGGCCTAGGAAATGATGTCTTCCGCACCACTAGGGGTTCCGCATCCGGGCTGAGACACAATGCTCGGTCATGATTGCCTATAATTCTCGTATGGTAATACTTGGGCTGAGAGGTTGATGTGAATTGGTTGGAGTTTTTCCTTAGTACACGGCACTCATGTCCTATGCACTAGATTAGCTCACTAGAGAAGTGGGTGGAATAGATAAGGGATGGAGATGAATGGAGTGAATTTGAACTTGTCTTCATGGGATTTTACAAAAAATCAAGAGCCTAATCATGCGGAAGTGATGTAACCGAAGGGGCCATTGGCACCCTTTGACCCTAATTCTCCCAAGGAGAATCTAAGAGAGAACACTCTTTTCCTAAACTTAGTTGTTCTTTACTCAATACTCAAATCTTCATGCTTACAATAGGATAGGGGACCTCTATTTATAAAAGAGACCGAGGAAAGTAAAGGGGTCACTCACATGAGACCTTTTCTTCAATAGACTCTAGATTTTAAAAACTAATTACTAGTACACTTAAAACATACTAATAATAACTAATAATAACCTACAATAACTATTTGGGCTGCTACATTTACCCCTTAATGCATTCTAACGATTACATTTATTTAGTGGAATAGTTATTGCATGATTCTTGGTCTTTTGGCTGCTAGACAGTTTCATGGTACATTGTGGCTCGATTCCTTATGTTGTAGCTCAGTACTAAGGTGCAGGCTACTGTCCATTGGCTCGTGAGCTGGTGTATCTTCATCGAGCAATGTCTCTATCTCATTGAGCAATCTAGCAAATTCTTCAGGTGTTGGTGTCTTTTCTCGAGCCTTTTCACATGGTAGCTAGCAAGTGCTTGTTTCCTTAATGTTCGGTGGTGCATTCTATCGTGCGGGCTGCTTATGTGTGGTCCTTGGTGGATAATATTTGTCCTTTGCAAACCTTCTTCAAGGATTTATCCATGCAAACCTCCTTTAAACATTTGTCCTTGCAAAACTCCTTCAAGGATTTGTCCTTGCAAACCTCCTTCGAACATTCGTCTTTGCGAACCTCCTTCAAGAATTCGTCCATGTGAACCTCCTTAGTTTTCTCATATGCACACTTTGTGGCCTTTGTATACATGCTGCTCCATGCGTTACATGTGGCATGATGAAGAGTTGCAACATTTGGAAAGTGAGTGAATATCTTTGTAATGAAGGGTTTCTAACCCTCTCCTATAACTGGGGCTGCTCTCCACCATTGTAAACAAGTATTTTTGAGTAATAGAAATTCTGAAGTTCTTCTCCAGCGTGAGAAATTTATCTTAGGGTTTAAGGTGGCTAAAAACCCCTTACGTTACATCACCTTTATATGATTAGGCTCTTGTCTTTGTAAATCCCAGCAATACTAAGTTCAAATCGACTCCAACTTCATCCTCTCTATCCAATAGCGCGCGCAGATAGCAACAAGCCACTGAAAGGCCGCCTAAGCATTTAGTGCCAAAGTGACCTTTCATCTATCCCACTTAGTACTTAATTAATGTAATAAAAGCAGGAGTGATGTCTATCATTAGTGTGTTTCAATGTGTGTTTAAGTGTGGTTTAATGTGTGTTTAAATGTACTTTAAGTGTGTTTTATTATTTGGAGTATTATTAGGACATTTGGGTTTTCAGCCCTCTCCTATAAATAAGACTGCTCTCCACCATTGTAAACAAGCATTTTTGAGTAATAGAAATTCAGAAGTTCTTCTCCAATGTGAGAAACTGGTTTGCACAAATGTATTTCTTAAGCAGGTTCACAAGGATACATCTTCTTTTATCAACAATGATGCAACATCAGTATTAGGCGAGGCACCATTGCCCGAGCAGTCTGCACATGCACATGCATCATTGTCCGAGCAACTTGTACCAACACACATACAATCGACAAGCCAAGTAATGTCAATGCATAAAGAGACACAAACCAACACATGCCAAGAGACATGAGACATGCAGTCCACAATGCCAATGCCCGAGAAAGATAATGCAATGCAATTGCATCTTCAATTTGATTCGCTTGTCTTGGTGCATGAACTCCATTCTCATTTTGTTGTAATCTGTGACTACATGTTCGAGAGTTGCGAGCCAAATTTGAAAGGATGCGAATTTTCTTGTATTGAAGATGACATCCAAAAAGGAAGCAAAGCAAATGCAGTCCATAATCCTTTGATTCATTAAGAGAAGCAACATGCTAAAGAATAAGTCCGTTAGCATGATTACCTCCCCCATATGTTGAAGGAAATCAGCCATATCCGAGCAATTTGTGAAGATACGAAGCAGCACATCCTTGATCACATCTATTCTTACCGCACATGTCTAAGAGCCCATTTTGAAGTATTATTCAAAAGGTCGCAATCGAGCATACTTGCATACAATATTGTACTAACCACCTATCGTTCAGAAGATGTAGATTCAAGAACACAAGTTAAGGTGTCACAACATTGGAAGACCAACAACCAAAAGGCTCAAAAGAAAAGAAGAAAGCAACCCAATCAAAGCAGCCCCAACAAGGAATTTCTACCAAGCATGCGAGTGAAAGTTGGGAATCAATTTAAGAAGAAGGGACATGACATATCAAGAAGAATCCGAGGAAAGGATCAAGCAAAGGAAGAAATGCCCAGCAAAAAGAAAAGTCCTAGCCGATAGGAATCATCAAGAAAAGTCATGACTAATACCACCGTCCACTACAACATTGAGAACAAGGTTGCTTTTCAAGGAGGGGCGAATGTTACAACCCTTCATCGTGCCACATACAACGCATGGAGCAGTGCACATACAAAGGCCATAAAGCACGTATATAAGAAAACTAAGGAGGTTCACACGGATGAATGTTCAAAGGAGGTTCACATGGACAAATCCTTAAAGGAGGTTTGTAAGGACAAATATTCAAATGAGGTTCGTAAGGACAAATGTTCCCCACCAAGGACCACACGTAAGCAGCCTGCGAGAAAGAATGTACCATCGCACATTAAGGAAACAAACACTTGCAAGCTACCAAGTGAAAAGGTTCGAGAAAGAACACCAACGCCTAAAGAATTTGCTAGATTGCTCGATGAGATAGAGACATTGCTCGATGAAGATACACCAACTCATGAGCCAATAGACAGCAGCCCGCACCTCAGCACTGAGCCATAGCACAAGGAACTGAGTCACAATGCACCATGAAACCATCCAGTAGCCAGAAAGCGAAGAATCATACAATAACTACTCTACTAAATAAATGTAATCATTATGATGTATTAAGAGACAAATGTAATAGCCCAAATAGTTATTGTAGGTTATTATTAGTCATTATTAGTATGTTTTAAGTGTGCTAGTAATTAGTCTTTAAGTCTAGAGTCTATTGAAGGAAAGGTCTCATGTGAGTGACCCCTTTACCTTCCTCAGCCTCTTCTATAAATAGAGGTCTCATATCCTATTGTAATCATAAAGATTTGAATATTGAGTAAAGAACAACTAAGTTCAAAAAGAGAGTGTTCTCTCTTAGGTTCTCCTTGGGAGAATTAGGGCCAAAGGGTGCCAATGACCCCATACATCAACTCCACGTGATTAGGCTCTTGATCTTTGTAAAATCCCACGAAGACAAGTTCAAATCGACTCCAACCTTCTCCATCCCTTATCTATTCCATCCATTTCCCTAGCGAGCCAACCTAGTGTATAGGACATAAGTGTCGTGTACTAAGAAAAAAACTCCAACCAATTCACCTCAACCTTCCAGCCCAAGCATTACCGCACAATAATCCTAGGCAATCATGGCCAAGCATTGTGCCTCAGCTCAGACGCGGAACACCCAGTGGTGCAGAAGACATCATTTACTAGGCCACGCTCTCGGAACTGCATCAACTTTGGTGCTTTCATTGGGAGGGTCCATTCGATCCTTTCATTTCATTGAGAGAAGTTCAACCAAACAATTTCATTGAGAGATCGCATTCCAATCAATTGAGAGGAATTACGATTTCATTGAGAGGGCCCATTCGATCCTTGCATTTCATTGTGAGAAATTCAACCGAACAATTTCATTGAGAATGTTCATCCGATCTCTTGAAGGTCTGAGTTCATTCCATTGAAGAAGAACACCAACGTTCCATCAACAGTGGTGCTCGAGTTGAGAGGGTTTTACCCTTTCACCATTCAGCAATTCCATTGAAGAGAGCATCATAGTGTATCAACCTTGGTGTACTAGTTGAGAAGGAATCAATTCTAGCCCTTTGTCATTGAAGACTATCCCTTGAAGGAGTTTTGTTAAACAACACTCTATTTTCCTTAGAGCGATGTAACTCCAAAGGGTCTACTCATGATTGGTATAAGTTTCAGACCCGCCGGGAGTCTCACTGAAAATTTTTCTATAGTGAGTTTCAGGATAAATATTGGATATGAAAATTTTTCTTCGTCAGATTTCTGAACAAGGACCTCCTTCCTGCATTTCGGATGCCAACCAAGTGCCCTTTTTGAACGAGAAAATCCCTCCTCTTCTTCGTCACTCCGGTTTTTTGCGTGCTATGGCCCGTTATTGTGAGGCCCACTGTAAGAGCTTATGGGTAGATGGTTTGGTGGAGCACGAAATGTTGATATTGTCTGGCTTGCTTATGGGTGAGTCAAGACGAGTCACTAGGCCCCTTCTATTGGCACGACAAGGAGTATTGTGGGTTGATTCTGTGTCGGTCGTAAATTCTCATTTTCTCTAGGAGATTTCTATCGATCGAGAAATGCGGCTAAACGTGAAGAGGAGTACGGGTGATTTGTTTGCCGAGTCTCGTCAGAAAAGTTTGAAAGCTAGACCGTCTGGTCTTCCTGTGGAAGAAGGGGGGTCAGTGAAAACAGGAGGCTGTGAGCTGTTTTTGGTGTATTCCGAGACAGAAGAGGATTTGCCAGTTGATAATCCGATGATTTCGGGTACATCCATTGGAGTTAGGGAGAAAGGTATTCCGGAGGAGGGCCCCTTAGAGACGACTGGAAGTGCTCCGTACCCGTCCTCTCAGCGGCGAGAAGAGGTCCTGGCAATACATGTTTCTCCCCCTACTTCAAAGAGAGCGTCGGGACGGTCTCCTTAGGAGTCTGGGTATTTCCCGCAAGATATACCCGAGGAGTGTAATACCTCACCGCCTATTCGAATTGAGTCACTCACAATGGCAGAGGAGGAGGATTTTGAGGAGGGGTCAGTGGCGATCGGTATGGGGAGTCGTTAATTTAATTTTATCGATCCTCAAGCGGCGCTACAACTGGCAGAACGGTTCGAGTTCCCTCCGCAGCTTGCTCTTTGATCGATGCCTCCGGATCATAGTGACAAGGCCATCCATTCTCTCTGTCTTACGGTAAGTATCTCTTTCATTTGAACGACGTTGGGTTCTTGTTACCTGGCGACTCTGATAAGCTCACCTCTTTTCAGGCCTCTGCCTTGACTGAACTTCAAAAGAAATTGAGAGCAGAGCACGATAAGCAGTTTTCTCGTATGGGTGACCGAATGCTAGCGCTGAGGCACGCTTTGGAGAATCAGGAGAAGACCATCAGAGAGGAAAAAGATGAGCAGATCAAGCGCCTTCGTGAAAACCTTTCTTTGGCTCAAGCTCATTGCAAAGAATTGGAAGCAGAGGCGTGCATTCGAGAGGCGCGGTTAACAGTCGCTGAAACATTAGCTCGCGTTCAGGATGAGTCTCTTCGGAATGCCGAGAGAGAGATAGCTAATCTCAAAGCTTCCGCTGCCAAAGATACTGTCAGCTTCTAACTTTCTCAGCGTAAGCTGCTCAAACGTTTGAAGTGTGTCGAGGAAATTCTCTGAAAAGTCGGGCAGCACGAAACTCTTACTCCTTTTGAAAAGTCAGCGGATTCAGATCCCGCCTAAGTTGCTTCCAACGCTTCCTTTGATTTCTTGTATTTTTGTGTCTTCTGAGGGAATGTTTTGTTCCCCAACTCATTTGTATATAATGATTTTTTGATAAAAAAACCCTTGAAAGTTTCGTCCACTAGTCTGATTAGAATTTCATTCTTTTATGGTGTACCTGACTGATCAGGATCTAGTGTTCAATGGGGGACTTTCACAGTCGTGTTTGCTCATTCGGGGAATTTATTCCAATTTCAGTGATGTACTCGTTCTGGAATGTCTGAGTGACTGAAACCCTTCGATCGGTTAAAAACCTTAGGAATTAGGATCGTGTCCACCCGTTCGGGGAGTTCCATCCCCTATTAGTGACAAATTCGTTCGGAAGAATCTGAACGGCTGAGACCCTTCGATCGATTAGAGATTTTAGGAGGTAGGGCCATGTCCGCCCGTTCGAGGAGTTCCATCTCATATTAGTGACACATTCCTTCGGAAGAATCTGGACGGTTAAGACCCTTCGGTCGATTAGAGACTTTAGGAGGTAGGACCGTGTCCGCCCGTTCAGGGAGTTCCATCCCATATTAGTGACACATTCGTTCGGAAGAATCTGGTTGGTTGAGACCCTTCGGTCGATTAGAGACTTTAGGAAGTATGGTCGTGTCCGCCTGTTCGAGGAGTTCCATCTCATATTTGTGACACATTCGTTCGAAAGAATCTGGGCGGCTGAGACCCTTCGATCGATTAGAGACTTTAAGAGGTAGGACCGTGTCCACCCGTTCGGGAAGTTCCGTACAATATTAGTGACACATTCGTTCGGAAGAATCTGGGCGGCTGAGACCCTTCGGTCGATTAGAGATTTTAGGAGGTAGGGCCGTGTCCGTCCGTTTGGGGAGTTCCGTCCAATATTAGTGACACATTCATTCGGAAGAATATGGACGACTAAAACCCTTCGGTCGATTAGAGACTTTAGGAGATATGGTCATGTCTGTCCGTTCAGGAAGTTCCATCCCATATTAGTGACATTCGTTCGGAAGAATCTGGGTGGCTAAGACCCTTCGGTCGATTAGAGACTTTAGGAGGTAGGGCCGTGTCCGCCCGTTCGGAGATTTCCGTCCCATATTAGTGACACATTCGTTCGGAAGAATCTGGACGACTGAGACCCTTGGGTCGATTAGAAACTTTAGGAGGTAGGGTCGTATCCGCCCGTTCGGGAAATTCCGTCCCATATTAGTGATACATTCGTTCAGAAGAATCTGGGCGACTGAGACCTTTCGGTCGATTAGAAACTTTAGGAGGTAAGGCCGTATCCGCCTATTCGGGGAGTTCCATCCCATATTAGTGACACATTCGTTCGGAGGTGATTTGAAGTTCCATGTCACGTGCAGTTAGTAGAGAATATCGAAACTTTCATTAAGTGAAGAGTATCGGGAAGTCCGAGTCATATGCTGGGCAGATGCTAGCAGGAACGTATGGCTCGTGCTAGCCGTCTTCATTGTGAACTTAAAGGATCACTCCTCCTGGTTCTTCGCGCGATGGTCTGAGATCTTGCCTATGCGGCAGTTCAATCTCCTTTGGTGCGTCACGCGTGATTGGGGAAGTCAAATTCATTCCTTCTATACTGATGAACTTCTGTAGTTTTCCACTACGAACCAAGAATTCTAGCTCATCCTTGAGTCTTTTACACTCATCAATCGTATGGCCGTAGTTCGGATGGAAATGACAGTACTTGCACTTGTCTTTCTTAGCATCTTCTTCAGCCGGACGCAGGGGTCATCTGACGTATGACTTGTTCTTTATTTGATATAAAACCTGACTTGGGGTTTCATTCAATGGAGTGTAAATGCTGAACCTTTATGAGGGCAGAATTCCTAGTTTGCCTCTTTTCAGGGAAGGCCGGCGTGGCGACCGACTGCGTTCTTTCTGCCATAGCAGCCCTTTTGTCGATCGAAGGCATCTGCTTCTTCCGCAGCAATATATTTCTCCGCACGGGAGTAAAACTCTTGGATATACGCTAGTCGTTTCTTTGTGATGGAAACCTTCATATCAAAGGAGCGCAGGCCCGTTAGGAGTGCGGCCAAAACGATGTTATGGTCCAGATCAGGGACTTTCATCATTTCTGTCTTAAATCTCTTCATGAAACTCCTGAGAGGTTCCTCTTTCCATTGATGTAATGACAAGAGGGATGTAGATTTTCATTTAGCCTCTTGACTGATTACAAAGTGGATCTCAAATTGTTGTCGGAGTTACGCGAAGCTCTTGATACTGAATGGGGGAAGAGAATTGAACCAGACTAGGGCGTTACCCTTAAGAGTGGTAGGAAAGTGTTTACACATCACGACGTCTGAGAGTTCTCTAAAGACCATAACTGTTATGAATGGTCGAAATGGTCGCGGGGGTCATTTATCCCGTCGTACTGCTCCATGGGGGTAAAAGAATATCCCTTGGCGTTGGTTCTGACGAGATCTTTGCATCGAATGGTGATTCACCTCGAGAGCGTAAGGGTTCTTCCCTATCTTTCACGCCCGCTTTTTTAATCTCAGCGGCCACGAGTTGTTCAATCTGCCTTTTCAAATCTTGGGGGTTGTATTGGGAGGCCGCCGATGGTTCCAGGAATTCTTGTTTGGGTGGTTGCTTATATTCAGATTCTGCAGCAAACGAATGGTTGTCTGGCCCGAGGTCTCGACTGAATCCTTCCAGCTGTTTGCTCATTCTTTGGACTCCAAACACTAACCTTTCCATTTGAGGCTGGTCTGTTCGTTCTGGTCCTGAGGCCATTACTCGTTCTGGATGAACGGTAGGTTCGGCAGGCATAGGGATTTGCCCTCCTATAGCAGGGGTGACTCTCGAAGACGCTCTACTCCTTGGAGGCATGACTATCAAAATAACGGAAATTACTCTAGTCAGTTCCCACGAACGGCGCCAATCTGTTGAAGGTAAGTTATGACTCCACAGATACCAACTCCTTCTTGATCCGAACAGTAGCCGTCAATGAGTGGATGTACCTGCAAAAATCATCGGAGGGTACTCCGACGGGGAAGATCCGACGCTCAAGTCAGTAAAGAGCGGTTTTCGATTGAAAGAAACAGACTAAGAGTTGAGGGAAGGTCGTTCTCTGTGATCAGTGTACCCCATGTGTTAGGTTTAGAGAACATGTTCTGAGAGTTTTTGGGATTATTTATGCCTTTGAGAGACGTGCCTCGCTGGGGACTCCACCCTATCTTCATTATCGAACTGATATGGGAATCTCGGAAGTAAATATTATGAGTTGATTACGATCCCCATTTATCGGAAGAACTACCATTTTCGGAAGGGATGCTTCCTTACTTGAAAGATCCGGGATTTGCCATTATGAAATGAGAGACTAAAGATAAGGAAACTCTGACTTTCCTTAGAATCGCTCGATCGATTGAGGGACCTTCATGATTCGTTCGTTTGAAGAGTTAACGTTGGTTTACCCGATCGAGACGATTATCTTTTGGCCAGTTATCGTTCGGCTGGCGGGACGACTGAGACCCTATCGTTCGATAGACCCGAATGACTGAGGCCCTTCGGTAGATCATTTGGGTGGCTATGGTCCTTCGATAGATTGTCATGACGGTCATTAGATACTGCTCCGTAGGTGCTCTTCGTGGGCTCCTTGAGAGTTGACTCTTTTGGTCTGGACTTTTGGGCCATGTCCCATCAAATAGCATAATTATTCCAGCTTTCCCATAGATTCAAACCCCACCAGAGAGGTTGGAGACTGGTCGGATAACTCATTACCAAAGAATAATCTAACAGAGAATTATTATAACTTATATCTTTAGTAAAAGGCGAAAGAATAATTCGCTTTGCACTCACCACACAACTGCGTATTATAACTTCTATCTTAATAGTGGGAAGGGGTAGTTAACATTTGGAGAGAGTAATAGGCAACTCCAGACAAAAGCTTTCTTTCTGCTGCAGTGACCATCAGACTATAATCAGATGCAAGATCTAACCATTTAGAAGCTATGTTCTTGATAATTTTTAGCGTTTCAATCATTAGGGGGGAAAAAATAAAACAGAGCAATAAAGTACTCTCATCATGATTTCTAGTTTGATAATAGAAAACAATAACAAAGTACCATTGGAGGAAGTGGCATCAATGTCTCTATTGATCACGAGCTAATTTGGCTTTGATCCCGGCAATGGACTTCATATGAAATAGATTAAGTTCCTGCAAGGACACCCAGTGTCATCCAGGTACACAATCACAAGACTTGCAAACCTTGATAAGATGGCCTTGAACATGGACTTTTGCTAATTCAGCATGCCTTGTTGATAGCAATGATGCTAAAGCAGTGGTCGTAACTTCAATCCGGTATGCACCTGAATCTTCCCTGCACTCGGTTGAAATTTATAAATCATCTGTCTGGCCAATGTTAGACAAGACATCAATAAGCAAGTTAGTGTTTCACCTGATTAACAGTTAACGGTACAAATCACTTTGAAATATGATGAACAGTATTGTGATTTAAAGATTGGAAGATTGCATGCATCCAACTACAGCAGCAACAAGGTCAGGAGTATGACGAGCCATCGGTGTGGGAAGATGCAAAATAAGCTGCAGAATGCAACTCCCAACGAAAAAGAGATCCAGAGCTTTCCATGTCAGGATCAAGAAGCCAGTGTCAAGTTTGGCCAGAACTAAGCATTATAGGTCCACATATTATATATGGATGGATGTTGGTCATATACATAATTTTAGCTTATGTATCTTGATTCTGTCACCACCTCTGTCAACATTAACTATAATGCCTATACATGGAGTCAATTTCAAGACAGAAAGATCATACTACTCTATGTAATAAATATGGTATACCCTTTTTACCTTCTTCTCTGTCTTGGCCATAATGGAGATAGGGAACTAGAGAAACATATAAAGGCTACTGGGGACACAGTTCACATGTACAATGTCGCACATGTAACTCAAACGGACAGTCTATCAAGGGTCTTCAATAAGACTTGCACCACTTTAATACATTTTTGTATTTTATATGTCAAATTTATGTACGATACTATATTATATGTCTCATGTATATATGTTCAGAAATCATTATTGTACTTTCTGTATTTTACATCATGTTGGAGAATACTTATTGGTTTTAGGAATGGGGTAGAGCTGCAGACATACTTCCTCTAATAGGAAAAAAATTTGTATCTTGGGTATATAGAGCCAACTACAAAATAAACCTGAAGCATTAATTACCTTGAACAGGCATCAAGCAATCTTGTCATCGTACATCCAGAATCACCACTCCAAGAAAGCAACCCAAGTTTGCCACAGAAGCAGCTAACCATTCCGTAGCATTCTGGTCATTAAATTCAATATCCACTGTTGAGGAAATGAAGAAATAGAAAAAGAATAGAACAGAAAAAACATGAAATTAAATATTACGTGTAATTCACTTTACTTTGAAGTGCTACCCTGATAACACAATTAAAGCAAGCAACATATACAGCCTTTACTACATCAGTTGGCACATTCTGTACAACATTAGCACAAAAAGGAAAACCTCATAACGTAGTAAAAGTATTGCAGCCATTAAAAATGTAAGCTTGACTTGCCTTTAATAGCATAGACACCAGATCCAATAACCCAGCCACTAACCCGTCAGGCAATAGCTGAGGCTGATGATTGGCATCAAGATGCATCAGGACAAGTAAAAATCACCCATAAAATTCAAAGAGTTGAAACCAGAGAAACAAAACCATACCTTATCTAGCATTCTGTTATTTTAATGCCAATCATCATCAAGGTCATTGAGGCACAGGCAGATAAATGGGAAAATGTTTTTCAGTACCAACCACAAAGACCACAATGAAACCAATATTCGGTGGCGTAGTTGGAAGAGAATTTCAATCACTTAACCATGGTCTTCGAACCGTCATTCGAACCGTCATGGGAACGTAAAAGCCGATATTGAGGGACCTCCCCCATAAAGAGCCCGACAGCAGGTCGATCCGAATTAGTCAGTGCGAAACCCCGGATACCGAGTGAAATATTATTATTATTATTATTTTGCAATGAAAAATTTATCCCTAATGGAATATTTCCTCTCTCCCAACTACCAGGACTTATGCTAAAAATGCTTCTTATTTGTTCTTTCAAGAGGTTCTGTCACATGCATGCTTATCCATCCCCATCATCTTCGATGTGGTGAATTCAGTGGCAAATGTACTTGGGTGCCATAGGCAGTGGAATGTGGAATTTGTGCAACACATTAATGACGGGAGGATTTCATTACCAGAAGAGGACTATTCTGGGGATTTTTTATGTTTTTTTTTTTCTTTTTATAGGATTTCATTACCAGCTGAGAAGTGTGGAACAATACTATGACTAAAGATTCTATAAGGCTAATTCATTTGCTTATCCACAAGTCAAGAGTTTATATACCTGGATGACAAAAGATTCCAAGCTTTGCTCGGCACCACCAGAATAATATCTTCCCTAATGACGATCTTCTCAGCCCCAAATCATTGATAGTTCATATACTCTAAAAGAAGACACAAACGTTTCCCACAAAGGTCTCATAATAACCAGCAGAACATGGAGACAATTACTAAAGCTGCAGATTCAAGTACTCATTTTAGATAGGCTCCACTGAGTGGGAAACTAACCACCAAATTCAGCCTCAATAAGGCTTGGAAATTTCTGAACAAAGTGATTCAAGCACTTCAAAACCTTAAGGGGAAAAACAAGAATAGCAACAAGACTAATTTGATTCAAATACCAAGTAGAGAACCTGCAGAAAAACAAATCTAATGTGTGCAAAACTATGCAATCACCTCCATCCTACGGCTCCAATCATCAGGATCTTCGGATTGCATTGGATGCTGCAAGATAATAGAAAACTGTTCGAACCATGACTTAAGCATTGGCACACAATCGAAGCATTGGTTTCCATCTGAAAAATGAAGACTACTAAAAACTAACTTTTCATTAAAAACTACTTTTTCATTCCCACTGTAGAAGGCACGTGGCATGATAATACCTTACACACACACTCACAGTTCCCAGCATGGAAGTGCGTGAATATGTAATAGAAAGAGCTTTTTTGCACAGTAGCTTGTCATATATCTGAAGACATACACAAATGTGACAAAAAAATGCAGAATCTTTTTTCCCTTTATTCTATTCTGAATAGACAAACAGTAAAAAACAGAAGAGTATCCATAAGGATAAAGTTGCAGCAAGAAACTGAGATAACTAAGAAGCATTTTCAACAGCATCTCCATAGCAACATAAAGGTTTCAATCCTCTCTTTCTCTATTGCTCAACTCATAGTCTATAGCAAACTGAGAAATATAATCATATAACAATAATTATAGAGAATTTGAAGAAAGACATATGGGTCTATGGGTCTACAAAACCATTGTGTTTTTAAGTATTCAAGAAGAAAGACATATGGGTCTAGAAAGACATTGGTTTAATGCATAAAGCATAAACAAATTTATCAATAAGAGCTAAATTGGGGCTGTAATTGTCATCATGCACTACCTTTTGCATTCAACAGTTTAATTGATTTCGATAATTTTTTGATTTGAAGTAATTAAGCTCATGAGTGACTGCAAACAGCATTTCATAATTACATTAAAAGGAAATTATAATAAGATGGACAAGTAAGCTGTTTGTGATAAGATATCAGCCGAGCCAGCAACTGCGCAGAAAATCATGCACGTGGACCACAAACAGGACTACTTAGAAGGAAGAAAAGGAATGCAAGATTCATAACACCACTTTCAAATCCCATATATAATGAAGAGATAGAAAAATAGAAACTATCAAGTAAATTTTTATTTATCCTTCTCTGAGATTTGAGGATTTTAAATATACAAAAGATAAGAAATATTTATATTTGAAGCACAATCAAAGAATTGTATCCATTCCAAAGATCATGCACAATTCATATTATATGGCTTCAAAATAACCCACATGATAAAAATATTAATCTCAAACAACTGGAACAACCTCAGAACAGTGACAGCATATAGAGTAGCATATCAATCTAAGAATGATTCGAAATCATATCATCTGTTACCAACACAGGTCATGTCAACCTTTTACTTCACTACTTTTAACCCTTTTCCTTATGCAAGGTTAATAACTGACTATATGTCAGGCCTTATAACTGATACCATTTCAATCTAAGAACAGTGACAGCATGTAGAGTAGCATATCAATCTAAGAATGATTCGAAATCATATCATCTGTTACCAATACAGGTCATGTCAACCTTTTACTTCATTACTTTTAACCCTTTTCCTTATGAAAGGTTAATGACTGACTATATGTCAGGCCTTATAACTGATACCATTTCATCCAAAAACATAATAAACAACTACAATACCAACTAAGCTACAAGTCCATAACTGTACCATTTCATCCAAAAACATAATAGACAACTACAATACCAACTAAGCAACAAGTCCTTTTTTGTAGTATGGACCCCTCAATTACTGGATAGAGAGCTATCTCAAATCCATACTATATATGAGTGTCTATAATCGTAATGCAATATGCTAAATTTTAAACATTTGAATCCCCCATCACCACAAACAAAATTTCAATTTGTAATTTTGCAATGACACAATGAACAGATGGAAATGGTGTCTAGGTGAGAACAAAATAGACAATTAGAAAAGTGGACATCATCTATAATGGTGCCGAAAATCAAAGATAGAAAGCAAAGATTATCCAAGAAAACACATCCGGGGAGATGAGACTACCGTGTACAAGCAAGGGAACATAGTTGGCACTAGTTTTGGCATCACCATATCATCTAAATCATCTAAATCATCAATTTGTAATTTTGCAATGACACAATGAACAGATGGAAATGGTGTCTAGGTGAGAACAAAATAGACAATTAGAAAAACGGACATCATCTATAATGGTGCCGAAAATCAAAGATAGAAAGCAAAGATTATCCAAGAAAACACATCCGGGGAGATGAGACTACCGTGTACAAGCAAGGGAACATAGTTGGCACTAGTTTTGGCATCACCATATCATCTAAATCAGCAGATAAAAAGGCCAAGAATGTTAATGCTCCTTGAACTGCATAGTTACAAACACTTTCAATGAAAAAGTAATCAAACCTCCACAACTCATAGAAAAAGAAACACACGCAATATTATGATAAGGAAAGGAAATTGGAGAATTTTTGTGGAGGGACCCATATACTTCTTTTTATTAATTTGTGTTGCATCCTTAAGTTTGGAAGTCTTCTCTATCATTTATTTCCATCAAACACAACATGGGCCTTTTCAAGTCTCTTTCATGTAAGTAATTCCTCCTTTGTACCTAGGTTTGCATGCTTTAGAGCTCTTTTGTTTTTATTACATAAAACATAAATGGACAAAGTCGTTATATAAAAGCCATGTTGTGCAGCTGAATTTGAAGCAACAAAGATGGGAAAAAAAATTGGAATTCAAATAGATTGAGTGGAACATTAGTTCATCCTACCTCCACCTACATTAGCCTGATCAATGATCAACTTCAGGAGGAAAGGCACTAAGTCTGACCACTCCTGTGGCCTGTTATAGTGCGCCTGATGCCACAGCCATGCTGATAACTATACAGATTTTCTATTGGGTCATCCAGTGACAATAGAAGTAATCTGCATCTAGTTTTTGGTATTTAAATCTGATAAAATCAGACAAGAAGTAATATTAAGCATATTTCCAAAATAATTTAAGAACTCAAGAGAAAAGAAAATTAACTAACAAGTTATCTTGAAAGTTGGGCAGCAATCTATTAAGATGATGAGAAGTATGGAGGAAAAACAGGAAAGTTTTATGGACAAGAACAAATTCAGTGATACTAAATTTATACAAGGTTTGCCTGACAAACGAAAGACAGAGAGCTGCAAACTGAAGAACAACAGCTCATAAAAGAAAGAGAAAATGAAAAAGAATGCCTCAACAATCATAGCAAGAGCAGTTTATACTGATAGCAAGTTTTTTTTCATCAAATTGACAACAAATTTAAGTTCAATGGAAATTTCCTGGTGAATAAAATTTGCAGCACTTTAAACATCCAAATTACAAATCAAAGGAATAGAGATTGTTGGAACTTATACAAATGACACATGCCACACATGCAACACACAAAGGAACTCCCAATAAGTGATCAAAATATGAAGGATTTCACAAGCAAACATACAGGGAAAAGAAGACCAAGTTATTAGCGCAGATGTCAACACTTGCAAGGCTACAGTTCCTTGTGTTAGTTTTTAGCCCTAACATTTGCAAGTAAACAAAGGACCCATTTTATCCAGGTATATCCCCCCCCCCAAAAAAAAAGCCACTCATCAATCTTTCAAATCTAATAACAACTCCAACAAAAACTATTAAAAAAGACACATAATACATAGATAAAATCAAGATAAATCCATTTAAGGGTACTGTATCATACTAACGAAACAAAGCCATGTTCCAAGCACCTACTCACTTGCAAAATTCGGTGCTGATGCGATCCATGGTGCAGAGCAGTTATGCAAATGGTCTCTTTGATTTCCGGGGGGGGGGGGGCGGGGGGCTCCTTGATTAATATGTATTCATGGAGAATATGGAGCAATTAGTGTCATCATGTCCAGGTCTTAAGAAAGCAGGTAAAGCGAGATCACAGAGTTTAAAATTTATCCACCCTCTAGAGTCTGTGCATTACAATTCTGGGGGCAAGAGGACCTATGTTTAGGATAGTAGGAAATATCACGAGGGGAGTGGGTATGGGTTTTTTCGTACATATTGATTCACTTAACCTTTTTATTACTGAATGTGAACTGTATCAGCAAAGCTGGTCTCTGATGTCACGTTAGGTCAACAAATACCAACTCAAAACAGATACCTTTCTTTGATGACTCCGTAAAAACCCTAGTTACCGGTAGTTTTTTCATTCTCTTCTTAGCAATTGCTTCAACCAAGAGATATTAGGGACAGGGTGCGTAAAAAGAACATCACTTCATTTCAAGACACCTTCTGGATCGCTTTAAACCTTTACAAGAAAAAATTATCAATAAAAAATATGTAAGTCCTAAGATACATACCTTTTCTTCATGTGAAACAACTGGATGTTCAACAGTATCGACGGCCTCCTTTCAATGTTTCTTGATAAATTGTTTCAGAAGGACGGCAGCTAGGCGAACAATATTAACTCCCACAAATAATAATACAAAATTGCACAAGAAATTTCAAAAAGATTGAGTTAACCAAAAACAGTGTTATAGATTTCATTATGCAAATAACATAAAGAGGCAAATCTAAAAGAATGGGTTAAAAGGAATAGGATCAGCAGAATAAAAAAGACCCAAGAAGCATTTTCCCTGATAATACAGAAATCTTGGTTTCAGTATGTTAATCGGGCAATTGAAGGTCTCTTCAAGAAAGTAATAGAAAGAATTACATATTGGATGAATTTCTCATGAGAAGAGAGAGAGAGAGAGAGAGAGAGACCTGGTTTAAGGGAAGCCTGATCCAAAGACGCTTCGGCAATTTATTGAACCTCATGATTGGGGTCAAACGTGGCTGTCAAGCAGTTAAGCAACCATTGTTGATCTCAATCAACAACATTCGCCATTAAAAAAGAAAAATCGAAAACCCTGGAGAGAGAGAGATTAGGGCTTCTGAGATTAGGGCTTCTGTTAGGGGGTTTGATTTCCTGTTAGGGAGTAGGGTGGGAGAGTTGCAGAGAGGGCGAGTGCTAATTGCGTGTGTGTGAGACAGGGAGAGAGTGAGAGTGTCATGAATCCCATATTAGTTCTCGACTAAACCATAAAAATGATACTTCAATTTAAAAGACTCTTTCATTCGACAAATTGATCTTTTGAGTTGAGTTATGCATCGGGTCCATGAGAGAGAGAGAGGAGTCGGATTTAGGGTAGATGAACTGGGGGTTACCTTTTCCGGTACAACGGCTAGTTAGGACGCGGACACCTGTGTTTCAATTTTTCAATGGTCTCGTTATTTCATTTTTTTTTTTTTCATGGCGGCCATTGAGTTATTCTTATGCCAAAAATAACCCTCTTTATTTAATTACTAAATAATTTAAAATAAGAATTTAAATTTATTTAAAAAAATTACAGAATACACCATTACGATAATATGTCGGCTTATGGGCTTCCCTATTGTTTCTCATACATAATAGTATAGTAGAATTCGTTATTTGTAATTATCTTACTTTTTTTTAAAAAAAAAAAATAATTTATAAAATTTATCAAAAATCTTATTTTTCTTTGGGTTTATCGGTCCCTAATAAAATTTTTCTATGGGACATGAGCCAATTCAGCCTAATATCAATAAAGTCCAAAACAAGTCATTCATCCTAATATTGATCCAATCATATTCTCTAGCAAACTAGTTAGGCCCATCAGGCCAGAACTTTTCTTTTTCCTTTTTGGTTACAATGAAATTTGTATCTCAAATCATAAAATTAAAGAAAAAAGATACGATCACTAGATTATCCCCAAACTAGAACTATTATTGCCCAAGGAAAATATATTGGGGCATGAGCCAGTTCAGCCTAATATCAATAAAGTCCAAGTCACGCCCAAGGTCTTACAAGATGTAAACGTTCAGCCTAATCCTGGCCCAACCATATTTTCTGACAACCTAGTCAGGCCCATCAGGCCAGAACATTCTTTTTTTTGTGATAACGAAATTTGAATCCTGAATCATGCACTACAAAATAAATACACTATTCAAACGGTAAAAAACCATTAACAAAATTCACTAAAACCGTCAATAAAACTTTCACTAAAACCATCAGTAAAATTTTCTAAGGGGCATGAGCCAGTTCAGTCTAATATCAATAAAGTCCAAGTCAAGCCCAAAGTCTTATAAGATGTAAGCATTCATCCTAATCCTGACCCAATCATATTCTCTAGCAAGCTAGTTAGGCCCATCAGGTCAGAACTTTTCTTTTTCCTTTTTGGTTACAATGAAATTTGTATCTCGAATCATAAAATTAGAGAAAAAATATATGATCACTAGATTATCCCCAAACTAAAACTATTATTGCCCAAGGAAAATATATTGGGGCATGAGCCGGTTCAGCCTAATATCAATAAAGTCCAAGTCAAGCCCAAGGTCTTACAAGATGTAAACGTTCAGCCTAATCCTGGCCCAACCATATTTTCTGACGACCTAGTCAGGCCCATCAGGCCAGATCATTCTTTTTTTTTATGATAACGAAATTTGAATCCCGAATCACGCCCTACAAAATAAATGCACTATTCAGACGGTAAAAAACCGTTAGTAAAATTCACTAAAACCGTCAGTAAAACTTTCTCTAACGGATAGACCTTCAGTTGCGTATACACCAGTCGGAATAGGTGTATCTTGATGTTTTAGTTACCGTTGGAACATGTCATGTATGTATACTGACGGTAGAAAAGTGTTAGTAAAATTAGTGGTTTTATCGTTAGCTAATAGGGTGTTAGGAAAAATTATGGGTTTTATCATCGATTACCATGTATTACGAGATGTTACTATTTTTATCGTCGGTTACCATTGAGTTAAGAAAAGTTACTGATTTTATTATCAGTTATCATATGTTACGAAAAGTTACTATTTTCATCGTCGGTTACCATTGAGTTAAGAAATATTACTAATTTTATTATTGATTATCATATATTACGAGATATTACTATTTTCATCGTCAATCATCATTGAGTTAAGAAAATCTACTGATTTTATCATCGGTTACGATATGTTACGAGATGTTACTATTTTCATCATTGGTTACCATTGATTTAGGAAATATTATTGATTTTATTATCGGTTATCATATGTTACGAGATGTTACTAGTTTTATCATCGGTTACCATTTAGTTAGGAAATATTATTAATTTTATCATTGGTTACCATGTGTTGCAAAATATTATTACTTTTATCGTCGGTTACCATTGAGTTACTAAATATTACTAATTTTATCATCAATTATTATATATTACGAGATATTATTTTATCATCGGTTACTGAGATGTAGGTACTAGTGCCCTGAGTGGCGGGCGCTCGCACATGGGGGCGGGCACCAAACCCTTGCTTGGGTGGGTGCCCGCGCAAGTGTGCAGGTGTCAACACCCTGCATGGATGGGTGCCCTCGTATGAGGGGCGGGCGCCAGCCCCCCTCTTGCGCGGGCGCCTGCGCATAGGGGTAGGCACCAGCGCCCTACATGGGCGGGCACCCACACATTGGCGATGGGTGCCAATCCCCCCATATATTACCACATGTATTACAATATTATCGGTTACCATATGTTACCACATGTGTTATCTGTTATCATATATACCACATGCGTCAGTATACGACAATTACCATAATATTACTATTAACATCATCGGTTACCATATGTTATCTCATGTTTCTTATATATAAGTGTTAGTATAAATTACTATTTGCATTAGATAAAGTTAACACGTGTTACAATAAATTACTATTTTGTATCATTGATTACTATAAGTATTAGGAAATGTTATTAATTTTTATCATCGATTACCACAAATATTAAGAAATGAGTTACCACATGTGTTAATATAAATTATTATCTTATATTATCGGTTAACATAATATTATTGTTTATTACGACAATATTATTGCATGCGCAAAAATGTTACCATCTCAAACAAAAATTATTCACTTTGATCACAAAAAATATTATCAACACTTGAAAGCACAATTCCGGTATCAAAACCAGTTAATTCCAAAATTAAATAGACAATAATCACACAATTTTTTATTTCAATCTATTCGTAAAAATCAAAATTAATATAATTAAATATTAGTAAAATGAATATAATTACATATTGACATTATAAAGATTGAATGATTATAAATGAAAATATTATCTATAAGATGGAGTCAGGTGGTTATGATGATGATTGTGTTCTATGTGCACTCCTAGCATGTGGTACAATACAAATAATTTTGATTATTATTCAAAAATAAAAGTAAAATTAGTAAGATTACTTTTTTTTTTGTTACAAGGGAAGAAGGAAACAGCTAGCCTCTAAAGGAAGCCAAGCCCCTCATATCTCTCAAAAGACAATGATAGACTTCACTAGGGGGAGAGTGAAACTCATGAACCCCCAGGGGAAGAGAGTGACCTAGTTTTGCGATAGCATCCGCACAAAAATTTCCTTGTCTTGGCACATATTGGATTGACTTATCTCTTGAGATCATCACAGTGATGAAGTAGGTGACATGGTCCCTGGGATCAGTAATGCCATCATACCTCTCCAAAAGAGGAAGAAGCACGTCTTGGGGCATTGGTTCTAAAGAGTCAAATGGCGAGAGACTGGTAAGGTACTGAGCAGGTTCGTCTCCCCTGACATTTGCTCGCTTTAGCGCGTTTGTCACGAGCTCTTCAACCTGTTTTCTTAGATCATCTGGATCGCATCAGGATATCACCAAGGGCTCTCGATGTTCTTTGGGCTTGAGTTTCCAAGTATGCTTATGACCAAATCCATGAGAGGAGGATTGAGCTCATGATCAAAGGTTGGGACTGAGTTCTTCTAGCTACTTACTCATGCTTTGTATTCTAGATTGCAACCTTTCTAGTTGGGGTTGAGTGGCCCTTTCAGGGGAAACAGGAGCAACAAGCGGTGTTGGATAGCTTTGGTAGACAATTGGGGGTTGGACCCTCGGTGGACTAACAATAATGGGAGCTCTTGCTGAGTTGTTCACTGTGTGCTATACGTTTTTCATTGGGGTGGCAGTGCGTCCTTCCATCAAGGATGCGGCTTTGGAAGTAACTTTGATCATTCTTCGGGGAAGCATTCTCTCTTGATAAAACGAAGCGATGCAAGATAAGTTTCTTTCTAGTCTGTTTTTCATGAACGACGCCAATCTGTTGGAGATAGGTTATGGTTCATAGATGATGGTTCTACTAACTTAAATAATGGACTTGATCGTTTGATGAACCAAATCGACCGGACCTACAAAGAATCGCCAGAGGTTGCTCTATCGAGGGAGCGATCGGGCCACTGACAGTCACTTGATGCGCGCTGTAGGCTAATTTTAAGCCTATCATGGTTTGGGCTATTTTGTCCATCTATCATCACACCAAATAGTGTAGTGATAAATTAGCCCTCATCTGTACCAAAAAAAAAAAAAAAAACTTAGTCCTTATCCCTTTTATCCTTTTTTCTATTTATTTTGTTTATCAGTCTTTTGACTAATAATAATGGGTGACGTTAATGAGGTCAAGGAAATTGGATGCAACTTAGATCCGCATATTATGTAACATTAGCATTCTATCGTAGAATTATTATTTTCAACCAAAACTTAATCGTTCCGATGGCTAAACACCAGTACTCATTAAATAAGATTTTAAATTCAATTTGTTAGATTTATTTCATGCATTTGGAAGCGTAGAAAATCACAAAATTAAATGGGTCGGAATTTTGAGATAAACACCTCGATATGTAGGTCTCAAAAAAATCCGTGAACCACGAAATCGTTTGAATAAAACGCATGATCAGGATGATGATCACAAAATTAAACCACCACCACAATACTGTGACCCCCCAACCCAAAATCTGATTAATCACAATGGCAAAAAAAATTTTTACTCTAAATTTTTCTATCCCTCGAATATGTTTTTAGCAAATCTCTCGATTTCTCTTGGCAATTCTCAATTGATTTAGTTTGCTCTCTTTCTCAACAATGTGTTAGAGAGTTCTCATACATTCAAAACTTTAATTCCAAAAGTTAATTCACATAATAAGAGAGAGAGATACGGGGTAGTTAGTGGGGATCATGAGAGTTATTCTAAATTCAAATTTAAATAATTTGAATTATCTCTTAATTAATCAAAAAATACCCCATGCATATTAACCTATACAATTTGTGTGTATGAGAAAAATAGGTATCAAGAAAATTTTGTCTCTTAAAAATTTAAATCGTTTCAAATCGAATTTAAATTAATTTAATATAATTATCGAATATCGATAATTAAAAAAAAAAGATTATTAATTTCAATGGGCTTTTCCTAGCCCAACCCAATTTCATGTGCCCAATTATGAAGATGTATTTGGATCATACATTAATGTGCCTCTTTGCTTGTGCTTTTACGTGAACCCTCATTGGGTGTGCCCGTAGCCATGTATTTGGATCATACATTATTGTGCCTCTATGCTTCTGCTTTTATGTGAATCCTTATCGGGTGTGCCCGCAGCCATGTAGTTTTTGTGTCCCTTGACTGGCGCAAGGACCAAGATGGCGAGGTGAGCTGCACGGAGTCGCCTTTCGTCTATTTGGTTCTGTGACATTAGGTCATAATTTTATTTTTAAAAATATATGTATATTTAAAAAATTATTTCTTTTAAATATCTTGGTAGAGTGGCCAAAGCCTCGTCCAATTGAGAACTGTAGTGTATTACTGGACCAGGCATAGCTAGGACAAGTGAACCACTGCAGCAGGGGGGAAGTTGAGAACCCCTCTTAAATTATGGTCAATTACTTGGGACTATTGTTTCATTATTTACTACCAAATATATCTTCATGTAATTGTGTGTTATACCAAAAATTAAGGATCAGAAACAAAGGGAATCCTCTCCCTCATCCTTACTGAAAAGGAATCAACAGGTTCAGCGGAAAAACCTTTGCGAACTTTATTAATGGTGAAGAGCAAGTACACACAGGATCTATGACGGATCTTCAAAGCTTTCGAGTTTGTCGGATACCTATGTCTCTAAAGTGTTATTTTTCTAACCTTTTTCTTTTTTATTTACATAATGAAATCGAAATTTTTGAATTAAAAAAATATATTATAATCTCACCAAGATCCAAATTATTGCTCAATAATGAATGGTTTTTTTTTTATTATAACCGGAATTAAATTTTAAATCATAGAGTAAGAGAAAGACGGCTATTGTCACTATGTTATTCCCTTGGAGATAAATAATGAATGATTTTATTTATTTCAGAACAATATCTAATAAATTATAACTTAACTAATATATTTTTTTTTAAATCTTGAATTTGAATTTTCCTTATATATTAAAAAAAAATGTAACCATAAACTCGTCAATAAAATTATATCATTTAAAAATCTATATATTTTTTTATTGATGCAGGATAGAAGCATGGAATTAATTTAATGAATTCTGATTCCAAAATTATAAATCCTAATTCAAGAAATTAAGACAAAACCAAAGTTTACGGTTAATTAAAAATATTTATCTTAAATCTTAAATAGCATATATAATAGTGAATTGAACTCATTATGCACAAATAATAATTCATGAAACATGTATCCAGCAATTAGAAGCAACCAAAATCTTTCCATCACATGAATTGAATTTAAAATTTTATTTGTTTGAGCAATTAAACTATTTTTTTTTTGGTGTTGAATAATACCATACTTTTTCTACATTACTATTAAATTCCTTCACTTAACATTTCACACGATTTCTTTTTGATAATAAAACCAATTACAAGTGTGATTACATCCAAACAGAAAGGAAGAAATAGAAATGGATACAAAATAATACAGTGAAACAATATTTTGTAAAAATATAGGAACAAAAATTTAGACAAATATATAAGATTTTTATATAAATATTAATTATTTTTTAAAAAATAATAGAATAATCATATTTTATAACAAAAATTTAGAATAATCAAAATATGTAATTATTAATTACAAGATAATTAATATAAAAAATAAATTTATAATTAATTAAATAAATACAATAACAATAACAATTTAGTTCTTCTATCTTAAAAATTAGAATCGATCATATGAGAGACAAATATTAAAAAAAGTGTTGATTTAATTTGTGTTGATTTTTCTATACCACTCATTTCTATGTAAGATCATTTTCACAATTAAATCCATAACTATCATATTTTTACGAATAATTTACATTCAAATTTTTAGCAGCGTATCTCTATATTTTATTAACTCCTTTACATTTAAGCTCTTGGTTTTTTTAGTAGATGCTTTCTTGGGTATTTATCGCACATGTTTAAACCATTTCAGATGATATTCTCGCATCTTATCTACGATCAAACAACTCCTAACTTATTACATATCTCATCGTTTCTAATTTTATTTTTATTAGTTTTACCACATATCCACTTAATATTTTTATTTCAGGTACAGTCATTTTTTTTCTTTTGTTACTATTTAATGACCCAACACTCAGTGTCATAAAATAACACAGACCTTACTGCGGTTTTATAAAATTTTTTCTTTAAATGTAAAGATATATTTAAATAAATCGTTTAAATTAAATAAATAAATAATGTATAGTTATAAAAAATATAAAAAATTTTATATAAATATAAATTAATTTGGTGCCCATTTAACCTCGCAAAAAAGCTTCAATTTTTCTAAAATCTTAAGTCTTTGCATCGATTTGAGCTTCTAAAGGGTTCTGGGAATGTTTTTCGGTCATAAGAATCAATTTTTGAATCCCATTGCTTAAATTCCTCTCCTTTGCAAACTCAACCTTGAAGCCATCGTCGTCGATTTCGCCCTCAAAATCACTTATTGAAGATGATAGTGATGATGGTGGAATTGAAGATGATGGCTAAAATTGGGGGCGATTTCAAACTGCTGTTGAAGAAAATTTCAAGTTTGAAGACCAAAAACCCACCTTCCTAATCTGATGTCCACCATTAACAAAGAACTCGAAACATCTTCAAGCCTAAACCCCAGTTAAAAGGAGTGAGTCTCTCTCTCTCTCTCTCCCCTAAATTAAACTCTGTTCAATTGCTTTGAATAAAATTTAAAATTTTACTAAAATAAGAAATGCCCATCAATTTATTTAACTCCCTGTTAGTGCTGAAAGCAGGGAGTAGACCGCCATGGGTGGGATTAGGGGCAGCTGTCTGGGTTCAAATTGGAAATTCCTATAATTTCCCTCTCAACTCCTCTAGATTGAAGTCTGTCTTGGGTTACTGTCAACAGCAAGTAACAATTCTTGGTGTGGCAAATGATATTGGGAAAAATGTTGGTCTTCTTCCTAGCTCTGTCTGCAACAAGTTTCCACCTTGGGTTGTTCTCTGTATTGGAGCTGTTTTTTGCTTTCTGGGTTATGGTGTTATTTGGCTTGCCGTTAGTCAAACTGTTCAAAAATTGTTTTTTGCTTTCTGGGTTATGGTTTTATGGTGTTATTTGGAGTTGTTCTCTATTTTTTGCTCTCTCTCTCTCTCTCTCTCTCTCTGCAAGATTCCCTTTCTCACTCCTTGTGCCACTCTCTCCCCTTCATCTTCTTCTTCTGCCATTAGAGAGGGAGAAAGCTCGTGCAAATCTAAAGTCTTTTCTAAACAATCCTTCTGCCATTAAAGAGAGAGAGAGAGAGGTTGCTATCAATTTGACAAGTTGAGAACCATCATTGAACAGCACAGAGAAAGTGGGAGGGGAGGAGAGAGAGAAGAGTGTTTTACCTTTATGCCACGCCAACGGTGCGAAATCAGTATCATTGTTGACGTGGCGCTGTTTTTGGGCACATAATACTGAGGTGGCATGCCACGCTAACATTTCGGTTAATGTGACACGGTTCAGTATAAGTCGTTGACGTGTAATACGACACCGTAGGCATTTAGTTTTACAATGAAAATCACATCAAAAAATATCAGTCTCACGTCACGTTTTAAGTCAGTAACTAACAGATATAGTGTCATCGTTACGATAAATTTATAAAATTAAGATAAAGTTTAAGAATTAAACAAATAATTTATTTTGAAAAATATCAATAATCTTTCTTTGAGATTATTTTTAAGTTGTTTTGGGTCAAAAAGGTATAATCGTCTTTGTTGGTGTCATATTAACTTTTGTGTCAGTCTATCTGGTAGCTTATGTAATATTGATATGACTAATGAATCGAACAAAAACAATTTTTAAGTGATTCAAAATAAATATTTTTTTAATACCATAGGACCTTGTCTGGTATGCATTCACGAAAATACGCTTTCTTTTGTATGAGGTTGGTTGGTTGGTTGTTTTTTTTTTCACAAAGGCCACAACGTTGTGGCAAGGCATGCAAAGGCATTAAGTGTTTGCTGATGAGTGAGAAAGAGCAGTCATATTGCAGTGTAAAGCCAGCTGTAATATTGGGAGGAAAACTCGGACTTCAGTTATTCCCATCACATGATTTCTCTCTCTCTCTCTCAACACAATGAGTGAACTTTCTGGGGCCTTCTTTGCAAGTGCAGGAGCTAGTATTTTGCTTCTATGAAGGGATGAGGTCTTTAGCCTAGGCAGAGATGGACAAATTCTTTGCCCAATCATGGAACACTTGTTTTGAATTGAACATCTTCCCTGTAATTTATGAAAGGCATTTTTAATGTACATCATCATCCTCGCAGAGCGGGACAAGGTCTATTATCCTGATGATGTATAAAATCAAATATTTTAATTTGTATTTCTTTTCTTTTCTAAAATACAAGTAGAGATTGCCAGGCCAATCTTATTCAATAATCTCTACGGTCTTTGTTTTCATAGCTTTACATTTAGTCCAGACGTAGACTGGTTGAGATCAAAACATGTTGTAAATGGAGTGCAGCTACTTCTAAAATAAATAAGAATTTTACAAGATTGTATGCATTTGTTGTTGACTTGATTGGACAAACCAAAGAAAGAGGATACAAAAGCATCGTATTTTCTCCCCCCTAGCCTCCCCCCCCCCCCAAAACAAAAAAAAAAAGAAAAAGAAAATGAAAAAGAAAATCTTCTCTCAATTTCAAGAAGAGAGAGAAATTAGAAAAATTCCTGCTAAGGAATTATATGAGATAAGAACGGTTGAAGGCTTAAAATGATGTATACACTTAAATGAGTTGGTTTTCATCAGGCTTTGCAGGGGATGATTTATTTACCTATTCATTTATTTTTACATAAATTTTATTTAAATACTTTTCGGAATAAAATTCTAAGAATTAATAATATTTTTTAGACTTTTTAAAAATAAGCTTTACCGGAGAGATAAAGAGAGGGAGGGGCTCATGAGCTATATCATAACTGACACCATCCCTAGGGTTGTTATGTGAACCTAGTTGATTTCAAGTCAGTCGTAAGCCACTCGATTAAAGGTTGGATTTGACTTGATTTTGACTCAATTTGAATCGAGTTCGATTGATTTTATTATATAGTTGAATTCGAATAATGAAATTTTAAACTCAAAATCTCGTTGAATAATTCGATAACATATATTAATATATATTATATATATATATCCATATATCTTTATAATATAAAAAATTAATTTAAGTGAAATATATTAATAAAATTATATAAATTAATAAAATTAAGTTTTTGAGTTTTTAAGTCGATTCCGAACTCATTAAATTATAAACGAGTCAAGTTCATATCATATTATTACTATTTATCGAATTCAAGTTTAAGTATCATTAGAAAATTCGAGTTCAAATTTGAACATAGAAGTTCTTGGGATCAACTCGACATAAATATATCCCTAGCCATCCTTTTTTCCTTATAGGTCTCGAGTTGAAGATTTCGTATGTATCACAAAAGTCTTTCGTATGAATAGTGATTTTATTTCAATTTCGTATATATCACAAGAGACTTCAACTCGACTTGCCCCAACCCAGATTGGTAGGCCCGTTTTCCTACCCTCAAGACCTTTACACCCAGTCTCTTTGGGCGCGGGAGGCTTCTTGCCCAATGGGTCAATCCACTACCTTTTTCTTTTTCGTAAGACAATTCACTACCCTTACAAATTCAGGAAATTGAAAACAGAAATTGAAATTACCAAATTTGGCAAGTTTACACTGCATAATCGGATGCTTTATTTGTTTAGAGCAAGTAGATTGAAACAACTTTGTTTGTTCCATTTTTCTTGTTTTCATTTATGGTCATAAAAAAGCACGCAGCCGCACAATAAACACAGCGCGAACTACTCTCTCTCCTTTTACTAAAAAAAAAAATTTAAGGCCATAAAAGAGAATGCCCACCAATTCACTTATCATAAGTGTTTAAATTCGATAGGAGATTTGTGAGTCTAATGCTATATTCAATAGAGGATAATCTTTCCCCATACAACTATTGAATGAAATAAAATCACTATTCAATCCACTCTGTTAGGGCTGTGTTTGAGACTTGAGTAGTCTCACGGGTACTTGTGACACTATTTGGTCAAAGTTTGACTTAAGCTTGAGATGGGGTAGTTCGGTATCGAGTTCAAGCTCGAGCACATATTGTGTCGAGTTCGAAGACTCGACAAACTACTCGAAATCGATTAATTATATTTTTTTAAAATAATTTTTATATGTAAAATTACGTTTATAGATATACTCTTTTAAATATATTATCCGAGATCGATTAATTAAAAGACACTACCGATTACATTATCTGATGACACCTCAAGCTTGAGTTCAAGCTCAAGCTAGAGAAATACAAGGTCGATGAGCTCAAGTTTGAGCTTGAACTCACCAAACCAACACTTGAGTCGAATTTGAGTATAAACACTATCCGACTTAACTCGAATGTCATAACACATCTATTCTCTATAAGAAATCTACCTGATATACTAAGTATCGAACTATATCTACCTGTAAATATCTATTTATAAATATGTGCACAGTTTAGTGCGCCGGTGTATTGACTTGCATAGATACGAAGACGTTGATGAGACATCTTGGCAATTTCCTACTTCTGCCTAGACCCTTAAAAAAAAATAAAAAAAAAATCAACATTAATTTGGAGTAGACCGGAAGGAATATAAATAGCGCACAGCCCTTGACAAGGACTCCTAATCTATGGATTCAATCTTAGTCAATGCACTTTGAGACTGCTTTTTAATGTACATGGAGGGGTTAATTAAATTTCCATGGAATTTGTGTGTCTTTGGTTTGGTCAACTCAAGTTGGTGTCCTTCCTTGTTTTAGAGGGCAACCCAATAGAGTGATTATGCCGGTTGAAATTCGTTGACTTTGCTCTAACCCTTTTTGTTCCATTACTTTCCCAAAGATATTGAATTGCATATAAAAATGAAAGTGTAGGTATTGAGATTTTTTTAGACAATGACTTATGCTTTTTGGTCCACAACCCTCTTTTCTTTTTATTATTATTTTTTTTTTTTGGGGTCTTGGTGTCTTTTGATCTTGTTTTTTCTAGAGTTTACTATGTGATTCTCAAGTTGGGCAATTTGATATACTCGAAATCTTGTTAATTGTTAGGCCTGAAATTCTTTTGTTACAAAGCAAAATCATTGCCTTATGTGGTCCAACATTACCATGTATATTTCCCATTTTGCGCATCCATCTTTTTATCTAAAAAAAAAATTGAAAATTATAATTTTGTTAATAATATAAAATTTGCGATTAATTAAGTTTTAATAGTAATAATGTTGGACGGATTAAATGAATCGGATACTATGTGATGGTCTATATTAGGAAAAAAATCAGAATATTTTAAATTTAAGCAATTTTGAATTTATCAAAATATTTTCTAAATTAAAACATAATAACATAAATTGCCATATATGATTTGCTATATTTGATTTTCGATTCACTTGTCTATCTAATATTTTTCAATAATAAAATCTCACGTGTCAATTTGTAAATTGATGACATTTTTGCCAAATACATTGTGATGTCAACACGGTAAACTTCTTCAAAATAATTGCTGTCCAAGACGTGTTATAAACGAGTAACGTTGGGATAAAATAATTAGGGGTAAATTACTTTTTGCCCTTACTATTCCTATGATTAGGGCTGGGTTCGACCCGTATAAAACCTGTGACCCACCCGAATCTGAGGTATTCAGTTCAGGTTAATTTGAATTTTTTGTTATATCAAAACGGGTTTGAGCTAGTAAGTAAAAAACTACACTACAAAAAAACATGATTTTAGTCACGGACTTTAGCCACGGAAAAAATTCGTCGCTATTTACCCACGAATTTAACGATAAAAATAGAATTCGTTACAAATTAGCCACGAATCCATTTTCGTCGCTAATTTAGCGACGAAATTCATAATCTGTCGCTAAATAACTATGAATTTCCCATTTATGACAAAATTTAACCACGAATTCGAAGTTCGTGACAAAATTTAACTACGAATTCAAAATTCGTAGCTAAATTTAGCTATGGATAAAAAATTCATGGTTAAATAGTCACGGATTACGAATTCGTGGCTAAATTCGTCGCTAATTTGAAATTCTGTTAAATATAATTTTATATTTTTATTAAATATAAATTTATATTTTATATGTTTATTAAATTAGGGTATTGATTTTTATTAAATATATTTTTGTATTTTTTAAAATATAATTTTGTATTTTTGTTAAAGATAATTTTTTAATTTTATTAAATATAATTTTGTATTTTTATTAAATATAATTTTATATTTTATATTTTTATTAAATTAGTAAATTGTATTTTTAATGGTAAAGTTAGAAAGAAAGTAATGAAGTTAAAAAAAAAGGAAGGTATATCAGATAAGTTAATATGACATAGTGGTTGAGAACGCTCAAAATGTCCTCTTAATCCTAGGTTCGAATCTGGATAAATGCACATTTTCTACAAAAATATAAAGCAGCAGGAAGTTGATTCATACACGAGCGGGGGCCTGGACAGGGGTCGGCGAGTGGGTCGGCGACCGCCGGCGGTGGGCTGGCGGCTTTTAAAACTAAAAATATAAAATAAAAAATTTAGCCACGATAGTTACGAAATTTTCATCAATTCATGGCTAAATTTAGTTACGAAATTTTGAATCCGTGGCTAAATTTTGAATTCGTGGCTAAATTTAGCCACGAATTCAAAAATTCGTGACTAAATTTTTGCGACGCGCTATTAGCCACGGATATGAGTTCGTGGCTAAATCCGTCGCTAACCAATTTAGGTACGAATTTTTCTAATATTTTCGTGACTAAATCCGTCGCTAATTCGGTATTTTTTTGTAGTGCTAGAATTAACTTGATCTAGTTGATTTAATTCGGATATATTTATAAATATGTTATAATCGCAAGGACAAAAATGGAATTAGGGCCAAAAAAAGGTTTTGTAAGGGCATAAACCTAATCAATCACCATCTCTCTTTCATCTATAACTCTAACCGCCCTTTGCGCCCTCCTCTTCACCTGTGATTACTAGGGTTCCCTCTCTCTCTCTCTCTCTCTCTCTCTGTGCAAATGGCGAACGAAGTGCAGTACTCATCATGTCCTCTTCTTTAACTCTCTCTCCTTTGATTTCTAGGGTTCCCTCTCTCTCTTTCTCTGCGTGAATGGTGGATGAAGTGTAGTACTCATCAGGTACAGAGATCAACAAGTGGAAGTACGATGACTCAACGTTGCCGCCACCATCAAGTGGTAGGAGAACAACGGGATTCTCATGACAGGTTAGTTGGCATCGCAAAACTTGGTGCCGTCGTACAACAGCGTTCCACCACCGATGGATGAGATCCAACTAGTGAAGCAACGAGTTTAGAAGATTGTGGCTCAACTAGTGAGCGACCCTCTCTCTCTCTCTCTCGGCTGAATGTTGATTCGGGTTCGGATGCCAGTCGAATCCAAGTAATTTTCTCAGGTTCGAGGCAAAAAAATATAATAGGCTACATTGGGTTCGGGTTAAAATAGTGTTTTTAGATTTGGATACCTGACCCAGACATAGCCCTACCTATGATAGAAAAATATCCACTTATCCCCCGTACTTTTTTATTTTATTTTTTTTTTTAGAGGATAAGTAACAGAAATGGCCAAATTAATGGAAAATTGAGATATATGAGTGAAAAGTCTGAGTTGATTCACAAATTATTTTTTTTTCAAAATTACCCCCAATTAAAAAAAAATTCACATCCTCTCTCTTCTCTGTCCTCCTCTGTCCTTTCCTCTCCTCTGCACACTCCGACTGCCAAGGAGAAGAGACTAGGGGTATTACGACACTTGTGTCAAGTTGGATAGTGTCGATACCTGAACTCGACTCGAGTGTTGGTTAGATGAGTTCAAACTCAAGCTCGTCAAGTTTGCATTTTTTGAGTTCGAGCTCAAGGTCGAAGTATTATTGGGTAGTATTTTTTAATTAATCGATTTCAAATAATATATTCAAAAGAGTATATTTATAAATGTAATTTTACATATAAAAATTATTTTAAAACATATAATTAATTGGGTTCGTCGAGCCTTCGACCTCGACACAGTTGGATTCAAACTCTAACTCGAGCTTGATACCAAACTACCCGAGTCTGAGTTCAAGCTTGAGTTTGATTTGACCGAATTCAAATCGAGTTTTGATCAGATAGTGTTATGAGTACCCATAACATTATCCGAGTTTCATAACACCCCTAAAAGAGACATCCCTCTCTCGAATCAAAGTCATCTCAGAACTTTCTTCTTCTCTCCCTCTCCCTCTCCCTCTCCCCCCACTCTCTCTCTCTCTCTCTCTATACAACTTAGGTCTGCCAATGATCAAGAGGAGGGAAATATAAGAAGAAGAGAGGAGGAAAATCATCTCCGGCCATTTGATTGAAGTCCGATCTTCTTCAATTGCCATTAGTTTCTTCAATTTCCATCACTATTTGTTGCTGTTTTCATCCTTTGATCGTTGTCTTCATCGTTCGATCAGTTACCACCGACGGTGGGGGATGAGGGAAGGAGGGCTCTAGGTGGATCTCAGCAGTTGGATCTGGATGAAGATAAGACTTTCTTCTTCCCTTTGCACGTCATCAGATCTGGACAGAGATAAGATCAGTCACCATCGACAGTGGGGGATGAGAGAAGGAGGGTTCCGAGTGGATCCTAGCCATCGGATCTGGATGGAGACTTTTTTCTTCCTTTCATATGGCATCGGATCTGGATTTTTTTTGGATAGATCTTTGTCGTCGGATCTGGATGGAGATTTTCTTCTTCCCTTCACACGACATTGGATTTGGATTTTTTTTTCCTTTGTGGATCTTAGTCATTAGATCCGGATAGAGACTTTCTTCTTCCCTTCGCACAATATTTGATCTGGAATTTTTTTATTTTTTATTTTTTTGGTGTGTGTGTGGGTTGAAGATGAACATGGAATGAAAGAAGGTGAGGGTTATAAGGGACATTTTACACGCCCCCGTTACTTCTCTGTTACTTTTTCATAATTCCATCCACTTGCTATATTTTTTAAAATCACATAAGTATAAGTGGATATTTTTCCATCATATGGTAGTCCGTAGTTTTTGATCGAGCCATAGGGAGACAAATTGTAATTTACCTAATAATTAGGGTCTATAGCACAAGGACGATGGACAAATCTATAGCTATAATATCAGGGGAATTGCCCTTTTGGGGGGGGGGGGGAAGCCGAGTTAGAGTCTTTTTTTTTTTTTCCTCTCGTTATGGATCTTAATGAAAAATTTAAGAGTTTCCAGGCAATTTTCAGAAATTTTCAAAAACCCCCGGGGGGGGCATTTAAAGACTTTGCTTCTGTTCCTCAGGAGCAAAATTACTCAAGATTGGTGAAGATATCACTTTTTAAAATTGTTTAATAAATAAAAATGTTGTTGATTTTGAAGAAATTCAATTCAAGGCCAAAATGGGCACATCAAGAGATTCCCTATAAGTTCAACCAAAGTGGCGTAAAGATCAGCTATGATAAAACCCGGGGGGAGGGGGGTTGCATAAAGCTTGCATTGCACTTAATTTAAAAGAAGATGCTGATCTATTTGCTTTATGAGTAGGCAAGAGCTATACCATAGTGTTTCATAATATGATTTGAATGGGCAGAAAAGTCAGAGTATTATATAAAGTTGTTTTTTGTAAGGGTTTCTTCTTGATGGCAGTGGCCATGGCACGATATTTATAACCTAAATTATCATAAAACAACTCGACTTTTATCATAAAAATAAATTTTTAAGATAAAAGGTTTCTGTATTTATATATAATACTTTAAACACTGAGTTAGTTAATATAACATTTAATATCTGTTTCACAAATAACTAAGAATTTATCTGCAAAATTTATTTTAAATAGTTTATAAACTTATAATATTTAGAAAATATTATTGAAATTTATAAGTTCCTATATCTTATCTTAAAAATAAATTGTTAAAGTGTTCGAATAAAATAAGATGCGATTGTTTAGAGCATGTTTGGGAGATCTTTTTTCTCCTTATCTTATTTTTTAAGGAGAAATAAAAAATAATTCCTTTTAAAAAAAGTTGAAAGTTGTTTGGCTTTTTTATTTTTAAAATCAAGTTAAAAACTAAAAGTTAATTTCTTTTTTATTTTTTTACTTTTGAAATAAAGTTAAAAGTTAAAAATTAATGGATATATCTGAAATTTTGTATCATTAAAGTGATGATATTAATAGAATAAAAACAATTATGTGAGGATATAAATAGAATAAAAATATATATATATTTTCAGAAAAGCTGAAGCATTTAAAAAAAGAAGAAGAAAAAGCTCCTCCTAAATATTTTTTTCTTAAAAGCTACTTTTTGAATTTTTGTTTATAAAAAAAATCTCTATTTTTTTAAGAGTTTCTAAAAAATATTATTTGACAAGATTTTTTCTTATAAGGAAAAGATAAGTTGAAAAAATACCTGCCAAACGGGCACTTATAAGATATTTTTGAACTTATAAATTGTTTCTGTGTTTGATAACAAAAGCGCTTATGAGAGATTTTTTTTTTTTTTAAATGTTGAAATGACTAAGAAATGATATGGCGTTATTAATATCACATAAGTAACTTTATATTTATGCATGAGAAGGGTAAATGTGGAATAATAAAATAATAATGAGAATACTTTAGTTCATTTATAGGTTAAAAATAAAACAATATATAAAAAAAGTTGGGAGAAGCTTTTTTTTTTAAAAAAAATAAATAGTTTATAAATTCTAAATATTTTATTTTTAGAAATTATCAACTCTTTCATAAAATATTACCAAATAATTTTTATGAGTTTATAAACTCTAAAATATTTACGATGTTTTGATGATCATAAGTTTATCCAAACATCCTCTACGGTGTGAAAGAACATATCGGAGATTTAATATGATTTTAACAGTATATTAGGAGAGAATTTGACTCCCAATTTAAAAAATTTATTTTTAAAGTAAAAAACTCTCATATTTATATTCCACAATTAAAACACTCAATTAGTTAATGTGAAATTTAATGCAAATGTTATTAAAGTTTTAAAAATTATAATCTCGCTCTTAAAAATTATAATAGTAAATATACATATATTGAATTTGCCTTTAATATAAATTTATGTTTTTAGTCTTCAAGGGGATAGTCTAGTGGTTACAAATCCACTCTTCCAATCCGGTAATCCCTCAATGTTGACAAAAAAGAAAAAAAAGAAAAAAGAAAATTATGTTTTTAGGGTTGATGTCAAAGTAACCCATATCTTAATCAAGTTGAGAAATGAGCACCGTTGTTCTTGGTGCATACATGTTTGTCCATCAGAGTCGAATCTACATCTAATAGTCTCCCTATCAAATTAAAACCACCCATTGTTGAGATAAGTTTGAAAAATAATTAATTTTTAATTTATTTATAACTTTTTTTGGATGGAGAAAAAGAGATTTAAAGAGTCGCCAAATTAAGAGAGAGAAATGGAAGAGATTTAAATAGTGTTAGATGTATCAAGAATGAGACTAATAATATACTTGTGAGTGATGAGAATATAAGAAAGCGTTGGAGATATTATTTTGATAATTTGTACAACGTAAAGGGTACAAAAAACATTGGTGATATCACAATACATGTTGAGGAGATCAGTAGGGATTTCAAACATAAAATTTGTTCCCACGAAATAGAGGAAGCTTTAAAGAGAATGAAGAATAATAAAACTTTAGGACCTGATGAAATCCCCATTGAGATGTGGAAATGCTTAGTGGATGTAGGGGTAGCAATGTTAACAGACATTTTTAACAAAATTTGGCAAATCAAGAAGATGTCCAAAGCATGGAGGGAGAATATACTTGTACCATTATATAAAAATAAAAAGGATATACAAGACTGCTCTAATTATAGGGGAATTAAACTTATGAGTCATACTATGAAATTGTAGGAAAGAGTGATTGAGCATAGACTGAGATTGGAGATAAGCGTGTCTCAAAATCAATTTGGATTTATGTCAGGAAGATCCACTATTGAAACAATCCACTTACTAAGAAATCTGATGAAGATATTTAGGTTACAGAAGAGAAACTTACATATGGTATTTATTGATTTAGAAAAAGCGTATGATAGGGTGCCAAGAGATATATTGTGGTGGACGTTAATGAAAAAGGAGATTTCTATCAAATATATCAATCTTATTAAAGATATGTATGAGGAGTTGTTACTAATGTAAGAACTTGTGGGGGGTTAAGTGATAACTTTCTAATAAATATTGGACTCCACCAAGGATCAGCATTAAGTCTAATTTTATTTGTGATAGTGATAGATGAAATTACAAAGAGTATTCAAGATGAAATACCATAGTGTATGCTCTTTACAGGTGATATAGTATTAATAGATGAAACTAGTAAAAGTATTAATACTAAATTAGAGTTATGGAGGGACACACTAGAGTTTAGAGGATTTAGATTGAGCAGAATTAAAGCAGAATACATGAAATGTACATTCAGTAATAGCCATCAAAATGATGAAGAAACGATTAAATTAGGAGAACATAAGATAACAAAAAGTAAACGTTTTAGATATTTTGGATCTATTATCCAAAATGATGGCAACATAAATGAGGATGTAAATCATAGGATACAAGCGGGTTGGATGAAATGGAGAAGAGCATCTGGAGTTCTTTGCGATCGCATGATGCCACTCTTCCTGAAAGGAAAGTTTTATAGAACGATAGTAAAACCTGCATTACTATATGGTACTGAATGTTGGATCATTAAACAAAAACATGAGCAGAAAATAGCTGTAGCCTAGATGAGAATGCTGAGATGGATGTGTGATAAAACTAGGAATGATAGGATTAGAAATGAAGAGATACGTAGTAAATTAGGAGTATATTCAATAGTAGATAAGATGCAAAAGTATCGTTTGAGATGGTTTGGACATGTACAACGAAAGCCAAAAGATGCACCAGTTAGAAGAATCGAGAGTTTAAATATTAGAGATCTAGTAAAACGACGAGATAGACAATTAAAAATCTGGATACAATGTATTCGTAGAGATATGACAGTTAATAAGTTAATTAAAGAGATGATTTCAAACATGAATGAATGACATAGGAGAATTAGAGAAAGTTAAATAACCACTTTTCGTATTTTATATGTATTTAAATAATATGTGTGCCTTTTTTTGTCTCTCAAATGATCGACCCTAAATTTTGAGATTAAGATTTAAGTTGTTATTGTTGTTGTATTTATAACTTTTCTTGGACATCATCAAACAAATTTTTGATAGGGCGTCAACTAATTCCAATTACCCTTTTAGAGGACATTTTTATTATATATATATATGGACCACATGACCAACGGACAGTCAATTTATTGCTAAATGGAATATTAAATCTCTTAACCAAGTACGTTGGAGAGTCGCACTCAAAATGAAATTTCACAAATATTCGAATTGGATTAGTTAGATTATGATTTCGACTACCAACGGTGGAAACTAAAAAAAAAATGGACCACATGCTGAAGACCAAAATGTTAATGGCACATCTTGCATCCTTTTGATGAGGCCTCAACATTTAATCATTTCTTTGTGATTCTTAACACACATCTCCATTATGGCACCATGGTAAAGGTGCTTAATGCCAATGTAAAATAGGCTATGACCATTATAATGTAATTATAATGTTTTCTTAAAAAAAAATCTGGAAAAGAATACTAAGCACTTTCATCACACTAGTCAATAGGATTAGTAATAACTAGGAATTATGGGTAATGAACTCCTTGGAGTTGAATCATGAGACAAGCAAGCCAAGAAAGTCTAGAATTAGAAGCCCATCCTCAACAAATGTATATATTCTAACATCAACTATTTATAATTTTTTGATTTCTAGCTGATGTTCTTTTTCTCACTTATTTTTCATTCCTTTTCTCGTTTTCTCATAATAAGAATTCATTTCTTTTTACCTATTTATAATGTTATTTTCATAGTAAAACAATTTTTTTTTACACCCCGTTTACGTTTATTTACCCTAATTTTTCTCGTGATCATTAGTGGCGTTGCAATGAAGGACTAGATATATTTTTTTATGTCATTTTATTTAACAATCTAGTTATTCAAATAATATCAGAGAAAAATCAGAATTATTTTGATCGTGATTATTTTCTTGCTTTTATTCTAAAGTAGATTAACCCAATTTTTCAAATCCTATTGGTCAATAGACTTTTTTGGAGATATATATATAACCTCTAATGAGTTACAAATTATTCTTTTTTTGTTACATAAGAATCACGAAAATCGTGAAAATACATATATTTATGAAAATTCGAATGCGAGATTTTTGAAAAATATTTGAACACGAGCATTTTATCACTCGAGTGTCTTTACAAGAACGGATTACAAATTATTCTTAATGCTCATGCCCCACACTCACACCTGAATTCCAATTTGAATTATTCTTGTTGAGCAGCCTTCACATTGGAGATCAGTCCAAAATTGCAACACCTTTGGAAGATTGGGATGGAACAGATGGGTGAGCATGCATAATGACTTTGTTGGGAACAAGATATCATGACTACCCCCATTACCTTTTTCCCCAAAGCCAACATCAAGATTAAACCACACCCATCACCCTTACTAAAGTTTTACCATGCTTGTTTCTATATATCCCACTCATTGATATTGTTACAGCACACATTTTATTATTATAAGAAAATAAAATATACCAACCATAATTCAATCCTAAAACTTGACTGCAGTCAAATCTTGATCATGCAATAATCAAAAAGTAATTTAAAGGTGCTTAATATTTTTCTTTTCAGAATGATAAGAATACGGGGTCATTTTTTATTGGCTGTATTGATCGTAAACTCGTAAAAAATTTATTGAAAATGTATAATAATTTACAAATTATGTAATTTAAATAGGTGTAAAATAAATTTTTTATATAAACTTAAATAAACAAATTCTACATAAAAGTAGCCTAATGTACATGTTTCCTTTTTTTTTTTTTTTCTTTTTTCAACTAAGCAATATGGAATGTAGATGTAATCTCTAAGTGCTTGTGGATGAGGCACAAGCACTAAGGTGGTCTAGTGGTCTGCTACAAGGCAAACAAACGTCATAACAACGTGGAATGATATCATCATAAGCCCCACATGCACAGCTTCTTGATGGGTTGCGGGTTAGTGGAAGTGATGCTATCATCAAATCTTTGAATTACATTATTATGAAAGAGAGAAAAAAATAAAAAAAAAAAGAAAAGAAAAGAAAGAAAAGAAAAAACAAGGACGCAATATTTAAAAAGATTGAACCAGAAAAGATACTTGAAAAAGGTTGCGGGGACCAAAGCATAAACATGCGTGCGACCACCCAAAAATTTTATTCACCAAAAAAAAAAGGAACTCTCTCTCTCTCTCTCTAATAAGGTTTCCGTATGCCGAAAATGAACTGTGACATTAGCAGGACAGAGTGAAAGAAAACAGTGACCTTGGAGAGACTGCCCTAATAAGGGTAAAGAAAAAGATGGTTTTCGCCACCCTAAAAGAAAAGAAATCAAAGATATGGGCACCAGAGAGAGGAGACGCTGCAACCGGAGCTTCATCATTAGGATGGAACTTGGTGCTATGGCATTTATGGATTTCTTCGTGGTCTTAGTACTACGAGGAACACGTAGAATATCAATAATTATGGACAGATGCCAATCAATAAATACTGTGGTAAAAGAGAGATTTTATTTTTCCATGACAAAACTGCTCTTGGTAAATTTTATAGCTAACCTTTTATATAAAAGGTTAGCTATAAAATTTCCAGTCATTATTAAAAATATTTATAACTAATTCTTTTATCAATTTGGAAACATAAAATGTAGTCACGTACAAAATTTACCTAAGAAAATATTCAGCCACGAAAGCAGGTAATTGCATGGTAAGAAATATCATTTTTCTAATAAAATTAGAAAATATTACCATATACAACTGGGTAGTAGTTATTATACTTTACTACATTAATTTTGGTTGAAAATTTTTTATTGTTTATCGCAAATTTCTTTTTACTTTATGACTTTTTATACTTAGTGTTTGCTAAATAAAGTAATAAAATTAGCACCGTATATAATAGCACCATAAAATAGCACCATATACAACTGGAAACTCTCTTTCTTTTCTCTCTCTCTCATAAGTGAAAGAGGTTATGGCAATTATGGATGTAGAAAGTACTAAAGGTAAGTGGGAATTGATGATTTTCGTTTGGGCCTTAGTTAACCAGGGGTTGAATTGGAGCAGTAATGATTCCAGGACTTTTGTAGTCAAGGTCGAGCTTCGATTTGAGCTATGAGCCTTGTCTCTTCTTTTAAAGTTTTTCTTCTTTTAGCCATGAACACCCACTGGCTGTAAGACGAGCCTCCTAACCTATTTTAATTTTTAAGCTCCAACCAGCCAACAAGTTTGGCAGCCACTTTGTACCAAATAAGCCTACCTATTTGATTGTCTGTATGCGTGAGTTTCAGAATACCCCTTTCCCTTTATTCTACAGTTTTATCCTACCCTTCTTCCCCCTCTTTCTTTTCTAATGAAGTTTGAACGATTTCAACTACTAGTTATACTAATTGGACTAACCAATTTTAATTGAAATGATCAGAATAATTTGTTTAGACAATATGTTGGTATTCTCCAATTTAAACTTATCATCTTTCTGATAAATAAATGTTGGAAATTGTAAAATTGAAATAATATATAAAGTTATGAATTCATTTTCTTCAAATTTATCATAATATCTTGTTCCTACTTTCCTTTTGTGGTTACAAGGTTCCTTGGAATAGAAATTGTTCAAATTTAACTAATTAAAACTAAATAAATAATAAATAACTAAAATACATGAATTTCATATTTAGGTAGGACTCCCCTGGTAATATGTGAAATAGAAACTAATTATTAATTTTTTTTCCTAATTGATTGATTAGAATGTATTTGAAAATTTTCTTTGAAGAAATTAACAGGAACATAATTTCTTCTCTAAAATAATGTTGGGTGTTAACCACGATTTGGATTTTGGAGGACTAGGGTTATGGAGTTTGGGTGGACGAGGTTTATAAAATTAAAAAGAGTATGGACGCAACAGCATTGGAGAAACCTTTTTTTTCAGATTTTTTTTTAAACGTCATTTGAAGCGCATAAATAGGGTGTTACTCAGCTGACATTGTTGATCGTTGATTGATCAGCATAGCATAGTCAAATCTAGTGAGAGAACTTTGAAATTCCTTTCGTTTCGTCGTCCTCATAATCTTCACCTACAAAATGACAATATATCCAACTAGAGTAAGCCCAAAGGGACTAAATTGTGGTGGAGACGAACCACTACAACGTGTCGTGTGAAGTTGTGCAACTGAAACCGAGGAATGTAGAGTTTTTTTTTGGGGGGGGGGGGGGAGAGGGAGAGAGAAAGAGAGAGGAGTGCGTTCCAAGACACAATGATTACATGGGTCTTGGGGAAGTAGAAAGGATGGCGTGGAAATAGCGAGAGAGAGAGAGAGAGAGAGAGAGAACGAGGGCTTGCTTGGACTAGGATTAGGCTCTCATAGGGTGGGGGTGGTGAGGTAAGACCGGAGAGAGAGAGAGAGAGAGAGAGAGAGAGAGAGAGCGAAAAAGTGAAGGGCTTTTTGATCATGATAAAATATTGTCTTATACTCGTTCAGGTTTTGGTCTTTGGTCGGTCGACAACCGGTGTGTTTTGTGTTCCGCTTGTGTTTCTTTCTTCTGCTCGTGTTGTGTTTCCCCCCATCAAAACTCTCCCCTCTCTCTCTCTCTCTCTCTGATGATATGCCGCGGTCATAGAGTGTAATTGTGCAGCTCGAACCAATCGCTATCCGACAAACTTTTTTTATGACTAATAGTGCTATCAATCAATATATTCACAAGAATACATTTATAATTTGTAAATTTAATATAGAAATACATAAATATACGTTGTAGAAATTAAATACTACACACGACAAGAAAAGTGTGTATATATATATATACACACACACACACATCACTTATTTAAAATAATAGCTAATGGCTATGCTACACTGATCGAGGAAAAGTGAGAGAGAGAGGAAGGGAAGAGAGATTAGAATGCCGTAAGAAGAAAGGAAAGGTGAGCAGCGGTACGACAGAGTCTATATATAAGGGTGACTATGGTGAGAGAAGAGTTATGATCATCACTTGAAAGTGTATGTATATAATATATTTATATGCCAAATGAAACCAGAAAAGATACCAACACAGCACAATGAAAAGGAAAGCTTATAGTTGAGAGAGAGAGAGGATAAAAAGGTCATCATACAAAGGCGTGGCAGAAAAACCAAGTGGGGAGAGAGGGAGAGAGGGAGAGAGGGAGAGAGGGAGTCTCAAAAACTTACCTTTCCTTCTCACCACATGAGAGAGAGGCGGGCATGAGACTTTGATCACATAAGAAGCAAGGTCTGTCTTACTTCCTTTTTCTGTGTTCCTTTCCTTTGATGCCCTTTTTTTCAATCCTTTTATCCAGAGTGATCACTACAAGCCAAACTCCCAACCCTCTCTCTTATTCTCTCACTCTCTCCATATATTTATTCTCTCTCTCTGTGTCTTTCTTTGTTCCAACCTCTTATCGAACAAAACACAACTCATGAAGCACATCAAACAACCTTGAAGACTCTCAAAGCAAAAGAAAAAGAAAAATCAAATCTGACCTAGAATTTTCATTAGATGTGTGCAAAGAAAGAAGAAGAAGATCAAGGTCAGATTTCTAGAAACATCCAAAGCTTCCAAGATCAACAATTCCTTCTTCAGCAGATGCAACAACAAAACACAGAAGCTTTCATGGCTGGTGGTGGAAGGGCAGGATTGGTATTTCCTGATGTTTCTCCAATCCTACCACCATGGACTCTTCCACCGGTTCACCCCTCTTTCAACCAGGCCTATTTCCCACCAAACCCGCCCCGTGACCACGATCCATTTCTCCTCCCTCCACCTCCTCCACCACCACCAACATCATATGCAAATCTGTTTACTAGAAGTGCTAATATCAATCCACTTCACTTTGCATATGAGGGTGCATCGGCTGATCACCATCATCTTCGGATCATTTCGGATACACTCGGATCGGTGGTTCAACCCGGCTCGGCTCCATTCGGGCTCCAAGCCGAGTTGGGTAAAATGACTGCTCAAGAGATTATGGATGCAAAGGCTCTGGCAGCTTCTAAGAGTCATAGTGAGGCTGAGAGAAGAAGAAGAGAGAGAATCAACACTCATCTTGCTAAGTTGAGAAGCTTGCTTCCTAGCACCACAAAAGTAAGTTTTTACAATATATTAAATAATTTTTTCAAAAAGAATAAAAACATTTTTCACACGCATGCAATATGTGTTATGGTCTATAATGTTTCTTATTAGGTCTTTGTTTAACTCCCTTTTTGCACATTTAATAATGAACCCTTTTTGTCTCAAAAGATTTTGTTTAGTTTTTCTTATAGACTTTGTACTTTCAAATTGGATTTGTGGAGAATTTCCAAAGTGCAATCTCTCTCTCTCCCCATATTTATATATAAATATCTTATAAAAAAATGCTTTGCATATTGCTAACTTTTTCACCGGCTGTATCACAATCATGTGTTTTGTGCATTTACTAAAACCGATTGTATGAAAATTTCATGTATTAAATATTATCGTCATTTATTTATTTATTATTTGTTTTGTATTTTAATCTCTACTGGGTGGTGTATAGTCCCAAGAAAAGAGAATGAGAAAGGGAAGAAGCGTTAATGTCGCCGATGATATAATAAAGAGGAACCATGTAGCAGTTAAAAGGCTTCCATTAGAAATTTCTTGCCGGTTTTTAGCAGTCAAAACTGATGTAAAAGAATACGAAAAGACATAAGGAATCCCAGACAAATGAACACTCATGTCAGTCACTCTTAGAATATTATTCCCTCTCCTTTTTGTTCCTCAACCTACATTAGAGATTAGACCTCACTTTTTACAACCTAAATTAGCAAAATTCTTCGATATCCCTTCAGTCTCTTCTTTTCACACAACAAAAGCCACTCTAATATCAAAAAGTGTTAATAACTTATGTAGTATTCGAGTAATTTAATGTAAAATATGCACGACAATACATATATTTATGTACAAACTTATATAATCTAAAGGTAGAACTGCATATATAGATTTAGTTTTTAAATATAGAGTTTCTAAATAAGAGTTATTTTACCATCCAAATAGGATGATGAATAATCTGTATTTGTTGAATAACTATCTAACGGTCATTAATTATTTATTTTATAGTTATCACAACAGGTTTTAATTCATTACACTCTCTGTATTACTTAATTAAAATATTTTAAACTAATGATTGTGTATGTATGTTGGTTGTGTATTTTTTAGACGGATAAAGCTTCATTGCTAGCAGAAGTAATCCAACATGTAAAAGAACTCAAGCGCCAAACCTCTCTCATTGCGGAAACAAGTCCGGTACCGACCGAGAGTGATGAATTATCGGTTGATGCTACCGACGAGGATGGCAAATTTATAATCAAGGCCTCACTTTGTTGTGAAGATAGGTCTGATTTGTTGCCCGATCTTATCAAAACCCTAAAAGCATTGCGTTTAAGGACATTGAAAGCTGAGATTACAACGCTTGGTGGACGTGTGAAAAATGTTTTGTTCATCACTGGCGAAGAAGATCCAAACGATGCTGGTCAACAACAACAACAACAGTACTCTATAAGTTCAATTCAAGAAGCATTGAAAGCAGTCATGGAAAAAACTAATGGTGATGATTCCTCATCCGGAAATGTCAAGAGACAAAGAACCAATATTAATATCCTTGAACACAGGTCTCTTTAATTTTACGTAAGACTTGATTTTACGTAAGACTCCGTGTGTCTGCGTGTGTGTTTTTTCCCTTGTCTTTTGGTTGGTGTGGTTTATATCTATATATATGAGATGTATATTTCCATCATTCTACTAATATATGAAATGATGGAATATTTACCATTGCCTAAAGCCAATGGGAAATGAAGAAGCATATATAGTTGTGTGTGGAGAGTGAAAACACATTTGGATTGTGTCTTTGGTTGGTGGGATATACATAATATTTTGTGTGTTCTTTGTTTTCTTCGTGGCAAACACTGTGTGTTGGGGTGGGGTGAGAGAGAGAGAGAGGGGAAGGATCTTTTTCGTGGGAAGAGAAACCTTAGATTGAGTCCTAAGATAGAAAATGTTGGAGGGATTTGTTTGTTTTGTAGTATAATGAATAACTCTCGTCATAGTGACAAGGTTGGTGACGAATGTTGTTTTGTCATTGAAGCCAAAGTCCCTACCACCTCTCTCACCGTACAGTACTGTTTCAGAGTTAAGATGAGAGGAAAGAAAAAACCCTAATGGGGTATGCATGTTTAAAACTTTTTCCCTCTTTTATGTGGTTGTTTCTCTTTTTTTTTTTTTTTTTTCTCTCTCTCTCTCTCTTTCCCCCTTTTTGTTTCTCTCTCGCCATATTTCTTTCTCCACTTTTGGCAATTTGTTGCTAAAAGATTATTACTTGTGATGAAGGGTTTGCTCTGAAATATATGAGGGCATTTTTCTTTCTTTGAATTGGTGATGGCAATATGCAATTTTTCCCCATATGGATTCTATATTTCAGATTTCAGTGATCAATTGCGATCACTTTTCGTATAATTGTATGCATTGCCATTGTCCATGAACACTATATTAGGCTATATATGTTCTTATCTAAATAATAATTCAACTGCCAACCGCCCCTTTTTTGCTAAGCTACTTTAACCTTGTGTTTGAAGTTAATGAGTTTTGCTATTTTTTAGGGTCAGATGAACCAATAATAACAAAATTTTGCATTCGGAATTACTATTTTTCAATGTCAAAACGATCCTAATTTTTAGGTTTTGCGTAAGAAGATATTTTTTTTAAAAAAAATGGGATGCTTCTTCTTTTGATTTTCTTTTGATTCTGCCATTTTTTTTTCTGTTTCAAGTTTCTACCTTAAATACATTGGCACATGTGGATTCACAATTTACACAGAAAATATAACCAAAGTCCATTATTTGTCATGGCATGGGCTCCGAACCTTAATTTGATGCTCTTTTTTTTTTTTAACTTGATTATCGATATTTAAAAATCAGACTAATTCGATTTGAGCAATTATAAGGTCTAATTTAACAGTTAACTTTTTTAGTGTCTTATTTTTCATTTTCGAAATTCGAACTCAATATTTTGATTAAATGAATTTAGTGTCCTGTCATTATGTTCTATTCTTTCTTTACTGAAAAAAGAATTGAAATAAGATAGAGAAAAATCGAAACAAATAAGCAATTTAATGACATGAGAAATTTCCTATCACGTAAAAAGGGAATTTGTCACGAGAATTGTTTAGGGACAAACATACAAATTCAACCAGCTCCTCCCCTATACAGCATTGTAGATTAAACTTTGGATGTGATCTCATGTTTCACTAAATCATATTCTTATAAATTAATCTTATATAAGGGCGTACATTAAGAATGCAGGCAATATAGAGACTTTAAAATGATGGCGTTTATTCTTAAAAATGTAATTCCTCCACCCCTCTAATTACTAGGCCATGTTGAAGTAATTTTGTTTTTAAAATTTTAGACAGTTCCTTTTTTTGTTGGAGGAATTCTCTGTTCAACAAATATACAAATTTAAAAAAATAATAAAATAAAGAAAAAGTGTCGTCTTTATATTTGTAACATTGATGTCCAAGTTACTCGATTAATTTGATTTGAATATTATGCGTCTCAATTTAGAGGCGGGATTTTTCGACGTCTACTTTTCCATTCTCACGACTCGAACTCAAATTCTTAGTTAAGAGAGTTTAGTATTATACTACTAGATCCACAGAACGTGGATAAATAATCCATCATACATTGTGTTATTTATCGTATAACATCCAACTCCGTATGCACATTTCATGAGCCCAGATGTGATTGTACAGTGATGCTAGTGGATAATATCTATGTAAGATATAAATTAGAATATTTCAAGCAAATTAATCGGTTAAAATATTATCTAAATTAAATAAAAAATTTAAAATATATGTCAAGATAGATTATTATGTAAAATTTGAGCAATTTAGTTTTCGATTTATTTAATTTTTCTAACATAATTCATAATTATAAAGTATGAACCGAATTATCATTAAATGATTTGAAATTTTTATATACGTTAAAAGTTCAATTGTCAAGGGGGGAAAAATAAAAAACAAAAAACACACAGACACGCACAATCAACAAATGGGGATAAAAGGGACAAACACGACAAATATCGTTTGAACATAGATAAGGAAAGGGCAAAATGATAATCAAATGACAAACAATGTTTTTGAAATCCTAAAAAATACAAAGACATGTAGGTAATAGGAATAACCATATCATCACGTCCCATCAAATCTTATTGGGCCCTATCGACTCTCCGGCTTAGAGCCGAAGTTATCATGGTGCAGATGATGATGCTCTCCAAATGCATCCCTAAATCAAAACTCAAGGCATGCTCAACTTGTTGGATCATTTAACTCGATCATTAATTAGTTAATACGTAAAATAATTATATATTTAAATTATTATTTAAAATAATCCATTAAAATTTTTGATAATTTAAACTCTAAAGTATATGATAGGATATGATCCTTTAATATGTAGAGATCTAATAACAAAGGTATCTATATATAATGATGATGGTCTTGTAACTTCTATTATTTTTGACATTCCAGAAAGCTAAGAGAGAGGTTAAAAGGGTTCTCTTAGGGAAGATGTATAGATCTAGAAGGCTAACCATACGGCTTCAAATAACAATTAATCACTATGAAATCAAGTATTTTTTTTTTTTTGGATTTTTCTAACATTTTTTGATAATTTAATATGAGATTTAGAGTATATCTGAATATTGGTGATAAATTTTATCAAATTAGAATTTTCCAACACAACTCAACATACATATTAACATAGAGCTATAATGATCATGCCCGAGAATTTTTAACTCCAGCATCCCTCTCTCCCTCTCCCTCTCTCTCTCTCTCTCTCTCTCTCTCTTAGCCACATTGGCATAAAAGGCTGCTGCATCTGCTGGCCAAATGTGAGCTCTCCAATTGCTAGGGATAAGGCCATTCGAATTATAACCCTTGACATCCTCTGCAGCGTTTTCACTTTGTGAAGTATGAACTGTCCCATCTTTTTCCTTTCATCGAGTTAAATCGGAGCCAACGGGCCTTGGAAATCACACCAAAAGAAAAGATTCCACGCAAACTGAAGTTGGGTCTTAGCAAACAAGAAGTGGGCCCAGAAAGAACAGGCCCAAAAGGATATATACATCACGAAATCTTAGCGGCCCAGTTAAAAAAAATAAAATAAAATAAAAAGATGGATATGTGATTTTAGAAGGCTCATTCAGGTCTCCACATTTCGACGTTTAACTAATGGCAATGTTGTAAATTGACGCCACCCCCGAAAGCAAATTGGCGTGAAAGTGAAAGCGAAGTCAACAACAAAAGAGAAAGTGAAGAGAGAGAAAGGAGACAAACAAGGCATTTATGCAACCAAAGCTTTCATCTTCATTTCCGCTCACAGGAAAAAAAAAAAAATCCTCGAAAACCTTTTGTTTCGGATTCAGATTTTCTTTTTCTTCATTTCTTCAAATTGAATTTTTAGAAATTTGAACTCTGAGAAAAATGAGGATAATAGGAAGAGAAGTGATGAGTTGGAGAAGAGTGAAGAAGTCACTTCAATTTGCGATGGCTCACTCCCTGCTTTTCTCCTTCTCGATTCTTGTTGTTCTCAAGCTCGATCATATCTGGTTAGTCTTCTCTCTCTCTCTCTCTCCCCTCGAAAATTAAAATCCAAGGCGCTTAAATTAACGTTGGAATTTTCCTAGTTTCTGTTTTTCCTGAGGTTTCTATGAGTCGTAGAGTTTTTGTTAATTTTGTTTTCAGTATCTGCGCTAAGGTTTGAAACGTTACGGCCCTGAAAATTTTTCTTTTCTTTCGATATTTTTCCTTACCTTAATTTTGAACAATTCAATAATTAATTCAATTGAGCTCCCTAAACATGCCTTACTTAACATCTTTGTATTGTATTTATGTCGATTTCCGATTAAAATTGAAGCATCTAGTTAATGTTAACTACTTGTTAATTTCCTAATTCGAAAATAATCTATATTTTCAAACCTCTCTGGCACACTTTTCAAGGTGCCAGCTTCGCGCACGTAGTTTCTAAGTTATTACGTGTGTTCCAGATGAGTTATGATCTGCGCCAATAACCCGTTTGGCACAGATTTTTGGGTTTGTAGGATATTAGGGGTGCAACAAAATGATATTAGTAAATACCCAAAAGGTAGAAGTTAAAAGGAATTCTAATAATGTGCCCGAAAGAACTAGAGCAAGATTGGCTGAACTTATCGATAAACAACAACCATTACTAAGCGAAATTTCATGACTGGAACAATAATGTACCTTTGCTTTACCCTAACTAGGAAGCTAATGGAACCAGTTGTACCCTTGAGGGAACATTAGTCCAGGATTACCATGGCGAAAGACGTTTGGGGTAACGGATGTACCATTGTCTGCATGTGGGATAAATGTATTTAGCTGCGGTTTCATATGTAGTTCTTTGTTGTTCTTCTTGTGATATTAATTTTTTATTTGAAATTGAATGTTATGACATGTATCTGTGTGTGGGCCTGTAGTAATTTATTTATTTATTTATTTTTGTTTTTGGTAACATTGCAGGTCTATTTTTTTGGCCACTCTGGCTATTTCATGTAGTTGTAGCACGGGGCAGATTTTCGTTGCCTGCTGCTGCAATGCCACATGATCGCCACGTATGATAGAATATCTTCAACTATACATCGATATTGTACATGATGGGTGTTGATTCTGTTAGTCTTTTGAAACTAGAAATTCTTATTTCCATTGGATTAGAGTGACAACAATTACAGATTTTCTCTTTCATTTGGCAGTGGGCACCGTTTCATGCTGTCATTGCGATGCCATTGCTTGTTGCTTTTGAACTGCTCCTTGCTATGCATCTTGGCAGCAGCTACAGTACAGAGACGGCACCTCCTTTCACGATGTACAACCAAAACTAGGACTAAAACTTTAACTAACCCCCCAATATGTATATTAATATATATACACTTTAAGTTATATACTTCAGGAACTTTCAGATAGAACAAAAATCGTATTAAATTGATTACGTGCTTCTTCAACTAGATTAATTCTGAGTTATGCCTTTTATATTTAGTGGTAACTGTTATTCTATAAATGGCATGTAATTTCATACTGTTATTTCCAGATTTGAGTATTAGCTGGTGTCAGCTCATGGTTGTTGTGAATTCTTTCCATTGCAGCTGTCAATTTGAAGATTGTCTTTCTTCCTCTATTGGCACTGGAAGGAGCCATTCTTTTTGACAATATCAGGTTCTTCATTTCTTCACTTATTGCACATTGAGAATTATCTTAGATTTGCTGTTTTTTCTTCAGCGGTACTGCTGTAAACAACACTCTCCACATCCCTTTTTTGTCTATCTATTTTGCTTTATCCTTAAACATTGTCTAACCTCAAAAATTGCTACCATTGGATTTAATTCTTACTTTTACACTTTCACTTTATTTTACATTTCCTCATTCTTTGAACTTGTAATATCAGATGCAAGTAATTTTGACTTGTTACATCGGGCTTACAAATTCATAATAGCCAGCTTTAGCTAAATATTGAATTTTTAGTATGACAATTTGTTTATATCACTACAGTGGAAATGTTGAACATTCTAAAACACATGGTAGTGTTGAAAGAAACCTGTAATATTGCTTCCCTATTTCTGTGCTGCAAAAACTAGTGTTATGTCACTGCAAATTGTTTTTGTTGATAGTCAGATTCATAAGCGTTCTTTCACCTTTTAGTACATCTACTCTTTTTGTAACTTACAACTTTAAAGGCTTAATTGTTGATATGTCAAACTAAACTGTAACTTTTCTTTTTTGAAAGTCTAAGATTGTTGAGAAAATCATCAAGAAGGTACCAACTTGGCTAGGAAAGAGTTATCAGGATCATGAAAAGGAAAGGGGGAGTTTACAGTCAACAAGAGAAACCTTACGATGTTGCTTAGTGTTCTAAAGTGATTTTGGTTAAACTGATTTTATTATGCGGCGGAACCAATTGTTGGTTGTTGACCAACATTGCCTTAGATGGGGAGTCCTTTGGCCGCACTCTGCAAAATGAAAATTGGATCCTGTTGGCTTATGGTCGACAAGAGGAGAGGCATGTAGCGAGAAGGTATGTTGTGGATGATGACATCAAGGGTTGAGGTTGGGGTGAAAAGGAACCTACACAAATTAAGGCTTTTGACTGACTTCCTTTGATGTAGCTGAAAAGAAAATCATTTCATTACATGGACTCCATTCATGGAGATTAACAAAGGTGGTGGAGATCAATATTCCCTAGGGTTTGTGCAAAAAAATGGTTGAAGCATTAGATGTAATCCAAGTATTATATAGTGTAATTGGATTCATTCTTGGTGTCAAGTGCAACTGTGCTTATGTATGGCTGGACAGTGCCAAGTGGGGTCTATATTGATGCCAGGACTTTCTGAGTAGGTGGAGGATTCAAAGTATGTGTGAAAACAGGGGGCCGTTCGAAAGTCATAACCATTTTGGAATTTATCCATAATAATTTGCTGATACTTCCTCCAAAATCCTCATTTTTTGTCCATGCATATGTCAGTCTATTTATTTTTAGTACTAATTTCCCCCCCCCCTTGTATTGATACTGATAATAACTATCCCCCATTAAATCAATACAGCCATCGTGAGCTTAATAACCCCATAAGATGTTATCTTGGTTTTCATTTCCTGCACTTGTCCTATTCTTTGCGTTGTGTACTAATGTTCTTTTTTCATTGAATACTGTGAAATTAGCATTCATTATGGTATCATTTGATTTCTGCTTAATATTGACTCAAAAATGTTATTTTTTTTCCTTTAATCTTCATTTATAGTTCTTGCCCAAGTAATTTTTATACTAATATTAGTCTAGATAATTATAATTTCTTTTCCGTAGGATGCATCTTAAAATTGATCATCTGTTTCTGCAAGCTGTTTTGTAGGACCATTGGACTGATGTGTAATGAATTCCCGACTTAAACCTTGATTAGTGTGTGAAACTTAAGAATTGATGGGAAAATATTTGGAACATGTGCACTCCATGTGTAAAAGATGTTAAGCGGATGAGTGGCTTCCCATTTGGCAAATGCTTTCTCATGGCAACTTCTTATCCTTTGTCAACCTATAGGATTAATAAAAGCCATATGAATAAAACCAGAGTATTTTGTCATGTTTGGGTATATTAACTTAATTTTTTGCATTTGTTTGCTTTAGGGACCTAGAGAGTTGGGGTTGCTTTGCATCAAGCAGTTAAAATTGTAATTGGTTGTTTTTACCTTAAGCCATGGTGGTGCCGTTACTTTCTTCTTTTATTATGTTTAGGATGTGCAAGGCTTTAATACCTGGAGATGATGAAAACATGAATGATGAAGCAATTTGGGAAACCCTACCTGTAAGTTTTCACCATTATCGATATACATTTGGAGTTGTTTCAAGCAAGTAAAATTGGTTTTCAATGCTTCTAACCTTGTAAATCCATGGTTTAATCATGAAACATGTGGCAAATACTTTTTTGTCTTGCATACATGATCATTTATTTGATTTTTGTTGGGGTTTATATTATTCCTTTTCTGTTTCTAGCATTTTTGGGTTACAATTTCTACACTCTTCTTCATCGCTGCAACAATATTCACTGTTCTAAAGCTAACCGGTAATTTGTTTGTCTCTCTCAAAATGCTATTTTTGATTTGATCATAAACCTTCTTTGTAGCCAAACTCTGACCTGGTTTTAACTGGTTTACCATTGAACTGACTTAGTCTTTTGAATCGCCAAATAGACTGATGCGCTTCCTGTGTACTTTTTCAAAGACTAAGGGGACGATTGGTTGTGTAAAACTGTTTCGTAAATGAAAAGTTTTAGGGAGCAAACAGCATTTAAATTTTCTTTCTTAAAATTTTTATAGAGGCCAAAAATTTCCCCCCAAAAAAATAAAATAAAATAAGGGGTAAATCATAATTTGGGGGGGGATTTCATTGAGAGTAAAAATTTTAAATTTTACACAGTAAATTTGAAAAAAAATATATAAAAACAAAATTCAGGTGGAGCAGTTGCCCTCCTGCTCCCTCCGTCTGCCACTGTTCCAGAGGCATGTCTGAGAGTGTTTTTTTTTTTTTTTTGGGGGGGGGGGGGGGGAAGGGGAGGGTAAGGTTCTCAGCTGACCTGTGTTCTGTGATTTTAGTCCTCATCCCACTCCTCCCATCTGGTGTTGCAATTTAATTTATTATTTTCAAAAAGAAGGAACTTCGTTATTATTTAAAGGCATACTTGGATTTTACTAGATTAACGGATTTGCTTGCAGTTTCTATACTGCCGAAGTATGCAGCAGTACTGAAAAAACAGCTGAATGTCTGATCACATTTGTGAATTATCAATAGGTGAATACTGACATGCCTCAGATAGGGGTGTTTTTTCTAGTTTGGTTCTTACAGAAATACGTGGAGATCTAATATTGTTCTACACAGATGCCAGCCTTTCTGTTCTATTAATTAGAAAATTTTAAATCTAATGCTGCATGACCCTTTTTTTCTTTGCTGATTCCTCGACTGTATGCAGGTGATGTAGCTGCTTTAGGCTGGTGGGATATATTTATTGATTTTGGGTGCAAACTCCAACAATCGTACGCCAATATTATATGGTCACACTTAACTTCGTTCCTTTTGCCCACCAAAGTGTTTTTTGATGTTGAGAAAAGTTTTTGTGTTTTGCAGTATTGCCGAGTGCTTTGCATTTCTTGTTTGCACCAAGTGGCACAATCCAGCCATTCATAGACATTCTCAAATTAGAGAAACTGGCTCATCATCAACAGCTGTTAGGTATCTTAACTGGAATAGTGGCCTGTTAGTTTCCTTAATTGAGAATCAGCACTGGAGTAGAATATGCAGCCTGCAGGATATTGGTGGACATATCATGAAGATTCCATTGATCAGTTTTCAGATCCTTCTTTTCATGCACCTGGAGGTACTGAAATAGGTGCCTGAATCTGGGACTTTGGTGCATAACCCATAGCTTTTTGGGTGTGGGCTTTCCTGCCATTTAAGAGAATGTCCTGCATCTTTGAATGTCTCTAGATATCTTACCTTATTGGTTTCATACCGTTTTCTTTCTAACTTTAGGGAACACCATCTCCTGCTAGACATATGCCATATTCAGTTATTTTTGCTCCAATTCTATTGCTGCAGGGAGCTGGAGTCTTATTTTCTGTTTATAGATTGGTGGAAAAGATTGTTCTCTTGCTACATGGAGGAGGTGGTAGTGAAAGATATTTTACTATCTCGTCAACAGGTCGAGATTGTTTTGGATTCTTACACCATGGATCAAGGTAAATTAGTAGCTGTGGAGCTGAACAATCTTCTTTTGTAGAACAAAACAAAACTTTGACCTGCTTCACATTTTTCTGATTTCTGGTACAGGTTGTTGGGTTGGTGATCAATTGATGAAGGGCGTCGTGAGGAACAGGCACAACTTTATCGTGCTGGGGCTTCTGGGTAGGAGTTACTGTAATTCTAGGATGAAGTAGCCTATCATTGCTTTCTAGAAGTTTCAATCATGTCTTAGTGCATTATTTCAAATAGCTTGTATCTTGCTCAGGAGTTGCGATATCATTAAGCATAGTTTTTTTTGGCTGAGCTTTCTTGGTAATCTTACAGGTGTAACACTTTTTCTCCAGACGGTGTGAAGAAAATGCCTAAAAAAGAGCTAGCTGAGGAGGTGAATCTGAATTCTAGCCAAGTTGATTAAACTTTTGAATAATTTGTCATCATTTAACAAAATGCACTGCATTTTTTGTATTTTACATACTATTCCCATCTATAGACCTAATATTATCACTTGCATCATTGCTATTTTCTTACGGTTGAATATTCTTTCCTTCACTTAAGGTTTGGAGATTACAGGTTGCCCTGATCGAGCAATTAGAAATTACAAAGTACCGTCGGCAAGAGTATGAAAGACTTCAAAATGTAATTTTCACTCTTTGATCTGGACACTTTTCTCCACTTTCAAAATAAGAAACTCATCCTTAAATTATTATCCAGCTAGCCTGACTTTATGATGTAGCAGCCTGTCTAGTGATATCAGTTAAGTTGGAGGGGTGACTAGGGATAGGGCAGGGCCTCGATAACTTGCTGTAAGGTATTCGATGGTGTTAACTGAATACCTTGTCTCGTAAGAAATGAATGTTGATGTTGAAGTTCTGTCTAACATAAACAGCATTTGTGCCCCTGTTCTATGGAAAATTTCTAAGACAACAATTATTCTGCATCATTTTATCTCAAAATTTCCTCTTAAAGGAAGAATTCAACTTCAAAAATTACTACTAAGTTTTGCCTAGCTTTCAACATGTCTTCATTAGCAATATTCCTGCAATAGGGCCTGAACTAATATCCTTCACTCCAAGAATTCCTCTTAATATGTCAATCCCCGCACTGCGAAAACTCACCAACATATTCAGTAGGCAATCAGAAAAGCAAGAAAGGATCTCAAGTTCCTGTCATCTGAAATCCTTTCCTAATAAATTGAAGCAGTGTCTTGCTTCAGTTTTGGTTGAGCCATGTGATCTGTGTGTTCTTGGAAGAATTTGTTTCTCTATCCAAACTCATTTTGAGATAGAGGATGGAAACCATTTTCTTCTGTTTTCCATTTATGTTGTCCAGTTTTTTTATTTCTGTTTTGGTAGTTGACATGACATTCCTGCACCTGGCTTGTGAGTTTTTTCAGGAAAAGGTCTTGTGCAAGGTTTGCTTTGACGAACAAATAAACATGGTTCTGCTTCCGTGCAGACATCACAACCTTTGCAGGTATATCTGTCATCCCTTACGCTAAAGCTAGAATGTAAGGTTTTAGCCTCTTGTGGTCACCGTAGATGAATTTGTGCTCAAATTTATTCCAAAAAGTCCTTCCTTCTCTAACCAGTTCAATTAAAAAAATGGTGGTACATGCACCTCACAGGAGATCATTTTACTTTTATAAGAAATGGTTCTTTTTCTTCTTTCCCAAGTCAAAACCGATGCTTCTGTTTTTTGGTTATATTATTTTGAATGACTATGGTCAAAAGTGTCCAGTCTGCCGTGTCCCCATTGAAGAGCGCTTGCCAGTTTTTGATGGATAGTTTGTGTATGGTACGTGCATGAAAAGAAAATTCGTGATGCTTGAAGGTTCTAAGCCATTTCATGATGAAAAGTTAAAGAAGAAGAAAATTTGGACCCATCTCTGCTGGATTGAGGGTGGGGAAGGGCAAACAGTGAAGTGATAATGGATTGAGAGACATGATCTTGAAGGTCAAAGAGATATGTGTTGTTTTCTCACGGCCATGTATGTATAAGCTCAAAATTGTACATATACTGCTAATTTTTAGGAAAGTGCATTCATTCTTTGTCATCAGCGGATGTCTTCTCAATGCTTTTGTTGTTGGATCTGAAGCTCATCTTGGTGAGTTTTATTTTGATGAATAGTGACTTGGAACTCATTGATGTGAACCTAATTTTATAAACAAATTTTTCTGTTTATACTTTACAATATCTCTTAGCAGTTATTTTATTTTGATTAAACATATGTATATATATAATATATTTAATTTTGCTCTTATTTATTTTTAATATTCTCATCTCCGTCCCTTCAGTCTTGTCTCGTTCTTATATTCCTAGCCAAATGTTATCTTTGCAATGGTGCTAGGTCGAAATGCTATGTAGCATATACTCCATTTCTCTAATTCTAAAAATAAAAAGATCACAGTCATCAATGAAAACAAAATAGAACTCGTAGTACTTTATTTTTCCTTTATTTGCCCAATGGGTTGAGTGCAACTATGTTCACCGTGGCCCATGGGAATATAATTTTATAGCATTTGAAATGGTATATCTTACTAAAAGAATGAATGACCCAAAAAAATATATATATTTTTGGTTTGGGGAAAAGAGAGACGAAATAAAAAAAAAAAAAAAGAAAATTATATTTTTAGGATAAAAATGAACTAAATTTTCTTACTTTCTTTTTTAGGGAACATGTTGACGTTAATAGAGAAAAATAATTTGATAAATTTGTTTTTTCTAATTTTACCCTCATGTATTTTTATAATTTCTTTTTTTTCTGCCCCTTCTGTCATGTCTTGTCGTTTCTTTCTTTTATTCCAAACCAAGTGTCAACTTACGGATTTTTATAAAATCCTAAGAATGAAAAACATGAGAGACACCAAAAGGGTGAGTACACCCATTGAATCTAACCACTTTTTGGTCCAACCAAACACCTCAACCCCAAGAAGTCCAAATTGATGGTGTTGGGTATGGAGGTGGTGGAGCCGAGGCAAGGTTAAGGTGAAAAATGAGGAACGTTCGGCCAAGAATGAGCAAGTTGACACCAGACAAGGAAGAAGGCTGCTATTGCACTTCAGTCCAAGCAGAATAGACCAGAAATTAGTTGCTTTGTACTTGGACTCCAATTTGATTTATCTCTGGCTTTATTAACTGTGTTTTGACAAGTTTTTGCCTACAAAACATGGCAATCCCACCAATTAATGTCAAGAATTAGAAGGAAACAGATGAGTGAGTTGGGTTGCTCTTGCAATGATTAAACTATAAATCCAAGACAATATTGCTTGAAATGAGGAAAAACAAAAGAAGAAGGAAAAGAAAATTTCAAGATTGGTTAAGAGAAGAAATTGAGAAGGGAGCATAAGTTGTAAAATGCGAGTCATGCGGGCCGAAAATAGTATACCTTGGTCTGTTAAGTTGACAATTAATATATAAAAAACATACCTTTTTATTTATTTCCCGTAGTGTTTTTTTTTTTTTTTTTCCTTTTATTTTCCTTTGGGTGAAAATTTCCTGTAGTTAGGTCGATTGCATTGTATCAATTAAAATATACGATTATTTCTTGAGCTTTCCAAGCTCCACCTTATGGGCCTGGTTTCCTTGGGGTCTTTCATGTCTCTACCCGATTCTGGCCCTTTAGGAACATCATAGACATTTGGTACTAGCATAGAATTTGATTAGATTTGATTTGATTTGAATCAAACCTTTAAAAACTTAAGGAAAAAGAAAGAAAGGGGAACATTTAGTTTTGTTGCTCAGCAAGAACAATTTATTACTCAAAAACAATTACTAGAAGGATTGCAGCTTTGGATGAAATGAATTATGGCTAAACATGTTGACAATGCCAATTTTCACTTAGACAGATTATTCATTCAATGAAATGGATAACAATAGGAGAATAGATAATATTGTTGGATACACCACAACCCTTTGATCAAATCCAATATCAAGCAGTTGCAGTGATTGGCAAGACTTCAACCACAGGATTTGATTTAAGAGCCTCATCATGCCCCTCTGAATCTTTCTCAACCTTAAAAGCTAACTCATCGAAGCATTCATCAATTGTCCGGAAAGATTCATCTGGGTAAAGGGTGCTCACTTCCACTTCATTAGGTCCATCAATGGTGAAATTGATTTGGCACCCCTTGATGAATATATCATGTGTAAATGATGCCACAATGCTTTGAGGAATGATATTCTCTGCACAATTTTTTTTTTTAAAGGATTAGAGTTCAATAATGATGTCACTGTGAGTGAAATCTTACTATTTTATCACAATTTGAGTCTTGTAGTTAAGGAAGAAGATGATGCAGTGAATAAATGAAAAATGGAAAAAATAATGGAGGAGATGAGATGAGGTATAGGGATGTGGACAGACCTCCAGCGGCAGCTAGCAAGTCATCTTCAGAAATAGTCACTCTGGGGAGGACTTTTCCAATTTTCTTCTCCCACAGTGATGCAAGCTCATTCATATTCAGATAATTGCAAGTTGGTCTAAAATGGACTGATTTATTTATGGCTCTAATGTCATCCACAGTCATCATTGTGAATTTTCCAATGTCGGTTCCCGCCACAAAATAAGCTGCATAAAAATAAGGAAAATAATGCAGAAGATTAGATTTATTAAGATTCTTTCCCATTTTTGGGAATTCTTTTCAACATTAGAAGGGTTTTTTAAAAAAAAAAAAAAAAATGGAGTAGTTGTGATACCACCTTATTAGTTGTTTCATCTTATCCCACAAAACAACTCAAACTAACATTTTCATACTTTTTTTACAAGTTAGTTTGGTAATAAATTTAATAAGATTAAGATAAGAAATTACACTAAAATTTAGTTGATCCAATAGTTGAATACTAATTTCTATTAAGTAAAGTATTGAATTCAAATCTTATATATGGAAAAAATAGTTAGGTCGAAGAATTTTTAAATGATTTTCAAATAATTCATCAAATGAATAGGGTTAGCATGTTTTTGCCTAAACTCTATTTTGTTCTTTTGGACAAAAAAGGAGTAGTAATCAATCTCAATCATGGTTTCCATCACCCAATATTTTGTATTTATTGAAGAGTTTTGATTAGTCAAAAAAAATTTTCTTTTAATAAAATAAATGGCTAGGGCAAGGTATATATTATGATTCCAGGACTCAAAAATCACATTTTATGAACATAATCAAATTATGTCATGTTTAACCTAAGGAAAACAATTTTATTCTTGATAATGCTTAGAAGATAGACTATTTTCATCGTGGGTGTGCACAATTAAATAGTTATTAATTTAAATTTTAATAATTATTCAAGAATATTATATATTTGAAAAGTAAATTTTAATAATTATTTTTCAACACTGATAACACAAGTGACTAAGTTATTAGTCAAAATAGAATATCAGAAACTATGAATCTAAATTTTACAATTAATAAAAAATAATATTTAATAAAAATAAATATTTAAAATTATTAGAAAATTTTGTACATTGACCAAAAATCTTTAAAGTTTAACTCGTCCTTCTTGAAATTGGAAGTAATTCTCAAACAAGAAGACAACATGTGAGAGAGAGCTCAACCCAAATCTCTACTTCAGTTTTTACATGCTCTGATCTTTAAGATCCTAAACTTCAAGATGGATTCTCTACCGTTTGATTGTAAAATTTATTTTCCTTAACAAACATTTTTATGAAACTGGGAGGGTCCACAATGTGACCATGGAATCAATCATGTCTGATGTTTCTTCTATTTACTTTAGTTTTAGCTGTCCTAGGTGAGATAGGTTCATCTTTTGTAATGAAATCTTACCCTTAAATAAATACTATTGACTAATTATTAGTTATTTACATTAACTAAATCAAAGTTTAGGGACCATTTTGGCAAAGGTCATCATTTTTTCTAATAAGTAAAGTATGCTGGCCGCCTAAAAAGGATATATTTTTTTTTAGAACGTAAAGAACTACATTGGAGAGCTCCCTTGAAGAAAGTCTAACAGTATCTTAAATCGATTTAGTTAGAATATGATTTCAGATACCGATTAATCAAGCATAAAAATAAAAAATAAAAAAGTGTGGCCACCTAATGATGTTCCAAGCAACTTCTTTCTTTTCCTGAGCACATGCACAAGAATTGGAAAGCTACTCAAATTAGTTGTTAACTATTTTTTTTTAATTAAGTACCTAACTTAGAATCCCCTTTAGATAGGAAAGGCAAGCAACAATTATATTTAAAAAATATGATTTTTTTTTCTTATTATTTTTATTCCTTTACATATAAAAGAGAAAGGAACTATAATTATTCCTAACATTCCCCGCTGAGTAAGGGTGTGAAATGAATAGATGAAGTATATTATTTGGTTTAGTTTAATGCAAGAAAGGATTATAGTTCAAGTCATTCTTAGAATCGACCGACCCTAGGATTGTTTTCTAAGTTAATGATTTTTTTTGGTCCCAAAAGAAAGTTCACTTAAACGTTAATTAAGGTTATTGGTCAAAAAAAAAAAAGGAGAGTTGACATTTAACAAGAAAGTCTTAGTTCCTTGTAATATCAATGGCTTAATAATGCCATTTTTTTTAAAATCCTTATAAACTATAGATGGATTTGGTGCTAATGTGACCTCATTTTAAATTAGTTAACAAAGATCTTCTATTTCTTACTATTCTTCAAAGTACTATGAACATGTAGGGTGCAGTTGAGGAATAGAGAAAGAAGCCAAAATCAAGAAGAAAATAAAAGAAACAAAAACTGGCAACCCAAATGGGGTGGATAGAGTTGCCCCCAAGAAAGATAACATATCAAAATAATGGTAAGGTTATTTAAGCTTGGTTTACCTTTAATGGTGCCATCACCATAGATTTGGAAGTGGTCCATGGGAGGAAGAACCTCGGAAGGATGGGTGTTGTCATAGTAGGGCCAAGAGGCAATTGAATTGCAGCAAATGTAAGTAAAGGGCACCCCGGATTCTTCCAGGCAACGTCTGACGCTGCGCTTCTCCTTGTACATGGTTAGCCCTGGCTCTACTGGGTCCGCTCGGTCCACATCGTGCCCAAATTCCGATGGCAAGAATCTCTGCACCAAGAAATTGAGACATTTCTGAAACTTAGTTTGTTGTGTCGGAGGAAGAAAATTACTAGTCAAAAAAGGCAACCCTGACTTCGCATGTCATATCATAAACATTTACTCTGGACTTGAACTTTTGTCGTAATTTTATATTATAATTTTTAGATTTATTGATTATTAGAGAAGTTTATATTTAAAAAATGATAAGAATTTTTCACAGAAAGGAAATGACAAAGACTTTTGAATTTTGGTGGGGGTACATATATTATTATTATTATTATTATTATTTCGTAGGCAAGAAAGCTATTGGTAAAAGCATTGATTTGTGACTTTTAGAATGTTCAAAATGATGGACAAAATCAGTCTCCTTACCTTGATGGTACCAACAGCCTTCATAGCATGGATTAGGGTCAGCTGGTCTAATATATTAGCCCCACCTACAGCTGATATTACAATCTCTATCTCATGCTCCTTAAGCAACTTCTCCATCAAGCTCTGGTCATTAATAACTCCCTGCAAATTCACATCATAATCAAACAACCGATTCGACATTAATACCACAATGCTGAGTGACTCCCACGAGACTTTGTACCACCGAGCACCTTGCGCAGACTTTTTTTTTCCCCAATTTAATAAATAATTTATAAGTCTAAAACTATATAATAGGATTAAACTCCCTCATAGCCAGTGGTAAAACGTATACTAATTATTCAATTATGTATATTTATGCACCATCTTTTTGACTCAGTAACAAAACAAAATCAATCCCTTAAATAAACATAAATAGGCTGAGAGAGAGAGAGAGAGAGAGAGAGAGAGAGAGACATGTATAACAATGGCTCCTTTTTCTTGAAGAGCCTCGATGACACTAGTCTTCAAGGGACAATCCGAGCCGGGCCGAACTAGAACATAAGTTGGCCAACCAGCGGCGAGACTCGCTTCCGCTACGAACCCACCGATGAAACCGGTTGCTCCGACTATGAGAATTCGGCCTTTGGTGGCAGGAACAGGAGACGCGGCCATGTTTAATGGGATGGGCTTAGTTTCCTTTATGTATAGCTTATCTTTTAGACTTTTGCGCAGGTTGACAGCATAACGAGGTTGAATTTATATAGGCAAAGAATTGATGCTCGATTCAACTACCATTCCCAGAAAACAGGTTTGTCTTGTAGTTATCTGAGCCAAAATCATGACGTGCGCCTTTGGGATTTGAGCCCCATTTTATATTAAATTAAGTTTGGATTTAGAATTTTTCTAAAAAAATATAATTAAATAAAATCGGGAAAAAAAAAAAACAAACGGATTTTATCGTTTAAACCGTTTTGGATTTGAATTAATTGACATGTTTAATGACAAGAGAAGTGGTGACTTCGGATTAGATATTGGCATGCTAGGTTTAAAGGCAAACAGCACACTCATTCAATTATTTTTTGTTAGAAAAAACTGATGTAAGGTTCTTCTTTCAAAAAGTATCAACACTCATGGAGATTTAGTGATTTGATCACCAACGTGGTAATTAGTTAAATCAAAAGTGAATATATATCGTACTGCCATCAGAATCTACAATTATGGTACCAGTTTTTACGTAAATTATCGAACATTCTTGTCAATGTCTTTAGTGACTCAGGTAATTTATTTTTTAATTGTTAAATTATTTTTATGAATTGCAGTACTTACCATTACTATTATAATATCTTACCACTTTATTGATTTTATTAGTTAATAGTAAGGATAATTGGTTTTGGTACGGTAACTGTAGCAACAATGTTAATTATCTGTTTTTTTTTTCTTTTTAATAACAGTAATAACAATAGGTACTTTGACACAATTGTTAAAATATAAAAAGAATTAATAACAACTTGGCAATATTCGATCCGATCCGATAGATATCTGAAAAATCCGATCCGATAGATTGAATTTTTTTCTCCAAAAATCAAGTTAGGATCGGATTAAGGTCGGGTTTTAATATTAAAATAGTTGGGTTAGTTCATATACGAATTTAGCTCATAAGTAATTCGCTCCAATTCGATTTGATTCGATAATAATTTATAATAAAATAAAATTCTATTTTAATATAATATTATTAAATAAAATAAAAAGATTTTTAGAATTTATTATAATTTTTAAGTTTCATTCTTATTCTTGAACAAATATAATTAAATTAAAAAAAAAGGATATTAGGCTATGGTTGAGGTCAAGCATGGGTTGGGTATATGTCGGGTATAGGTCGGTTTAAAATTAGATCGGATCATTTTAAAAAATCTGTAGGATCGGATATGATGTTTTATTTTTTAATCCCAAATTGAGTTATAGTCTAGAATTAAAATTTAAAATTAACTATGATATTAATATAATTCGATCCTTTGTCATCCTTACAACTTTCTTTATATTTTATTTAAAAGGAATGATTATTGATAATTATCTAAACTTTCCCTGAATTACGCAATATATAAAGAATAACTGTGTCATGTTCACCCCATTGACCCAAGGTTGCCACGTCAACAACTCGAAACCCAATGTATGGCTCCTCTGACCAACCAATTGGGAATTTTGATGGATTGTCGTGCCCAGACCAGGACTGACCATGACTAAACATGGCGAAATGCACCAAAGCTCCCCAACCCCAATGCACAATCAGCTGGTTTGTAAGGATTGGACAGATGTATGTGTGTGTATCTCCACACATTCCCCTTGGAGACTTCCATTGTAAAACTGCGGGAGGACAACATATGCACCGCAGGGCAATTCTTGAAAGTGGTGAAAAATTAAAATTTCTGGTATAACACCAAAGCGTGGAGAATACAGTTGGCCCGCGCTGGGCACAATTATCCTGAGCGTGCAAGTGCCGGGGGGTGATCACAACTGCAATCTTCTGGTGCAGGTGTGCTCACACGCAGAGGCTGCTTTAGAAACAATATTTGCCTGCTTTATCCCTTATATATATATATATATATAGATATATATATATATATATATAACAATATATATGCCCCTTCTCACAGTTTAGGCTCCAACAAACTCTATACAGGCTTCGGATCAAACAAAACCAAGTCCTTCTTCCATTGTTAAGACCAACAAATAATAATTTTGCAAATTCAATCGAGATTGCCCATTTTTTTTAGTTGCTCCCTTTTTTTTTAAATAATGTATAAACAGTTTTTCTTCCGTTGTCTATCATCAAATTACTATTATTAAAGAATATATTATATATCAAAATCAAATTAATTGTTAGAAAATATATTACTGATTTGATTTTGATACATATTTGAGTTTCCATATTTTTATATTTCTATATTCATAACAATGTTTTTATATCAATGATAATGAATTTTCTATATAAATCTAATTTATTGTAATAATTTATTGAAACAATAGAATTAATTGAGTATTAGATTTCATATTATTATATCGTTGTCCATCTCTAGCATATTCATCTATATTTCTATTATTATCCATATTTATATTATTTTATATTTTCTACTATCATTATTAGAAACAATTGTAGACTTGTAGTGTACAAAGAAGAACTCTTCCATGGAATATACAATCAATATAAAGTCAATCCACCGACAATGGAAAATGTTCCAACAGTAGGTTCTTTGTTACTGCATATATTTCTTATTCGGGCTTCCACACTGTCCATTTGTTTTTTATTATGCAACTTGAATTTATCTTGTAAATTTTAATGTGCTAACTGTTAAGGTTAATATTACCGAAAATTAACATTTGCTAGTGTTGGGATCACACAAGAATTTTCTTGTCCCCAGAACAAAGTGAAATGATTAGGTTGTTCTCGAGGAGATAGCTTAGTGGTCATAACTCCTCTCCCTTACCTAATAATTTAGGATTCAAATTCTAATATAACATTGATACTTTGCCTTTACCGACACTAGTTTATCTTGTCTAATTATTAATACCCTTTAAATAAAATCTCAAATTCAGATATTATGTATGACAAAAACAGATATCAAAAGAATTTTATCTCTTAAGAATCCAACCTGAGTTGAACCGAATTTAATTAGACTATGGTTACCAGATACACGTGGTTTATTAAAAAAAATATTTTATTCAAAAATGGAATAATCAAATTATTTATTTTAATATTAAATAGCATAGTTACTTTTGCAATTTTTTAAGAAAAATTAATAAATGACAATTTAATGAACTTTAGGAAGAAGTTCAATAGAGTAAAGATTTATTTATAATAAAAAATTAAAATAAAAATTTCACCACAAGTTCTTAACCTTTAAATCCTATTTGACGCACGTTAATGTTTGTTAAGGTAAAGAAATTGCCCTAATTTTAATAATATAATAACAAAACTATTTTTGAAATTTTCTTTTCTTCAGTTGCATCTCCATCATTATTTGTTTACGTAACAAGAGAGATCTAATACGATAAAAGTACTCACAATATAAATACATAATAAATAGAATTGGTTCACAGTTTACACAAAAACTTTTATTAAGTTTAAAACTATTATTATTTAAAAATATATATAAAAATTATAATAGGTTCTTTATCAAGCATGAACATGGGATTAACATTGGTTTCCAGTTCAATCCAAAATCATATAAAATTCTGCAAGGATTTTAATTGCTAGAAAATTATGTGACTAAATCATAATTTTTAAGACAATTTTGTTATCTTGCAAAAAAACAAGAATATTTTTGAAATTGGATCCAAAGGTGAAGAATTGTAAAACATTTTTAAAAAATAAAATAAAATAAATATAGAGTAGTTGGAACAGGACAATGTAAAAATATCTTCAATAAAAAGGACATAATTTATGATAATCAAAATTGAAAATTTTATATATTTCACGTAGGTACAAAAATCTAGAATATGAATATTGTGGTTACACAGAGATTTGAATCTGAAATGCTAGGATCTTTAAATTGAGAGGATTGAGTTATAACCATTAGACTGTTCCCTTGAAAATATAAAAATTATATACTGAAATCTAAGAAGTTAAATGCAACTTGTTATATAAGAGATATATATATATATATATATGATCAAACCTTGAATCATTTGTCATAACGTGCTCGTGGCTTTACTTTATATGGAAACTTTGAAAAGATGTTTATGACTTGAATGAACATACGTTGAAAACATGTGAGGATGATGATCATTTTAATGTTTGATGTGATTATTTAAGAAAAGGGTATCCTAATAGTTGAAGTGAAGGTGTGTGATTTCTCCTGCACACAACTCAAGAAAATGGTTGAAGTATAAAGGCATAAATGACCTTCCTTTGCTTCATGTAAAGGCATCACAAGATGAGGGGTTTGAAGATTTAAATTTCTCAAATACCTGACGGTTCATGTGCTCGATAAAGTAGATTCAAGTTTTAATAATGATTTTATTTTATTTAGTAGTTATAAAGAGAAAGTTATTATTATTATATAATTTCAGACATTTGGATCTCCTATTCAATTTTTTTTTTTTAAAAAAAAAAAAAACCTTAAGTTGCTTGCTTCCATGAATATTATCTTTTATTTTGATAATAAATGTTTTATTAGAAAAAAATGAAAATTGCACGTGTTTAAAAATTCTATAACTTGACTTCATAGCGAAAAAATATTTTGCTATTATCACATAACTGGGAAAAAAAAAAGTTTTGTTATGACCCTGCAAAATAAAGCAATGAAAGAAATAAATTTTGAAATTTCTGACATAGTTGCTGACATGAATTATGTAGTATTAGAATATTTAAATTATGGGTTGAAATAGTTTTATCGTATAATTTGATTTTAGTCAGATTTAACATGATTATTAAATGATTTATCCAAAAAAGAACTATAATTTAAGAAGAAAGTGTAAGATGAAATTATTTAATGATAAGTTGCTGATTACTCTTTATCACCCATTGACCGAACACAAAAAATAAAAAGGTGAAGATTAGTACATGGATCCAATCTAGAGCATTCACATCATCCATCTAATAGAGCACCCAAAAATAAATCAATTAATAAAGATTTAAATCAACTCTGTGAAACTCATACATGGTTATTAATCAAACTCTAATTTAACATATTCCTCCTCATGAAAAAAAAAAAAAAAAAACCCTATAGGATCCAAGCCAAGAGGGCTGCATTTTGTTCCTAATCTCATGTGACCCTTATAATTCAGTCATTTATTGATTTTATAATAATATGCTTTTGGAACGTGATCACTCCCAAGCACGTCTACCATACCCATGGAGGCCTTCATCATAAAGTACTATTAATCTGCTTTAGACTTTTAATCTAATCTTGAGGATATGTTGTACCATGTGATATTTGTCTCAAGTTGGATTTCCATTATTTGTAAAATTAAATTCAGAAGTAATGGGCATATCTGTTGCTCTTTTTTTATTTTATTTTATTTTATTTTTTGTTAATCTAATTAATGAATTGAATGCTCTCAAAGAATTGAGATGGATTTAAAAAGACAAATGTTAATGAAATGGGTTATAGGTTGATATGGAAAGTTGAAATTAAATTCAGATGAGATTATGCAAGAATTTTAATATAAAAAAGTATTAAATATTGATATTTTCCTTCTTTTAAGAAAGAAATTTGACTTTTATTTACAATATTTTATATTTTCTAAAATTTTTTTATTTTAATTGAAAAAATATTCTAATTAAAAAAGAAAAAATTGAGAACAATTTTTTTTTTTAATCGATAAAAATTTGAAAATTTAAACAAATGTTTTCAACGGTTCAGATCCATCTCCAGCGGATCATGTACTAACTTTGATTTCACATGACATCCTAAAATCATAGCAGAAGACAAGATTTATAGGACAACAGTTTAAGCATATAAATTGTACCCGAAAATTCTACTTGTACCCAAAAAGAAAAAAAAAAAAAAAGATTCCCAGATTTGAACCAAAGAGAGGACCCATCCCCACTGAAAATAATTAAATGAACAAATAAAACCCTAAAAAAAATTATTATTATTATTAGTATTATGTGTATCTGGACGTCCAATAAATTTATATGACATTAAAATCAGGATATTGCTGATCATGTTTTGTGCATGCAATATTATTTATTGACGTGAGCTGTGTGAATTTCATTAGTTTTATTGTTTTGACTCACCTAATCGACCACCGATCATGCCTTTATATATATATATATATAATACTTGTGCGTCACATGCACCTTTTTTTCTTAAATTTGGAACCATCTAATTCAATGTTTTAGGTTTCTTGACGAAAATGATCATTGAGAGGTAAACGTTTTCTCTTCTATTTTATTCTAGTAAAATTCATATCATATGAAGCAACTTCCTTTTCAACAAGATATAGAAAGCCAAAAAAAAAGAAGAAAAATATACCAAATCTGAGAGAGAGAGAGAGAGAAGAAGAAGAAGGCTAGAGGGAAGCTTCACATATATGAGGACAAAATGTTGAAAGATGATGAGAATTGAGAGGAGCTATCCTTTTCATCACCTAACCCAATGTGGAAATGATCAAAGTTATGAAGCCATCCCATCCAATGCACCTCAAACGTGTTTCACTGATATTTCCTTGAAATAATGACTTACAATAGTACCTAACTTCCGGGGAGACTTTAGTTATAATTGCTAATTTGAGAGCCCATCGGATCAGCTATTGCAAAAACTATGATTATTCCATAGCTATTGGGACTCTTACTTTAATGTCTAAAGCTGGATCTAGCCTTGATAGTATACTTACATCAAAATAACTTTTCCTTTTTCTCAATCTCCCATTATTAGGCTAAAGGACAATCCTTAATTATATGATCAGATCACCTGATGAATCAATTCTTTTGGTCATTTGGCACAAATGCCATTTGTTACATTAATCTCTTTTTCTTTTTTTTTTTTTTTTTGTTATAAGCAGATACAATCAAATTAGATCAAATCAGAGAAAAGAAAATAAAAATGAGAAGATTTTACCGCTTGAGTTGAGAGATCTCTTTTCTTCCAATCTTTATTCATTTATTTACTTCTTGTATAAGCTCGTGCCCATCATGAATAGACATGGCTTTACAACTAGACCTAAACATTGGACAAGGCCCTTGGGTTCCCCTAGGTTAGGTTAAGCAAAAATATTTAACAATAATGTAAGTTTTACATCCGGTTCTATCAAATATGTAATTAACAATTGGTCGGAACATTCTCATATTGATTGTAACATAAAATTTTATCCATTTAATTCATAATTTTTTTGATTCAGATAACATTACTTAATATTTAATATTCAAACTCAACCCGACCCAATATCAAATTTTACTCGCGACATAGGCAAAAGACCAAAGCCATCCTATACTTTTTGACGCATGAGAAATAATGGATGCATTGGACTTGCGTACGAATCCAATCCCAACTAGAATGAAAGATAAAGAAGCCTAATTAGGTGGGGCATGTAGCAAAGCTGGTGCTAAAGTGCAAACCTCGAAGTACTTTTATGCCGATATACCAAGAAGAATTATTCCTCAAATTAGGTCCAATAATATTTAAATCAAATTAATTAAAATATAATCTTAAACACTGATTAATTATATATATATATATATATATATTAAAAAAAAATCTTTTATGCCAATATACATCTCCACACCGCGGCAAAAGGCACTTGGGTTCAGAAACACCAAAGGCTTTTGGCAGGCACCCAACTTCAACCTTATCACCCTAGACCGGAGCCATTTAAAGGGGAGGCAAGATCAAAGCAGGAAACAAAAGCTGGAGCAACAATATCATCTATATTTCAGAAACAATTTTCATATGCATCTGCACAAGCATAAAACAACACTAATTCTCCTAACCTACCCACCTACCCGAGTTTTCTCTTCTTATCCATCATCTGGTACGCTCATAGGTGCCATGTGAAGACTAAAGGGGAATCATTGCAAATAATAAAGTAAAAGGTTTAACAGCCACCCGCTGCTGGCTACTCAACTCGAAAATCTTGTTTACAAGAGAAAGGACCACTGGGACAGCAAAATTTCAGCAGAAGCATCATTGTACAAGACCGGCACCAGAGAGAATTTATTTCACAAGGCCTCTCTCAGATTTAAGGTTCTAGATATTGATCTTGCCTTGTTGTATTCATTGAGTTCAACCAGCATCTTTTTCAATCGACGAGCAAGTCTGCTAGTTTCATTCTCACTTACACCGGAGCCATACTTTTTCTCCAATGTCCTTCCAAGTATCAGTCCATGATCCACCAAAGGTTGCAACTTTTGGCAGCGAAATTCACAATGGAAAAGTTCAGTATTCCGTAAGAAGCTAATAGGATATTAAATTGACAGTATTAATTACACATCATTAATGACACCTTTGTGCCCCAGTGACACTCGGACCAGCCCTAACACCAGCTAGAGAAGCAACAACCCTTTCAGCTCTAGTGATTGCATCATGAATATTTGCAGTAATGCTTCGAATATGAGGAAGAACTTTTCCACTCAATAGCTTGTCAAGGGCAAGCTTCTCTAGAACTGATGCTGCAAGAATATCATTCCACAAGCAAATGTTTCTCATCAAGCGAACAGATCTTCCAAACCGACAAGCAGCAATTCGTGCGGCACCAGGCACAGCCTTCATTACGAGTACACTCCATGTTGGGACCTGTAAAGAACAACATTAGTTGACCAAAGATCAACCTAAGGGCTGAAGATACGGACCAAGAGGAATATAAAGTTACCTACCACAAGGTTACTCACTGCCTCGGTCAAACGGGTCCTGACGACAGCAAGTAAATCCCTCAAAGCCTCACTGGAAGCTGGAACATAATTAATAATCAAATTTGTGGCAAAGACGGCATTTTTTGTCTCTCTTGTACTAAGCATGTCCCAGCAATGGGCAACTTTATGATGCAAGATGGGAAGTGCTACCTTCTCCACAAGTCCAGGAACAAGGTCAGCATCAGCATCATCAGGTCTAAAGTCATCCCCATCATCAGGCTACCCATAATTGAATGGCAATGAATGCCTAACAGTGAAAAAAGAAACAGCAACAGTCCAAGAATTATCAATTAAAAAAATAGTAAAAGCAGCTGAAGAGGGTAAAATAAGCACACGCACCACCATGAAAGAATCCACTTTCAAACAACAAAATACAAAGCCGGTAATTCAAAGCAGATCAAATTGAAAGCACCAAAATGCCAAACCAGTACCATTTCATATCATAAAAATCTGCATCCTCGTATAAAGGATCCCATTTCAGAAGCTCCAATCTCACATAAGGAGAAAAGATGGCAGGTGCACTTATAGACATAGGCATCAGAGTAGCTGGATGAATACTGTTTCTTCCAACTTTCTAGTCTTTCTTTAACCACAGAAAGTTGGGAGTACTCCTCAGACGCATCAATAAAAATTTTTTCAGAAGTCTGAAGTATTTGATCACGTTTAGACTGATATGTTGTACTCTCACTATCACTCTCATCTGTGCTAGATTCGCCTTCTATTCGCCAGTAAGCACCATCCTCTTCCATGGCTGATAACTTCTTAGCATCAGCTCGAGCTTTCCTGTGAAGTCGAGCCTCAGCCCTCCGTTCAGTATCCTTACGTTTCTGGGGGTTCATATCTGTACCAAATTCATCCAGCTTCACTGGAAGATTTTTTGGCTCTCCAATTGCAGCAGATGCAACCTGAGCAGCAGTTTTTGCCAGGGCAACCATTGTTGCATTATCACCACCTTTATTAAAAACTGCCACTGCTGCAGTTACAGCTGGTCCCACTTTCATCATTTCATCCTCATTGTCAGCACTTCTTTCCAAGATGGCAGAAGCACGTTCCTCATGAAGTTTCTGCATCTGTTCCTCAAGTTCCTCAATAAAAGTAGCTTTATCCTGAAAAACACATAAGTTTCAAGAACTGGTTAGCCCATATCAGAGGTAATGTGGAAATAACAAGAGCCTAAAGTTGAACCACAAGGGTATAAAGTAAACCAAATGGAGTCAAAGCCCCTTTCCGGTGCCGCTAGAAGAAAGAGAAACCAATTTTAATTGCTGGATAAAAATAAAAGAAAGTCATGATGCCAAAGCCTTAAGAGAAACAATCAATGGCTACAGACTATTCTCGTTCATAGATGGTTAAACCTTAAAGGAAGAAACAGCCACCTAAATACAACATATCCTAGAATGCTGCTACTGTGTCAAGCTTATACAATTTGCAATACCAAACTCCCATAGGTATAGCGGTAGGGCGCCGCACTCCCTTAACCATTGGTCTGAAGTTCAAACCATGAGAATGGAGAAATGGGATTTGAGAGAGCCAACCCCTTAATAGGCTCCACAGTACTCGGACTGGATTACTCGGGTAAAGCCCGGTTGGTGAAAACCCCCAAAAAAAAATTGCAATTGGAAAGCTACTCAATTGATCTACTCATTGTAACCGTCATTTAGATTTTGAAGAACAAAGATCTGAAGCTGCGACAGCAATTTACTTTAAGTACTTTTCAACTTTCTTCACTCCTTATCGTTTTCAAAATAGCAAGTGAAAGCGCTTCAAAAACCATATGATTGTAATCAACAATTAGCAATGATCAAGATAGAGGCAATCAATCATTCGACAAGGAGTATGAACAAATTAAATGAATTAAAAGGATCACAATAATGGAGAAATGGACATCTAATGGAGCTGAATGTGCAAATTCACCATACAAGAATCCTCAGATTGACAAGAGTGAGAGGAAATTAGCTTCCAAGCAATCATCCTTAGAAAATTCCACAAAAGCACCCAAACATTTGTGCTCACCCCTTATCTCTCTTCAAATCTTCTAAGCTATGATCTTTGAAAATTCCTCTTGCTTGAGCCCAAAGAAATGCATGAAGAGCAACTTTATGGTTTCTAGAAACCCTAGCATGTTGCTCCATCCAACTAAATTTAGGATGAGCCATAAGAGCATATTTTCCCAAAACATAAGTGTCAGTACAATATTGTCAAACATAAGTTGACATACACGCACAGAAAAGCACACAAATGCCCACCAAAAAGCGGCTTGAGTCATCACAACCCAAAAGGAGCAAATTACAACCAAGGTATTGAAAATTTAGAGTCTAATAGGGTTAAAAATAAGAATCATAGAAGTAGATCTAAATTCCATAAAATTTCTAGGCCCAAATAGGAAGAGGTATGGGTTTTACTCATGAAGCAGCTCCAATGTAATAAGGAAGCATAAAAACTTAAGGGATGCACTCCATGGAGTCAAATAAATCCATACCTTTAGAAAGTCACATATAATAGAAACAAAGTCACGAAACTTTTGCATAAAGATGAACTTCTCACCTGCAACGGATAGAGACTTTTCAAGAGAAGTGACGTTCAACAGTGAGGCTGATAAATTATCATCTGTACTGGTCAACGAAGACATGGTTCTTCCATAAGATTCCTGAAAGAAAGGATCCAAATGAGACAATATCCATGAAATGCTTAAAATATCAAACAATAACCATCAGGCAGCTGTAAACAGTAAGCTCTCATACAATTGCTATTGCGGTCATCTAACCATGATGTATTTGCCAAATTTAGTGCCAAGGTAGTCCTTTCAACAAGCATTGTCAATGAAAAGTCATCTCATGGCCAATAAAACAGACATTTGCATGTAACAGCACTGCAGTAGGTGCAGTATTCTATGTAGCACAAGAATGCTTCTTATGCACCAGACTCAAAAAAACAGAGAGAGAGGGAAAAAAAAAAAAGAGATAATCCACAGGATATTGAATACAATTTGGGTATGGACTTGGTCGTCTCAAAATTCACATAACAAATAAAATACAAATGCACATCTTGGCGGTCACTATTGTTTGGTACACTTATGGTTAGAAAGAAGCGCAAGAATCCTTATGACTCAATTCTCTATGAAGGAGCCACACTTAAGAAAATACAAAAGCATAAGGACAAATATTCATAAGCTTTTGAAACCGCAGGAGGGTTAAGTACATTTTATGGAACTGCCAAGGTATCAATTTTAACGTATTTTTTGTACGATTGAGGCAATGCCATTAAAGAAGCACCCATCTCACATGATAAAAGAGAAACAAAGAATCTACAAAAGTGACCACATCTACTGTGGAGACAAAAGAACTGAGAATGAGTAAAGAACAACAAAACATTAAGCTATGAATCAACCAAAAGAGGTGGGGGAGGGGGTAGCTTTCTAAGCCTTCAACAACTATCTGGTCGTGCTTCCTCCATATTGACCAAAAACAACAAATGGGAGACAACTAACACTTTTCCCATACAACACCTTAGGACACTACAAACACACAAACAACAGTACATATCTTTTGTAGACACCCAACAGGTATGAAGCATACAATGAACAAATCGCATATCTCCCTCGAACACAAGCAATGCAACAAACAAAAAATACAGTCTCCAACCCTCATTTGCAAGGGATACATATTAACAAGAATGATACCTCTCCTTTGAAGATATGTTTTGTTAGGATCCTGCCCACACTGCTTCCATGCAAGGAAAGCTAATTTAGCGGGAGACAAGATCCTCTATATAGCTTTAGAAAGGAGAAAGGCCTCTTTTGTCCACGGGCATCCCTGCTTGAATTCTATATAGAAGCTCTAAACCTAAAAATAAAATAAAATAAAATAAAACTATCATTACCACTCCACAGCATCTCGTCTTCTTTGTGTTGAGACAAGAGATGTCTTAGCAAAAGCTCAAAGAAAGCGAGAAAACTTTTTATTCCCAATCACTAGCATGTCTAACAACTCCAAAATCCATTCATTATATTAACATGAAACAGAGTGACAAAAACCATTGAACCATCCTTGCTCCGAGGAATTTGAAACAAATCCCGAAAAAGATTTTTAACAGCAATATTTTCATGCCAAACATCTTTTCTGGAAGAGACCCTCACATTATTATCCCCCTTGAACATCACAACCCTTGAGAATCTTCCCACCTTATGTTAATACACTTCCAAAGGTCTATTATGCCTTAGCATCCCCAAGCACTCCAAGAAACACAACCATAGTTCTCCATTCCATAATTGTAACTTAACCTACTTCCACAATGCCTGTCTCCTCCCATAAACCCCCACAATGATTTACACAACAAGGCTTCATAAAACTCCACTGGAGAACACCAAGATCAACAAAGCTCACTAAAATTCTTCTAAATGACCTATCAGAATCTTTTTTTGGATCCATTCAGTTCTCTTGGCCATGCAAGAATGGATCAAGAAACAAGAAATAAAATACAATGTTAGATTAAATTAGTGCTCTTTATAAGAGTTAATCAACCTCTGTTAGGTGGTTCCTTTTCCAGCCCACCAGCTTCTTTTCAAGCCTCTTCACCACTCCTCCTAAAATAACATTTTCTTTATTCTCTTCCCCAAGAGACATCCCAATACAATAAGGCATTTTTCCACTTTACTCCACCCATTTACCCTCAAATCAGCCCCAGCAAATGAGCTTGCTCTTGTCTTCGCTACCAATACTGCTTCAAAGCAAAGGAGAATAGTTCTCCAAAAGAGCATCTAGTTCGCTTTAGCCTCACAAAAGATTTGTCGGAATTACACAGGCATGATCCTCCATTGCTCTTGACTCTAGCCTCAAAGCCTGTTCCATCATCTTGCTCAAGACCTCCATCAATCTAGCATCTGCCACCTCAGTCATAATCAAACATCCATCCAGTATCTGCTTGCCCTCCATAAAGGCAAACTATCACTTTGCAACAAACTTTCCAATTACCGTCTCTGAACTTGAAGCCATAACCTTTCACAAGAATTTACCGACACTGACCATCAAACCCAACATGCTAATAGGCCAAAAATTCTTTATGCTTGCAAACCCTGCTTTCTCAGGAGCAATAACTTAGGAAGTACAATTTATGCTTTCCACAAACTTCCCCCTCTCACAAAATCCCAAAAGAAAGCCATAATGTCACACTTCGACACATCCCAATGAGACTTGAGGAAAAAGCTATAGAAAATCCATCTGGAACAAAGGCTTCATTTCCACTACAATATCCTCCTCATTGATCAAAGCCTCAACTTCCGTGATACAACTGATGTTTTGCCTTGCATTGAAGTTGGTTGTTGTATGAAAAAATGTGGTACTCTTGTCTCCTTTAAGCCACAGTGCTTGCGATTTCTGGCACCACAATATCTCCTCCCTATAAAGGACAAGTAACAACTTGCTCTTTAAGAGTCTTCTCCCCTAAGAGTCCTCTTCTAGCCCCTCCTCCCTAACATTCAAGTCCAACCCCGTCATCTTCTCTATAGTAGTATCATTCATCCTATTTTCTTTTGTATAAAAGGAAAGATTTGCTAGGGAAAGGAGAAAATTACGAAAATTACAAGCATAACACGATGAGAAATAGAGGATTCCTTTCCAATCTCTACCCAAATCATCTAGACTACAGTCTCCTCCTTCACACAAATAACACCAAAATTCTTCTTCCACATCTTCAAAAACTCTTTCAAAAATTTCACCTTCCAATAGAGAACAGAACTGATGGCAATTTTTCACTTATTATTCTACCTGTACCCCAAGAACTCACTGAAAGCTTCCTCCTCACACCAAATATTCTCAAATTGCAAACAGATAGGCCCCTATGTATTCCTTTATGTAGCAGGGGATGATGGTATAAAACAAATCTAGACAGTAATCTCGGGATAGGAAAAGAATCCTAATCCAATGAGAAAAGGAAGCCATTCCACCTGACAAAGTAGGATCATCCTGCATATTTAACATGGTGAACTACCCCTCTACTTGTGGCTTCAATCAAAGCATTGGTATTGATTCTATTGATGAAATCAATGAATTTTAGCATGCTGACACTTTTCTCCTTCCCAATTTCTTACCATCATATGCAACATCAGGTTAAGACCTCCACCAAGAATTCACGTCTTATTAAACCGGATGCCAACTATAGACGAGATCCTCCAGAAGAGTTCGCCTCTCTACACCTTCACCCAAATCATACAAGACCCATCTAACATCATCCTTTATCTTCTTGAATAAAGTAAGAAAGCAGTAACATTTTAGACCAAAAAAGTAAGAAAGCAGTAACATTTTAGACCAAACACTGTGTAGAGGAAAATAAAGCTTTTCCCCCCAATAAGAATAGTTCGAGAAAAGAGAAAAGAAACTTGGCACACAAGAAAAAGGATGAAATGCTCTCCTCAAATGAGAAGAACCAGTGAAGAAAAGGAGACTTGGGAAGAAATTCTAAATAAGTGCAACAACCAAAAAGTAGTGTTTTAGCTAACCTGATCTACTAAAGATTTTGTAGTCTTTTGGATAAACCTCCTTGGTGCTCTTTCCCCTTGTCTTTCTTGTTCAATAAATATTTTCTTATTTCTAATAGGGGGGAAAAAAAGATTAATGTAGATTTTGCACAATTATAAGCCTGTGAATTTATAGGTATATAACAGGGAAAAAAGGGCAAATAACACAATAGGTGAAACAAGAGGGATGCCAAAAGAGGAGAAAAGGAGATTCAAATACTTTAAACAAATTTCAAAAGCACATATTACCAGCTAAGCTATTGCCCATTCTTATGCACAAGACTTCCTCCACTGAAAAGCTCCAACGCATCAAAACCAAGCTATCTTAGCCAAACATATAAGGGAATTTATCCTTGACCAGTTGCACACAGGCAACAAGAGTACACTTATGGCCATGTATGCTGCAAATTAAGTTTTGAGTAACCAAATATTAGAGCCAGACCAACTAAATTAATTTAAATTGGTTCAGTATTTATACTTGCGCGTTATTTTGGTCCAAGTACAATGGGTCAAGTGATTTCAATTGGAGTGGTTTAGCCTGAAGTTAGAACAAAGAAAAATGCCCGTTCATTTTTTCTTATTCATATAAATTTTGATATGCATCACTTAAAAGCATTATATTCCTTCCAAGAGAGATACCTCTTGTGTGCAAATTGTGACAATAATGGCTCTCTTTCTCAAATGAATTCTAATGATATTCAAGATAGTCTCTCTGTAGAAAGTGAGTGTTGCAAAAAGTGATACTATTTCAGTAGGTTAACAAGATAATAGTGGTTGGTTCTTGTCTATTCTAAGGTGAGGTGTGGGGGATCTTCTGCTTACATATGTCAAACTCCCTTTTGGAGCAAAGCAAGCAGAGGAGGCAACTTGGGATGTGATTGTGAACAAGTAGTGAAGAAAGATTAGAAAGAAGGAAGATGGGATATCTATCTAAGGGGGAAGGTGAATCTCATGAAAAGCACCTTTTCAAATCTTCCAGCTAATTTTATTACCCTCTTCCTTTTCTTGTATGAATGGCAAAAGGAATAGAAAATGCCCAAAGAAGATTATAATGGGGAAGTAATAAAAAGGTGGTAAGAAGTTTGATCTGATCAAGTGGGAGCTTGTGAAGTGGCCTTTGCAGGATGAGGGCTTGGCATCAAATCCTTATTTGAATTTACCAAGCCACTTCCAGGAAAAAGTTACAGATCTTAGGCGAGAATAAGTCCCTCCAGAAAGAAGCTATTGTAACCAAATATGAGACTTCTCATAGTGGATGGATGTGTAATGAAGCCATTAGGCCATATGGAGTAAGTGTTTGGCGGGAGATTACGAGAAAGTGAGAAACTTTCAGGGGCATGGTAGAGTTTAAGGCGGGTAACTAGTTGAGACTCTCCTTTGGCATGATGAATGGTGCGGCTCTAGTTCACTAAAAAGTTGTTTCTGTAATGTAAATAGGTTGCTTGTGAGCAAAGAGGTCTTAATGTGCTCGTTAGTCTTGTTGCAAGGAGATCACTTCTTTTGGAGAGCAAATGACAGGGAATTGGAAAAATTCTACAATTTCTTTGAACTCCTAAAGGGAGTCAAGCTGGACTCAGGAAGCGAAAACGTTGTGGTTTGGAGGGGGTTCACCAAGAGGAACTTTTGAGGAGAAGAGATACTATAATTTGCTCATGTTCGGTAGTATAGATGAGGAGAGGGCTCCTTTTCGTGGGAAGCTAATCTGGAACCCCCTTCCCTCCAAGGATTGCTTTCTTTGCATGGGAGGCAGCTTGAGGAAGGATTCTAACTCAAGAAAATCTCCAACAAAAAGTTCTTTTTTGTAAACAGGTGTTTGTCACGCAAAAGAAGTTCAAGTCCACGGATCACTAGCTAATAGGGCTCACCTGGTGCATAAAGTGCTCCCCGACTTAGTGCGGGGTAAGAGGAGGATGGACGTATATATATGCAGCCTTCCCCCTACATATTTGCAAATATGCTATTTCCACACATTGAACCGATGACCTCGAGGTTACCAAAGGAGCAATTCAATCATTATACCAAGGATCACTTGCTAATGCTTTGCAAATATACTTATCCTTCTCAGATATAATTTTCTCTCTTTTGAACTTACAATAGGTGACTTCAAGCCCGGTCAAAAGTGAGTTGTGGGCTTGGAAGTGCTGTGCGGGTTTGTAAAGCAAGGACGAGAGTTGTCAGGATACTTCCTTAGCTGTATTTTGGTCAGTCTGGAGAGAAAGAAGTAGGAGAGATATTGAGGGGATTAAGCTTATAGCTTCTGTGGAAAATTATTTTAAATGTTAAAAGGTCTCTGATGTCTTTTGCACATGTTGATTTTTATATATTTTCTTTCACTGTAGCCCCTTTGACGATCACCTCCTCACTGTTCTTCCCAAGTTTTTTTTTTTCTCATTGTCAACAAAATTCTTCCTTTTCCAAACAAAACAACATTACCACGGCGTGCCCTTAATGCCTTCCTATTCATCATGCATGAGGAGCTACTCCTATAATGAGTTACTTATTTTATGAAAAAAATAAAAGAAAAAAAATATCTATAGCCACAATCATCTTGATTATGAAAAACATAAATCTTACACTCAACTCATAGTTGCAAATTTAACAGTTAAACCAAAAACAGATAGGAATTAAGCAACGGGACAAGACCATACCTCCAACCTCCTCACGTTGTCTTGTAAAGCTTTCCTGGCAACCTCAGCCTGTTGAGACAATGGCATTGCATCCAAACCTTGAAAGGCCCCAACTGTCCCTCCAATGCTTAAGCCCGATGATGCTACATTTGCAACTGGAGCATACGAAACTGCTGGATACAACAAGCTCTGTTGCTGAGGAACATTAGCACTAACCCTAGCTCCGCCATCCTCCATCCTCGTCCCTAAAGCCTTCCGAACCTGCTCCTGTTCCCAAATCTTATCTTCCTCATCCTCTTCATCCACTTCAACATGTTTCCCCAAAACAGAATCATCTGCTCCTCTATCATCAAGTTCCTCAAACACACCTTTCTTTCCACTCCCCATTTTCTCGCCAATCAATGCAATTCGACCGTGAAACTCCGGTTCTTCGTCGCTCAAACCATCCGCGGCACCATGATTAATCCCCGAATCCAAGGCTATGTAAGCCGGGGCAGCAGCCCCAGATTTCCGTAGCCTTTCTCTCTTAGCCTTAATCCTATTAATGGTCGCCTGATCAGGCATCAAATCCCCACTCTTCTTATTCTCAGCTAATCCACTCAGTTCCTCTTTCACATCATCCACTTCATCCAAATAATCAACTTCTTTCGAAATTTTATCGTTGTCAGTGTTCAATACGGGTTTAACTGGGCCCCTCAACACAACAATTGAATCAGCGGCAGAGGAGGGTTGTTGAGAAGTGCGAGAGGGGGGTAGGGTTTTGGTATTCTTCTTAAGTTCAAGGAGGGCTTCTCTGCTGTACTGACCGGCTTGGGGTTGAACAATGGAAGGAAGAGAATAAAGAGAGGAAGAGATGCGGTCCTTGGAGCGAGAAAGATCGTGAAAGGCAAGGGGTGCAAGTGAGTAAAGCTAGCTTGAGTCATGCTCGAATTTGATTTAATTAAATTTTAATTGAGTTCAAGTTAAATCCAAATATATTAATTTAAATATCAAATTAAATTTAAATATTAAAATATTTGATTTATGAGATTAATCGAACTTTTATATATTATATTATATTTTATAAATTTTAATCTTAAATTTTAATTTATATTTAAATTTGAACTCAAATTCGAGTTTGAACTCGATCTTTATAAATATTTGAGTCGAGTCGAGACCGAATATTATAAAATTTCTTTCGAGTTTAATTCGAGTTTGAAAATTCAAACTCGATCAAGTTCGAATCGAGTATCGAGTCGAATAATTTCTAATCGAATCAAATTCGAATAGTATAGTGTATCGACTTGACTCGATTCGATTACACCCATAAATCAAAGGAAAGAGAAGAGGGTTTTGCGATGCAAGATGAAGGGGAAGAAGAAGAAAAAGAGGTGCGATCTTTGGAGGAGGTACGCTAGAAAGCTTGTTATTCGGATTCTTCTTCGTCGGTGAAGCTGAGGAGTTTCTTTGGTTTGGTGGTGGTTTTGGTGGTGGAGGAGAGGGAGGAAAGTTTGGAAGAGGGTTTTGCGATGGTCGTTGGGGTCGTCGTTGTTGAAGGAGTGTCGTCATTGTTGTCTGAATCGGCTCGCGGACAGAAGTTTCTGTTTTTCGTTGACATGTTTGCGAAGGCAAAAGCAGAGGCGGTGATGGCAGGGGTGATGGCGGTGGGGGTGTTGAGCAATGAGAGCGTAGAGGTTGCCTTGGGAGTTAGTTTTTGATACGTAAGATTATTTCTTAAAATGAGGTTTTTTTAGAAAAAAATTTCTTAAATAGGGTGTTTTTTTTTACATTCCAAAATTAGAGATTTCGTTATTGAGAATCGGGATTTCTTTTTTTTTTCTTTTTTTATTTAACAATTGTAAAAAAAAAAAAAAAGGAGAAAACACCAAAGCGAGATTGATTTCTCGCTTTCAGAAAACGCCATCGCTAAGCGAGATTCCTCTATTTTTTTTTTTTACTTTTAAAATAAAAAAATATTATTATTATTATTAAAACATATAAATATTAATAAAAATTTTTATTAACTTCATTTTTAATTTTTTTAAAAAAATTTAAAATTAATAAAAATTAAATATTAATGAATATTATTAAAAATTAATTAAAAAAGAAAAATTATTAAAAGATTAATTAAAATTAAAAATTTATTAATTAAAAAAATATAATTAATAAAAATATTATTATTAATTTTTTATTTAAAAAAACATAATCAATAAATTTTTATTAGTCAACAGTAAAAATGATTTCGAAAGGAATGCGTTTTGCTGCGAGAAAATTGGTCACTGATCCAAAAATTGTCACCAGAATCCAGAAATTTAATCTGTTATTGTTTTGGAACAATTTCAAGATACCACTTTTGTATTTCAATTTCTCTCTCTATAGTAAATATTTTTCTTAAATTTTTAAACTATTATAAAATTAATACTTGGTAGATTAATTAACATTAAAAATCTAGATCTAAAACTTTTAAAATAATAGAGAAAAATGCACTCAAAAACTCCCTATCACAAATCAGAATAATTCAAAATTTTAATTTTGTTTTGAGTAGGCAAGTTTGATTGCCCATAATTTTCTTATCTGATCGCCCTTTCGAAACCCTTTTTACGGTCAATTAATAAAAATTTATTGATTATGTTTTTTTTAAATTAAAAAATTAATAATCTTTTTATTAATTATATGTTTTTTTAATTAATAATTTTTACATTTTAATAAATCTTTTAACAATTTTTTGTTTTTAATTAATTTGTTAATAATTTTTACTTAATTTTTAATAATATGGGTTAATATTTAATATTTTATTAATTTTAAGTTTTTTCAAAAATTAAAAATGAAGTTAATAAAATTTTTAATTAATAAAAAATTTTATTAATATTTATATGTTTTAATAATAATAATAATAATAATAATAATAATAATAATAATAATAATAATAATAATAATAGTTTTTTATTTTAAAAGTTAAAAAAAAAAAAAAAACCAGCCAATCTCTCTTGAAAGCGAGATTGGCAGTGGCGTTTCCTAGAAGCGAGAACACCAATCTCATTTTCAATTTTTTTTTTAGTTGTTAAATAAAAAAAAAAAGAGAAATCGTGATTTCCAATCACGAAATCTCTAGTTTTGAAATGTTAAAAAAAAATACACCATTTGAGAATTTTTTTTCTAAAAAAACCCCATTTTGGGAAATACCCCCAGGTGTATAGGCTCACTTTGGACTCCTCAAAATAACTTAGTTAATACACGTTGGCGTATTTTCTTTCTTTTTTTTTTGTTTAGTAAGAGACGTATTTTCTTTTAACCAAATTACTCCTTAACATTTAGTTTGGGAGTCTAAGAAACAAAAGAAAAAAAAAAAAAGAAAAACAAAATGATAATTTTTTTTTCTATTTTATTTGAAAGTTTTAGAAAAGAAAAAAAATAATTTTTCTTTGTTTGAAAGTAGAGAGAAATAGAGAGAAAAATTTTATTTATAATCCATATTTACAAAAGTTATCTTTTAAATTGATTGGAAAAAAAATTAAATTAAATCGATCGGTGAAATAAAAAAAAATAATTTAAGTTATCAAACGACCTGACAGGAATAGGCATAAGGAAAGCAGCCTTGTCCGCTCCATCACATGAAGAGCATTGGGGCTCGATGAGCTATTGCCCAGGCATCCCACCTACAGGGGTAGCAGGAATATCTGACTCCTTCTACAATATTGGAGCGAAAACATCTACCGGTCCTTCCGTTTCGGAAACTTCCTCGTCAGGATGCCTTTGTCAGCAATTCCTATTGATAAAGATACGTCAAACGACAAACTGTCGACCCCCTCTGATCTTGCCCTTATCGACTCTGAATGACTCAATGCCGTGTAGGTTGTACACTCCCTGGCCTCTTCGGATCCCCCATTCTCTGTAGATAGTTCGGGTATTTGAACTTTCCTTCTCTTAAACAATGGGGAGGAGACCTTTAGTGGCCGAGCTCTAGGAAACTTATCGACTTTCTCCAAAGGCCTTTTAGTGTTTGGCCTTACCTGTTTGGTGGTTAAAACTTCTTTCAAAATGGTATCCTCCGCAGAGGTCAAAATGTTGCCAATTCTTTCTCTTTCCTTGCCAGTAGAACAGGACTATCGATTTTCCTCTTTTCATCGATCAATAGACCCCCTAAAGATAGCATTTCATCCTCTACAAGAGAGTCCACCTAAACGTTTCGCTTAGTAGACTCGCAATAGTAGCCAATGGATCGCAAGAAATGAGAATAACAAGAAGGGGTCAAAGGTTTTACCCTCAGTAATGGCTTCTGATCGGCACTAGGTAACACTAGCATGAGATCCCTATTTAAAAACTTTATGAAAAAATAATTATGTGTGCAGTGCTTGTCTTTCGATGTGCTATAATAAAACTTTCAGTTGGACTCACGATGGGTTTGCAATTTGTATCAACTTTGAGTGGAACCCTTACTTTCACATCTCACTAACGAAAAAAGGACCGATAGATCTCTAAATCAAAACGAATGCGACAAAAACCCAATCAGGGAAATCACAATGACGACTAGGTGCCAAGTACTGGGAATCAACAAAGTTGGAATTATGCTTCAAAAACACAATAGCTTTGTAAATGAACCAGTGCAATTCATCTTCAGACCAAACTTTACTGACTATTTATACATCGGAATGCAGCCTTCTTGTGCCTTGTTGGCCCTATCTATGTCCGTGGCTGACACTAGAGTATAATCATTACCCATCAACACATCCGTCTGAACTTCTTGGAGTTCCTACATCATCATAACATTTCAAATATCGCTAATGCTTAAATGAATCTGAGAAGCACAATCTTTTGCCATTTTCCTTAAGAAAGATTTTCTGTACGTGGTGGTGGTTCGCAAGAAAGCAAAACGAATGCAAGAAAAGAAAGTGTTATATCCACTCGGACGACTCACCTTATAAGGAATATTGAAGATGATTCATAAAACGCGGAGCAACACGTGTTATGACAAAAATTTCACACCTTTTCGATGATTGTTACTCATGGTGCATTTCTTACGAAACGACACCATGAGTTGAGAACAAATGATGGGACACGGTCAAAGAGCCCAATTAAAGATGTTCAGTTCTGCGAAACTCACTATCTAAAGAGGCATGTTACGCCTAGACGTGTCAACAAATATGGATTAATCTCTCGGAATGGTGGATACGGCTTGACATATCAAACGATTGCCATCGTCAATAATCTAACCGGTTTGTGATCTTTTGAGATCTTCAGTACATTAAAAGCAATATTGCCCCTACCGCATCGTCAAGAGAAAAATCATCACTCCTATCAATCAAGGATAACATATGCGCTTCCCAATTGAGGAAGGAGACATTTGAGATCTTATTGATAAGGGAAGAAATCTCTCCATATTGTTAAATTTCTTAAGTGATAAAAATCATAAATTTCCTAAAAATATTCAATCATAGAATCCAAAAATCTCTGGATCTCTTTACAAGAGAACTAGGGTTACAATACTTCAGACACATAACTCTTATGACACCCACGTATATAAGTCTTTGACAAGCCGAATCTCAGGTACGCTCTCTGAGATCAGACACTCAATACACAAGTTACAGGACTATCAACTATCTCTTATTTTTAGTCTGTTTTATTTCTATCAAAAATTAATCTTTTTAATTTGAATGTTAGAGTCTCATCTGTCAAAATATTCTCTAATAATTTTTTATAGATTTTGAATCATCTTTCAAAATAATCATTCAAATAAAAAAAAATTAAAATTTATAGAATCAGAATTTACCTCTAATAACGGTAAAAATAAAAATCATGAAATACAAGTCTAAGGGGAAAGCTGGGAGACCCACAAAGGACACATCATGCGTAAGAGAAAGATCTACTAGTCGTTTTCTAGCCTCACGATTCACGAGGACCGGAGATAGCAAGACAAGACTAAATACGCATAAATTGATAATGGATGAATTAGTGTCCGTCTAGCTTTTTTTTTTCCTATTTCATCTTCTCTTATTATTATTATTATAAGAAAAAGTCCTATTAAATAGATTTTTTTTATCTTTAAAAATAATTTTTTTCGAATAAAAATTTTAAAAATAGTTATTAAGAAAAAGATTCTGTAAGAAGTTTTTTCTTCTTTTTATTTTTTATACTCAATTTTTTAAAAAATATATTTCTTTTTATTTCATTTATATCTCACTTAAATGATATAAAATTTTAAATATGTCAATGTCATAACTATTAATTGGTATTATAAGGACAAAAATTAATAATTTTTATAATAAAATTAAAAATTTTTTGATATTTTTATTTTTAAAAATAAATGGATTTCATAACTTTTGAAATAAATTTAAAAGTTAAAAATTAAAAATTAAAAGTTAAGAGTTAAAATTAAAGGGAAAGAGTTCAAATTTGAAGAATATGAAAGTAAATGAATTTATAGTAATGATATATTTAAAATTTTATATATTTCAAATGATAATATAAATAGAATAAAAAGAAATATCATTCCTAAAGATTTGACGTACAAAAAATAAGAAGGAAAAAGAAGCTCCTCTAAAAGTTTTTTTCTTAAAACTTACTTTTTAAATTTTTATTTATAAATAAAACTACTTTTAAGAAGAAGAGAATTTGTTTGACAGCACTTCTCCTTATAAGAAGTGAAGAAAAATTGAAAAAAATGCTACCAAACAGGGACTTAACTTTATTTTAAAATCTATAAAATTAGTTTATTTTTAAAAATAAAAATATTAAATAATTTTTAATTTTGTTTTAAAAATCATTAATTTCTATTTCTCCGAGGAGAAGAAAATCTAAAAAAAAATTTCTATCAAATGGGCATTTAATAAATTTTTACATAACAATACTCTCTTTACAAATTCATGCCCTCACTTTAGCTTTTGTCCACCGTGACACTGATACCATACCACCGCTAAAATAATATTCAAAGTTTATTACTATTTTTTTCCCGGGGCTTGTGAAACACACTTGGTAAGTGCACAATCATGTAGACGTAGCCAAGGGTGGTTCGGCTTGAGTTGGCCCTTTTCAACCATGAATCAGCTTGGCCGGAACGGAAGGGTAATAGCTGGCTCGATGTTCCGCGCGGACAAGCGAAAGACAAATGCTAAGAACTTAAAATATTGTACTAGAACGAGAACCAAAATCATCCCAATCCAAACAAAGGTTGAATCGTCTAACCGAATTGAAGCCGTTCAACGGTCAGAACCGCTTCCTGATTCAAAAAGAATTAGGGGGGCGACGGTTACTTTTGGGGTTTAAGGACAAAAAAGGCCCTAAAACTAGCGGATGAGCATTTTTGTGAAATACCACGCCTTTTTTTGTTTAAAGGACAAAAATGTCCCTCCAAATAGTCTAGTTGGAGGGGCATTGTAGGAAATATGTTCTAAGAATTCAAGTTTTGTGCCAAATTAAACATTATGTTAGGGACCAATTTTCTATTTTTAATTTAACTAATTAATTTCTGGTCTATCAATTTCTTTTTCTTTTTTTTGTTTATATAAGAATTCAAATATAAAAATTTCAAGTTGGGGATGAGATTATGATCACTAGAGTGTTTTCTTAAGGTTCATCATTTTTCGATACGTCACTTTGCTCGAGGAGTCCCAAAGGTATGGGGGACTCAAATTTTCACCTTATTAGTCATAGAAACAATGTTAAGTTAAAAATTAAAATTTAATCTTTTGAAAAGTAAAAAGAAATATGTTTGACCACTCCACCAATAAAAAATAATTATATGACCAGTAAATTAGAAATACACATGTCAAAATTAAACAAATAAGAGAGATCATACAAGCATAACAAACCAAAAATAAAGTGATAAAATAAGAGATCATATAAATAATAAAATTAGATAGGAATGTAATATAATATGTGATTAAAAAAAGATTATAAAAAAATAAATAAAAGAAGAACGATTCAGACTCGGAATTGGGCCAAAAGTGGTCGGCCCTGAGTTTGTTTTCCTAAGGCTCCTGAAGGACTGGTCTGGCTTAATTCTTTTTTTTTTTTTTATTATATAAAAATTTGAATATAAAATATCTTTAACTATTTATTACCCCGAGTTATCATCTCCAAGCCCAGGCTACCCTAATTGCCACATCTATAATTAATATTAAAAATCAATATTGTTGTTATTTTATTATTTTTTGGGCTCATCAAATGCATCCGATCCAATATATGCGAATTGACGTGGAGTCAACCGAAGCATAAAATGAAAGCAGGGACAGAGTCCTATGGTCACACAGAATCCGAGCTCAACACGACCAGAACGTCCCCCTTCACCAGAGGGTCTCTTTCTCTGCTCCCTCCCCCCCCCCCCCTCTCTCTCTCTCTCTCTCTCACTCTCCTCTGGTCTTAAAAGGCAAGAAGCCCATTCAAATTTCAAAATAAAATCAATCGAGACATGTAACTTTTTTACACGAAATTTTTTTTTTTAAACTTTCGACCTAAAAAATTTTCAAAATTAATACATCGCATATAAAATAAATAAATAATATTAATAAATATCACGTATTCCAGATATAACATGATATTATCCAATATTACGTTTTCTCGACACTGAGTCATGGGCGTTAGTTTAAAAAATTTTTTGGGTATAAAATTATTTTAATTTTATTTTAATTTTTTTTTGCGTAAAAAAGTTACATGTCTCATAATCAATCATCATTATATAACCCAGAAGAGAGAGAGAGAGTGAGTGAAGAGGTAAAGAGAAAAGGACGCTGTTGATCGCTTAATCATCCTGTTATGGCTGGGTACGATCTTCTGTCTTCTTCTTCTTCTTCTTCTTCTTTCACATTCTCTTGTCGCGATTTCTTTCCCTCTCTAACCCTATTCTTACTAGGTTTGGACATTAATTACCGGGTCTCTCAAATGTGGGGAAAAATACCAGCGTCTGATTTTCTTTTCTTTTCTTTTTTTTTTGATCTTCTGTTCTAAACAGTAATTTTTGGTTTCCGGACATATAAAGTATGAAATCAATCAAACCCTTTTGTTTAATGATAGATTTGAGTTCTATCAGCGGCTGATACTTTGGTGATGTTTCTGTTATCTTGTTCTGCCCCCTAAAGGTCTTAGCTTTGTGACCCTGTTGACCAAGAGAGGGAGAGGGAGGGAGGGAGCGAGAGGGAGGACAACTAGCAAAGTCCCTTTATTGGGCTTGAAATTTTACAAGTAGAAGATTTTTCTTGTAGAACCTAACCCACATTCTTTGCATGATCTGCATTATGATCAAATGTAAAGTGCCTGGTCTTATTCTTTCCAAGGAAGGTAGGGTCCTAAGTTTCTAAAGAAGAATGCGGAACTGGGTTTTATGTTGGGTAGTCCACCACCATTCTACACATTTTTGTGGTATTGATACAATACAAGATCATGTCGGAGTTGTAGCTGGACTCGCACTATCCCTTCCCTTTGGTGGTCGAGTTTGAGAAAAACAAAATACGTTCCTTTTCCTTTGGCTTTTCCTTAATTATTCGTCGAGGTTTTCATGTGATTACTAGAGCGCACAATGTTAATAGCAAGGAATTTTTGTGAACGCTTAGGTTTAAGGTTAGTATAATGTATTCAGTAGTTATTATCAAAAAGAGAGCCATAAGAAAAGTATAAAGCGTGCTTCAGTTTCAATTTTATTGTTGTTCTTGTGGTTAATCTATTGTGGACATGATTCTGGTGCAAATTTTCTTGGAGGGTTAAATTTATATTCTTGGCACAATGTGGATTATACTCGATAATAAAATAACAAGGTCTTTACTAGCACTTGTCTAGATAAGAAGGGGATATGTTGCTTCCAAGGCTCATTGTTAAACATGAGCATTATCTTGTTTATATATGCTGGGGTACTACCACCATAATGGACTGCAGATTGTGATGTTGATTCTCGTTTTTTGGATTTGGAATCTATTTTCCTTGCTGTGGAGTAGGCCAATATTTACATCATTGAACAACGCAAACCCAAAACTCAGCTTGTGAATATTGGTTCAAATGTCTAACATACGCAAGGTGTTGGCCTTATTGGGTAGCTTAAACTTGAACCCCCATTGTGTTGGTGGCTTGTTGCAGATCATGATTCTTTAGATGTGTTGGTTGTCCACCATTGTTATAGACTTTAATTTGTGATATTGATTGCCAAGTGGGAAATTTGAAATTTGCTATCGTTGTTGTTGGGCTGACCTGTATATATACATAGTTGTACACTAGACATCTCAAGATTTCACATGTGTGTATCTGGTCAACTATTTGATATACAAGTCACTTTCTTTCTTCAGCACTAATTAAGTTCAATGTGTTGTACTTGATTCTTGCTTTGTTTCTTGGACTGCTCTTTGTTATTATTTCTAGCAATTAGATTGCATATTTGCGTGCATACTAGAAACTGGGAATAACGGGAATGCCTTTCAACTCTAGTCAACAAAGAGGATGAAAATTAAAATTGAATCAACCATTTTGGCATACCTTAACTACCACTTTGCTATGTCTGATTCTGTTTATGTTCTAGAACTGAAGAATCTCTTCCTATCACATCTGTTGATGGGTTTCCTGTAGAAGGGCATAGACATATGGAAACCATTATTCATTTTTTCTTTGCTGTCCTTCTTCATGTGATATTTTTCTGCAAGGCATTGTGTGATGCTCCTCTGATTTAAACTAGCGACTTAATTTGATTGGATCTAGATCAACTTGTTTTGCATTTTTTTTTCCTTTCTTTTCTTTACCTTTATATCTTAATCATAACAAATATTAATTGGCATGTTTTAAAGATTTTTTGTTCAATCCCTGCAGAACAGCATGGCTTGTTGATGGCAATAGATTTGCCTCTAAAATCAAGAGTTCAGGCTCTTCAGATCCCAAAAGAATCAAATTCGAAAGCAACCCAACTAAATCTTGCCCAAATTGCCATCACACCATTGACAATAGCGATGTAAGTCCACAATTTTCTCATGATTCTGATATTTCTTATATTCTGTACTATGATCAAGTGAGGAAAAAGGAATGATAGTTTCCAGTACTAGTGGTCTACAATTAGAAGTTTACATTGTACTGTTGAAGCTTAATGGGGGCATAAAAGATTATTATCTGTGTGGCATGGCAGTACAACTTGCATTTGTGCCTTTCTTCTTTGTTAGAGCTTCTAATATTCCTGTTTCCCATAATTTCTCTGGGTTTTTGGTTATTCTAACCTTATACTCATCATATCTGTGCTTTTTGACACCAATTGAGTATTCTGCTAGTGCACCTCATGAAGCTTTTTGGTTTGTTTTTCTCTATTGACACAAGAATGCTTGCTTTGGATGTGATGATAAGTTAACTCATCATTGCCAATCTTTTCTCTCGATTTGTCAAGCTTGCACTTGTCACCTCTCAGCAGTCAGCGGTATAACATTGCTAACTTTTGTCTGATAGGTATAAATAATTTTTTTTTCTTATTTGAATCAAAGTTATGAACCGTTTGTGTTTATGACTCGATGAAATCAAGAGGCAAACTTAATAATCCTTGTTGGCTTAACTATTGGTAGTGTGTAACTACAAGGATGCTGTTAAAACCCTGAAATCAAGGTCATATTCCTGTCATGTTTGTTCATATGTTGCATGTGTGTTGGGAGCATGCATATCATGGAGGGAGGCAAGGACAGTGGGAGGATTCTTTTTTTTCTTTTCTGTTGTTATTGTTGTTGTTGTTGTTGCTGCTGCAGACTCTCCTCAAGCAAATTTCATTTTTAGGGAATCTTGATGTAAATTCTGTTAACTCAAATTTTCAATTGTTTGTATTTCCATCTCTGACATTTTAATCAATGTACTGGATATTTGTTTCCAATTTATAAATCTCCTGCAACAATTTTTGTGTGCACTGAACATGTCCTGACATATCTTTGCAGGTCAGTCAAGTATGGCCAGGATTACCCAGAGGTGTGAAATTTGATCCTTCTGATTCAGAGATCATCCTTCATTTACTTGGGAAAGCTGGCGTTGGGGATCCACCCCATCCATTCATTAATGAATTCATTCCAACTCTCAATCGTGATGATGGAATATGTTACACCCATCCTCAAAGACTACCAGGTCCGTTGCAAACTCTAGTAATCTTATTTACTGCTCAGATCATTTCATACTCTTGAATTCTCTGATATCTGAACAAAATTGTAAAAGGGATCAAGCAAGATGGAAGTTTTTCGCACTTCTTTCATAGAGCAATCAAGGCTTATAGTACTGGAATCAGGAAACGTCGCAAGATACTTGGGGATGATCTAGGTGATGTTCGTTGGCACAAGACTGGCAGGACCAAACCAGTGTTTCTGGATGGAATTCAGAAAGGGTGTAAGAAGATTATGGTCCTGTACACAAGCACAGGAAAAGGTGGAAAGCCTGAGAAAACTAACTGGGTAATGCACCAGTATCACCTTGGTACAGATGAAGATGAAAAAGATGGTGAGTTTGTAGTCTCAAAAGTTTTTTATCAGCAGCAACAAGGGAAGGTAGGTGACAAAAATGAGGATGAAATTCGGGAAGTATTTGATGATGTGGTTCCCAAAGTGGATCCTGTTACTCCCAAGTCTGTCACACCTGAACCCCCTCGCGCTGAAAGGAGAATTTCTAATTTTGTTCCAGAACAAGAGACCAATACGTCTTCTGTGGATCTTCCTGTTCAGGTAAAGTCCTTTTAACTTTTTAGATTGCCATCTATTGCCTTTTGCTGTAAACTTTTTTCAATTTATTTGCAAACTCTTACAATGCCCATACGGAGCACTTTAACCTTCTTGGCACATATGATCATGCATTTCGTAATATGTAAATGGTATTTTCCTGTTGGTTACTTCCAAGTGGTGACTGCAATGCAATGCACGGCTCCCATCAACTTTCATCAAATTAAACCGTCACACAATCCTGTCAACGAAGCCGTACAACTAAAAACCGGGGTCAAGAAGTCGTGATGGATAATCAGCTATAATTATGGAAATCTGAATTTAATGGATTAGAGTTTATTATCTCTGTGGTTGAAAAGCTTAGGAGGAATTTTCATACATTTTCTTTTCACATATAAAGGTTCCTGCGGTAGAAGATGCAGAAGAGGTGCTCCAAATTGAATGTGAAATGCCTGACCAGGGTGATCACCTGAAAGCAGAAAACCTTGGTGATCAGATGGTAGATCATGATGACAATCATGCTGAAGAAGACCCAAAATGGTGGGAAAATGAATCACAATATCTCTTAGATTCACAACAGCTTGTGGAAGGACTGTCTCTCTGTGATGAGCTTCTGCAGAGCCAGTCACCAAATAGGGATGGCAATGGGACTGACAGGGCACTAAATGGCAAACCATGTCTTTCTGATTATGCTCATTTGGGACCAGAAAATTTGAAAAAGGATCTGGAGGAGTGCCAAAATCTCGACCTTGATCCAGCAAACATAGAACTCAACACACCTCCCGATTTCCGACTGAGCCAACTTGTACATTCTTTCTCTATAGATGTCTAACTTCTCAGAATTTGCATTTTTTCTCTTTAATTGTAACAAACTTTCCAAATGCTTCTGCAGGAGTTTGAATCCCAAGAAAGCTATCTTGCTTGGGGTGGAGGCCATGTGACTGACTGAACATGCTTTAGGCTTCATGCATCTCCTGAGCCTGGACATTGCGAAAGTTTGTTTGAAGCTGCTTTTTTGAAGACCCTGAAATGTATTCTACTGCGTTTATAACATTTGGTTAATATATTCTGTCCAGGTACTCACCTACTTTTGGTGAAGCCTTTGGTACTGTAGTTTTAAGGGGAAGGGGAGTGGCCCATTTTTGTGAATTGCTCTAAGTAGCTATATATGGCTCTGGACTAATGAGTTCTTGTGGATGTAATGTAGCATGTGTCAATTTGTGCTCATATTATGGTGCAAATGCTATGACATTATTTTCTGCTCATATTCTTCCTCGTCAATTTGTCAAAAATTTGGTTTCATAATTTTAGAAACAATGCTTTGGCTGAAATTTCATACCCCCCCCCCCCACAAAAAAAAAGGTTGTCTGATTAGCCTTGTGTTGCCTGATGACACATTTTGGATCGAATATAACGAAGCCATATTTGCTTCAGGTTGCGAAAGTTGATATTCTCATTGCCCGAAGTGAGTTTCCTCTCTTGGGGAAGATCAATTTCACAGCTAGAAATGATTTTTAAACTCAGCTACTACCCTTTCAGTGTGCACTAAATAAAGTCATCGAGCAATAGCCAGGAAGCACAATCGTAAGGTAGGCAAAACTGGGTTTGAGCTTAAAATCTCCCTGGTGCACTTCCTAAGAATCGAGTCTTGTATTTTATGTAGAGAGATGCATTGTCTACATGACCTGCTCGGGAAACATAGCTACACATGATTGAGGAGCTTCATACGTCAGATGCTTATGTAAGACTAACCTAGGTGCAGGAAGGTAATTAAAGTTCACGAGTTTGAGCTTATCTATAGCTGCCGTACATGTTTTCCAGCATTCTCTAGAAGCTAGTATTCGTAGCATATTATGTAACCCGAGACTAGCCAAAATACAAGGTGGGTCACCTTGCAAATACCGTCTTTAAAATGTAAGTGAAGAAACTGATTGATCAAATCAAACCAAAACACACCCGAACAGAACAGCTCACTGTTGAAGTGTAGCATTTAACATGCACAGATGAAAGAAACATAGGAACATTTGCTTGGCCTTGGGCCTAGGCTTTTTGTGAGATGGTGGACCAGTCTGCTCTGTCCACTGGTAACAGAATTGCTTGTTCAGGAACTTGAGAGAGAAAACCCATTTCAGCAAGCCACTTGTTGGCAGCCTGGCAGCATCTTATCAGAAGAAGGGCACATAGAGCAACCTAATGTGGTTGTGACGTGTGTGCGTGAGAGAGAGAGAGAGAGAGAGAGAGAGAGAGAGAGAGAGAGGCATATATGCCAAATTAGTTGACAGGGCCATCTTTGTGTTCTCATTGAGGTTCTTTTAGATCTTTCCTTTTTCTTTTTGCTTTGGGTGGTCTCTGATTAGATCAAAGATGAGACATGAAGGTCCTCACTCTGGCCAAGTTGAGGCTCTCACAAAAATTGCGTTGGATTCTCAATTGATGTTTGATGAAGGCACTTGGCAATCTTGACGTTATCTTTGATTGGAGATAAGACTCTGTCCTCAAAACTGCACAAATACCAAACGTTGCTTCCTCAAGGGACAATTCTAAGCGGACCATTGGACTTAGTTCGATGGTTATTGTTGGGCTATCGAACTTATATTATGGTTGTCTTCATGAAACTTTAATCTCAATTCTATGTAGTCTTAATATGGCACTACCATGGACAGAACATTAAAACAATTTGAGGGTCATCTCTATTCCTGATTTTTCATGAATAATAAAAGGCTCACTTGGTTTGGTGTACAAAATGTTTCCTAGCTTAGTGTGGGGATAGGGAATACGGTGAATGTATATGTATGCATTGTATCAAGTTCATCCTCATTTTTCATGAATAGTAACCAAAAAATATCTACAGTAACACCTTTAGCCCATGACCACAAATATACGTACGTATGTACGTACATACGTATGTACATACATACATACATACATACGTATATGCATGCATGCATGTGTGTGTGTGCATCTTTCTGCAGCCTAAACATGCTGCCACAGAGAGAAGTTAGAAGGCAAAACTTCTCAGATTCTTTTTTAGTTTTCTAAAATGAGTACATATGATGGTACTCAAACATGGTTCTCACACATAAGATCCACCATATAATGTTAAAGCAAGTAAGTCAATTACGGTAGGCACTGACAATTAATGCCAATTGTTTCCAAAATTTAACCGGTGCAGCTTCTCCTAGGCCATTTCAAAAAGCTTTTTTATACTTTGTTCATAATTTGTAAATTGTTGTAATATTTAGTCATTTAATATTTTTTCTTATAAGAAAAAACTAACAAATATAGCAAGAATAACAATCACAGAATGTCATTGTAAGAAGTTTTATTTGTAATAAAATATTTGATTTAAATCATAATATCTGTAACACTTTAAATTTCGGATCCCAATAGGACTCCCATCACTACTCGGCCCTGCCTCCCCACCCTACAATTGATTTTGAAGCATGTTGTTCGATGAACAACCGCGTTAAAATGAGTGATAAGAAGTTCTTTGTTTTCTCAACGTCCTTTTTTTTTTTCTTTAACAAAAAATGTAACCAATCAAAATCGAATTGAGAAAAAGAGAATGAAAGTGGGAAGATTTTATTACCTGAGAGGAAAGTTTTTTGAATGTCTCCCATGCTTATTTTCACATTCTAAAATGAACATATTACTATCAATTCTCAAGAGGGTAAAAAATGGTTGGAGAAGGGCTTTTGCGTTGTGAAAACTCAGAGAGTTTTTATCACTGCACTCATAATTGCGAGATATGGTTTTCGTTTTTTATGAAATGTGAATCAAAATTATTTCCGTGAGACTTTTTTTTTTGCTTAAATAATATCTTTTAAAGTACTACTAAATGTTATGGGGGAAGAAGGGGTAAGATCAATAGAGATATTAGATTTTTTAATTAAATTTTAAATTTTAATTTTTAAATTTATGAATAAAAAAAATTATATTAGGATGATCATTTATATATAGAGTCTTCGCAAATATACGAATTGAATTGATCGGAAAAAAAAGGCAGAAGGGGGAGGGGGGAACACTCATGAACAGTCATTAAACGGAAGAGTAAGGACCCGTATCAAAATCTTTTGTAGGTGTGCATTTGAATAAACTGGGATCAATCTGTGTTCCTGGGTATGGGGCAGGAGGCTACATTCATGTGAGCAACAATTATGGGCAGAAGAGGGTGTGTCTGTGTTCATGTAATTATGTCACCGTGCCTCAGAGGAGTTTTGGGTGGGGCCCGAAATTTCATGTTTGATTGATGATAGAAAGGAAAGGAATCAACGGTAACAAAACAAAACAAACAATTTTCGAGTGAGTGGTGGTGGGGTTTGAGGATTAGGATGTGCACGTGGGTGTGATAAAGGCTGCCATTTTGACCGATCACCTTCTTGTCGGCTTCCTCCTTGCCGACGTGTCATCTCTTGTGTGGCCGACAGCAGAATATAAGATTGGGGATTCAGCTCCTGTTAGGCCCTGACACTGCTGGCCCACAGTCCACACGGCCCATTATAAGGCCCACTCGCGACAACATCAACTTCACCGCCTTAATGATAACTATATCACACGTGTAGGGTGGAGATTGGGATTTGGGGAGAGCTGTTGGGGACTAGATGGTGTTGATATGTTTGGCGATTGGTTTCCTTGTTCCGTCACTTGGGTTTGCAGACCAAGGAACTGGCAAGCAAACAAAAGGGCGTGCAGTTTCGGTGCAGGTTCATCTGTAGCCGTACACGTGTCACACGTGCGTATCTGATGAGAACCCGTAAGTGGACATGGCCCACAAACTGAGTTTTGACCACAAACGTCAACACTGTTGATCCAGTGAGGCAGGACATATGAGAGAGAGAGAGAGAGAGAGAGAGAGAGAGAGAGAGAGAGATGCTCGGATGCAAGTGTCACCTAAAATTTTAGATTATGATAAGGTTGTTCGGACAACGAAATCAAAGTTTTTGAGTTAGGATATCATGCTTGTCCTACAAGAACATAGACAAGATAAAAAGTGCCCCATCACTTCAAAAATTCCAAAATGAAATCCGTAGCACACCAATTGGAGTCCAAATATGTATCAATTAAATAGGGAAAAAGGGTTCTGAAAAGGGTTTTCACGGGTTGAACAATTTTAATGATATTAAGTCATAAAATGATTTATGGGCCCATGGTCATAATGTAAGGAACACAAAGTCATTTGACCCATAATTCTCTGGTCCTTATCCTATCTTGGCATAAACTTTGCTCATCTACACATAGGTTCATGCACTTAAAGATTTACAAAGAAGTGATTATTTGATTTTGATTTTTGTTAGAGAAAATACTTTAAAGTCCATAGAGTTAGGAAAAAGAAAAGAAAAAAAAAAAAAGCAAAGAGGGATGGGACTAGTGCGACATAAGAATTTCTGCATTCGTGTGATAAATACTGTCAAACTGATCTGCCCTTTTCTTTTTCTTTTCTGGTTGTTCATGATGTTTATACTATTCAGACTCTTAACCCGAAATTCTGCTTTTGCTTAAATCACTACAGTTTGCAAGTGTTCCTCTTGCTCAGAAAATCCAACTCATGACTCTCTCTCTCTCTCTCCCCCCCCTCTGTGTGTGTCTGTGTGCGCGCGCGCGTGCGTGTGTGCGAGAACAAAAGCACGTAAATCTGGACATAGTACTGAACCAATGTTCCCTGTTTAGAAATATCTGGGAAATCCATCATTTCTATTTAAGTAACCTTTTACATGTTCAGCAGTTTACTTGTACAACAGCTACTGAAGTTAAAAACTTGGGTGGGGGTGAGAGAGAGAGAGAGAGAGAGAGCCATCTTAGGCAACAATACCCATCATGTTTGGGTATTCCTCAGATCACTCACATCTTCCGGGAAGCTAATAGATGTGCTGATAAGCTTGCTGAGTTAGGGCAAGGGGTGGAAGTGGGTTTGCATGAGGCTAGTTTCCCCACCAGAGCTGATTGAGTTGCTGAGGTTGGATGCAGTGGGATGTCTTGGTGCCGAAGGAAGAGGGGCAGTCCCCTCTGAGGCGTGTTTTGCTGGTTGTGCTGGTTTTTGTTTTCTGTTTCTTTCTCTTCTCACCAAAAAAAAAAAAAAATACCCATTATGTTGCAGTCTATCGGTATAAACCCTGCTAATTGTCAAAAACAAAAATGAAAATGAAAATGAGACCAAAGTTAAAGACGTGAAGACAGGTAAGGAATATATATATATATATTTTTTTGAATTTTCAATTGAAGTTGTCCGATTTACATCAAGCCCTTTACAGGCATTAAAACTGATGACACAAAAATTTTTGTTGATCTTCTGATCTGATGTCCGCCGCTTCTATTTACACTTCCAAAAAAGAAGTAAGAAACTCCACCTCCTCTCCCCCCCCCCCCCCAAAAGAAAAACCAAATAAAAAAAAGGAGAAAAGGCTTAGTTACCATCACCTTCCTAGCTAAATTAGAAGTTTGGCTAATCATGCCAACAGAGAAGCATTACAACACATCTTCTAATAATGTAGAGCCTTCCTCTTTGCTCTCTTAGTATTCCTCCAAGTCCTCTACTTGATAGCCTTCTCTTTGATCCAGTCATGCTTGCACTGCTCATCTTCATATTTGGAAAATGAAAATTAAGTTGAGAGAGAGAGGGAGAGGAAAATGTAGTGAGAGTCTTTTTTTCTTTCCCAAGTTTTGTAAGTGAATTGAAGCGTTGGGAGACTTGAGAGGAAGTGCTGGGTACTTATAGAAGGGAAAGGGGAAGGGGGTTTGTTGAGTGGCCCACTCCTTGCGCTATAGTGGTCTAGTAAAGAGGCAACTGTGATGGGAGAGGCGCGTGGGCTCACAGCCTCTGCAGACATCTCCCCATGTGGGTCCCAACTCAAATCCAAGACCCCAACAAGGAAAACGATTTTAAAATTAAAAACAACACCCCCCTCTCTCTATTGATCTTTGAATTATGCCGGTTGCAAGGCAATGCGGTATGTCATTTCGAAGAACAAATTGGCGTAGGAATCACCCACCAACATAACGGGCCAGCCAATATTCGAGTAAGGTTACAAAAATTCCACCAGCTTTAGGAGCTGTCCTCCAATTTATTTGACCAAAAATATTAATTAATGTATGATAGAGTATAAATTGGTGTAATATTTATAATAGATTTTATTTTATTTTTAAATAAATATTACACTAATTATTGTATTTTATTATATTTTATATGTTAGAAATGATAAAGGAGACATAAAAAAAAAATGAAGATAAATTTAGAAGTATAGAAAATTTATAAATATATTAAATTTATTTCTAAATATTTAGGAATAAAAATTTTAGAAATTTCAAACCCTTGTAATTTATTATTTAGTAGTTATCTAAAATTTAGGAGAATTTTCTCTTTATAAATTAGGTTAACTCATTCTTATATATATATATATATATATATATATATATATATATAGAGGGTTATATTATATAATTTAAAGAGAAAAAAAAAGAGAGCCCCAGAGAAAGGGGCAGCCGCCCCTCATCTTTTAAGCACTCCTTCACCCTTTTTCCAGCACAATCTTCAATAGTTTTTAGGTTTTTATTATTGTTTTCTTGTCTTGGTTGGCAAGAACAGGAGACTGCACATTCTCTTATTTTCATTTATTCACGCAGGAGGCTGCAGGGGCAATTTTATTTTCCTCTCCATTCACACGAGGTTGTGGCTCCTCTCATTTATTCCGAGAATTGTAGTGTCTTGATTATTTCAATAAAATTTTGTGAGTTTTTTTTTTTTAATATCTTCGTTTTAATTTATTTTCTAGTTGAAGGGTATTGAAACCTTGATGATTGATGATTGTGAGATTTAATTGGTTTTATTAAATCAATATCTCATAAGTATTTATTTGATTCATGCACTTCATAGATCATAATTTTCTAAAATTTGTTAAATAGTGACAAAAGTTTAATAATCCTAGAATAATCTACAACTAATTAAAATGGTAAATCTGTAATTATTTGTTAGTTTTAATAAATTGATAAATGACATTTATGTTATGAGATTAAATAATCTAATTTAAATGAACTCGTTGTGTATTTGTTAATTAGAATTAGATTTCTTTAAATCTTAAAACTATTGAGACTTTCAATTCTAAGAGTTTTTTTAGGGTTGACTTTCGATTAGGGAAATAGTTAATGAGTTTCTCTTAATTATCGATAAAATAAGGAGAGATTTATCGACGGCTATAATCAATTTATTTATGGGTGTTGAAATATTTAGATAGATCAATGATCAATCACATGAAATCAAGGTGAATATAATTCTTTTGACTAGAAAAATTGATTTTCTATTAGTTTTTATTCTTTTATTTTGAATTCTTTATTTTTGGTTAATTAGTTTAGTTAACTTTTCAAACCCCCATATTTTTTATTTTTATTTTCCTTAAAAGAAGTAAATCCATCGTTCCACGTGGATTCGACCCTACTTATCCTAAACTCGTCTTTTTGAAAGTAGGTATTTTATTTTTGATTATTTGACGACACACCAAATTTTGGCACTATTGTCGGGGAACGGTGTTAAGTGATTTATTTTTTTTAAGTTTTGTTATTGGGACTAATATTTGCAGTGAACTTTCTGAAAATTTGTCAACGACATAGAAGAGAAGGGTTTTAAATACTCAGACATGGCCGGTCAAAAGACTTTAAGGAAATTGTTATTTCCTGATTTTAATGAACATACTTTTTGCATTGATTTTCCTAATATTGATACTTCTCAACAGTTTGAAATATGGCAAGATGTTGCAACAAAAGTTAATGAGGTAAGTTTTTCTTCCATGGATCAAAAATTGGATGTGCTAACATATCTTATGGAAAATTTTGTTATAAGACAAAGACAACCGGTACAAACTTGTGAAATTTATTCAGAGATGGATCATCCAACCGATAAGTGCCACATTCTTTATGGTGACCCATATTCGAATATCTATAACCAAGAATGTAGTAATGAACCATATTTCAATTATGGAAATTGGCAATAAGGATTCCAACAACAACCACAAATCCAATCTTAATTTCAGCATCAACAAACTTTTTCGAGTTAAGGTACGTTTTTAGAAGAGATTGTCAAAAGTTTGGCTAATAGCACTTTGTTAATTCAACAGGAAAGTCAACGATTTCAACAAGAGACAAAAGTCGGTATCTAAAATTTGGAAAATCAAGTATCATAATTGATAGCAACCATGAGTTGATCGGAAAATTCATCAAAACAGGTGCAAAACAATTCATCAAAAGTCGAAAAAGATATGAAAATCGAGCAAAAAGAGAAATCATTAACGGTGAATGAATCCACCGATAAGATAAATAACGAGCCCAATACTTTCAAAACAAAAATTTTAATTTTATCATATTTTCCTAGCAGATTAGCATAATCAAAAGAAGAGGAAGAGGAAGAGATTTTGGAAACTTTTCCAACAGAAGGATCCAACATTCATCTCTTAGAAGCAATAAAGCAAGTACTAAAACCATTTATGAAAAAAATCAAGACAAAAATTGATGTGGATTTGGGTACTCTAACTCTCGAGTTTGATGATAAAATTGATACTTTTAATATTATTGATATTATGAAATATTCAAATGATTTTAAGTCTATTTTTCATGATGGCATTGTGGAATTCATTGTTCATGATAATTTTGTACAAGATAAATTGGATTTTGTTTTTAAAGGAAATGTGACAAATAAGATTGCACAATGGGATAAATTTTTTGATGACAAACTCCCACATTGGAAACAATCATTGGTAGGCCTAAAATCCTTTACTTCAATTCAAAATTAAAGTTTATGCCAGGTATGTTAAAATCTAAATTGACCAGATCGGTCTTTGAACGTGGTTGAATCGAGGAGGTAATGTCGAGCCAAAAACATTAAACAAAAGGCGTTTATTGGGAGGCAACCCAATATTTTCTTTTATGATTTTTATTTCATATTTATTTGGTTTGATTTAGTTTTGATTTTGATTTTTTTAGATGAATAAATACTGAAAAATTTGATGACTAAAAGTGTTCTGCCATTAAGGCGTGCCCTCGCCTTAACAAACCTTCATTGCTGTCCAAGTTTTGTTAATGCTTTCAAATGACTAGAATTGCATATGAGTTATGGCGTGTCCACGCCTTAAAAAGAGGTCCATTGCTGCCATCATAATTTTTTTCTTCAAAACTTGTTGGATTTGACCCTCCATTCATCACTCCACCCTAAGAAAGTCTTGTTCTCACTTTATCTTTTTATTTTTGCTTTTATTTGAAGTGATGGTTATTTATTTTATTTTTATTTTCTCTCTCATTTAGCATACATTGAGAACAATGTATGATTTAGGTGTGAGGGGATATTTCATGTTTTTGTTTTTAGTTTGTTTGTTTTCCTATAATAGGTTAAGTTTTGTTTCATTTTATTTAATTAAAAAAAAGAGAAAAATTAAAAATTTTTTAAAATTTCTAAATTGATATGTGTTATTTGGTTGTCTAGAAATTTATAAAAAATAGCTCGTATCAATGGTTTTTGTGCTTGTAATGATTATTCATATCTTTAATAGTTTTCTTTGAATGATAATCATGAAAAATTTGATACAAACTCCATTTAAAAGTGAGGTTTTGAGCCCAACAAGCGAGCAAATTCATTCTTTGTGATTAGAATTTCTTTTCTTCCTAAGTAAATATTACACTTGGATTGGTTATTTTAAAACTTGCATTGTTATGCATTTTGAGATCACATCTAGGGTTCATGCATTGAAATGATAAAGACATCTAAATTTTATCATATTTTGACTTTCGTAAAAATCTCTACCTTGATTTATAATCCTCTTAGTGAACCAAGTTGAGTCTGAAACCATTTCTTTCTTCAAAACCCTTAATACAACACCACAACCTTATTTTTGGTTTGCATTTCAACCCTTGTACCAAAAATTTATGTAATTAATTGCATGATTTTAGCTATGTTTTTGTTTCATTGGAAAAGTGCTGACTTGAATGTTGACTTTGATACTTTCATTGATGTGAAATGAAAATGGAATTCATGATTATGAAAGGAAGAAACAATTTGATTTTTGTTTACCATTTGTATTGAGATATTCTTCAAAAAAACAAAAAAGCAATAGCGAAAAAAAAGAAAAAAAAATGCTTCATCTCTAAGAATTTCATTTCAGTCATGGATCGCGGAGAAAAAGTCTGATATTTTTATATGTTCTTGACTGTTGGCTATATTGAGCATATATAGGTATCAAGATCATGTATTTTTGGTATGCTATTTGTGTAGGGCAACGTATTATCGCAGAAAAATAATGTGATTAGTTGCATATTTTTTTGATACCTTTTAACCCTTAATCTCCATTTTTATCCTACCCCTTAACCCTAACCACGTTACAACCAAATGAAAGACCTTTAGATTGATGGATGAAATTCAAATTTATAAGTAGTGGAGATTTGATATATTTACAAGCATATGGTAATACCAATTCTAATGTGTTGATTTGAGTATTATTGATATATCATTCACTCCATTTTGGGTGAATTTGAGTGAACCCTTAGAGAGGAATATTGAATTTTGCTGTTTTGATTTCATAAGCAATTGTTGGGATTTGAAATAATTGTTCTTGTATGAAATACTGTGAAATATTTGTTGTTTTGATTATTTTTCTAGTTTGACTCTCATGACATATGTTGACTTAGTAGTTCGAAAGAAAAATAGATTGCTTTCACTAGTTTTAATTTTATTTGAATTAGCAATGTTTGAGGACAAGCATTATTTAGGTGTGAAGGAATTTGATAGGGCATAAATTGGTATAATATTTATAATTGATTTTGTTTTATTTTTGAATAAATATTACACAAATTATTGTATTTTATTATAATTTATATGTTAGGAATGATGGATGAGACATGAAGAAAAAGGAAGGAAAAATGAAGTCAAATTTAGAAGTATGGAAAATTTACAAATATATTGAATTTATTACTAAATATTTAGAAATAAAAATTTTGAAAATTTCAAACCCTTGTAATTTGTTATTTAGTAATTAATGAGAGTTTTCTCTTTAAAAATTAGATTAACTTATTCTTATATATAGAGGGTTATATTATACAATTAAAAGAGAGAAAAAGCCCCCCTCCTCCCCCCCTCCCCCCCCCTTTTCCAAACAATCCAATAGTTTTAGGACCCTCCAAGAGGAGGGGCACATCTCTCTTTTTCCCCCCCCCCGGGGGGGGTTTTTTCCCCCCCCCCCCCCGGGGGCCCCCTCCCGAGAATTGTAGTGTCTTGATTATTTCAATAAAATTTTGTGAGTTTTTTTTTTTAATATTTTCGTTTTAATTTATTTTGTAGTTGAAGGTATTGAAATCTTGATGATTGATGATTGTGAGATTTAATTGGTTTTATTAAATCAATATTTCATAGGTATTTATTTGATTCCTACACTTTATGGATCATGATTTTCTAGGGTTTGTTAAATAGTGACAAATATTTAATAATCCTAAAATAATCTACAACTAATTAAAACGACAAATTCATAATTGTTTGTTAGTTTTAATAAAGTGGTAAATGTCATTCATGTCATAGAATTAAATAATCTAATTTAAATGAATTTGCTGTGTGTTTGTTAATTAGAATTGAGTCTCTCTAAATCTTAATGCTGTTGAAACTTTTAATTCTAGGAATTTTTCTAGGTTGACTCTCGATTAGAGAAATAGTTAATGAGTTTCTCTTAATTATCGATAAAGTAAGAAGTGATTGGTCGTTGGATGTTTGTCGACGGCTATAACCAATTTATTTATAGGTGTTGAAATCTTTAAATAAACCAATGATCAATCACATGAAATCAAGGTAGATATAATTTATTTGACTAGAAAAATTGATTTTTCATTAGTTTTTATTCTTTTATTTTTGAATTCTTTATTTTTGGTTAATTAGTTTAGTTAACTTTTCAAACTCTCATATTTTTATTTTTATTTTTATTTTTATTTTCCTTAAAAGAAGTAAATCTACCGTTCCTTGTAGATTCGACCCTACTTATCTTAGACTCGTCTTTATGAAAGTAGGTATTTTATTTTTGGTTGTTTGACAACATACCAGTATATCAAAAGTCCATAAAATAAATTTTAAAAATGTATTGACAATTAACTATTTTTTAATTTAAAATCATTAATATAAAACGTAAAAAAATTAAATTAATTGTCATGTTAGACGAGTTATGCAAATACCATTTCTCTTTTTAACCTTTCTTGAAAAATAGGGTAATGAATTTGATGATGAAACCACCAACCTTTTCTTTTTTGTCCTACACTTTTTTGGAGGGGGTTGGATCCACCTAAACATGCAATAGGCATAGTTCAGTTGAATCCTACATAACAATGCACATTAACCACCATTTCGCATAGCTCCTCAAAGTCTATTATTAGCACACCTTATCATGTATTTTTGACCTTAATATAAAATTATCAATGTGGGGACATGCCCATCAAACCCTATTGTTAGGCCATCAAATTACAATTATTATTCTCAACACTTCAAGTTTCAAACCCCATTATCATTGATGACAGCTTGATTAACGTATGCTGACAGAATTTTGTTGTCCTTCCAAAACATTAAGAAAATCTTCCCAATGATCTTCTTGTTCTCTCTGATTGCTAAGCGCAATTAAAACCCATAACCAAATTCATAAACTAGGTTATCTCTTAGATTTCAAAACTGTTAAATTTTGCTAAAAAATAGATGGGTTTCACACTATTGGGAGACAAGAATGAAATATAGAAATCAGAGGAATCCTTGCAAGTTGGCAGATCAGTCTACTTTTTACAACAATTGCATCAAAAGAACACTTGGGATTAATCTAATCACTGTCTCAAGTTTTTACAAGAAGGGCCATGACTGAAACTACAAGACAACAGTAAAGAAAAAATAAAAAATCACATTAAAAATTGCTAATTATGCAGAGGCTCACAACCCAACTTAGTTGATTAAATCATAGTGATTAAAAAGCTAAGCAAAGCACCCCCACTTGCTTCGTCTCGTGCTTCTCCCCATTAACCTCTTTTTAATTTAAAAAAAAAATTGTAATCACTCTATGCTCTCATAGAACCATTTCTAGCTGGCAATTTCGATTTTGGAGCTCATTCAGTTCCACGTTGCTTCATCTTCAATTATTTCATATACATATATACTTATGTTCACAAATTTACTTTTGCCGTTTGTAATAATAATTTATAAATTAGATTTTATTAATAATGAATAAAGTTAATAACATTTTAGTAAGATTATAATAATACAATTAATTTATAAGAAATAATTATAAATAATAATGAACTGTCCCACGATGAATAAATTCTTATAATACTATTCAAACAGAGTAATTATGTTAATAATATTTTCCTCTAATTTTTACAATTACAAGAAAAAATACGATACAAGGATATACTTTGCAACGACACTTGTACAAATGATCTTGGCCTATAGATTCAATTGTTGGCCATAGAGTTTAATCTGGACCTATGTTAAGTATATAATATATATATATATATATATATATTTATATGATTATACATACCCATCACATATATTTCGGTTTTTTTTTTCTTCGTCACCGATATCTGACACCATATTCTGATTAAACTGATTTAAGTATTTACGCGCTCTATTTAGGGATAGATTTTTTTTTAGTTTCGAATTTAAAATTTGATTAGATGATTTAACATTTCATCCCACTAAATTGATTATCCATTAATATTTCGACTATTAATATAGGGGGGCCACTCAAGTGTGGAGTGTGAGACACCCAAAGCATTGGGAACCCGGCTTGATCAAAGGAGACAATGGAGTTTATATTAAGTATTAATATCTCAAAAAATTATTCACAATGATCGAAGTGTCCCATGTTTAGTTTGAAGTGTCCCCATGCTGGTTTTCTCTGTACTACAATGCTTGAAAATTTTTTGGTCTAGTTGTACAGAACAAGGAGGTCAGTGCTGCACGTGAAGCTCTCGTGATTGACACGGCTAAATATGCCATTGAGAAATTCAACGTGATTATACTATATTTCTTCGTATCTCATTTCAAAGCTTTGAATAGCACAAAAACACATACTATACTTTATAATTTTGTCCATCACTTGTACTTGTTCTTGGTGTTTCTTTATTTTTGGAGCTTCCTTGCATTAGCATTTTTGCTTCTTATCATTTTCCCACATTACATTTAATCGATATCGATGAGTTATAACTCAACTAATACCATCATTCTTTCCTTTTATAAAAGTCTCAAATTCGAATCTCCTCCGGTAAAAGAATAAAAATAAAAACATTACGCTTATTGGTCCATTCAATCAAATTAACGATCATTAGACATCTGCTTAGTTAAACAAAACTATCAAATATATATCAATTGTTTTATTATATTTGCTTATACATTGACATAATAATAGATACACTTTGAAAATAAAACCCTAAACTTTAATGTTAAGAAAATTTTGATGATTATTTGTTTAAGTTATGAATACAAACTTAAAAATAATAATTAAAATTCGTGGTATTAGTTTATTAGAAGAATCAATTATCCTTGGTCGACTTTAAACAAAATTTCCTATGTCGGATCATCAGAGAATTGTACGGTTACTACAAAAACACAGCTGTGTTCTTGAGCTCCTATTGAGAATTTGTGCTTACGAGGATATTTGTAAGAACCATTAATATATATACATATATATGTATGCATGTATCTATGTATGTTTTGCATGTTTTGAGTTAGTCGAGGTGTATTTTACTATATAAACCGAAATTAGTAAGTCCTCATATGACCTGAAAGCCAGCAAGTTCATTGCTGGTTTATGATATCATAAGTTTTTTGGCATGTCAGGTGATTTTGTTCTGATAACTGTCGGTGATAGCCAATGATTTTTTTTTTCCTGATTAACTCATTCTATTGATATATTAGTGTGTCCAGTTAAAATTAACCCCCGAAAGAAGTTGTCCAGATGAACCCTGCATTGCTTATTCCCTCTCTCCCTCTCTCTCTCTCTCTAAAATAATTTCTTTTTGCCCTTTGAGGATAATCACATAAATGATCTCAACTTTCAAGAAGAGATGATGTTAGGCATATCTGTGGCTTAGGATGAAATGATAGTATATGCAAGTGTAACTTAACTATTCTTATTATTTTATTGGGTAGACTCAGAACAATAGCTCCACGATGGTATTAGCAGTTTGACATCAATCTTCATATCACTTGATATATAAACTACAAGCACAAGCAGTTTTAAAATTGTAACTTTATCAATGTAAGGGACTGGTGGCGTTGTGCCCTTTAGAGAGGTGTCAAGGGGCAAGTAGTTGACGGTCCATTATATTTTTTTGGTCCTGGTTGCCTTCTCAATACCGGTTCCCCGATTAATCCGGATCAATCTATTGTCTGATTCATTTTTTAGGGAAAGATCTCCCAATGGTGTCTTTTCTATTTCGAGGCCGAACACTTAGTTAAGAAATCGTAACACCCTTCCTGGTGCGCCGATCAACCATTGGTTATCAAACACTTAATTAGTTGCTTGTAATAATTTAATGTCTAGTTAGTAGCTTAGTCGTTTTAAAGGGGGAGAGAGAGAGACAGAGAGAGCAAGCTTCGATCAGGAATCTTTTAGAACAGATAAAACTGCTTCATTATACTCTAAACAAGTCAAAACGATGAACAAGCGCTCACGTGCGGTCAAGTGATTCTGATTTTATGTTCTGTAAGCTCAAATTAGCTCTTGTTAATGTCTTCAGACACCATCTGATACCAACAACTAAGTGTCGGTTATAATGGCTACAAAGAGGTTTTCAAAAAGATTATTATTATTATTTTTTTAAATGCCAAGTACAAAGAGAGAAGAAAGAAAATATTCATCCCTCTTCGGAGATCCACCTGCTCCACCACGGGCTCTTTCTGCAGCGATTTAGCTCATCCATGCTCTCGTTCAGTTTCCTAAGGGCTGATGCAAGTGCATTCCTCTAAGCACTAGCCATTTTAAACGGAAAATGTATTAACACAAACATAGCGGCGTGTGAAGTTGGATTATAGTTTGGGTACAAACCCTGAGCTCTTGGAGTTGGGCCTTGGTGAAGCCACCATCTCTCTCTTCCTGATTTTGCCATGAGCCTTGCATTGGAACCCACTTAATTGGCAGCTTCTCCATGGTCCAGTTGTGCAGCTCGAAAGAGTCGTAATCTTAATTCCAGCATGAAGGACAATGCCAATAGGCCTTTCCCATCAAAATATGGATGAGCTTATGCAGCCTTAGCACTAGTTCATTGTCCGAACCATTGAGGTCAGACGCTCCCAACCTATCCCACCATATTCTCCACGTCTCGAGCAAAACAATCTCATTAGATCTCTAACGACTAGGAAAAAGATTATTCTTGCATATTTATTATGAAGTTGCAAAATAGTTTTTCAAAAGAGAATAATAATAATAATAATTCTTTTTCTACTAAATTCTAATGTCATTGCTAAATCATAAAAACCTCGAAAAACTGGATTTTGAAAACCTTGAGTTTGTTCTAAAGCTTGGGGCCAAGTTTTGTGAATTTTCTACTATTACTTTTTTCTCTAATTTTTATAAAATACCATGCTATTGCATTAAATATTCTAGATTTATGGCTTGCATTTTGAGCATTCCATAAATTATCCAGCAGACATTTTTGACTTTCATCCAGAAAATTTTCATATACTGATTAAAAATAATCAGATCTGAAAATTTTGGAAACTGGTTTAGGTTCCATTGTCCGAACTGCATCTTTGATTGATCCATGGTTTTCTACAGAAAAATTTTGTTGGTTAAAAAGCAATTTTATTTAATTTTTGTTCTACATCAACTTTCAATTCTTCAAGTTCCACTATTCTTCTAATTACAGATTTTCACAATTTTTCATTATAAAAAACATGTTCATTTCAAAGAAAAACTTCATAATTTTTTATGGTCCATATAATATGCTTATGAAGTTCCTTCGCCTGTTGCTGTTTTGGAAACATTTCCTACAAAAATCAAATCAGTAACATTTCTGGATAAAAAATCTGCTAATTTATTATATTCACCTTTTATATGTTCTATTTTACATTTATATCCATTTTCTACAAATGCTTTTATTAAATTTAACCATCTTTTACTATAGATTTTCTTTTCATTCATTTTATTATAAAAGGCTACTACTGCATTATAATTAATTCTAATAGTAAAAGACTTATTTAAAAATAATCTAAAATTATTTATTGCATATATTATTTCTAATATTTCAAAATCTAATGATACTAAACCTGATCCTTAATAGCTCCCTGAAGAATATCTACAAATTTTTTCTTCTTTTTTGCTATTATATTCATTAGGTCTTACTAATAACACTGCTCCTCATCCTAATTCACTTGCTTCTACTTCTACCATCTTATGTTCTTCTTCTAAAGGTAATATTAATCTTGGTAGGATTTTTACTTTTTCTTTTATTTTTCTAACTAGATCTATATCAATCTGATTAAAATATCTGTCCTGATTTTTCGGTTTTGTTATAAAGTGGTCCTGTCAGTTTTCCTAAATTTTTTTATATATGATTTCTAACATAATTCACTAATCCTAAAAATGATTTTAAAAGTTTAAAGTTTTCTAATTTATCTGAAAATTTTAATATCTTTGTTACTATATGTTTCTGAAGTTTTGTTGTTCCTTTCCCTATTTCATTCCTAAAAATCTATAAATTCTTTACATAATTCTATTTTCTTTTACTTATTATCAATCCATTTTCCAGGAATTTTTCAAAAATTATTTCTAGATGTTTATAATGTTCTTCTAGAATCCTAGACATTATTAATATATTATCAATATATACAAGAACAAATTCATATTCTCTGAAAATTAAGTCCATTTTTCGTTGAAATATACTAGGTACATTTTTTAAACCAAAAGACATTACTAACAATTCAAAATGTCTTTCACTACATGTAAATGTTGTCCATGGTATACTATTTTCTTTTAACTTAATTTGCCAAAATCCTGATTTATAATCAAATTTGCTAAAATATTTTTTAACTTGGATTCTATTTAATAATTCTTCTTTATCAGGCATATTATATCCATCATCTATTGTGATATAATTAAGTCGTTTATAATTTATTACCATTCTTGCTTTCTTTCTTTTTATTTCTGAGTGATTTCTAACCATAAAAGCTACACTTGGCTTTTACTTTACCTAATTACATTTAAATTTAATAATTCTTTAATATGTATTCTAAATTCTTCTATAACTTCTGGATTGTATTTTATATTTGCTGTTCTAATTATTACATCTGGATTTTTAACTTCTATTTTGGCTTCACATTTATTTTTATTCCAATATTTTAAAGGATTTTCTCCTATTATTTTATATTGTTCTGCTAATTCTATAAGTTTTTTTTTTTTTTTTTTTTTTTTATTTATTTCCTTGGTAATTGAACTTTTATTATTTTTTCTTCTAAATATGTTTCTATTATTTCTTGTCTAATGTTTTGTTCTATTACAAAATTATAAAAAATTTCTTCATTACTATGATCACCACATTGAGGCTGCCACTTTGATAAGTGATTAGTTGGTATGTGACTAGTTCGTTTATTGATTGTTATGAATTCTTTACTTAATGTAATACTACCATTTAAAGAAAGTATAAAGTTCAATCCTAAGACAAAGTGTTGTGTATTTCCTAAAGTATATTTACTTTCTAATATTAATGTTTGATGTAAAATATATTGTTCTGTGTATTGATTTGATAGTGTTTCAAATCTTATTTTTGTTTCTTTTAAACATTTTGTATATTCTATATTACTACCATCTACTATTTTATTTATAATTGTGTAAGTTGAATTATTAATCCATTCTCGTGGTACTAGTTTTTCTTGATATTATACTTTCAGTTGCTCGTGTATAAACTATTACGTCTAGTTTTATTCTATTTATTATTTCTTCCCTCTTCTTGACTAGCTGGGCTAAGTTCGATATAATCTACAAGTTTTCTAGCTTCTAGCTCCATAATTTCTAAATGATCTTAAAGGCTCTGTAAAACTTGTTCTAGTTTGTATTAAAAATGGTCTTTCATAATCAGTTCTATTACCTCCTATTTTAGGTTGATTAAATTCTTGTCTTTGTCTTTTATATTGTTGTTCAGTTGTCATATTACTATTACTACCTTCATCTTCTCTAATCATAAAAATATTCTCCTGCTGTTTTTTACTTAAGTATTCTTCATATTTATTTTCTATATAATATACTGCTTTTGCAACTCTTCATCCTTCTTTTAACCATAAATATGAAATTCTATCACCTACCTTTTTTCTAATTATTTTTTCATTTGTTTCATTTCCTATTATTGTTTCTATTTTATCTTCAATTTTATTCATGCACACATATTCCGTGTTAAAATTTCTATTTAGCAGGTAAACATTTCCTATAATTATTTTGATTCTATATTTTTTATTATTTTTTGTTAATTCTATAAATTTTTCTGTGCTTGAATAGGGTGTACATTTTTCTAAGAAATCTATCCTTAAAATTATTTCATTGTGTTTTTCTAACTCTTCTATAGGTAATGATACTTCTATTTCTAGACCTGAAAATTTTAAAAGAGTTCATGCTTCTTGGTTACAAATTATTTTTTCTTTAAAATTAATATAATATTCTAGAGGTTTATTACTACATTTTAATTTTAAAGCTTCTACCTTTTTTCTACGAATATGAGTATAACTAGCACCGATACCAATTAAGATAGGTACTAACATTTCTTTAATTTTTCCTAAGATATGGTATTGACTAAATGTTTCTAAACATCTAATACTAGGTTTAAGGTCTTTAGGTCTTTCTTGAATATAACTTTCAAGACAATTTGTTTCTAAATCATCTTCATTTTCTAGATTGTTTGTATTTCTAGGTTGATAATCTGAAAATCTAAGACTTAGTCTTCCATTATTTTCATACATTATTGTACTAGTAGGTTCTAAAATTTCATTTTTTTTTAATAAAAGATTCTAGATTCCATTCTAGTCCTGCGTTAATTTCACTATCAAATTTAAAGGCTGGTAATGCTTTTATTCTATTTCTTCCGAACATTCTATGAGCCATTTCTGAATTAAATTTATATTTTACATTGCTAGTATTACTTAGTTTTTCCAAAAATACCATACATACTCGTAGATTATTTTTTTGGTCACCATTTTATATCTTTTACTTTTTATTCCTATTCTAATACTCTCTAAATTCTGAAGTTTTCATTGAAAAGTTAGGCAAAAAATATATTATTTATCCTAAATTATTCATATCTACTTCAAAAGTGCCTAAAATAATTTATTTTAGATTTACGAATCTATTATCATATAATACTAACATTATTCTAATTCCTAAATTTTTCCAATGTTGCCCTTTAATTCCTACTATTATACTTCTTAAATGCAATTGTTTTAGACTTTGTTCTTTTAATTTAGCATAAGACTTTTCTTCTAAGAGTTCTATACTAATATGACTATTATCATTAGTGCAACTAGCAAATCTTTCACTATAATGTCTTATAAAACTCTCTTTTGCTAAAATGCTACATTTTCATACAACATTTTTGTTTTAATTTGGTCTAATTTATTTTTTCTAAAATTTTCTATCTGACTTTCTATATCTATTAATTATTCTATTTTATTTATTTCTTTACCTTTATTTTTATTTTTAAATATATTTTTAATTTTTCCTGCTAAATTTGTACTTATTTCTAAATTAGAGTTTTCCATTTTACCAATACTTCCAACATTCTTCTACAGGTAGTGTTTTCTTTCCTTCTGCCTTTAAATCTAATTTCCTATTAAAATTTTTTATACAATCTTCTAATCCATTATCTTCTTTTTGTTTATTAATTTCTTTTTCTAAATTATTTATTCTTACATCTAACTTATCTATTTTATAATGCAATCTTATGATTAATCCTATTATTACGTTAAAAATTTTATCATAGTTTTTGTCAATTTTTCCTGTTTGAATTAAGTCCTAGCGAATCTGGATGAAATTTTATACAATAGTCTAATAATTGTTCGTAGTCTGGATTTGTTTCTACAAATTTTGAAGTCATTCAAAAGCTAATCGTTTTATTTCTTCAATTATTTTACTATTTTCTAATGCTATTTTTTTCTAAATTTTTTGCTCTTTCTTCTGGTCTACTAGCTATATTATGTATTTCAAATTTTATAAGTTTAGGTTTTCTATTCTGTTGTTTTAGTTCTTTTAAATATTCTAAATATTTTATTCTTTCTAGAATTTCCAAATTTTGATTTTTTATATAATCTAATTTATCACTTATTTCTTTAATTTGCTTATTTTTATGTTGAATTACTTCCAAAATAGACTGTTCTATCTTAATATTTTTAGATCTACCTTTTTCTAATGATTCTGATAATTTTATTACTAGATCTACTAAACTATTAATTTGTTCTTCTTCTCCGTGCACAATATGTTTAAATTTTCTATCAAAATAACAAGTAAACTTTTGTCTATCAACACTAATTATTTTTCTATCTATTTTTTTTTTTTTAATTCAAGATCCAAATATTCTACTTTTTTATGGTCAGTCATACATAGTCAAACAGTAAAAGTCACTATTATATAAATTTTTCTAAAAATTCAGCTATATTTTCTAAAAAATCAAAATATTTATAGATAATATAACCAGATATAGCAAAGATTAAATCAAAAAGACATAAAAATAAAAAGAAATTAGTTAAAAATACTAAAACCAGAATTAAAATTTTATGCTCTGATAGCAAGGGATGGCTAGTAATAACAATAACAATAACAATAACGTGTAACTGTACATTTGGATGTGGCATTTTTGAAGGGTCATCCTAATATCCAAAACAAAGAACAAAGTGAGTGAGAGGAGATAGAGAAAGGGAATGGATAAGAAAAAAAATATTCTCTCTTGTTTTAATCAATATCATAATTCTCACATCTAAAACTCATACTGGACAGTAAAAATTGACAGTAGAATGGAGGCCTACCCTCTAACCAAAAAAAAAAAGAAAAACTTGTGAACTACCTATTCCGGAGAGATTCACTATTCATGACCTTTGGAACGATACTCCATAGCTATCATATGGGACAGATCTTCATTCGCGAACAGTAAACACATTTCTATCATTTTGTTTGTGATTTTTCTATTTATTATTATTTTTTAATTGTTCATATCTTATTTTTTTTATTATTATAAATAAACTCATTTTTTTGATTGTATATCGTAAACTTTCTATTTTTTTATATATTTTCCTTACTATTTCTTAATATGTTTTATAATTTCAAATTATACAATTTCAATATATCATGAAATTAAATGTTGTTTGACCAAATTTTACAATTATTTTCAGTTGTAATATTAAGTTTTAATAATATGAATGAAAAAACATGGAAATTGTTGTACACAAATGATGTTAATGAATTATTTTCAAAGGGCCATAAATGTATACAACCATCACCCAATACTCACATATTTGAAAGGTTTTTGAATTTTATATTTAATAATTTATTTATACAATAAAATTTAAACTTATTTTGATACTCTTTTTATTTTATTTTTATTTTTTAATTCAAAAAATCTTTTCAAATAATTAATTCAAAATTAAAAATTTTCATAATGTCATATTCAAGAATTCAAACTTTATGTTGTATGCAACGAGCATGACCATATCATTGTTGGAGATGGTGAAAATATGGTCAGACCTTGAGAGAAAAATATGGTCCATAAGTTGATTGCATACAACTTAAGGTCTAATCCATTTGGCTTGAATATAAATTTTTTAATTTTGAATTAACTATTTGAACGAATACCTTGAACTAAAAAAATAAAAATAGTATAAGAACATATACCTTATAAATAACTATCAAATGTAAGATTTAAAAACTTTCTAAGTACGTGAGCACCGATTGATGGTTGTACACATTTACAGTCATTTAAAAATAATCTATTGGCATCATTTGTGTACCATATTTTTTCTATTCACATTATCAAAATTTAATATTATAACTGAAATTATTTGTAAAGTCTGACCAAACAACATCTAATTTAAGGATAAATTGAAATTGTATAATCTGAAATTGTAAAACACATTAAAGAATAATAGATAATGAAAATATAAAAAAAAGAAAGAAATAGTTTATAATAAATGATCAAAATAATGAATTTACTATTACTACTACTAATAATAATAATAATAATAAAAGAACAAGATATGAACAATAAAAAAGGAATAATAAGTATGAAAATCACAACACTATGTACAAGAAAAAAAATATGTTCTATATTTTGGCCATGGAATGGCATGAATTTCTCTGGAATAGATGGTTGACAAGATGTATTGTTTTGGCAAAAGATAGGCCTACATTACACAGCCAGTTTCCAGTGTCCACCTTGAACTTTAGTTGTAAGAATTGTGATATTGATTAAAAAGATATATTATTTTTTTCCCTTATTTATTTCCTCTCTCTCATCTATCCCCTTCTCTCACTTCGTTCTTTGTTCTCGACATTAGGGATGACCCTTCTTATTGGTGAGGTTACATGCAAAAATGCCACATCCAATTCTGTTTCTCTTGTTTTGGTCCCCCACTTTTTTTTTCCTCTCAAATGTGCTATGTCTCGAGAGTCCTATGTCAACTAGTCATTGAGAGAGTTAGAATACAAGTGAAATACAAAATTACTCTCTACACATAATTTATAGCTTATTTTGATAAATTACTATATATTTTATTTGCTTTTTAATAAAAGTTAGATGAAATGAATTGAGAAAATTTGAAATAACATATGAAGTCAAAAAAAGAATAAAATAATTTATAAAATTGGTAAATAACATTTGAAATAACATATTTCAAGTTTACATTTTTACCATCGGCAATAATGACATTTCAAGGTGTGTAGAGTAGGTGTGGGAATAATTTAAAAAGAGTAACTACATTAATTTTCATGCACTAGTATAGTAGTAGGGGTTGACATTTTAGAACACCTTTGCCTCCAAATGCTACAGGCTGCTACATCCACAAAACCCAATTCTCAAAAGCAACCTCTCTCAGACAAATAATTTTCCTCTCCTTAATTTTCTCAATGAAACGGGACCCACTCTCCAATCTTTTTTGAAGAAATTTTTGTGCTTCTTTGTCCTCATATTCATGTCTCTACTTGTCCAAAAGCCCAAACCAAACTTCTACATCCAGTGTTTGGGATGTTGACCCAAAGTGAGCCCACACTTTTGGGGCCATACACATGCCAACTCATAAAATGGGTTTGGCTCATCACAGAAATGACCCAACAAAAATACTTATCTAGTAGAAGACTTCCAGTTTCCGTTTGTTCGTATGTTGACTTCAACAATGGGATTCACACTCAAGTCCCTTATGCTGCTAAAAAATTGTTGTGATCATGAAGAAATAATGGATTATAATATATTAGCAAAAGGATTGTTTATACAAGACAGGCATGTAATTGTTTGACAGAAGAAGACTCAGCACTAACATATTAAAGTAATTGTTTGACAGAAGAAGACTCATGGCACTAACATATTAAAGAGATTCAATTTTTTTCATGATTCCTATTATATATAATATGGATCAATATACTAATAGGATCCAATATTTAGGATTTATGATTTATGATTTATGATTCTAATGTTTAAGAATTTAGGATTTATAATTTAATGTTTAGTGTTCAGGGTTTATGATTTAAAATTTTTATAACCTTTAATATATATATATTTTATTTCAAAGAAAAGAGTAAAAGTCGAAAGTCTAATATAACAAGCAATAACTAGGTTGAACTTAGATCAACCCCCCTGCTCTCTCTCTATCACTCTCCATCTCTCTCTCTCCTTCTAACGCTCGCTTCAGCAGCTTGATCGCGATCCTCCCACCATCAATCGATCGAGCAGCTCACGCACGCTGCTCGACCAGGAAAGTAACCTCTTCCCTCTTCTTTACCACCGCCCTCTATCCCTCTCTCTCTCTTGCTTTCTCCTTCCTCCTCACCAGTGACTGAGCTTCCGCTCCCTGTCTTCCTCTCTCTCTCTACCCCTCTATCCCTATCTCGCCATATACCCACCTTTAGAAACCTTACCATTCCCAGAACTGCAGTGCCCTCCGCCATAGTATTTGGCCCAGATCTACACCTCATAAACCTAAACCGCTCCCTCAAAAACTTAGATCTACCCTTAGACCACTCAGATCTACCCTCATATCCCTCTCTCCTTGCTGACCCAAGATCTTCATCTTTGTCTGTGAAACTTTCGCTCTTCGGCTTCGTCATCTTCACCTTCATCTGTCCCTTGGTCTATGAAAAACCTTCGATCTACCCTCAATCCATCCTTTCAATCATTCATCATCTTCATTTTTCGGCTTTGATCTGTCATCTTCTATCATATTCTCCTGTCTTCGACAGTGAAACTCTCACTTCTCGTTTGGCTCAGACCTCGTCGTCCACCTCAAAAACCTCATCATGCTCGTCAGCTTCACATTCGTCTGCGAAGCTCAGATCTAATTCGATCTGTCTTAGTCTTCATTTGTCATCTTCAAAATCGCTCTGTATAGCTTAGATTCTGTCTTCGTCTTCGTTCGTCTTTGATCATTGTCTTCGTCTGTTCTTCATCTCCATTGATTCCTTCGTTTTCTGGCCCTCCACCGCCTGCGCCATCTCTGTGTTATTATTATTATTAATAATATTATTATTATTTTAAAATATTTTATTATTATATTACTAATAATAATTATTAGTACTAATAATATTATTATTAATATAATATATATTACTATGATATAGTTCTAATAATTGTTATTATTATTGTTGTTTGTTTATTATTATTTATTTGTTTGTTATCATCATTGGTATCGGGCTCATTATTGTTGTTGCATGTTTGATATTAATATTATAGATATATATATTATTATTCTGATTAGTATTAATATAATATATATTATTATGAATTTAAAACTATTAAAATTTAAAATCTTTCTGACTCATAGTGGTATAGTTGCAATATAAAACATATTACTTTATTATTATAGATATATATATATATAGATATAGATATAGGTTTTTTTTTAATTTAATTAATTAATTAATTTTGTTATTTTATCTAATTATTATTTGAAGAACTCCGTCGCGGCCAGTCTCAAACCCGGATAAAGGAGTAGCGTTATAGTAGGCTGACAGCCAGTATAAAAACCTTTTGTCAAACTAAAATAAGTGACAATTATAGGAAAACATATTGGGCGTTTCCTTCTCAGCGACGCGCTACATCAGATTCCGGGTATAGTGACAAGTTACCAAGAGATGTTAGGATGCGAACAAATAAAATAGTCCATGATAGGATTCGCTTAACCACTTGGAACATAAGATCTCTAACCGGAAAGTTAAAGAGAAATATGTAAAGTAATGAATAAAAGAAAAATTACGATCATGTGTTTTCAAGAAACCAAATGGGTGAGAGAGAAGACTAGAGTAATAGAGTCTTACAGTCATAAGTTTTGGTACACAGGTAGAAATAGAACTAAAAATGAGAGAAATAATTGTACATAGAGACATATCAGGAGACGTAAAGATAAGAAGGAAGGGAGATAGAGTGATGCCTGTCAAGTTAGTAAATGGAGAAAACATAATTAATATAGTTATCGTGTACGTGCCCCAAATAGGTGTAGATGCAATTAGTAAGAAATAATTTTAGGATGATCTAGAGAAATTTATACAAACCATACCAAGTAGCGAGAAGTTATTATTGGAGGAGAGCTAAATGGACATGAGGGTGAGAAAAATGAGGGATTTGAAACCATGCATGAAAACTTTGGCTTTGACGGTAGAAATGAGACAGGAAGTATAATTCTAGAGTTTGCAATAACGTTTGATTTGGCACTAGCAAACACGTTTATTTAAGAAAAAAGAATCACACATAGTTACCTATAAGAATGAGGCAAATACTAGTCAAATAGATTTCTATTTCACTAGAAGAGGTGATAAAACAATTTGTAAGGATTGTAAAGTCATACCAGAGGAGAGTGTAACGAGTCAGCACAGACTCTTAGTTTTAGACATACGAGTGTCTAAATGACAAAAGCAATGTCAACCATATATGGAGCCAAAAATTAAGTGGTGGAATCTAAAATAGAAAAATGTGACGATTTTTAGGAAGAAAGCAATTAAAGTAACAAATTGGTTTGTTATTGATAACTCAGAAACAATGTTGAATGATATGTCTAATAATATTAAGAGTATCGGTAGAGAGGTTTTTGGAGTATTCAAAGGTGGGACTCCAAGAAGCAATGAGTCATGGTGGTCTAACAAAAAAATAGAAACCGCGATCCGAATCAAAAGAGAGTGCTATAGGAATCTTAAAAATGATATTAGTAGCGAGACCTATGAAAAATATAAAAAGACAAAAAAAGAAGTAAAAAAAGACTATACATGAATCAAAAAAAGACTATACATGAATCAAAGAGTAAAGTGTATAATGAATTGTACAATAGACTAGAAACTAGAGACTCGAGACGTTGAGAGAGATCCATAGAATTGCCAAACTAAAGGAGAGGAAGAGGAAGGGACAAGATCTAAATGAGATTAGATGTATTAAGAGTGAAACAAATAGTACACTTGTAAGAAACGAAGATATAAAAAAGAAATGAAGATAATATTTTAATAACTTATTTAATGTTGAGAGTACAGTAAATATAGAAAATGCAGAGATATCTAGAGAAGAGATCAATAGAGATTTTAAATGTAAAATTCGTCCACATAAGATAAAGGAGGCCATAAAGAGAATGGAAAATAACAAAGCCATAGGACCTGATGGCATCCCTATCGAGGAGTGAAAATATTTAGGAGAATTCGAAATAACAATGTTAGCGACTCTTTTTAATAAAATTTGGCAAACAGAAAATGCCCCACCCATAAAGAGAGCACAATTGTCCCGCTATATAAGAATAAAAGGGACATAAGATTGCTCCAATTATAGAAGAATTAAACTCATGAGTCATACGATGAAATTATGAGAGTGATAGAACATAAATTGAGACGGGAGATAAGTATCTCAAAATCAATTTGGATTTATGTCAGGACGATCCACCACTAAAGCTATTCACTTGTTAAGACAGTTAATGGAGACATTTAGAGCGCAAAAAAGAGATCTGCGTATGGTATTCAGTAACCTTGAGAAAGCAAATGATAAGGTCTTCAGAGATATATTTTGGTGGACGCTCATGAGGAAGGGATCTCTTTAAAATACATTAACCTTATTAAGGATATGTATGAAAAAGTTGTGACCAATGTAAGAACTTACAGGGGGCTCAGTGATAGCTTTCCTATTAATATTGGGTTCCATCAAGGCTCGGCATCAAGTCTCTTATAGATGAAATCACAAAAAATATTCAAAATAAAATACCATAGCGTATGCTCTTCCCAGATGATATAGTTTTGGTTGATGAAACTAAAAACGGTATCAGTACTAAATTAAAGTTATGTAGGGACACGTTAGAATTTAAAAGATTTAGATAGAGTAGAGCTAAAACTGAGTATATGAAATGTAAATTTAGTGACAATTATCAAGATAATGAAGAAATGATTAGATTAGAAGGAAGAGAAGTCTTAAAAAGCGAATAGTTTAGATCTCTTGGTTACATCATCCAAAATGATGACAATATAGATAACGATGTTAACAATAGAATTCAAGCGGATTGGATAAAATGGAGAAAGGCATCCGGAGTGCTCTGTGATAGCACGATGCCATTACATTTAAAGGAAACATTCTATAGAATCGCAGTAAGACATATTCTATTATATGGCACTGAATGTTGTACCATTAAATAGTAATAAGAGCAAAAATAACTATAGCTGAAATGAGAATGCTTAGGTGGATATGTGGCAAAACTAGAAATAACAGAATTAGAAATAACAAGATACGTAATAAACTGGGAGTCAGTTCAATTGTAGATAAGATGCAAGAATACCGTTTGAGATGATTTGGACATGTGCAGCAAAGGCCTAAAAACACACCTGTTAGGAAGATAGAAAACTTAAATATAGAAGATTTAATAAAACGTAGAGGTAGACCATTAAAAATTTGATGCAATATATTCGTAAAGATATGATAGTGATGAAGTTAGTTAAAGAGATGGTCTTAGATAGGAATAAGTGACATAGGAGAATCCACACAAACTAAATCTTTTTCTTTTTTTTTTTTTAACTTTGCCTCTCATATGACCGACCCCAAATTTTGAGATAGAAGGCCTAGGTTATTGTTGTTGGTGGTGTTTTCTCTCATATTGTCCACGTCAATGAAAGAGCTAGTGTTTTCTCTTCGCTTGTCCACATCACAATATGAGAGCAAACTTGGAACTCCTTTTATCATATAGGTAGATGAGCCAGAATTGATATGTACAAATTTTATTGCTCTCCTTGGTTTCACCAAATATAACTTCAGTTATAAATATAGAATAGTTTTTAAAAATTTATAAAAAGAAAAGGATAACTAAGAGAAGAACAAGAATGGAAAAAGGAGCAGCTGAACTGGATCCAATTCCAAATTTTCTTTTTCAAATTGAAATTATTTCCTTTGCTGATGTATCGCTCTCCAAAGAAAGAAAGCCAAATAATATTAATAATAATAGACATCTTAAGCTCTCAATTGTAGGAGAGAATAGCCCTAAAGAGCATTGGCATAGTAATTTAACACAATAGCATGTCTTCTTTTATCGAAAGACCTAATTGTTGAGAAGACCATTACATCCTTCAGGTCATTCCTGTATTTAAGTTAGATAAAAATGTGCCTTCTACAACCCTTCCAACCAATGCTTTCCAACCCTCAGTTTTTGAGATACCTTACTAAACAAGGGTTGATCTAATAATACTCATGGACATTTTTTATTCACAACAACTGCAAATATGCAGCCAAAATAACTAAATAATTGATTCTGAATATGAGACGGGCAATTATCGATGAACCAGTAAAATAAATGAACATGTGTCACCTAAATTTATAAATTGCTACCAATATAATCATCACCAAGAATAAGCTGAGATTAGAAATTTTTACCTCATCTGGAACTCAAAGATGATAGTATTCCCACAAATGTAGCATTCTGGCATTCACTAAAACCTGTCACCATCCTACACTAGACCCAAAACAAAGTTAAAAAACAACACAATTTACAATTTTAGAGCTAAGAAACATGAAAAAATTATGGTAAAGAATGATCATCTTAGAGGTGCAGATGACTTCACGAAGATGAATATTCATCCATGTATCACAATTAACCAAATGTCCATTGTATGTCTCCCTTTTCTTTAGCTCTACCAATTGCCAAAAGCAGAAACCTAACCTTGCAGTTCAGATAATTTGACAACACTAAGAAATAAATGTATTACCATGGGATGCCCTTGGGCAGTCTTCAGTAAGGACAAGAGAATCTGCATGACACCAAAACATAAAGTTAGCAGCAATATCCTTAATAAACTTGATTGGGTTTTTCTAAAAACCTAACAATTCATACCCAAATCCTATCTTATCAAGTTATTGAAATGATAAATTTGGATGTGGCACAATTCCATTGCTTTAATACAAGTTAAATGGTTTCCAGAATATGTTTTCCAATCATCAATGAGTCAATCATAAGCGAACAATAGTGGATGTGGAAAACCCCAATGACATTGAAGAACAGTAGCGAATGTGAAAGTGGCGATACAAAACTCGAGACTCCAAATTTGCTCTTCGCTCCTTAATTTACATAAAATCAAAAGGAAAGCAAGTTTGAAAGAATAACTTACCGTGTTTGAAGCAAGAAACAGCAACCTGCAACGGAACCTAGGGACAGAAATCCATAGTGAGCTTATGCAATTTAAACCCTAGAACTTGTGGAAACCTTGGAATTTTCTCATGAAATTTCTCAGAGGGAATGGAGAAAGTTGAACGAAAGTAACAACGAAGGATGTAGTCAATAAAATTGAAAAATAAGAGATGAAAAGCTTAATTGAAGTAAAAGTATAGAGAACTCAACAGTAGAGAGCACGCGATGCAGAAAAACTGCAATGTGAAAGAGAAAAATGACATCCCTTCGAGACCTCTCTCTCTCTCACGGTGAAAATCAAGAAAGAGAGAGAGAGAGAGAGAGAGAGAGAGAGAGAGAGAGAGGTGGAAGGACCCAAGAAGACGTGTCTCTAATGGGTTGTCCACGTGGCAATATGAGAGCAAACCTAAACCCCTTTTTATCCTATAGGTAGATACACACACACACACACACACACACACACACACACTCTAGTGCCCTCCCTGAGTGCATCAATGTCACCTAGGTCTTTTGCAAATGAAGCTGCTGCTGGGTCAATATTCTTCCTGTCTTTTGTGACCAGACCCTACCCGTCAAAAGAAAGTTTTTCACAGATACAGAAAAACTAAAAGCTGAATCCTTTAACTCAGGACGTGTGTTAGAAACACAGCCTATGCCAAATCACAGGTTTAGACTCAACAGTGTCTTCGTCATTATGACTTATTTCTTTCCTCTCTTAAATTCCCATTTCCATTTCAATGCATGTTAATCAAAAGTAAACTATTTCAAAGATTAATGCCCCAAAGGGTTAATATCAGACATAACTACTCATATAAACGAAATCAAAGTTCATTAAACAAGTATACAAACACACATCTTTGTCAATTAGATAAAATTACAATTTGCTGCTGTTTCACTGCTCCCTGCCATTCTTGAAACAGCCTGCACAGCCATGCTCAGTACACCAAACCCTGCACTGAAAGTCAGCAGAATGAATTAGAAGGCGTCATATGTGCCAATGGCAAGCACATGATTAAATGTAAGATTGTTCAAATTTCAAAATATTGGAGAATGTAGTTTGCAAATACCTTCCATCTCCAACTAAAACTATCTTTTGTTTAACAAAGTCAGACAGTGGTCGACCTTGTGCTCTAACTGTACCCAACAATCCCGCTAGAGCAACACCAGCAGTTCCCTGTTAGAGAAGTCACAAGGAAAGAAGTCCATATTAAAAAGGACACCAAAAAAGTTTCAGTTGCTTCAAATGCTACCATAACATTTAAGAAACCAGAATAGGACTCTTAAAGTGTGGACTTGTATGTCATCATTGAACATACAAAACTTCTTACGGTAATGCTGCAGTGTTTCAAATGCCCACTTCAATTAGAAATCTTCAAACTGTATAAAGTTGGAATATCAACACTGCTAATTTGAAGGCCAATGATTTTTTTATAAGAGAAGTAGATTCATTAATGAAAAGAACCTGCACAATAGCCTTAGGGCATCTTGTATGCACAGCTTCCATGAATTCATCAACAATTGATGGATACTCTTCTCCTTCCAACCTCGGTTCCCGCAGTCCTAAAGCCGTCCAATTCCCATTAAGATGAAAGAATATAAAGTCAACAAAGCTATAAGAGAGGGGGAAGAAAATAAAAGTTCAAAACAATGTGAATATGCGAAAAAATAGTAACATAGTAAAGTTTGAGAAGAGTGTAACTAAATTTAACCATCTTGGCCACTTCTCATATAAATGCAAGAGGAAAACAGAAAAATGGAGGGGGATATAAGGCCACTTTCCTTTTAATTTTAGGAAGCTCACGGCACAATTTTCATATTAATAGGACACATCATTCTCAATCTCCTCATTCTTGTAAGACTTGCCCATCTTTCTTCATCTGTTCTTTTTGTTTAAGATATTTCATTAAAGAAGGAATATAAATGGTAGCTCTTGAAGATTAACTTGCTCTTCATCATGATGACTCCAGTATTTATAAACTTAAGGTTAGAATACTATTCTTCAGACAGTCAAGGGAACATCACCACATATAGCATCTACCATGAGCCAAAAACTGTAAAAGCCTCATTCATAATTAGCAAAAGTTGCTAAATCAGGCTGCAGTCCCAATGAGATCGCTGTGGGCAAATTTTCTACAATGACTATATTGGATAGCTTTCTTATTTCTCTTGTCAAATCTCTTGTTATATAAACTAGAGGAACTTTACATGATGGTATATATTCAATGATCCTACAAATTTCAACAGCTTCAAAGGGGAAAAAAAGAAAAAAAGTCACTTATGGTTCCTCAGCATCTAACTTTTAACAGCATAGTATTTAATTCAGAGCAAGGCTTTGCCATGTCAAGCCTCCAAAAAATTAATAGCCACTGGCCATTGCCATATTTGCTTTTATTGTACACAGAGCCAAGTCAACTATATCATGGTTCCAGAAGTACCACACAAAAAAATTATACGGCAAGAATCTGCCATTGAAGCGTTCACATTTTTACGAGGCATTGCCAAAACAGAAAATGTCACTCAGAATTTTTTAATTCTATGTATCCCAAGGTTCAGGAACAGGAAGGGGAAAAAAAACCAGAAATAAGGTAGGAAAAATGGATTACTGTGGCTATTTGGAATAATGTAGCTGTTGTTCAAAGCTTTGTACTCACAGAGGATCTTGAAGAAGTTTTTGGTTGCTGGTGCCAACATCTAGCATAACTGGGAGTGTCTGTCAGGGAAGGACTACATTAATCAGTAAGAAAGAAGAAAACAAATTACAGTAAAGGAAACTATATGATATTGAAAGTAAAATGAGAATCTCAAGACCAGATGCTGAGACACCATTTTAATTTGATTATAACAAGTACATTTGAGATCATTGGAGTACAACTTTCTTGATTTGTATGGATGTTTTCGTAATTTAGCCTTCTGACTGTAAATTCACAGAAACAACCTCACAACTTCACGATCCAAAACCCAACAAATTCAAGGCAGAGACATGCATGGTGATAAGACTTACACGTGATCTACAGTCATTATGAACTACAGATTTGCTTTTTGTTGTTATAAGTTTATAATGGAAAAATTCTCTCTCTAATACTTCCTGATAAACTTATACATGAAAACTCTTGTAGACATCAGCTTTTCTAGCCAGTGCATTGTGTTGATGTGTCAGTGCACCAACACTAGCGGCTGGGTCACATTTCAGCAGATCATTAGATTTCTCAAGTTTATTTCTATATGGCCACAAATAAAAATGTCTTAGACCACATTAGCATGCAAGATATATAAACATGGATAAGTGTTTGCAAATAGCTGCATCAGCAACAAGCTTCAAGATGCATGAATATGTCCATATCCATAGAGAGCGTGCTAGCAATTGCATGATTGAACATGGAAAGAGCAGCAGATATTACCCTCTGTGGGTCAATGCCAGCTGCTGCTGCTGCATACATATCAAGTTTTCCAATCGGAATTCTTAAAAGGGGCCGGTCAAATAAGCGCATAAAACCCTAAAATCACAGTTGAGAGAGAGAGAGAACTAACCCGCTATCGCCGAGGATTATGACGTTCGAAATGGTTCTCCTTCTGGACGGCATCGTTCTGATTCAGAAAAGTTCGATCGAATGAATCACGGACAGGAAGAGAGAGAGAAGGAAATTTTAAAAGGGGTCAGACAAACAAGCGCATAAAACCCTAAAATCCCAGTTGAGAGAGAGAGAAAACTAACCCACTATCGCCGAGGATTATGACTTTCAACAGGGTTCCTCTTCTGGATGGCATCGTTCTGATTCAGAAAAGTTCGATCGATTGAATCAGAGAGAGAGAGAAGGAAATCTTAAAAGGGTTCGGTCAAATAAGCGCATAAAACCCTATAATTACAGTTGAGAGAGGGAGAGAGAGAACAAACCCACTATCGCCGAGATTATGACTTTCTACAGGGTTCTTCTTATGGACGGCATCGAACTGATTCAAAAAAGTTCGATCGATTGAATCACGGAGAGAGAGGACAGAGGAGAGAGAATGAACCAAACCTGGCTTTTTGGTATTTGAGACTTGAGAGTCTAACAAAAGCCTTCTCTCTCTCGGTACAAGGAAATTGTGAGCCATTTTGAAAGTTGTACAGGTCCATGAGGTGGTGTTTCTGTCCACGTGGTAACATGGGAGGAAAACCCGAGACAAATAGGGATATAATCTTAAATTAAAAAAAAATCTTAAAAAATTATTATTAATTAACAATATAGATATAAGCGTGAATGATTCGTGAACACGACGGATTTCATCGTCCTTCATCATGGCATGCGAGACCCACTTGCAGGCACTCGTGTCTTTTTTTTTTCCTCCTCTTTCATCTCATTAACAATATAGATATAAGTGTGAATGATCCGTGAACACGTCGGATTTCGTCATCCTCCATCGTGGCATGCGGGACCCACTTGCAGGCATTCGTGTTATTTTTTTTTCCTCCTCTTTGTTCTCTCCTCTCTCATCTCACTCTCTCAAAAGAAAAAAAAAATATGTCATGCCCCTTTAGTTGATTATAAAACATGTCTTGGTCGACTAAACATATTTTTTTTCTTTTTTTTTTCATCTTGTTTTTTTTTTTTTTTGGGTTTTTCTTAACGATGTTTTTTAACAAAATATCATAAATATTTTTTAAAATAATAGTTTTAAAAATTAATATTTTTATCCTTATTTTTCTTTTTGTTTTTTTCTTATTTTTATTTTTTTTCTTTATTGGATTTTTTAACATATATTTTTTTAAAAAATGTCACAAATATTTTTTATTAACATTAACAATATAGATATAAACGTGAATAACCCCCTGCCACCTCAAATTCGTCATCCTCCATTTGGCCTAAGGTGATTCGTTGGTGGGTTAGATGGACGGTGAGTTGGACGATGATATGTTCTTTATTTTAAATTTTGTTTCCATTATTGTTGTGCTTTTTTGTTTTGTTTTTATTGTTTTAACGATGGTGTTGTAGTTTTTTTATTGTTGTTACGGTTTGGTTCGACGATTAACGGTATGGTGTGCCATGATGCTGATAATGACAGTGCATGTTGACCATGCCTCAGTGTTTCTTTTGTCTCTCTCTATTATGAACGTGTTATTGCAAGCTTTTTCGTACATTTAGACGGGTGATTTGTTGATTTTATTTTTGATGTTTTTTGGGTTTTTATTGTGATTTTTTTTTTGTTATGATTTTTTTTATCTAATTGATTGGATGACCATACAATTTCAGTGACGTACAGTTGATGTGCATATTTGTTGAGGCTGATTCGATTGATGGGTATGGTGTGCCATGGTGCTGACGATGGCGGTGCATGTAAACCATACCTGTATGCTCTTTATGTCTTTCTCTCTCTCTGACGATCATGTGTATGCAAACCTTTTCTGTATTCTGTTTGTCTATATAAGTGAGGGGGATGGAGAGAGGACAGTGGGGCATACGAAGAGATGATAGTGCTTTGTTATTTCATTCTTTTTCTCTTTTTGTCTCTGGGTAGGGTAAATGGGAATAATCCAAGATCATTATAGAAGTTGTTCTTCTGTTTCTACTATTTGCAATGCCCGTCAGGGTTTGTGTTGGTGTTTTCTTTCATTTTTTTAACGTTTGTTTTGTTTGAGATTTCAGTTGCTGGTCTTTATATTCTTGCTAATTTATTCCGGTTTGGGAGGATGGTGTGCTGAGACAATTCCTCTATTTTGAAGGTTTGTATTTGTCAAGATTTGTTTTGTTTTGCTTGTATTTTGCTGCTCTTTAGATGATTCTATATTTTTTTCCTTGGATTATTGTTGAGAAGAGTTGTGTAGTCTTGAACAAAGATTTTTTCTCTATTTTTTTTTAGTCCATGTGAATGAGTTTGGTATAACCGATAGTATTTGTGTTTTCTGGTTCTTTGTATGTGCAGGAAACTCAGGTTTTACTATCCACTATACATGATGGTTTCAAATTTTAAGGGAAAAAAATATTTTGTCATATCTGAATTGTAAATATGAATTTATATTGATTTTACAAGTGTGTATATTATTTTTGGAGTCTTTCAAAAATAACAATGGCTTCAGATATGTAGAGAGAGAGAGTTCTATTACAGAATTAATTAATATTGTGGTTTGAAAATTATGCAAAACTGCTATTGCAAAACTACGGAACTACATATGGTTCTCGTACCGAGAGCTTTCACATACCGAAAACTTTTTATCGGGGAGCTTTCACATTTTTGTTTTCTTTACCAGAGAGTTTTTTACTGGAAAATTTTGAGAGAGGAAAGTGCTGTATACTGAGGAATTTTTATGTACCGGGGAGCTTTTTACTGAAGAGATTTCACATTTTTTGTTTTTTTATTGGGAAGTTTTTCTCTTTCCATATAAGTCGAGCAAATGGAGAGAGAAATGTGTTGTGTACCGAGAACCTTTCATGTATCGGGGAGCTTTTTCATGTACTAAGTTGTTTTTTTTGTTGGGTTTTTTTTTTGTTGTGGTTTTTTTGGGGGGGTTTTTGTTTTTTTCCGCCTTTTTTTTTTTTTTAAAAAAAAAAAAGGGGGGTGGTGAAAAAAAAATAAAAAAAAAAAAAAATTTTTAAAAAAAAAAAAGAAAGAAAAAGTCTTAGTCAATTTAAAATTTAATGAAGAAAAAAATGCAATTCAAATGTTAAATAGGGTTTAACACTACTAATGGAATATTATATATATATATATTTTAAATTTCAAGTTACCCATGAAATATTTTTTTAAAAAAATATATAAATTATAAGTTTTAGTGGTCGACTAAAGGTACTATTTAGTCGGCTAAAGTGTTTAGTCGACTAAAAGCTTTTAGTAGGCTAAAGATAGGCTTTTAGTCGCTAAAAGCTTTTAGCCGACTAAAGGCACTCCTTAGTCGACCAGAATGTATAATTGACTCAAATCGTTTTTTAGTCAACCAAAGTATATCATGCCTGCAACATTTGTGTCTTTCAAAACACGTTGGGGAGCTGCTGCCTATGCACATACTTAACAATCACAAAATCCAACTCTTATGGCTAACCGAGTGGGCTTCAGAGCCACATGATGTGTATTGGCAGAATTTGACCATTCCATATGTTTCGCTGACAGTCAGAAGGCTCATTATTGCTGTTGCTTTCTTTTTCCTCACCTTCTTCTTCATGATCCGAATTGCATTTGTTTAGTCACTCACAAATATTGAGGGGATTGAGAAGGCAGTGCTCTTCTTAAAGCCAATCATTGAAGTGTAAGTTTTACCTCTTTCTCATATGTCCTTAGTTGATAGTTTTTGTGGAACAAAGAAATCCTGTAACCATCCCCCATACATACATACACGCACAGGATAACGTACCAAGAAATCGATAATAAAAAAAAAGAATGAATCGAACTCCTTGAAATGCACTCGTGGCATGTGATTGTTTTCTGCTTGTGTTATATTGCCCTATTGGTCTACAGTGAAAGGAACATTGCATATGGCTGCTATTGAGAGAGTGCATTTTTACTTTGTCATCATAAAGTCCATTTATTGTTGGGGTGATCTAGGCGAAGTCAACTGTTCCCTCATGCTGAGAAAGTACATTTGTTTCTAAGCATCTTTGAGATAAGTATGTTGGGCAATTTGTTAGATCTATAATTTATTTGCACTATACGTTTGGAATCTGTTTAAGAAAAAATTTTACGTGTTATGATATAAAGCTTTTTGTTTTCGTTGAGTAACGGTACAAAAAAAGTAAAACAAAATGTCATGCTATAGGCAAGACTCAGAAGAGTAGAGGGCACACAAGTGCCCCCTTAATTTTCATTTCCATAGAGCATTTAAAAAATTCGTATTACAAATTGTGTCACCTAACAAGCATGAAGGTTAGTGGGATGTTTTCCCGCAGAAACTAGCCAAGCTTAACCTTTACCTTTTGTATCTATTAAATTTTTTAGTCGGGGTCTAAAATTATAATCAGGTTTTGAGAGAGGCATGCTAAGTCCTTCAGGCAAATTGTGGACGAGTGCATAATTAAAATTCACTGTACTGAATCCTAAAGGACGCATCTGGACTATGGTAGCAGGAAGCGGTGTAAGTGTCACCTATGCTGATATTGTGAGTTGTCAGTAACCTTGCTTGTTATTAACCTCATACCATCTCACTCTTTTGTTTTCTCCCCACACTGTTCTACCTTTTCTGTATCATTGGCTCACCAATTAAGTGTATATTGGTTCATTTATTCCTAATGATGTCCACAGGGAAGTTACTTGGATACCAAATTGTTTTACTAATGATGTCCACAGGGAAGCTACTTGGATACCAAATTCGCGGGACCCACTAGCAATGTGTCATTTCTTTTTTTCCTCTATTCTCTCTCTCTCTCCTCATTTGAAAATAAAAGAAAAAAAGGTCGACTAAAGCAATGCTTTAGTCGACTAAATGCTTTGGTCGACTAAAGAAATGCTTTAGTCGACCAAGCACCTTGTTTTTTTTTTTTTTTAACATATATTTATTATTATCATTATTATTATTATTATTATTATTATTATTATTATTATTATTATTAATTATTAATCGAAAAGTTTTTTTAAACGGTTACTGTGAAACTTTTTTAAACGGTTACCGAGAATACACCATTAAATTATCGGGAAGTTTTTGTATCGATAAACTACCAGGAAGATTTTTTAAACGGTTACCGGAAACTTTTTAAATGGTTATCGGAAAGCTTTTTTAAACGGTTATCGAGAAACTTTTTTAAATGGTTACCGGGTAGTTTTTTTAAACGGTTACTGAGAAGATTTTACACCGATAAATTACCGAAAAACTTTTGTACCGATAAACTATCGGGAAGTCTTTTTAAACGGTTACTAGGAAGTTTTTTTAAACGATTACTGGGAAACTTTTTTAAACGGTTGCCGGTTAGTTTTTTTAAACGGTTATCGGGTAGTTTTTTTAAACTGCTGGGAAGCTTTTACACTAATAAATTATCGAGAAACTTTTCTATCGACAAACTACCGGAAAGTTTTTTTAAATGGTTACTGGGAAACTTTTTTAAAAGGCTACCGGGTAATATTTTTAAACGGTTATCGGGACACTTTTACACCGATAAATTATCAAGAAACTTTGTACCGACAAACTATTGGAAAGGTTTTCTAAACGATTATCGAAAAATTTTTTTAAATGGTTAACGGGAAACTTTTTTAAACGGTTACCGGAAAGATTTTTTAAACGGTTACCGGGTAGTTTTTTTAAACGGTTACCGGGAAACTTTTACAACGATAAATTACCGGGAAGCTTTTGTACCGACAAACTACCGAGAAATTTTTTTAAACGGTTACCGGGAAACTTTTTTAAACGATTACCGGGTAGTTTTTTTAAACGGTTACCGGAAAACTTTTACATCGATAAATTACCGAGAAACTTTTGTACCGATAAACTTCCAGGAAACTTTTTTAAACGGTTACGCTCTCCTCTCTCTCTCTCGTCGTTGGCGGGACCCACTAGCAACGTGCCATTTCTTTTTTTCCTCTCCATTTCTCCTCTATTCTCTCTCTCTCTCTCCTCATTTGACAAAAAAAAAAAAGGCCGACTAAAGAAATGCTTAAGTCGACCAAGCACCTTGTTTTTTTTTTTTTTTTTTTAAACATATATTTATTATTATTATTATTATTAATTATTAACCGGAAAGTTTTTTTTTTTAAACGGTTACCGGGTAATTTTTTTAAACGGCTACCGGGTAGTTTTTTTAAACGGTTACCGGGAAACTTTTACACTGATAAATTACCGGGAAGATTTTATACCGATAAACTATCGGGAAGATTTTTTAATCTAATCATTGATCGAAAAAATTTTTAAAATTTTTTAACTATAAAAAAATCTGAATTTTCTTTTACTTATTATTTTTATAATTATAATTTTTCAACTGTTATAATATTAAAGTTTTTTTATATATACATAAATATTTTGCACATTCTTAATAATTTTAGTACACTTGCAAAATTCAATAACGAAATTATATTTTATAATATCATATTTAATTTAAAAAAATCAAAATATTTTTAAAAGTATCGCAAAATATAAAAGCTAAATCATGTATAATATTTGTAAAACATATAAAATATTTTATAAAAACTATCACAAAATATAAAAAATATTTTTTTAAATTTTTAAAAAATAATATTTTTAAAAAATATTAATTTTTTCAAACTATTTTTTAAAAAAATATTTATAAAATTTTTTGATATATTTTAAAGAAAGGAAACAAAAAGAAAAAGAAAAAAAAGACAAAAAGAAAAAAAAAACTAGCTTAAAAAAAAAGCAAAAACATAAAAAAAAGGATGCTTTAGTCGACTAAACAAATCTTTAGTCGACTAAGGCTCTTGTTTTTCTTTTTTTTTTTCTTTTTCATTTTGTTGTTTTTTTTCTTTTTTTTTTTCTTTTTTGTTTTTGTTTTTGTTTTTTTTAATGAAATTTTTTAAAAACATAATTTTACCGGAGAGTTTTGATAGATGAAAAAATTATGTACCTGCAAGCTTTCATATACCGGGGACTGAAAAGTTTTTTACTACTGAGCTTTCACACTCTTAGTTTTTTTACGGGGGAGTTTTGTACCAGGAAGCTTCTTTTTTAAATGAGTAGGCCATGTGTATGTGTGTGTGTTTTTTTTTAATCAGAAGAGAGATAGAGACGAGAGAGTTTTGTACTGTTTTTTTTAAACGGTTACCGAAAAATTTTTGTATCGATAAAATACCGGGAAACTTTTGTACCGACAAACTACCGAGAAACTTTTTTAAACGGTTACCGGAAAGCTTTTGTACCGATAAACTATCGGAAAGCTTTTTTAAACAGTTACTGGGAAACTTTTGTATCGATAAACTATCCGGAAGTTTTTTTAAACGGTTATCGGGAAATTTTTGTATCGATAAACTATCGGGAAGCTTTTGTACCGATAAACTACCGGGAATCTTTTTTAAACAGTTACCGAGAAGTTTTTACACCGATAAACTATTGGAAAACTTTTATACCGATAAACTACTGGGAAATTTTTTTAAACGGTTACCGGAAAGGTTTTGCATCGATAAACTATCAGAAAACTTTTGTACCAATAACTATCGGGAAGTTTTTTTAAACGATTACCAGGAAATTTTTATATCGATAAATTATCGGGAAACTTTTGTACCGATAAACTACCGGTAAATTATTTTAAACGGTTACTGATACTACACACTGAAATACCACGACACATTGATGAAAACCTAAACATAACCCCATCATCAAAAATCTTAAAAACACGCGAAAAAAAAGAATATCTATCTAAACCAGAACAAAGAGTTGGGTCTCATATTAATATCTTTATTATAATCATAAAATTTTTATTAAAATTATCATTTATTTTTTAAATATCAAAATATTTTCAAATATTTTCTTACTTTGTATTTTTATAATTATAATTTTTATATGACTATAATATTATATTATTTTTACTGTACATCATTTATTTTAAATACTTGTAATATATTCGGTATAATTATAAAATATTTTCATAAATTTATCATTATTTTTAATCTAATCATTGATCAAAAAAAATTTTCAAATTTTTTAACTTTCAAAATATCTAAATTTTTTTTACTTATTATTTTTATAATTATAATTTTTCAACAGTTATAATATTAAAGTTTTTTTAAATATACATAAATATTTTGCACATTCTTAATAAGTTTAGTACACTTGCAAAATTTTATAACGAAATTATATTTTATAATACCATATTTAATTTAAAAAAATCAAAATATTTTTAAAAGTATCGCAAAATATAAAACCAAGTCATGCATAATATTTGTAAAACATATAAAATATTTTATAAAAACTATCACAAAATATAAAAAATATTTTTAAAAATTTTAAAAAATAATATTTTTTAAAAATATTGATTTTTTCAAACTACTTTTTTATAAAAATATTTATAATATGTTTTTAATATATTTTAAAGAAAGGAAACAAAAAGAAAAAAAAAAAGACAAAAAGAAAAAAAAAAAAGAAAAACAAGCTTAAAAAAAAGCAAAAACATAAAAAAAAGATGCTTTAAAGCATTTCTTTAGTCAACTAAGGCTTTTGTTTTTTTTTTTTTTTTCATTTTGTTTTTTCTTTTTCTTTTTGTCTTTTTTGTTTTTATTTTTTTTTTCCAATGAAATTTTTAAAAAACATAATTTTACCAGAAAACTTTTATAACGATAAAATATCGAGAAGTTTTGTACCGATAACTACCGAAAGTTTTTATACCGATAAACTATCGGGAAGCTTTTAAATGGTTACCGGGTCTTTGTCCTCTCCTCTCCCCCTCTCTCAAAAGAAAAAAAATAATTCTCATGCCACTTTAATCGACTAAGGCAATCGATTAAACATATTTTTTTCTTTTTTTTTCTTTTTATTTTTATTTTTATTTTTATTTTGTTTTTGTTTTTGTTTTTGGTTTTTTCAATGATGTTTTTTTAAAAAACATCATAAATGTTTTTTAAAATAATAGTTTTAAAAATTAATATTTTTATCCTTTTTTTCTTTTTGTTTTTTTATCTTATTTTTATTTTTTTCCTTATTGGATTTTTTAACATATTTTTTAAAAAATATCACAAATGTTTTTTATTGCAGTCACCCATATCTTTTTTTTCTCCTCCTCTTTTACTTCTCCTCTCCTCTGTCTCTCTCTCTCTCAAAAGAAAAAAAAATGTCTCATGCTCTTTAGTCTACTATAAGTCATGCCTTGGTCGACCAAACATGTACCGGGAACTGAGAGTTTTGTACCGAAAAACTTTTTACCGGGAGTTTTTAAACGGTTATCGGGAAGATTTTGTACCGATAAACTATCAGGAAACTTTTGTACCGATAAACTACCGGAAAATTTTGTACCGATCAACTACTGGGAAGTTTTGTACCAATAAAATATTTTCATAAATTTATCATTTATTTTAATATAATCATTGATAAAAAAAAATTAAAAATTTTTTAACTATCAAAATATCTGATTTTTTTTTACTTATTATTTTTATAATTATAATTTTTTAACTGTTATAATATTAAAGTTTTTTATATATACATAAATATTTTGCATATTCTTAATAATTTTAATACACTTACAAAATTCTATAACGAAATTTCATTTTATAATACCATATTCAATTTAAAAAAATCAAAATATTTTTAAAAGTATCGCAAAATATAAAAACCAAGTCATGTATAATATTTGTAAAACATATAAATATTTTATAAAAAAAATTTTAAAAAATAAAATAAAAATTTTAAATAAATTTTTTTTTCCAAATTTTTTTTTTAAAAAATATTTTTATATTTTTTTATTAAAAAAAAAAAAAAAAAAAAAAAAAAAAATAGACTAAAACATTTCTTTAGTCGACTAAGGCTCTTGTTTTTTTTCTTTTTTATTTTGTTTTTTATTTTTCCTTTTCCTTTTCTTTTTGTCTTTTTTGTTTTTGTTTTTTTTTTTTAATGAAATTTTTAAAAAACATAATTTTACCGGGAAACTTTTGTACCGATGAACTACTGAGAAGTTTTGTACCGATAAATTATCAGAAAGTTTTTATACCGATAAACTATTGGAAAGCTTTTAAATGGTTACCAGGAAGTCTTTGTATCGATAAACTATCGAAAAACTTTTTTAAACGGTTACCGGGAAGTTTTTGCACCGATAAACTATCAGAAAGTTTTTGTACCGATAAATTACCGGGAAACTTTATACCGATAAACTACGTGAGAACTTTTTTAAACGGTTACCGGAAACCTTTTGTACCGATAAACTACCGAGAAGTTTTTGTACCCATAAACTACTGGAAAGTTTTGTACCGATAAACTACCGAGAAACTTTTACACCGATAAACTATCGGGAAACTTTTGTACCGATAAACTACTGGAAAACTTTTTTAAATAGTTACTGAAAAGATTTAGTACTGATAAACTACCGGAAAACTATCGGGAAGTTTTGAGAGAGAAATGTATTATGTATCGGGGAGTTTTCATGTATCGAGAATTTGAGAGTTTTTAACTGCAGAGTTTTCACATTCTTAGTTTTTTTACCATAAGTTTTATACCGAAAATTTTTTATCAGGAAGAACACCAGACACATAATCCAATCTTCTCTAATCAAATTTAAAACTCTGCACTGCGCGTAGCGCGGTGTAATCCTCCTAGTCACAAAAATAACTTAGATTGACGAGGATTGTGACCAATACTATTGACAGACACTCGAACAATTACTGTTGAGACATATCGGTCAACTGTTGAATGCACATCAACTATTGGTATAAACAGTATTGATTGAGTAGTGAATACTCGATTAAGATTAATAGTGTTAAATAGTATTGATTCAATATTAAATATTCGACCAATCTTGAATGCACAGTATTAATCGAGTGTTGAATACTCGACCAACATATAAACAATATCTCAACAGTGTTGGTTCGAGTGTTGAATACTAGATTAACTTGTGGTCGAGTATTGAACACTCACACCAATCTGGGTTACTTTTGAAATATATTTCCATCGGGAGATTTTTTACGAATTTTTCCTTTTTTTATTTAAGGTTACATCCGTACTTGGCTCGGAAAACCCAACTCCTTTTTATCTTGTACTAGTTGCTGGCACGCGCGAGCGCACAGGGTCCCCATAAAATATAAATATTATTTTCACTATATAAACATTTGTTAAAATTAATAACTAGTTTAATATCTGAACTAAATTATTGTTCAAAAAAAGAAAACAACATATATAAACGAGGAAAAAAAGTTTAATTATTGAAATTTAAAAAAAAAACTAACGAATGTGGTAAAAAATGAATAATAAGCAGAGTAAAAAAGTAATAGAAATAAATGGTTATTCGTGAGATCCCAAAAAAAAGGGAGAAAAATATTAAAGAAAAGAAGAATTTAAAAGAAAAAAGGGTAAAAAAAAAGATTTAAACAGAAAAAATAGATGATTTGAAAATAAAGGAATAATCATAAGTGGGGTAAAAAAAGTGGGAAAACTTTCTTCCACTAAGGTGAAAAAAGGGTAAAAAACAAAGACTAGAATGGACGCCAAAAATGGGGGAAAAGCCTATTTTTAGAAAAGAAAAATGACCTAAGAAAAAAATTGGATAAAAAAAAGAGTAAAGATTTAAATTAAAAAATAAAAAAAATGGTCGATGAAAGACCCAAATGAAGAAAAAAGGTAAAAACAAAAAAGTGCAAGAATTTGTATAAAAAAAGAAAACATTGGGCCCCAAAGGAAAAGGAAATTGGATTAAAAAAAGTAAAGATCTGAATGAAAAAAAAAAAATCATAGTCCTAAAAAGATAAAAGACCCCAGCGAGAAAAAAAAATCAGGTCAAAGCGAAAAAGTGCAAGAACCGGAGTAAAAAAACATTGGGTCCCAAAAATATGGGATGACCAAATAGGAACATCCCAAAAAAGGACGTGAAAAAAAAAGTTTCACGAAAAAAGGACACAAGTAAAAAAAAAAAGGTAGACAAAGTCAAAAAAAAAAAAGGAGCAAAGAGTTGAATAAAAAAAATTCATAGTCCCCAAAAGATGAAGGAGCCAAACGGAAAAAAAAGGGATAAAAACAAAAAGTGTAAGGACTTTAATGAAAAAAATGCAAGGTCCCAATAATATAAGATGACTAAGCATGGACATTCCCAAAAAAAAGAAATGGAAAAAAATAAAAAAGCTACACAAAAAGAGGATGTGAATGAAAAAAAAATACTATGGTAAAAAAATAGCAGAAGATCACTTAAGGACCAAGCAGAGATATCCCAAAAAATGGACGTGAATGAAAAAATAAAAAAGAAGCTATGGTAAAAATTATAGCAGACGACCACTTAGGGACGACAAATGTATATAATTCTAACTAGTTGAAATATCATCTTTAAGGGTTGGTTGTTATTAACTCTACAAAAATTTCAATTACTCTAGCAAAATTTGATCATTGTTCACAAGAAAGAAAGCTTTGTATTAATTAATTGGTTTTAGATAATTTTCAAGACACTTTAAACATGAATTTAAAAAATAACATTCACGTCTAATATGGAAAATAAAAATTCCACCAAAGGTGTTCAGACACAAGTTTCTTTTTTTTTTTTTAGTTATTAATAAATGCAACACATTATCAATAGAAACAAAGTAATTTTATTAACTAAATATTATTCAGCTAAAATACTTTTTCATTTTTAATTTTATCTTGATTTAATGGTATTCGATAATCAATTATTGGTCATGACTAATCCGTTTCAACCAAATTGTTGAGTCTGTTAAGGAATGAGTTCTCTTGATGTTTGTTTTTTATTTTTTATTTTCAAAACTCGAATCTGAAAATTTTATTAAGGAAATTGATTGTCCTTACAATTTTTTATTGATCTATTAATATTATTGGCCTCAAAAACTTAAGTACAATAATTCTCTTTTTGCACACTCCACTCATGATGAACCAAGAGACATAAGCAATCTCCTTGTATGAATGTTTGCCCCAAATGTCATTCCAAACATCACTACAAATTGCTAGGTAATCATCAAAATCTAGAAAGTAATTTTTCATTTCTTCTTCCTTTTTTTTTTTTTTCAATATTTGTGAAATTGTTTTAGTGTTTGTGTGAGAGTGGTTTTATGCCCGTGTTTAGTAGGTGCATTTATATATTTTTTGACAATGTTTATGACAACCTACTGTTTCTCCAAAACTAAAAGAGAGACTTTTGACAGCTACTGAGGTTAGTTCCTCCTCTAAAATAGTCCTCCTCCTGGTATCTTAGGTCTTGTCCATATCCACATTTGCTGGAATTTTTTTTCTTATTATTATTAATATTTGAAATCATATTCTGATTAATTCAGTTTAACTATTTATAGATTCCTATTTAGAGAGCAACTCTTTCATCATAGTTTTTTTATTTTCAAATTTTAAATCTGAAATTTAATTAAAAAATCTAACATATCATCTCATTAAACTACTTCTCCCAATGACAATTATGAAAATGCCCTTATGAATGTCCCATGCCCTCCTCCGGGTTTATGTTTCTATACTTTCCACAATAATTGCACATTATGCTAATTTCTTCATTTTTTTTTGCCTCCCCTGTAAAATGCATCGAAAAAATTCCAATGGTTAATTTTATGGTTGGAAATTTGGGCTGTTTTGCATCTAAGGATGAACTTGTTCCTCTTGACTTTGATGGGAGAAATAGTTTTGAGACTCGGATGGTTGGGAGGAATCATGAAAGGATTCTAGGATAGGATTTGGGTCAATCGCGGGGTATTTTGGATAGGGTTGGCACCCTTTCCCTTGTTGGAAAAAACACTTGAAAAGAATGAATTTGGATCACTAGATCAGTATGCTAAAAAATTGTTAGAAATTGAACATTGAAGAGATAAATATATATATATATATATATATAAATCTTAATGATACATTATTTAACTAAATTATCACATTAGATTGTGTATGTATAGGAATGTTATTTATTATGAATATAAAAATAAAAAAAAAAAAAGAAATTTAGACGATTTTACAATAAAAATATTATTGATTTATTATAGTACTCAAGATCTTTTTTAACAGAACTACACAAACTCAATGTGGTTTAATAAATCCAGATCATACGCTATATTCTCTCCCCATTTATCTTATTAGTGAATGTTATTTCCTTGCTACTAATTTTAGACAATATTTTGTAAGTCAACATTCATCCCTAAATTTCCTTATAATTAAAAATACCTTAACCTAAATTGGAAATGAGTATAATAAGACTTATTATAATAAAATTTCGGTAAGTTAGGAAATTACTTCTTAAAAAAAAAAAGATAGAAAAAAATTGATAGATTTCGAATAAAATGGTCCTTTGTGTGTGTTCACGCGCATGCTTAGAGAAAACTTAAAAACAAAAAACATTACATTTTCTTAATCACAGTAAGATTTGAGAACATATGAAATTTCAGATAGTACACGAAGTAAAAATACCAAATATTAATTTTACAATCCAATAAATAATCAAAATAAGAAACCTGCGAATTCTTTCATTTATTTTCTTACTAGGATATTATGACTTCTCTTTGTGAAGTTGTAAAAGCATCTGGTTGTGATTACAGCGGATGGAGAATGACCTGGACACCATGCTGGGGTTGAATGGTGACACGGGAAATGGGGGAGTGGACATAAGTAGGGGAGAGGGTGAGTGTATAGCGTTGTAGGATCATGGAAAGAGCAACTTTGGCTTCAGCAAGTGCAAAGTTTGAGCCCGCACAGATTCGAGTTCCCAAGCCAAATGGAATGAAAGCTGCTGGGTTATTGTTTGTAGCTTCAAAGACCCCTTCAGCAAATCTCTCCGGTTTGAAAAGGTGAGCATCTTCTCCCCATATTTGAGTGTTCTGGTGAACGACTAGACTTGAAAGACGCAGATATGTGTTGGCAGGAAGCACCAGATCCCCTAATCGAACTTCGCTTTCTGCTTCTCTTAGGACAAAATCAACTGGAGGGTACAATCTTAGAGATTCATTCGCGACCATAGTCATCTGTTTGTTGGAATTGGAAGATAAGCAGAGTCCAAATTTAGAGTAATCTATATACCCCGGAAAATTAAGCATTATAGAGAAGTGAATGATTCACTTACAGTCTTCAATTTCCCAATGGCTTGAGAGTCGGGATTATTTTTTCCAAATAGTTCAAGAACCTCTTTCCTTGCCTTCTCTTGCCACTCTTGGTGGAGTGCTAGAAGGAGAACGGTCCAGGTTAGGAAGTTTCTTGTAGTTTCATATCCAGCAATGTATAATGTCTTGCACTCGTCAATCATTTCCTCTTCCGTAACGTTGTTGGTCTTATCACTATCATGGTGGGCCTCCAAAAGCAGCCCAAGGTAATCACTTCCAAAACTATTCACTTCTCCTTTCATCACTTTCTCTTCTCTGTTTTTGATCAACCTTGACACGATGTCCTTAATCTCTTTTTCCATTTTGTCTAGTTCTAGATCATCCTGCGTCTTGAACAGCTTCCTGCAATAATTGAGAAATCATTTTTACCTTGTAAGTTCATTACATTTGTTATTGCTTTCGTCCCTTTCTTTCATGCAATTAAGCAGTGAGGACTAATGTTACAAACCCGATGATTGAGAGATTAATTTTGAATTGAGTTTTGGAAATGATCGAAGTCATCTTCCCCAGGATCTCAAATACTCTCTTAGCTTCCAAATAACTACTCCCAAATGCCGTCCTCGAAATTATATCTGATGCTAATACTCGGAATTCTTCGAACACCTCAATCTCATTATTTTCATGAGCTCTCCACCTTTCTAGCATTTCTTCCACGCTTGTTACCATTGCTGGAATCATACCCTTCGTTACATAATTAAGATCCATTTCACACCATTCAAGACATTTAGAAAATTAAGTAAAATGTATCTAGTAAAAGTCATCGAAAACAAGAATAGGAAAAACAAAAAAGAAACCTTTAAACTCTCTCCATGTAAACCCTGGTTGGCCAGTTTCCGTAGTTTAGCCCATTTTTCACCTTGGGCCGCAATAATTCCATCTCCCACTAGCTTCTTTGTCTGTCCTCGAAATTTAGGCTTTACATATGCTTTTTCCATAAAAATTTCTTTGATCAACTTGGAATCTGTAACCACTAAACTAGGTATAGGGCCGTGCCAAGTTAAGAAGTTATTCCCTGCATTAAAAGATATGAGAAATTAAGTAGTGGATTAGGAAAGAAGCAAGATAGCTAGGTTTTGTAAATTACTAAAGCTAGTTATTTGTTGTAATTACCATATAGCTTCTTCCAAGCATAAATGTCCGGCTGAATTCTGGGGAATAAGTTGTGCGATACCTCCAGCATGGGATTCTTTGTGGAATCCATTTTCATGTTCATGATATCTTTGGTGCTTCCATAAAGAAACTTATATGGAGGTCCTTCGATTCCCTGTGACTTCATCTGATTTTGTATACGTTGAGGAGTCCACCATGTACGTTTGAGGAACGCAAGGAGAATTGAAAGAGCACAAATGCATAGACATGAGTATAGTACCCCGAGTGTTGTGGCTCCACGGATTGCCTCAAAATCCATGTTGTTCAAGTCGAAGCTCTCAAGTATAGATTCTGCAGCAACTCTCTCTCTCTCTCTCTCTCTCTAGATAAGAGTTGTGCTATGTTGGAGAAATTGGGGTAACAAAGTCAGGATTATATAATCTGCTAGTATGTGTAAAGAAGGAAGAATAAGTAGGAGTGGGAAGGCCATGAGGTTGTTGAAGAAGGCATTTAAGAATATTAATAGAGACCTCGAAATTATTTGATCTCTCTCGATCTCTCCTTTACTGTGAAGTTGACAGGGTACCGTTGAAGTATTTTGGGCTAACTGAGATATTTAATAGCTTTTCTTTCATCTAGATAACTGTTATCTTTTTTATTAAAAAACAATATCTTTGATGCGCAGGTACTCCCATCTTCAATCTCTACCAACAATAGACGTGGAGATCATCCACTCCACGGATTTATTTAAAAAAAAAATGAAAAAAGTAAAAGAGAATAAATTATTTAAAATTATTTTAGAATCTATATAGCTTTCACATCTTATTGTGTGTTTTTTAAATTAATTTGGTTAGAATATATTATGTAAGTGAGAATATTCGTTTTTATTTTTATTTTTTATATTTCCATATTTCCATACTTCTATATTTGTAATAATAATATTTTTTTTTATATAAATTCAATTTATTATAATAATTTATTGAAACAAAAGATCATTAACATTTATATTCTTACTATTATTGCTTCCATTTCTATATTTAGCATGATATTAGAGGATCTTTATCTATTTTTTATGTTCAAATATTTTTCTAATATAGTACGAGAGCCATAGTCTTCGACTATTTTTAATAACTAACAGTTAAAATCCAGTACATCCAATCACGTGTGCTCATGCGTCTCCTGGCCCATTCTAGAAAATGCTACTTTTTAGGATTATAAAAATACCCCTAGATTTTTAGGTGCTCTATTCGGATTTTTTTTTTTCAAATTTAAATAATTTTTATTATAACATATTAAATTTGGGAGGAGATATTAAATATATTATATATCAAAATCAATTTATTAATTTGATTTTATTTATTTTTATATTTATAATATTATATTTTTATATTTATAACAATAAATTTTTTATATGAATCTAATTTATTATAATAATTCATTGAGTCAATAGATTATTAGAGTTCATATTCTTATTATTATTGCTTCATTTCTGTATTTAACAATGTATCAGAGTCATGTTTAGCTATTTTTTACATTGAAATTTATTTTAATAATTATATATTTCTTTTGTTCTACTTTAGGAACTCTTTTAGAATTATTGTAAAAGAATTAAAAAAATAACTAAACAACTACTATTCTTAAAAAAAAAAATTAGTATTAATTAATTAAATTACTCTTCAAACATATAATTATACATTAAGCGGAGATAACAAGATATAAGGGTAAAATTGACATTTTTGACTTTTTAAAATGATACTTAAACATATGAAATGGAATGAGAGAAGCATTTGATAATTAAGGTGGGCAACATTCACATCAAACCCTACATTTAGGCCATCAAATTACGATGACTGCAACATTTAAAGCCATTATGGATTAATGACAGCTTGGTTAACATAGGTTGTTGACACCATCTTGTTGTGGTTCCAAAAGTTTAGAAAATCTTCCCCCATGATCTTCTTCTTCTTCTCTTTGATGTGTGAACCTATTTGTCACGCGTGGATTCTCCTATCGAACACATAATAACTGTCGTATTATCTCGAAACACGTATAAACTTCACCTCGTGTCCTATGGTGCCACAAAACATTTTGATATCCAAGTCATTTCATAAATAAATTTAAATCATTCTGTGGCCATCCCGGTAATCAAATCAATTCCCAAGGATTCACATAAATTTATAACGCAAAATGTGTTTCAAAATTTACAATATAGTTCAAATGTTCCAATAAGAGCAAAATAGCTTGCAAAGCTAATTTCAAATAAAATAAATGAAGTCCAACATCAAAATAATTAGGATTTTACTAAAACTTACCTAAGAAAAATCAAAAAAATATCAATTAAATCCAAACATAATAAAATGTACAAAAAAATTTCCTTCCATAGTTAATCTAATATAATTCCCAAAGATAAAATTCACATCTCTAGTACCTATCGACAGTCATCAAAAGAATTCATCCCTCCGACACTAGTCCAAATCTATACTTCCTCTGAAAAAATTTAAAAAAAGAGGAGTGAGTATTATAAATATTCAGAGAGTGAAGTGCAATGACATGATGAACATGAATGAGGAGTGAGGATGGTGGTGTCAAATATGTAAGTCAAAATTCATCTCTAGGTGATCAATAAAACCATGTACATAAAAATGGAATTCACTTCAAATTCGCCATGACTCATGTGTTTCAATCAATAAACAATTTAAACTTTCATTTTCGTATTTTTGGGGTTTTGTCAAAACCGCTTTTCTATCAATGGCCGTTAGTAGAGTCTGCCAAGGGATTTTTTTTTACAATTTTTTTCATGAAATCCCACTTTTTACTTAGCGTTGGCCCAGAATTGTTTTCGTGGAGTGCCACTACGTCGTCCGATCGACTTGAGTAGCTCTCCATCCCACCTCCTCTAAGTCTCAATTTTAATCAAATTAGCCTTAATCATGCCAGTTCAATGGCCATGTCTGTGAAAAACTTAGACTATAGTATTTTTCCTAACACCATGTTATCAAATACAATTCATCATTCAAATCATATTCATTCACAAGATAGAGCAAAATTTACAAATTATAATAAATGTTCAAATGTAACATTCAATGAATAACTCAAAAGTCATAGATTTATTAGAATTCAATTTTTTTGACACCCTATAATCACAAAATATTGTAAATTCATTTCAAATTTCATTTTCAAAATTCACTTCATAAATCATAATTTAAAACAGTTTCTCATTCACATACAACATAGTCATTCACTCACCTCTTAGGAGGGTGTTTACTTCCAATTCTACATTCAAACCCAATGAAATCTCCTCTGAAGTCCAAATCAATTATCCTAAACCAATAATCACAATTTTAATATTAATCACCTCCAATTCTAAGGTTTACAAATTTTCCTAATATAACACAAACCCTAATTTCTCACTTTCATGAATTTAATTTTTCATTCTATTATTTATATGTCATTGGGACCTATGTAAAATTTTTCATTCACAATTTTCTCCAATTTCCATCATTTACAAATTCTAGAGTTTTGATTTTCAGTAATACTCCTAAAATTTCAATAATACATTTAAATCTAATAATAAAGAAGATAATTCAAAATTAGAAAAAACAAATTACCTTTATTTTGGTGTTGGATGGAGTTTTGAAAATTGGATATCAAAAACTCTAACTTTCCCTTTGTAAAGCAAAACCCTAGATTTTCTCTTCAATCCTCCTTCTCACGCATTGATTGAGAATCTTGGAGGTTTAATTGAATGGATCTAATGATTTTATAGGAGGAAAATTGATCTTTATAGAGAGATTGGGGGAGTGTTGGGGAAGAGTTAGGCGAGAGTGAGAGAGAGAGAGAGAGTTCAAGAGAAGAGAACGAGTCAAGTGAATGAAATGAGATTTTTTCAAGCCTCATTTAATTGTGAAGCTCAAAATTACTATCTTGCCGCTCATGCATTTTAAGTTTCATTGAGTTTGAAGGGCATTTTAATCATTTCACAACCATTTCTATATGTATAGGTCGACTTGCGATTTTGGCAAGGCAACTTGCAAGTACAAAAATCCAATTAGGCAAGGCAACTCAATTTTTCTAATTACTAAGCCTTGAGTTGACTCATGACAAGGGACGAGGTGCCTCACTATTGTATGGTCTCAGATCTCATCCCTGCAGGCTTCCCAAGTCGCCTCACCAACTTATGTAAGGCGCCTCAATGCTTCCATAACTCAGAAGTCATGCTCTGTAAACACTCAAGGCGACTCAACTATGGCACAAAGCGACTTGTGCCTTTGAAACAACCTAACTAGGCGATTCATCCATCCTCACAAGGTGACTTGTCAAGTGCAAGGCTCAGTGTCCCTTTTCTGCACACTCACAAGACAGCTCCCTAAGCTCACAAGGCTCCTCACTTGCACTCATAAGGCACCTCATTCTTGCACAAGGCGTCTTGCCTTCACATTCCATAGATGTGAGGCATCTCATTTCTTGGCACAAGGCGACCCAATGCATTCAACTCCTAGAACCTTGGTCTGCACAACCTTCGAGTCGCCTTCCTCTATGCACAAGGCACCCTACTCACCCAAATATCTTCACAAGTCATCCTATTCACCTCCATAAGGTGACTTGCCCCTTCATTTTCCTCACATAAGCCAACTCACTTACCTCACAAGGCCCTTTACCTCTCACAAACCTTGGAAGTACAAGTCAATTCAAGCTTTCACAAGTCCCCTTGCTCCTCACAAGTTCCATACCCACAAGTCATTGACTCAGATGAATTCTCCAAAAAGACATTACACTATCAAGTCAATTAATTCCTTATGATTTATGTTGCAAAACAAATAGAAAATTCCAACTCTTGATAATTATATAGGAGAATAAAATTGAAAAATTCAAATATCGAATTTTTCGATATTATATCAAAAACTCAAAATCGATTACAACGGATTTCTCACAGTATTTTTTAGTGAAAAATCAAAAATCAAAAATTAAATAAAAATTTTTCTAATACCGAATTTTCGGTATTGCACTATTTAAAACCCATAGCCAAATTAATAAGTAAAGGTATCTCTAGGTATAAAAAAAAAGGTTAAATTTTGCTAAAGAAGAAAAGGGGTTGTCATTATTGGAGACAAGAATGAAACACAGAAATCTGATCAATCCCAACAAGCTGGGAGATTAAAATTGACTTTCATAAATTAAAACTATGGCCACGCGATTCATGCTGTCTTACTTTATTTTTATTTAAAGTTCGTCTCTTTCATGGAACTACAGCCATGGCGTTAACGAGATCTTAATTTATGTTTCTATGAGGTTTCTTCTGCATCTTCATTGCAATCTTCCAAGCTGGGCAAATCTTCGTAGAAATTAAATACTGTTGTAGCCTAAAATGATCCATTTCCCCAAATATATAAATGTATATATATATATATATATATATATATTTATTTATATTATTCCTCAAGATAAACAATGACTGATTTTTCCGGGGATCCATGTGTTTTAATATTTTATTTGTTCTGAAAAATCTGACCTAATTTCCATGAGGCCACGTTCCATAGCCCCAAAAGAAGGAAAACGATAACAAAACTTACCTCCCCCTTCTCTCTCTCTCTCAATTGATCTTTAAATTGTCCAAGAAAATTCAATATGTTGTTTTCTATCTGTGCTGGAAATGATACCCTATCTGTGCTGAATGTTGTTTTTTTTTTTTTGGTATCCTAGCTGAACCACTATTTGGTATTTTGGATATCACTTTAACTAATTTGGATCGACCTGTTGTCGAGCCCATTTTTGGAAGGAGATTTTCCAATGATGTCTTTTTCTTTCCCAAAAAAACTCAATAAAACGCTTGATTAAAAAATGAAGTACCCTTCCCACTATGCGGATCAACCATTGGTGTTGTATGTTGTTTTCTAAATACATTACACGGATGCACACAAAGCTTCACCCTCTAATATTTCATACCTTTAATACGTTTTTGGTTTTTAAAAATTTTTTTACATTATTTCAATATTTTATGTTATTTTTATTTTAGATTTTAGATTTTTTATTTATTAATTCAAATTTAATTTAAAAACCAAAATAAAAATAAAAACTATTAATCTAGGCTTTAATTAGTATTTTATAGTTATTTAGATTAATTTTATAGTTAGTAATTAAGGTTATGAAGTATTTTATAATTTAAATTTAGTTTAATAAATTATTTGTTTATTTAATTAATTTTTTTTTGATTTTATATATCTTATGATAAATAATTACGGTTTTAATTATTTTAAAATTATTATTATAAAATATAACTATTTTATTATTTTAATAAAAATCATTATATTTTTTATATTTACGTAATTTTTCATGTTAATGTTTTCGAGTATTTTATAAAGTTCTGTTTTCTCGTATTATTTTGTACTCGTCTTTGTTTTTCTACATTTGTTTTCATTTTTGAACAACCTAATATATCACCATCCATTTTATTCGACCAAAAGTTAGTAAATTTTAAAACGACATTGACTTTCAATTATTTTTTTTAATTTATGAACATAAAATAAAACATAAGCAAAAAATATAAAACGACAACTTTGACACCAAATCAATCCATGATTTTCTTTTTATTTTTTTTGGGGACAATTTTCAAAATAATCTCACCAGGCGATTTATCCATCCTCACAAGGCGACTTATCAAGTGCAAGGCTCAGTGTCCCTTTTCTATACGCTCACAAGGTGCCTCCCTAAGCTCACAAGGTGCCTCATTCTTACACAAGGCGTCTTGCCTTAACATTCCATAGATGTGGGGCGTCTCACTCCGTGACACAAGGTGACCCAATGCATTCAACTCTCTGTACAACCTTGGAGTCGCCTTCCTCTATGCACAAGGCGCCCTACTCACCCAAATATCTTCACAAGTCATCCTATTCACCCCAACAAAGTGACTTGCCCGTTCATTTTCCTCACACAAACCAACTCACTCACCTTACAAGGCCCCTTACTTCTCATAGACCTTGGATATACAAGTCAACTCAAGCTTTCACAAGTCCCCTTGCTCCTCACAAGCTCCATACCCACAAGTCATAGACTCAAATGAATTCTCCAAAAAGACATTGCACCATCAAGTCAATTAATTCCTTATGATTTATGTAGCAAAACAAATAAAAAAATTCCAACTCTTGATAATTATATGGGAGAATAAAATTGAAAAATTCAAATATCGAATTTTTTGATATAACATAAAAAACTCGAAATCGATTACAACGGGTTTATCGTAGTATTTTCTAGTGAAAAATCGAAAATCAAAAATTAAAAAAAAAATTAATATCGAAATTTCGGTGTTACACTATTTAAAACCCATAGCCAAATTAATAAGTAAAGGTATCTCTAGGTACTAAAAAAAAAGGTTAAATTTAGCTAAAGAAGAAAAGGGGTTGTCATTATTGGAGACAAGAATGAAACACAGAAATCTGATCAATCCCAACAAGCTGGGAGATTAAAATTGACTTTCATAAATTAAAACTATGGCCACGCGATTCATGCTGTCTTACTTTATTTTTATTTAAAGTTCTTCTCTTGCATGGAACTACAGCCATGGCATTAACGCGATCTTAATTTATGTTTCTATGAGGTTTCTTCTGCATCTTCATCGCAATCTTCCAAGCTGGGCAAATCTTCGTAGAAATTAAATACTGTTGTAGCCTAAAATGATCCATTTCCCCAAATATATATATATATATATATATATTTATATTATTCCTCAAGATAAACAATGACTGATTTTTCCGGGGATCCATGTGTTTTAATATTTTATTTGTTCTGAAAAATCTGACCTAATTTCCATGAGGCCACGTTCCATAACCCCAAAAGAAGGAAAACGATAACAAAACTTACCTCCCCTCGCCTCTCTCTCTCTCTCTCTCAATTGATCTTTAAATTGTCCAAGAAAATTCAATATGTTGTTGTCTATCTGTGCCGGAAATAATACCCTATCTGTGCTGTATGTTGTTTTTTTTTTTTTTTTTGGTATCTTGGCTGAATCACTATTTGGTATCTGAGGTTTCACTTTAACTAATCCGGATCGACTCGCTGTCGGGTCTATTTTTGGAGGGAGATCTTTTAATGATGTCTTTTTCATTTCCAAAGAGAGTCAAATTCAAACACTTAATTAAGGAATAAAGTGATCTTTCCACTATACGAATCAACCATTGATGTTGTATGTTGTTTTCTAAATACATTACACGGATGCACACAAAGCTTCACCCCGTAATATTTCATACCTTTAAAACGTTTTTGGTTTTTAAAATATTTTTTACATTATTTTAATATTTTATGTTATTTTTATTTTACATTTTAGATTTATTATTTATTAATTCAAATTTAATTTAAAAACCAAAATAAAAATAAAAATAAAAACTATTAATCTAGGTTGTAATTAGTATTTTAGAGTTATTTAGATTAATGTTATAGTTAGTAATTAAGGTTATGAATTATTTTATAATTTAAATTTTGTTTAATAAATTATTTGTTTATTTAATTAAAATTTTTTCTTGATTTTATATATCTTATGAGATATAATTGCATATTTAATTATTTTAAAGTTCTTATTATAAAATATGAATATTTTATTATTTTAATAAAAATTATTATATTTTTTATATTTAGGTGATTTCTCATGTTAATGTTTCAAGTATTTTATAAAGTTCTGTTTTCTTATATTATTTTGTACTCGTCTCCGTTTTTCTACTTTTGTTTTCATTTTTGAACAACCTAATATATCACCATCCATTTTATTCGGCCAAAAGTTAGTAAATTTTAAAATGACATTGACTATCAATTATTTTTTTTTTTAATTTATGAACATAAAATAAAATATATGCAAAAAATATAAAACTACCTTATGAACTTTGATACCAAATCAATCCATGATTTTTTTTTTTCTTTTTTTGGACAATTTTCTCTTCTAATAGTCATAAAATTAGTCCTTTTGTTAAACTTTTATTAAATTCGACAGTCAGATTATAAGAAGTAACAATAAATATAATTAAACAAATTACCTATTGTTTCCCGCTATGAGATCTCTCTTTCTTCTGTCAATATTTGTCGAACCACCGCGATGCTGTATTGATTTCCTTCATTTCAAAGCAGCTCAATTTCTGTCCCAAAACCTTTCTCGTTCTCAAAACTAAAAGCTTCTGCTCTCTCTCCTCTCCACTACCCGTGGAATAAAAATAAAAGAAAATTTGATAGAGAAGACGAAGGATGCAATTAGAAATTGGATCTGATATCATTTTGAAATTTAGCGACTAATTTATGAATTTTAAGTATAGTTCAGGAATTAGACATGTAATTATCCCAATTTAGAAACTATTTATTATTTTTAAATAATTCAAGATTTTAAATTTATAATAAAATCCATGTTCGGTCCATAAATTTTGCACTAAAAGTACGATTGGAACCATGAATTCTACACTGTGGTGATATGACATAACTCTTGCATATGTCACTTTATCAAAGTATTGGTGTTGTATGATCATGCTAACGTGACATGTGTTATGTCAGAAATTCATCTTACATGTCATATTATATTAGTATACTATATCCGTTAGCTCAGCACTTAACTACCACCATAACGAAGTAACTTAATTATAACTGAAATACATGACGCAACAACTCATAATCATAAAGGCCCAACAACCCATAAACACAAAGGTTTATAAATATAAAGTCTAGGGGTTTCTAAATCCGCATGACCACAACGATCAAGCCCATAATTTGTTGAGAGCCTCTCTATCGTTCGACCTCTCGGTCACTCCCTTATCTCTCTTCATACGTAATCGCCAGTTATCCTCTCTTGGTATGTCTCGCTCACCTAACCCTTTGACTTCTTGGTCTCTTGGCTTGTTGGTTGTCGAACTCTCTCGGTTACTATGAAAGTAATTCCATTACACAATGAGTCTAAGTTATGATTATCTGATAAGAAAGAAGATCTTTAACAAATTTAAACTTTTCTTAATCCAATACGAATTTCTTATAATCTCAACTAATAAAGAAGTAAATTCACGTGACAATTAAGACTTTCTGTAACACCAATTAAAGTTAAATAAAAAACAAACAAACAAAAACAAAAGTGTAGTGGACCACACCACCTCCCCCACCACTCCCCTTTCATTTCCTTTTCTTCTTTCCTTCTCTTTTCTCTCTTCCTCTTCCTCTTTGTTCTCTCCCTAAAACCCCTCCCTCCCAGCTCTCTTCCTCCCTCTCTTCTCTTCCTCCAAATTTGATTAAAGTTTCCCAGACAGCTATAGATTTGAACTCCAAACACTCAAACAAATCTTTGGAAGGTTGAATCTAGTGAGAGAATTCAAGATTTCCTAGAGAGAAAAAGCTAGGGTCTTGGTGTGACTTAACAAGGGGTGAAATTGGGGGTCCCTACAGAGATAAATTTTTTCCTTTATCTCATATTTGTCCATTTTTTGCATGAAATTATAATTTATGTTGAAATTTAAGATTTTGTAGAGAGGAGAATTTAGGGGTTTTGATGTAATTCAACTTGAGAACGAAATTGATATCTCCATTTAAGATAAATTTCTTCTCTTAACTAGAATTGATTTGTTTTATTGTCACGCCTCGATTCTCAGATCGAGCACGTGATAACTGCCGCGTTACCCCGATATACGTGTAACTCCTACTCGTATACCAAGATAGCGCAAGACATTTATCAATATCCTAAATTTTTACAAAATAATTTAATAATTTCAAATTTAACATGCATGCATTCATTTTACAATCAAATAACCCATTTGGTCCATCCCTGCTCGAGAACATGCATGCACATGGGCCATCATGGCCATTTAAAATCCCACAAATCCATAGATTTTAAGACCAATCCTTAACTAAGGGATCCAATCCAAATTTCATCAAGATAATTCTGAAAGAAAGTTTAAGGAAATAAAAAGAGAATGTCCTGATTTTAAGTTTACAAAACCATATTTAAATCATAAAGAAAATAAACAGAATACAAACTGAGTTTTCAAAATAGTTACAAAGTTTGTCTTCCATTTGGGTCCACTGAGTACCTCAACAAAAGAGAACCATTACCGTTGACATCCAACGAATTAAGTTTCTTCAAATTACTTTAACATCCACAAACTTCAGCTAGGCATTCTTTATAAGATGGAAAAGGTGGGGTGAGTATAAAATATACCCAGTGCGTGATATATAAATTGTACAAAAATAAGAATTTGTGTGGTGGATATATCAAACATATATTCTCCAAGCCATCATGTCATTCTCAAATTCATTCAGTATATACAAACTCAACCATCGTTTCCAAAATCATCCAATTCACAATCAACATAAATTAATCTCATATACATCCAGCTATTTCACATTTCCAAACATGGGACAATCCAAAATCATTTTTTTCCAACAAAAATCTACCATGACCTAGGGTGAGTTCGCGAAAGGATTTTAAAAATTTTTTGTTTAAAAGTGCCCCCATCCTTGGCATTGGTTATGATTTTCATTGGTGGTGCAACCAAATGTCCCATACCGTTTAGGTGGTATGTTATTCAATCATGGATGTACCGTCTCACTCGGCTACGTACCATGTCTATTAACCCCACCACATCACCCTGTCGAGTCACACCGTGATAGGAAATGACTAGTTATTTTTCAAGGATCGGCTGTTCCCCCACAAGCCCTTTGCACCATTTCACAAAATTATAAACCGTTTTATGTGCCATCCATTTTAATAATTTCTCAATCGTAATCAATACACTGACGTGTTTATCATCAATACTTTCACATGACACATTCATTCATTCAATATATATAGGATGCATAAAAATTTCAAATTCAATATTTGGGATATTCTACATACAGTAAAATATATAAATCCAAATTTTGAAAATCATTTAGAAAATTCGATAAAAGCATTCTTTATAAAAGTAATTTTTTCTTATTTAAGTACAAGTATGAAATCACTCACCTCTTGGGAAGATATTCACTTCCAAATTCTACAAATCAATTTCAACACAATCTCTCCTTGGATTCCAATTGCTTAACCTAAGACAATAATAACAATTTCAATGCTAATTCACGCCTATTTCAGGGTTCATGAATTTTTCCTAATTTAACACAACCCTAATTCCTCCATTCCATTAATGTATGTCCCAATTCCACCATTTTCATGTAATTTACATCAATATAAATTCCAATTTACCATTTCCCCCAATTTCATCAATTTCTGATTCTAGGGTTTTGATCTCTGATAAAATTTCTTAAATTTCAACAATAAAATCTCAATCTAGTGATGAGAAAATTAAATTTAAATTTAGGAAGGAGAAATTATCTTAAATTTAGGGTTGAATAGAATTTTGACGATTAGGTTTCAAAAACCCTAACTTCCCTTCACGTAAAGCAAACCCTAGGCTTTTCTTTAAATCATTCTTCTCAAAAGTCGGGTTAAGGTTCTGGAAAGCTAATAGAGTGATTATATTGGAGAGATAATTGATTTTGAAGAGAGAAATCAAAGAGGGTTGAGGGAGAGAAAAACACAGAGGGAAAGAAATGAGAGTGCTGAGTGTCAAGAGAAATGAATGAGGGAGAAAATAATAAAAATTAAGGCTTTAGTAAGCCTAATTTTTAATGAATTTATCAATTACTATCTTGCCCTTGATGATTCAAGGGTTTTGGTTGGATTTGGTTGTCCTTTTTGTTCATTGCTCGAATTGACAGAGCAACTCACAAGGAGGCCAGGACGACCTATGGTTTAACTTCCACATAGGCAGGGCGACCTCCTTTGGAGTAAGGCGACCCAATGGTATAATTTTAATATGAGTAGGGTGACCTGTTAATAAGCAAGGCGATCCAACACTTCAATTTCTCAGTCTTGGTGATATTGCATGATACTAAAGTTAATTGAGAATGATCATGATAGAAGTACCTTGATTAAAAAGTTATCTAACTAAGAATTTGAGACTTAAAATTTGGAAGCGTTTTAATATTATCAGTGGATTAAGTGTGTGTGCCGCCACATGCTTGTGTGTACAGGGATGGATCGGATGGGTCCTTTGCATGTGTGCTGTCTCTATGTTTTCTTATTTTGAATGGATTTGTGTATTGGAATATTTACTGTACTTTATGTAATCTTGCGGAATCCCGGTATATGGGGAGGTTTTGCCAGTGTACGAAGAAAACGCGGCTGTTGTCGGATGGTCGATCCGAGGATTGGGGCCTGACAACTTTATTCGTCGGTAAGAGAAAGGAAGAGAGTGCGGCTAAGGAAGGCGGAGAATCGATCGAGAGAGAGAGAGCGACGGAGATTCGAAGAGAAAGAGAGAGAGAAAGAGACGGGTGAGAAGAGATCAATTAGGGTTTCAAACCCTAGGTGAATTGGGGGAGGGGGGAGAAAATGCAACATTTTGGGCAAAACGTTGTGTTTTCCCTCTCCTCTCTCTCTCTCTCTCTCTCTTTTATATAAATAAATAATTAAATAAATCAATAAATAATTATTCGTATATATATATACACCCACTTTTCACTAAATTTTAAATTTCACAAAAATGGGATCCACTACGAATCGCGGACACGACATTTTATATATACCCAATAATTTCAATTTAATACCCCAAAATCAAAAATCAATAAAATTTAAAATTTTTCTTTATATTATAAAGGTATTTAACAAAATTTCTAACATCGCATTTTCAGTGTTACATTGCCGCTTGAACTCTCAATCACTCCTTTATCGCTCTTCATATGAATTCCTTGGTCATCCTCTCTCGGTATGTCTCACTCACCCAACCCTTCAAACTCTCAGTCTCCTGGCCTATCGGTTGCGAAACCCTCTCGGTTACTACAGAAGTAATTACCATTACGTAATATGTCTAAGTTATGATTACCTTATAAGGAAAGAAATTTCTAACAAATTCAAACCTTCTTTAATTCGATACGAATCTCTTGTAATCTCACCCGATAAAGAAGTGAATCCCCATGGCAATTAAGACTCTTCTAATCTCCACGATAACAACTGGAACTTTCTTATTATAGAGAACTCCGAATCTACAAAAAGTGTACGACAATGATTCCTGCAATTTAGAAAAATCTCATAGGATTTCTCCATAAGGTAAGTAGGGTTTTTATATCTCTTGGCTCACAGAAGACTATATATACCATGCAAAGGTGACCTGTCAGGTACACACATAATACGCTTAACTCTACATACAACATATAGAGACTACACAGGATTCACACTCTCTTAGTCTTTTATTCTCTCTTACCGCTCTTTTTGATTTGAGTATTGGAGTTTTCTCCGTCAGAGTCACCTCTAGCAAGCTTTTGCAGGTTTCCTTGTCCAAGAAGATCTAGTGGAAACGACATCATCGGTTTCCCATTCAAGTAAGAAGAACATTATTCCTATGGAGTCAATTTTGGTTTCAACAATAACAATTTTAAAAATTTAAGTACTCAATTATAGTGTTTTCAAGTTCAAAGAGACTATAATTTTTATTCAAAATTTAAGAACTAAACATATAATTTAGTCATTAGAAATTAATCCTAAAAGTCAACTGATTTCTCTCTTCTCATATTGTACAGCTGTGGACGCCATTGAAGCTGCTGATTTCTCTCTACTCAATTGTCAGTTTGTTTAAAAGTTTTTAGATGCTATATCATTAGCACATCTTATTGTGTGCTTTTGAAATTAATATATATTTCTTTTGTTATCCTTTATGAACATTTTTAGAATTGTTGTACAAGAATTAAAAAAATAACTAAACAACTTATATTCTAAAAAAATTAATATTAATTAATTAAATTACTCTTCAAAAATATAATCATACATTAGATATAACAAGATAAAATAGTAAAATTGATAAAAAAAAATAATATTTTTTTGACTTTTTAAAATGATACTTAAAGTGTAACCCAAAAAAAAAAAAAAAATCTAAAGAAACAAATGAAATGGAAGGAGAGAAGGTAATTGTTAAGGTGGGTAACATTCACATCAAAATATTATGTGTCACGCCCCGACCCGTAAGTCCGAGCATGCGACAACCGCCATACTACCTTGAACATGTGTAAATCTCACCTTGTGCTCCAAGACATCGCAAGACATTCAGAATACCAAATAAAATCATAGGCCATCTCGGCCATCGAATACCACTAACCAACCCGAATACCATTCCCTCTTTAGAGATAAAAATTAAAATCAGCAATAGTTTCTAAAAAAATTTCATAAAAAGGAAATTAAGGGTTCCCAATAAAAATTTATACATAGCCAAATCCAAATGATAGCCGAAATATAGAGTTTCAAAAAATATTCAAATAGATTTTTATACAAAATGCCCTCCATGGGTCAATCTATTGATACCTCAATAACAATGGTAAGATCTATACCAAAAGGAGTCTCTGCCAAAAGTCTTCTCAATAAGTCTGGCTTTAAATGACTTCGCGAAATAACTGACATTCCTCTGTAAAATTGAAGAGGGAGGGGTGAGTATAAGAATACTCAGTGAGTGGAGTACAATGACATGTTGTGACAGTAAATGACTGGTGCATGTGGGAATGCAAAACCACAATTTCTAACAAATCATCATTTCATAAATAGTATCATACGATTTAGCTCATTATAAAAACAGATGTATCCACAAGTTTCATACTTTTCATAAATCATGAGGTCTCCCTAAAGAAGACACTCACACCCAACGTTTGGCCGAACGTGGGTAAAAGCGGTCAAGGGGTTTTCAATCATTTCTTTTCAAAACACTAATTCCCTCTTCCTTGGCGTTGAATCGTACCTCACCGGGGTGCTATTCGGATAGTACGACGGGGACACAAGAGGCCACGTCTACCTCCCTTGCCAAACAAATCCTCAACCACATCACCCCGTTGGGTCGCTCCGTGGGGGGAATGATTATAGCCATTTACCATCACTAACACCTTCATTTCACAATATCCAAACATTTTCCAATATGCCATAAATTCAGCAAATGGTTATCAAACTATATCACAATATTCATAAATGCAATTCACAACAACAATATCACATATTTATTCACAAATGTAGTGGATGCAAGCGTATTCAAACTCATATTTTGGGACATCCCACAAACATAAATAATTATAGAAAATCATTTAAAAATCACTTATAAAAGAATTTATAAAAAATCATTTTCTCATTCAATGTACAACAGTCCATCCACTCACAGTGACAGGGAGGGTAGTCACTCCCAGATTCCTCTACAACGATAGTCTTACCATGATTGGTCCGTCCAGCTCCTAAGGACATTATCATGTAATAAAAATCATTAATATCTATTTCAAGTTAAACCCAAAAACCCTAATATTTAATACCCAATCTTTCTCTTACATTCGATGACTTAAAATCTACCAAAATCTATTTCATCAAATTTCAACATAAACTCTAAAGCCATAAAAGAGGAAAATAACCCAAATTGAGAATAAAATATTATTTAGACTTTTAGTTTTCGATTCGTCTCAAACCAAGTCACGATCAAACCCTAGATTTTCTCTTACTAGAAAACCTCAGATCTCTCACAAGATCTAACTCTCTAGAGATTGGATTATGAGTTTTGGAGTCTTTAGAGTGTGAGTTTTGTGGTATTGTAATTGATCTTTGCTGGAAACAAGTAGAGAGGAAGAGATAGTGTACGAGTAGAGAAAGAGAAAAGCAGATAAAAACTGAAATATGATATTTGTAGATTTTAGAGTTCTAACTCTCCTTTTTATTTATAACTCATCTTCCCAATTCACTTAATTGTCCTCATTATCTTCCAACTTACACGAGTACCCAACATGCCCTTTTTGGTAATTTGGAACTTAACCCAATGGGTTTAAGTATTTAAAATAGTATTTGTTGAGAAAGATGAGTGTTCGGTAATGAGAGATACCGAATAGTGATCAAATCTTCTTGATATTACAAGATTTAAATTTGTAAGGAAAATAAAAGGTGTACAAGAGGAATGCATTGACCGATGGGTTCTCAGTATTGACCGATGGGCTCTTAGTAATGAAGAATGACAAATGGGCAACCTGGAGCCGATGAGAGAAATTTGAATTTTCTAGCAATAATTACCCAAAGGGGCAGACAAAATGCCAATAAGAAATAGTTGTGTTTGGGTTTAGTTCCTATCGGTTACCGAACAGGGTAAAGCAAATATTCTAATGTAATTTAAAAGAAAGTACTATTCATCAATGGGTTACATTTGCTGCACCGAAAGAGTCTCATATTTTATGGAAATAAATTAGGAATAATTAAATTAAGAAATATCCAAAAATATAAGTTATATAATAAATTATGTAATATATGGTTAGAGATATCAAATGTCACGGTGGAGCAATGACTTTTTGGACACTTTGAAGACTTGGGTTCAGTTCCTAGCAAGGCAAGCAACGTTGAAGAATTTGGAGACTTTGAAGACTTGGGTTCAATTCCCTAGCAAGGAAAGCAACGTTGACGAATTTCCAAATTTATATGTGAGTGTGTTCAGCTCCGTGGAGAGAGATTTGCAAGAGAGTTAGAAGACTCTTACATGTGTTCGGTCATTCGGTGGAGATGTTGACCGATGGCAAATGGCAAAAATCGATGGGTATGCATTAACAAGTTGTGGAGTGCCGACCGATGAAAGGGCAAAGCTCAACAACCAATATTTGTAAGAAATAAAATAAATGAAAACTTTGAAACGGAAGGCCAACTGTTTAGAGCCGATCAAGCCTACCGATGGAAATGAAAAAATAAATTCAAAATTCAGTTGATGAGACTAAAAGAAATTGAAATAAATGTTTATACCGAAGGAAAATGCTAAATAGGAATAAATACTGTTCGGTGAATGTGCTGAAACCATATACTGTTCGGTCAATGAAAGAGTGCCAAAGAGAGTCAATTTATAATAAATATAAATAAGATGTGTGTATGTACTCACCGTGCAATGGGGAATTGGGAATATAAATTCAAATACCAACTGGAAGTGCCGAACAAGTGAGTCAATAGAGGAATGTGTTGTTCGGTACTCGGTAAGAGAAATGTATTGCTCAATCAAATGGAAGAGACCAAAGTGAAGGTAGCCGAAGCGTTGTACGGTGAAAATATTGTAAGTGGCTGTTCGGCGTCGTTCGGTCATGTAACAAAAATTGAAGATCGTTCGGTCAATCAAGAAAATTGTCAAATTTTCATGAAGTGCATTGTTTGGTATGGATTTGCAAATACCGAAGGAAAATGTAATGGACACCATTTGGTCAACACTGAAGGGATGAATATTGGAGAGAATTTATGACCCAAATGAAAATAAGGAACGAGCACCGAACAGATAATTGGAAACACATTGTACCGAATGGACAAGAATATTATTGATCGGTGATTGTACCGAATGATAACTAAATAAAATATATTGTATCGAACGACCAATCTCATATTACCAATGATGTATATTACCGATCGTAGATTTACATTACCGATCGATAACAAAATAATCATTAGAAATTTCATGGGTATCTTATAAAAATAAAATGAGAATTCAAAATTGGATATCATCGACAGTCTACCCATCTGTCTCACAATGTACCGATAGTGTAGTTATTTCAATATCAAATAGGTAAGATAAATGATAGCGTAAGGTACCGATGGGAAAATATTTGAACACGAAAGTGTACAGACAGGTGCATGAAATAAGGGATTACAAATTCTATCTTCCACTATACACCTATAAGTCTCACAATTTCCATATGATAGGGTCTCATTTTACTGACGGAAATCTTAAAACCAACAAATGGCTAAATGACCAATAGAAATTTATAGACTTATTACCAATAGAGAAATAGTATACCAAATGCTACGATTAGGAAATAATACCGATGAGTTTTCACTTGTAAAATAACAGATGGTCACTACCGACAACCCACCTCTATCTATCACCTGTCATTTACCAAACAGTTAAATTCTATTGAATCACAATTTAAACTCTACTGAATACTAACACTATAATGACCGATCACTTAAAATTATTAATCTACCGATAAATAGCTTCCAAATTAAATTTCACTAAATACTAAACACCCAACTACTAAAGTCTTATAGGAAAATCAGATCCTACCAATCGTCGAATACTCAAGAAACCGATGGTTCTAGTAATCAAGACTCTAATGATCGATAGCTTAAAAATTTAAAAATCCATCTATTGAGTATTCAAAAGATTTCTGATCATTCTAAATAACAAAATTTCATATTTTTGTTTTCAATAATTATTCTCCCACATTTTCACATAAATAAAAATTTTTAATTAATCCATTTAAAATAAACATCAAAATCCGGAATTGTCCGACTTTACATTTTGAGTCAAATGTCACTCTAATTATTATATTTTTATGTGCGAATGGTGAAGCCGAAGAGCATATTTGTGAAAATTAAAATCAAGTTCAATTTATATTAAATAGCATTTTCAATTAAAAGTATTTATCATACATTAATTTTAATTCTTTTTACCAGAAAATTTGCTTTTTAGTGAAACTTTATATTATCTATTTTCACTTAGATGAAAATATTACAAATATAATATTAACACAAAATGAGATTTTTCAAATTGGAGGACATAAACATTGCACAAATATTTGAATTTTTGATCATTAACATTTTCTTCTTTGTCCCTATCCGAGGTTGAGATCACTTCAATTCAAAGTAGGTGACTATATATTCATATAATGGTAATCTAAAATTCTTTTATAAAGAAATAAATTGTATTATAAACACTAAATTTCTTACAAAAATTATAAAAAAAATTAATTAATCCATCTTATATTAATTATCAGATTAATCAAAGAATGAGTTCTCATAACACTTTTAAAAAAAAAAATTTAAAATTCAAACTCAAAAATGCCTTTAACAAATTGAGTGCTATTATAGGTTTTCATTAATCTATTAATATTATTGGGCTTTGATAGTACCCAATTTATTAGGTCTCCAAAATCATGCACGATTATCCGATAATAAAAGTAATCACCATCAAAATCAAATCTTTTCATATTTTTACAGAGCCATAATTCTCCTGGACTCTCATAAAGAAAATGAATCTTTCTAAAGTTATAAACTCTCCTAAATTTTGAAAAAGTCTAAATTTTTAAGAAATCTCTAATTACAATCTTAACTATTTTGAAATATTTCAAACAGAAGGAAATTAAGGTTTTCTACACTCCTGAAAGACTATAAATACAGAGTATAGATAACTCTCGAGGGGGACTTAGTTTTTACACACGAAAGAGAGACGATTCTATATGTAATTCAGAGGAAGTTCTATACCCAATTCTATACGTCATTCAGAGGGGGATTTCATACCCATTTACATACACTGACAAAGGTAGAGTTTCATACTCAATCTTATATGATTAGAGGTATGCTTTCGTATTCTACTCTATATACAATCAGATGTATGATATCTACGACTACTATCAATTTTTATTTTATTACTCATACTGATTTGAGAGTCAGATTCCCCCCGCTAGGTCAGTCTTGGTGGGGCTTTTGCAGGTTGCTCATCCGTGAAGAACCAATGAATACCACCGTCATCGACTCCTTGCTGGAGTAGGAAGAATATGTATTTGTGGAGTAAAAATTGACTCCAACAGATTGGCGTTGTCCGTGGGAAACGACTGACTGACTAGTCGTGGAAATTTCAAATCTGACTTCACTTCTTCTTGACAGTCTAAGTTCATTCGACTATGCGACAATCGGGACAAGGAAGTCAGGGGTACCCCTCATTAGGTAATTCTTTCGCCCTCATTCTATCGGCTTTATGTGGATAATTTGTTGACTATCTGTCTCATAGTACATCATCGAACGAACGGACCTATATCGCCCTGATCTATCGAAAAGATCTATCACCTCAAAGGCTCTCAGTCGTTCCGAACAATCGAAGGGATTTATCTCCCCGAATGGTCTCAGCCGTCCTATCCCACTGAAGGGATCTATTTCCCCGAAGGGTCTTAGCTACCCTGACTCAACCGACAGGATTTATCTCCCTAACGGGTCTATATCGCTCTTGATTGTTCGACTTCTAAGTCTTTCTACTCTTCGGTCTGTTGGCCTCTCAATCTCTTGACAGTTTCTCAAACTTCCTGGCCATTCGAATCGTCTAACCTGTTGGTCTATCGACCTGTCGATTTCTCCATCATTCGACTTATTAGTCTCATAATTATTTTTACACACGAAAGAGAGACGATTCTATATGTCATTCAGAGGGATTCTATACCCAATTCTATACGTTATTCAGAGGGGGGTTTCATATTCATTTACATACACCGATAAATGTAGAATTTCATACTCAATCTTATACGATCAGAGATATACTTTTATATTTTACTCTATATACAATCGGAGGTATGATATCTACAACTACTATTAATCTTTATTTCATCACTTAAATTGACTTGAACGTCGGAATCACTCTGTCAGACTAGCTTTGATAGGTTTTTGTAGGTTTCTCATTTATAAAAAATTGATTAATATCACTGTTATCGATTCTCTGCTCAAATCAAAATAATAGAACCTGATTTTTTATCCGTAAAGAGTCGATAAATATTATCATTATTGATTTCTTCCTCGAGTCGAAAGAATAAATATATGTGAAGTAAAAATAACTCCGACAGCCGCGAGAACTCCAAGTACAATAATTGTCTCCTCAACTCATAATCAGCAGAGAGACATAAGCAATCCCCTTCCATGAATGTTTGCGCCAAATGTCATTCCAAACAACAGCAAATTGCTCGGTAATCATTAAAATTTAGAAAGTAGTTTTGCATTTCTTTTTCTTTTTCATCTTTGTGAAGTTAAGGGTTTGCGTGAGAGTGGTTTTATGCACACGTTTAGTGGGCGCATTTATATCATTCTGACATTGTTTATGACAACCCACTTTTTCTCCGAAACTAAAAGAAAGACGTTCGACGGGTACTAAGGTTAGTTCCTCCTCTAAAATAATCCTCGGATAGTGTTTTGAAATTCAAATTAAAAAATAAATCTATTGTATTAAAAAATTAATGGATTATTGAATCAATCCAAATTGGATCAGATAAAAAAGATTAAACAATATCATAAATAAAAATAAATTATAATATATTAATAATATAAAAATTCGATCTTAGACTAATCGAATTAAATGAAAAAACTCTGTTTTATTAGAATTTTAATCAATTTTTGTAAAAATTGATTTTATTAAGAAATCCAGATGATTTAATTTTTGATCAAATCAATCCATTCGATTAGACTCTCAAAACACTATCTCTTGACATGGTGCTGCTCGAGTTAGCATTTATGTTTGGTTCTTGTTCATATCCGCTTCTCCTAGATGACAAGTATGAAAATGCCCTTATGAATGTCCGTACCATTCTCCTGGTTTATGTTTCTATTCTTTCCACAATAATTGCCCACTATGCCAATTTCTTCATTTTTTTTTACCTCCCCTGTAAAATCCATCGTCAAAATTCCAATGGTCATTTTTATGGTTGGAAATTTGGGCTGTTTTACATTTAAGGATGAACTCGTTCCTCTTGACATTGATGGGAGAAATAGTTCGGATGGTCGGGAGGAATCATGAAAGGATGCTAGGATAGGATTTGGGTCAATCCGGGGCGGGGGGGTACTTTGGATGGGGTGGGACCCTTTCCCTTGTTGGAAAAAAACACATGAAAAGATTGAATTTGGGTCACCACATCGGTATACCAAAAAATTGTTGAAGATGGAAAATTGAAGAGATAAATATATATATATATATATATATATATATATATTGATGCGACGTGATTTAAAAGTTTAGATCAAAAGAGTCAACTCTCAAGGGATCTATGAAGGATACCTACGGACCAGTATCTAACGATCGTCATAACAATTTATCGGAGGGCTATAACCGTCCAAATGATCTATCGAGGGGTCTCAGTCGTTCGGATCTACCGAACAATAGGGTCTCAATTGTCCTGTCAGTCGAACGATAACTCACAAAACAAAGGTAAGTGTCCCCATCGAGCAAGCAAATATCAACTCTTCAACCGAACGGGTCATGAAAATCCCTTAATCGATCGAGCGATCGAACGTTGCGCAATACCCTAAACGATTCTAAAGGAAAGTCAAGATTTCCTTAACTAAGGTCTCCTATTTCATAATGGCAAATCTCAGATCATCTAAGTAAGAAAAACACTCTTTCCGAAAATGGTAGCTCTTTCGATAAATGAGGATCGTAATCAACTCATAATATTTACCTCCGAGATTTCCAGATTAGTTCGATAAAGAAGGTAGGGTTGGAACCCCCAGAGAGGCACGTCTCTCAGAGGTATAAGTGATCCCAAAACTCTCAGAACAAGGTACGTTCTCGAAACCTAATACAGGAGGCACACTGATTATAGAGAACGACTTTCTCTCAACTCTTAGTCTATTTCTTTCAATCAAAAATCGTTATTTACTGACTTGAGCATTGGAGTCTCCCCACCGGAGCACCTTCCGTCGGTTTTTGTAGGTGTATCCACCCATTGACGGTTACTATTCGGATCAAGACGGAATTGATATCTATGGAGTCATAACCCACCTCCAACAGATTGGCGCCGTCCGTGGGAACCGACTAGAGTAATTTATGTTGTTATTTTGACAGTCACGCCTCCAAGAACTAGAGCGTCTTCGAGAGTCACCCCTACTATAGGAAGGCAAATCCTTATGCCTGCCGAACCTACCGTTCCTCCAGAACAACGAGTCATGGCCTCAGGACCAGAACGTTCATACCAACCTCAAATGGAAAGGTTAGTGTCTAGAGTCCAAAGAATGAGCAAACAACTAGAAGGACTCAGTCGAGCCCTCGAGCCAGACAACCATTCGTCTGTTACAAAATCTGAATATAAGCAACCACTCAGACAAGAATTCCCGGAACCATCGGCGGCCTCCCAATACGACTCCCAAGATCTGAAAAGGGCAGATTGAATAGCTCGTGACCGCTGAGCTTAAAAAAGCGGGTGTGAAAGATAGGGAAGATCCCTTATGCTCCCTAGGCGAATCGCCATTCAATGCAAAGATCTTGTCAGAACCAACGTCAAGGGATATTCTTCTACCCCCCATGGAGCGGTACGATGGGACAAATGACCCCTGCGACCATTCCGCCCATTTCATAACAGTTATGGTCTTTAGAGACCTCTCGGATGCCGCGATATGCAAACACTTTCCTACCACTCTTAAGGTCGAGGGCCTAAATGGAAATCTATATCCCTCTTGTCATTATATCAATGGAAAGAGGAATCTCGCAGAAGTTTCATGGAGAGATTTAAAACAGAAATGCTGAAAATCCCTGATCTGGACCATAACATCGCTTTGGCTGCACTTCTAACAAGCCTGCGCTGCTCTGATACGAAGGTCTCCGTCACAAAGAAACCCACAGCGTCTATCCAAGAGTTTTACTCTCGTGCGGAGAAATATATTGCTGCGTAAGAAATAGAGGATTTCGATCGGCAAAAGGGTCGCTATGGCAGAAAAGAATGTAGCCGGTCGTCATGTCGGCCTTCCCTGAAAAGAGGCAAACCAGGAATTTTACCTTTGCAAAGGTTCAGCGTTAACACTTCGTTGAATGAAACCCAAAGTCGGGTTTTATATCAAATAAAGAGCAAGTCATACATCGGATGGCCCCCGCGCCCGGCAAAAGAAGATCCTAAGAAAGACAAGTCCAAGTACTGTCATTTCTATCGGAACTACAGCCATATAACTGATGAGTGTAAAAGACTCAAGGATGAGTTGGAATTCTTGGTTCGCAGTAGAAAACTGTAGAAGTTCATCAGCATAGAAGGAAGGAATCTACCTTCCCCTATCAGGTGTGATGCACCAAGGGAGAATGAATTGCCGCATAGGCTAGATCCCAGACCATCGTGCGATGAACCAGGAGGAGTGATCCTTGAAGTCCACAATGAAGACAGCTGGCATGAGTCATACGTTCCTGCTAGCATCTGCCCAGCATATGACCCGAACTTCCCGGCACTCTTCCCTTAATGAAAGTTTCGATATTCTCTATTAACTGCACGTGACATGGAACTTCAAATCACCTTCGAACGAATGTGTCATTAATATAGGATGGAACTTCCCGAATGGGAGGACACGACCCTACCTTCTAAAGTCTCTAACCGACCAAAGGGCCTCAGCCGCCCAGATTCTTCCGAATGAATGTGTCACTAATATGGGAGGATGGAACTCCCCGAACGAGCAGACACGGCCTTACTTCCTAAAGTCTCTAACCGACAGAAAGGTCTCAGCTGTCCAGATTCTTCCGAACGAATGTGTTACTAATATGGGATGGAACTCCTCAAACGGACGGACACGACCATATCTCCTAAAGTCTCTAACCGACCGAAGAGTCTCAGCCATCCAGATTCTTCCGAACGAATGTGTCACTAATATGTGATGAAACTTCCCGAACGGATAGATACGACCATATTTCCTAAAGTCTCTAACTAACTGAAGGGTTTCAGCCACCTAGATTCTTACGAATGAATGTGTCACTAATATGGGATGGAACTCTCCGAATGGGCGGACATGACCCTACCTCCTAAAGTCTTTAACCGACCGAAAGGTCTCACCGCCTAGATTCTTTCGAACGAATGTGTCACTGATATGAGATGGAACTCTCTGAACGGGCGGATATGGACTTGCCTCCTAAAGTCTCTAACCGACCGAAAGGTCTTAGCTATCCAGATTCTTCCGAACAAATGTGTCACTAATATGGGATGGAACTCCCCGAACGGGTGGACACGATCCTACCTCCTAAAGTCTCTAATCGATCGAAAAGTCTCAGCCGCCCAGATTCTTCTAAACGAATGTGTCACTAATATGGGATAGAGCTTTCTGAACGGGCGAACACTGCCCTAATTCCTAAGGTTTTTAACCAATCAAAGGGCTTCAGTCGCCCAGACCTTCCAGAACGAGTATATCACTGAAGTTGGAATAAAATTCCCTAAATGGGCAAACACGAATTTGAAAGTCCCCCACTAAACACCAAATCCTGATTAGTCAGGTACACCATAGAAGAATGAAATTCTAATCAGACTAGTGGACGAAACCTTCAAGGGTTTTTTACTAAAAAATCATTACATATCGATGAGTTGGGGAATAAAACATTCCCTCAGAAGACACAAAAATACAAGAAATCAAAGGAAGCGCCGGAAGCAACTTAGGTGGAATCCAAACCCGCTGACTCCTCAAAAGGAGGAAGAACTTCGTACTGCCTGACTTTTTGGAGAATTTCCTCGGCACACTTCAATCGTTCGAGCAGCTTACGCTGAGAAAGTTGGAAGTTGACAGTATCTTTGGCAATGGAAGTCTTGAGATCAGCTATCTCTTGATCAGCACTCCAAAGAGACTCCTCCCGAACGCGAGCTAATGTTTCAGCGGCTGTTAACCGCGCCCCTCAAATGCATGCCTCTGCTTCCAATTCTTTGCAATAAGCTTGAGCCAAAGAAAGGTCTTCACGAAGGTGCTTGATCTGCTCATCTTTTTCCTCTCTGATGGTCTTCCCTTGATTCTCCAAAGCGTCCCTCAACGCTAGCTCTCGGTCACCCATACGAGAAAACTGCTCATCACGCTCTGCTCTCAATTTCCTTTGAAGTTCAGTCAAGGTAGAGACCTGAAAAGAGGTGAGCTTATCAGAATCGTCGGGTAACAAGAACCCAACGTAATTCAAATGAAAGAGATACTTACCGTAAGAGAGAGAGAGTGGATGGTCTTGTCAATATGACCCGGAGGCATCGATCGAAGAGCAAGCTGTGGAGGGAACTTGAACCGCTCGGCCAGTTGTAGCGCCGCTTAAAGATCAATAAAATTAAATTGATGACTCCTCACACCAATCGCCACTGACCCCTCCTCAAAATCCTCCTCCTCTGCCATTGTGAGTGACTCAATTCGAATAGGCGGTGGGGTATTACACTCCTCGGGTATATCTTGTAAGAAATACCCAGATTCCTGAGGGGATCGTCTCGACGCTTCCTTTGAAGTAGGGGGAGAAACATGTGTTGCCGGGACCTCTTCTCGCCACTGAGAGGACGGGTACAGAGCACTTCCATTCGTCTCTAAGGGGCCCTCCTCCGGAACACCTTTCTCCCCAACTCCGATGGACGTACCCGGAATCACCGGATTATCGACTTGCAATTCCTCTTCTGTCTCGAAATGTACCAAAAACAACTTACAGTCTCCAATTTTCGCTGACCCCCTTCTTCCGTAGGAAGACTAGACTGTCTAGCTTTCAATCTTTTCTGACGAGACTCGGCAAACAAATCACCCGCACTACTCTTCACGTTTGGCCGCATTTTCCGATCGGTTGAAATCTCTTGGAGAAGATGAGAATCTACGACCGATACAGAATCAACCCACGATACTCCTTGTCGTGCCAACAGAAGGGGCCTAGTGACTTGTCTCAACTCACCCATAAGCAAGCCAGACAATATCAACATTTAGTCCTCTACCAAACCATCTACCCATAAGCTCCTACGGTAGGCTTCACAATAATGGGTCACAGCACGCAAAAAACGGGAGTGGCGAAGAAGAAGAGGGATTTTTTCATTAAAAAAGGGCACTTTGTTGGCGTCCGGAAATGCAGGAAGAAGATCACTGTTCAGAAATCTGATAAAGAAAAACTTCCGTATCTAATGTTTATTCTGAGACTCACTATAGAAAAATTTCCAGCGAGACTCCCGGCGGATCTGAAATTTATACCAACCATGAGTAGACCTTTTGGAGCTACATCGCCTTAAGGAAAATAGAGCGTCTAAAATCTCCAGTTCAAAATGAATACGGAAAAACCCTAACAGGGAAATTAGAGTAATCACAAATCACCAAGCAATTGAGATGAGCAGTGAGGGGTAAATGTTCCAATACCTTAAAACCTCCGTCAGTGGACCCGTATATGGAATCGTCAAACGGTATTTCACAAACTATTTGTACATTGGGACATAACCCTCGGAGGCAAGACTCGCTCTATCCCCTTTGCCGGACAATATGAATTCAAAATCACTTCCGAGCGACATTGCCTTTTGAATTTCTATCAGATCCTCTTCGGTCATGATACTCTGAATATTGTCTATACCACGCGATGATGAGGTGCCTATCGACATTTTTGTTGGAAGAAAAAGCTTTTCGAGGAAAAGAGGAAAAGTGATATTTTCTAAGGAGCGTAGACTCTTATGGGATGTAGGAGAGATGGTTTGTGGAAATCGAAGCAGTGCAAGTCAAATTAAAAAGAGACGCTCATTTCTCGAAAATTATCACTTATAGCGCTTCTTTTTCTAAAAAGACCATGAGTCAGGGGCAAGTGATGGGATATGACTCAAAAGTCCAGACCAAAAGAGTCAACTCTCAAGGAGCCCACGAAGGGCACCTACAGACCAGTATCTAATGACCATCATAACAATCTACCGAAGGGTCATAGCCACCAAAATGATATACCGAGTGGCCTCAATCGCCTGGATCTACCGAACGATAGGGACTCAGTTGCCCCGCGAGTCGAACGATAACTCACCAAACAAAAGTAAGCGTCCCGATCGGGCAAACAAACATCAACTCTTCAACCGAACGGGTCATGAAGATCCCTTAATCGATTGAGCGACCGAACGTTGTGCAACACCCCGAATGATTCTAAAGGAAAGTTAAGATTTCCTTAACTAAGGTATCCCATTTCATAACGACAAATTCCGGATCTTCCAAATAAGAAAAGCACTGTAACGCCGACTCCGTGGTGCCGAAAAATTATACTATCGTTTCTAAATTAAATAAAATATTCCTCAATTTATATATGTGAGAAATTTTTAATTTTATTGATTTTCGATTTTGAGGTTTTTAAATTTAATTTTTGATATATTTTAAATACTTTTTCTGGGATTTGTAAAATAAAGTTAGTATACAAATATATATATATATGTAAATAATTATTTATTTACTCAATTAGCTATTTGTAAAATCTATTTATATAAAAATATATATATAAATGATAATGATAATAATAATAATAATAATAATAATAATAATAATAATAATAATAATAATAATAATAATAATAAAAAATAATAATAATAATAATAATAATAAAAAATTGAAATTAGGGTATGAAACCCTAATTTCCCCTTCCCCTTTCCCCTCTCCTCTCTCCTTTCCCGCGACCCTTCGTCTTCTCCTCTCCCCTTCCCCGCCCCGCGCCGCTGCTCCGCCATCCTCCGCCGCAGACGGCCGTCTCCACCACCGCATCCCTACTCTCTCTCTCTCGCCCTCTCTTTCCTTCTCTCTCTCAGCTTTTCTCTCTCACCCGCAACTCTCGCCCTCTCTTCCACCCGCGATCTCTTCTCCACCACCGCGGCCCTCCACCGTGCTCGCCGCCCCTTTCCGCCACCACCCACGGCCATCCAACCACCGATTGTCTTGCTCTCACCATCTCTCAGTCCCTCAATCGCTCACTCTCTCTCCCGTGAGCTCTCCCCCCTCTCCTAATCGCGCGCGCGACTGCCCGCAACAGCAGCGCTCCCCAGGCTCCGCGCGCGACCACCCGCCCGGCCCGCGCCGGACAGCCCCCAGTGCGCGCGACTACAACGAGCGACTGTCCCTGCGCGCGTGACTGTAGCGCTGCCTTGCCCTTGCTTGCACTGCACGAGCGCCCTGCTCTCTCCTTCGAGAGCCCACTGAAATCTTGTGGCATCTTCACTGCATAGGTAATGGTTGGTCTCTCAATAACCCTAAAGTTTAATTCTTTAGGTGATTTAGTCTAACGGGTAGAAATTGTTTCAATTGGAAATACTATAGTTCCCAGCATGAACTGAATGGCGCACGGAAGGTAGATTTGTGGACTGCGGAAAACCCTAGGTGAGGGATTTCTACCTGATTTAGTTAATTGAATGTATTTAGGGTAAATTAGGATAAAAGTGTTGTATATATGTAGGATGTATGTTAGATTCGATTTTATAATGCTTTGGGTGAAATTTTATGTGATTATTAAGGTTAGGTATAGAATTTTAAATGAATTGAGTTGTTCTAGATGATAGAATCGTATTGGCTTGATTTGAATGATTGTTCTTAGAGTTTAATTTGACGAATGCACGAAAATAGTCGAATTTGGGATTTAAGTGTAAGAATTTATGCAGTCTTTTTAATTATAAGTTGTCCTGCATATAGGAAAACAAAATACTAATTCTGTATGATGAAAATAGGCTTCAATACCTTTAAAATGACATATGGTTTGAAGAAATCGGAGGAGAATTGAAAAGTGTATGAATTTTCAAAGATTTTTTTAATTTATAGGGAATTTATGTATTTAGACGTGTTTTCGATTTTGAACGATTTTAGGTTTGAATTTAGCTTGATTTTGATTTGGTTAATTACTTATAAATGGAATGGAAATTGATGACATTGGAGTTTATTCATAAATTGGAGAATTAAGGTTTGTACAAACTTAGGGAAAATGATAAACTTTAAGATTAATTAGAAATTTGATGATTTATGTGATACTTTGATTAGGTTGATCTTGTTGGAGACTCGAGGAGTCGAGTTCGGTTTGATTGTGGAAATAGGGAGTGATTACCCTCCCGTATACTGTGAGTGGGACCCTAATCTCTTGCATGAAATAGTGAAACCTGATTTTACATTGTATTTAAACAAAACATGCTTTGATATGCCTTGATTTGATGTGTGATATTTAATCTCAAATCTGTTTTGTGACTATTGGAGTGTCGTGCTTATATTTTTTTACGATTATGCATCCATGTTTGAAAAGAAATGAAATTGTGCCATGATTTGAGAAACGGAATATTTGCTATTCGACCATTGCATTGGTGTATTGAATTTGAGATGATTTTGATGAAATTGTATTGGCACACGGATTTGAAATGTTTTGATAAACTGTGAGGGCACCGGGATGCCCACTTGTGATGCGATACTATGATGATGATATTGATGATTCCGTAGCTACGAAGGGCGTTTGTAGAGGCATGAGTTGCCCGGATACGCTTTGGCCAGAGGTATCCGCAAACGTCGTGATTGCGATATGTATGGGCCCGGTTGAACCGAAAGGGGAGGTCCGTCAGAATAGGCGGTCTAGCACCGGGAGTTGCTTGTACATGATTGTGATATTTCGTATGGGCCCGGTTGAACCATTGATTGGGGAGGTCTGTCAACATAGGCGGTCTAGTACCGGGAGTTACTTGTATATGATTGTGATGTTCCGTATGGGCCCAGTTGAACCGAAAGGGGAGGACCGTCAGAATAGGCGGTCTAGCACTGGGAGTTGCTTGTACGAGCCAACGTCGGGGTAGAGAGCTACTTTGAAACACTTTGCATATTAAAACCCCCGATGCGCCTGTCCTTGGTCATGGTTGACCCTTGTCAGGATTCTTTCGGCTAGCTCTATGTTATACTTGATTTTTAAATGGATGCATATATGTGTGATATCGTGTGACTGCATAAATGAGTTTATTGTATCGAACATATCATGATTTATTGCGAAACTTGAGTTATTGTTACGAATGATATTGTTTGACACTCCAATATTCACCCACACTATTAGTACTTGAGATTAATCCCCTCACTCACTGAGTATTCTTCCCCGAATACTCACCCCTCCTCTTTCCCTCCCCAGACAGGAATTCTTGGTACTGGAGCGACACTTCAGAGTATAGAGTTTGGGTGTACTTGACGTTCAGGAAGGTGAGATCGTAAGTTTAAATTGAAAGATGAATTATGTATTTTATTTCGACCCTGCGAGGTTTTGTTGAGGTCCGTAGTTGGCCGTGTACTTATTTTGGGATGACTGTATAATTTATGTATGTTTATTTGCGAAACTCTCATATTTCATTTGCATTGAGGCGATTGTACGATTTGAATGTTACTTGGGATATTTGTTATACATTTGTATAAATTTAGGCCCGCTCGGTGTAGCGGCTGCTCATGCTCTAGTTGGGCATGAGAGTAGAGGTCTGTGGCTAGGACTGTTGGTGATTTGTTAGCCTGGCGTTGTCTGGATGTCGGTTGGGAGATTGGTGGATTGTTTTTGAGGCCGGGATGGCCATTTGATTTATTTTCAGATTGATTTTGAATTATACAGGTTATTTGTACATTTGGAGACCTCCGATTTATGGGGAGGTTCTGTCCGATTTTTTGTAGAAATATAGCCGGCATCCAGGGCAACGGGCGGCTGTTCACGATTCCCGGTTCGGGCGCACCCTTTCTGAAAATGGTAGCTTTTCCGATAAATGGAGATCGTAATCAACTCATAATATTTACCTCCGAAATTTTCGGATCAGTTCGATAAAGAAGGTAGGGTTGGAGCCCCTAGAAAGACACATCTCTCAGAGGTATAAGTGATCCCAAAACTCTTAAAACAATATACGTTCTCGAAACCTAACACATGGGATACACTGATCATAAAGAACGACCTTCCCTCAACTCTTAATCTGTTTCTTCCAATCGAAAACTGCTCTTTATTGATTTGAGCGTCTGAATCTCCCCGTTAGAACACCCTCCGACGGTTTTTGTAGGTGTATCCACCCATTGACGGTTACTGTTTGGGTCAAGAAGGAACTGGTATCTATGGAGCCATAACCCACCTCCAACATATATATATATTTATAAATATGTATAAATATATATATATATATATATAAATCTTATGATACATTATTTAACTAAATTATTACATCCGATTGGGCATGTATATAATTGTTGTTTATTATGAATATAAAAATACAAAAGTAAAGAAATTTAAATATTTTTAAAATAAAAATATTACTGATTTATTATAATACTCAATATTTTTTGGTCCAATGAATCCGAATCTGGATCAGCTGCTCCTTCTCTCCGCTATTTATCTTATTTGTGAATGTTATCTCCTTACCAACTTTAGACAATATTTTGTAAATCAACTTTCAACCATAAATTTTCTAATAATTAAAAATACCTTAATCTAAATCAGAAATTAGTGTAATGAGACTTATTACAATAAAAGTTTCAATAAGTTAATAAATTACTTCTTAAAAATTAAGAAAGAAAAAATTGTTAGGTTGACAACCATGCAGCAAATAAAATTGTCCTTTTTTATGCGTTCAACCGCATGCTTAGAGAAAACTTAAAAAGAAAAACATTACATTTTCTTAATCACTATAAGATTGGAGAAAATATGAAATTCCAGATAGTACACAAAGTAAAAAATACCCAAAATTAATTTTGCAAATACAATAAATAATCAAAATAAGAAACCTGCGAACTCTTTCTGTTACGCCCCGATCCTCGGATCGACCACGCGACAACCATCGCGTCGTCTTGGTACATGGGCAAAACCATCTCATCTACCGGGACTCCGCAAGGCTATCAAATTCACAATAAATCATCAAAAGCATAAAATTCTTCAAAAACAAGAAATCACAAAATTATTACACATAAAATTAAGACTCTAAAATCGAAAATCAATAAAATTTAAAATTTTTCTACTTTATTATAGAATACTCAACGTCGAGTTTCCGGTATTACAGTTTCGTTTATTTTCTTATTAGGACATTATGAATTCTCTTTGTAAAGTTGTAAAAGCATCTGGTTGTGATTACAGCGGATGGAGAATGACCTGGACACCATGCTGGGGTTGAATAGTGACTCGGGAAATGGGGGAGTGGATATAAGTGGGGGAGAGGGTGAGTGCATAGCGTTGTAGGATCATGGAAAGAGCAACCTTGGCTTCAGCAAGTGCAAAGTTTAAGCCCGCACAAATTCGAGTTCCCAAGCCAAATGGAACGAAAGCTGCAGGGTTATTGTTTGTAGCTTTAGAGACCCCTTCAGCAAATCTATCCGGTTTGAAAAGGTGAGCATCTTCTCCCCATATTTGAGTGTTCTGGTGAACGACTAGACTTGAAAGATGCAGATATGTGTTGGCTGGAAGCACGAGATCCCCTAATCGAACTTCGCTTTCTGCTTCTCTTATGACAAAATCAACTGGAGGGTACAATCTTAGAGATTCATTCGCGACCATAGTCATCTGTTTGTTGGAATTGGAAGATAAGCAGAGTCCAAATTTAGAGTAATCTATATACCCGGGAAAATTTAGCATTATAGAGAAGTAAATGATTCACTTACAGTCTTCATTTTCCCAATGGCTTGAGGGTCGGGATTATTTTTTCCAAATAGTTCAAGAACCTCTTTCCTTGCTTTCTCTTGCCATTCTTGGTGCAGTGCTAGAAGGAGAACGGTCCAGGTTAGGAAGTTTCTGGTAGTTTCATATCCAGCAATGTATAATGTCTTGCACTCGTCAATCATTTCCTCTTCCGTAACGTTGTTGGTCTTGTCACTGTCATGGTGGGCCTCCATAAGCAGCCCAAGGTAATCACTTCCAAAACCATTCGCTTCTCCTTTCTTCACTTTCTCTTCTCTGTTTTTGATCAACCTTGACACAATGTTCTTAATCTCTTTTTCCATTTTGTCTAGTTCTAGATCATCCCGCGACTTGAACAGCTTCCTGCAATAATTGAGAAATCATTTTTTTTTCCATTTTTACTTTGTAAGTTCATTACATTTGTTATTGCTTTCATTCCTTTCTTTCATGCAATTAAGCAGTGAGGACTAATGTTACAAACCCGATGATTGAGAGATTAATTTTGAGTTGACTTTTGGAAATGATCGAAGTCATGTTCCCCAGGATCTCAAATACTCTCTTAGCTTCCAAATAACTACTCCTAAATGCCGTCCTCGAAATTATATCTGATGCTAATACACGGAATTCTTCGAACACCTCAATCTCATTATTTTCATGAGCTCTCCACCTTTCTAGCATTTCTTCCACGCTTGTTACCATTGCTGGAATCATACCCTTCATTACATAATTAAGATCCGTTTCACACCATTCAAGACATTTAGAGAATTAAGTAATATGTATCAAGTAAAAGTCATCGAAACAAAGAACAGGAAAAACAAAAAAGAAACCTTTAAACTCTCTCCATTTAAACCCTGGTTGGCCAGTTTCCGTAGTTTAGCCCATCTTTCACCTTTGGCGGCAATAATTCCATCTCCCACTAGCTTCTTTGTCGGTCCTAGATATTTAGGCCTTGCATATGCTTTTTCCATAAAAACTTCTTTCATCAACTTGGAATCCGTAACCACTAAAAGAGGTATAGGGCCGTACCAAGCTAAGAAGTTATTCCCTGCATTAAAAGATAAGAGAAATTAAGTAGTGGATTAGGAAAGAAGCAAGATAGCTAGGTTTTGTAAATTACTAAAGCTAGTTATTTGTTGTAATTACCATATAGCTTCTTCCAAGCATAAATGTCCGGCTGAATTCTGGGGAATAAGTTGTGCGATACCTCCAGCATGGGATTCTTTGTGGAATCCATTTTCATGTTCATGATATCTTTGGTGCTTCCATAAAGAAACTTATATGGAGGTCCTTTGATTCCCTGTGACCTCATCTGATTTTGTATACGACGAGGAGTCCACCATGTATGTCTGAGGAACGTAAGGAGAATTGAAAGAGCACTAATGCATAGACATGAGTACAGTACCCCAAGTGTTGTGGCTCCACGGATTGCCTCAAAATCCATGTTGTTCAAGTCGAAGTTCTCAAGTATAGATTGTGCAGCAACTCTCTCTCTCTCTCTCTCTCTCTAGATAAGAGTTGTGCTTTGTTGGAGAAATGGGGGTAACAAAGTCAGGATTATATAATCTACAAGAGTGTCTAAAGAAGGAAGAATGAGTAAAAGTGGGAAGGCCATGAGGTTGTTGAAGAAGGCAATTAAGAATCTTAATAGAGACGTCAAAATTATTTGCTCTCTCTCGATCTCTCCTTTAGCGTGAAGTTGACTGGACACTGTTGAAGTATTTTGGGCTAACTGAGATATTCAATGGCTTTTCTTATATATGTTATCTTTTTTATTAAAAAACAGTATCTTTGATGCGCAGGTACTCCCATCTTCAATCTCTGCCAACTATGGACGTGGAGATCATCCACTCCACGGATTTATTTAAAAAAAGAAAAATGAAAAGAGCAAAAGAGAATAAATTATTTAAAATTATTTTAGAATCTATATAGTTCTCATGTCTTATTGTGTGTTTTTTAAGTTAATATTGTTAGAATGTATTATGTACGTGAGAATATTCGATTTTATCTTTTTTATAGTTCCATATTTTTATATTTATAGCAATAATTTTTATGTAAATTTAATTTATTATAATAATTTATTAAAATAAAAAATCATTAACATTTATAGGACGATCTTTGTATATCTTTCATGTTTAAATATCTCCAACTATTTTTAATAACTAATAGTTAAAATTCAATACATCCAATCACGTGTGCACATGCGTCTCCTGGCCATTCTAGAAAAAGCTACTTTTTAGGATTACAAAAATACCCCTAAATTTTATGTGCTCTATTCATTTTTTTTTTCCCAAATTTAAATAGTTTTCATTAAAATATATTAAATTTAGAAGGAAATATTAAAATATAGTATATATCAAAATCAATTTATTAATTAGATTTTAAAAATATTTGATTTTGTTTACTTTTATATTTTTATATTTATAATATTATATTTTTATATTTATGATAATAATTTTTTTATATAAATCTAATTTAGTATGATAATTCATTGAGCCAATAGATTATTAGAGTTCAAGTTCTTTTTATGATTGCTTCCATTTCTGTATTTAACATTATATCAGAGTCATGTTTATCTATTTTTTATATTGAATTTTATTTTAATAATTATATATTTCTTTTGTTCTACTTTAGGAAAATTTTTAGAATTATTGTAAAAGAATTAAAAAAAATAACTAAACAACTACAATTCTTAAAAAAAAAATAGTATTAATTAATTAAATTACTCTTCAAACATATAATTTTACATTAAGCAGAGATAACAAGATATAAGAGTAAAATTGACATTTTTGACTTTTTAAAATGGTACTTAAACATATGAAATGGAATGAGGGAAGCATTTGATAAGGTGAGCAACATTCACATCAAACCCAACATTTAGGCCATCAAATTACAATGACTACAACATTTAAAGCCGTTATGGATTAATGACAGCTTGGTTAACATAGACTGTTGACACCATTTTGTTATGATTCCAAAAGTTCAGAAAATCTTCCCCCATGATCTTCTTTTCCTTCTTTTCCTCGATCTATGAACCTATTTGTCACGCCTCGATCCTCCTGTCGAGTACGTAACTACTGTCTATTACCTTGAAGTACGTATAAATCCCACCTCATATCCTATGATACCGCAAGACATTTTGATATCCAAACCATTTCATAAATAAATTTAAATCATTCTAATGTCATCCCGACCATCAAATCAATCCCCAAACATTCACATAAATTTACAACGTAAAATTTATTTCAAAATTTATAATATAGTTCAAATGTTCCAATAAGAGCAAAATAGCTTGCAAAGCTAATTTCAAGTAAAATAAATAAAGTTCAACATTGAAATAATTTGAATTTTACCAATACTTATCTAAGAAAAATCTAACAAGTATCAATTAAATCTAAATATAATAAAATGTACAGAAAAATTTCCTTTCATAGTTCATCTAATATAATTTCCAAAGATAAAATTCACATCTCTAATACCTATCAAATGTCACCTAAAGAATTCGTCCCTCCGACACTAGTCCAAGTTTATGCTTTCTCTGAAAAGAATTTAAAGAAAGGAGAGTTAGTATTATAAATATTTAATGAGTGAAATGCAATTGCATGATGAACATGAATGAGGAGTGAGGGTGGTGATGTCAAATATATAAGTCAAAATTCATCTCTAGGTGATTAATAAAATCATGTACATAAAAATGGAATTCAATTCAAATTCGTCATGACTCATGTGTTTCAATTAATAAACAATTTAAACTTTCATTTTCATATGTTTGAGGTTTTGCCAAAACCACTTTTCTACCATTGGCCGTTAGTAAAGTCCGCTAATGGTTTCTTTTTTACATTTTTTCATTAAAATCCCTTTTTATTCTTGGCGTTGGTCTGAAATTGTTTGCATGGGGTGCCACCATGTCATCCAGCCGATTTGAGTGGCTCTCCATCCCGCCTCCTTTAAACCTCTAATTTTAATCAAATCAACATTAAACATGCTAGTTTGATGGCCCGGTCCATGAAAAACTTGGACTATAGTTTTTTTCTCAATACCGTATTATCAAATTCAATTCATCATTCAAATCATATTCTTTCACTAGATAAAGCAAAATTCACAAATTACAATAAATGTTCAAATGTAACATTACATGAACAACTCAAGAGTCATGGATTTATTAGAATTCAATTTTTTTTAGCATACCACAATCACAAAATATTGTAAATTCATTTCACATTTCATTTTCAAAATTCACTTCATAAATCATAATTTAAAACAATTTATCATTCACATACAACATAGCCATCCACTCACCTCTTAAGAGGGTGTTCACTCCCAATTCCACAATCAAATCCAATGAAATCTACTCTTGGGTCCAAATCAATTATCCTAAACCAATAACCATAATTTTAGTATTAATCACCTCTAATTCTAGGGTTTACAAATTTTCCTAATGTAACACAAACCCTTAATTTCTTAATTTTATGAATTTATATTCTCATTCCATTATTTGTATGTCATTGGGACCTATATAAAATTTTTCATTCACAATTTTCTCTAATTTCCATCATTTACAAATTTTAGGGTTTTGATTTCCAATAATACTCCTAAAATTTCAATAATACATTTAAATCTAATAATAAAGAAGCTAAATCCAAAATTAAGAATGAGAAATTACCTTTATTTTGGGGTTGGATGGAGTTTTGAAGATTGGGTATCAAAAACTCTAACTTTCCCTTCGTAAAACAAAACCCTAGATTTTTCCTTCAATCCTTCTTCTCATGTATAGATTGAGGATCTTGGAGGTTTAATTGAATGTGTTTAACGATTTTATAGAAGGAAAATTGATCTTTGTAAGGAGATTGGGGGAGTGTTGGGAAAAGCTAGGCAAGAGTGAGATAGAGAGAAAGAGTTTGAGGGAAGAGAATGGGTCGAGTGAATGAAATGGGATTTGTTCAAGCCTCATTTAATTATGAAGTTGAAAGAACCATCTTGTCCCTCATGAATTTTAAGTTTCATTGAGTTAAGAGGGCATTTTGGCCATTTCACAACTTTTTTCGTGTGCATAGGTTGACTTGCAATTTTGGCAAGGCAACTTGCAAGTACAAAAATCCAATTGGGCAAGGCAACTTATAGTTGGGCAAGGCGACTCAATTTTCCTAATTACTGAGCCTTAAGTTGACTCATGGCAAGGGACAAGGTGCCTCACCATTGTATGGTCTCAGATCTCATCCATGCAGGCTTCCCAAGTCACCTCACCAGCGCCTCAATGCTCCCACAGCTCAGAAGTCATGCTCTGTAAACACTCAAGGCGACTCAACTATGGCACAATGTGACTTGTGCCTTTAAAACAACCTCATCGGGTGACTCATCCATCCTCACTAGGCAACTTGTCAAGTGCAAGGCTCAGTGTCCCTTTTCTGCACACTCACAAGGCGCCTCTCTAAACTTACAAGGTGCCTCACTTGTACTCATAAGGCACCTCATTCTTGCACAAGGCGCCTTGCCTTCACATTTCACATATATGAGGTGTCTCATTTCTTGGCACAAGGCAGCCCAATGCATTCAACTCTTAGAACCTTGGTCTACACAATCTTGGAGTTGCCTTCCTCTATGAACAAGGCACCCTACTCACCCAAATATCTTCACAAGTCGTCCTATTCACCCCCACAAGGTGACTTGCCCCTTCACTTTCCTCACACAAGCCAACTCACTCACCTCACAAGCCCTTTACCTCTCACAAACCTTGGATGTACAAGTCAACTCAAGCTTTCATAAATCCCCTTGCTCCTCATATGCTCCATACCCACAAGTCACCTTTTCCCACCACAAGGCTACTTGCCATGCCTTATAAATGGAAGAAAATCTCACGTAATTGTATCTAAGGGGACTTGAATCTAGACTCACATGAATTCTCCCAAAAGACATTGCACCACCAAGCCAATTAACTCCTTATAATTTATGTGGCAAAACAGAAAGAAATTTCCAACTCTTGGTAATTATATGAGAGAATAAAATTGAAAAATTCAAATTCTGAATTTTTTGGTATTACATCCAAAACTCAAAGTCGATTATAATGGGTTTCTCCTGGTTTTTTCTAGTGAAAAATTGAAAATTGAAAATTAAATAAAAATTTTTTTAACACCAAATTTTCGGTGTTACAACACTTAACCCTCGAAAAAGAAATTTCATACTCAAAATTTAAAGTAAAATTTATACATAAAAAATGTGAGGGTATTGTTTCTGCATTAATTCTTTGGTCTCCCAAGTTTCTTCTTCAACTTAGTTACTTCTCCACAACACCTTAACCATTGGGATTTGCTTACATCTTAATTGTTTGAGTTGTCGATCAAGGATTTGTACTAACTGTACCTTGAAACTCAAGTCTAGATTCAATTCTATCGGAAGAGTTTCTAGTACATGTGAGAGATCCGACAAATATTTTTTTAGTACGGAGACATGGAATATATCATGGATTTTCTCCAAATCCAACGGTAATTATTGTCGATATACCACTTCCCCTATTCTCTCAAGAATTTTGAATGGGCCAATGTAATGGGGGTTTAATTTGCCTCGCTTCTGAAATCGGATTACACCTTTCCAGGGTGATATCTTCAAGAAAATCATGTCTTCGACTTCAAATTTTAAAAGGTTTCTCCTTTTGTCGGTATAACTTTTCTATTTATCTTGAGCTACCTTCATCTTTACCCGAATCACCTTTACTTTTTCTACGGTTGTCTACATTAGCTCTAGACTTTTAATCTTCCACTCTCTAATTTCATCCCAACATAAAGGTGTGCGACACTTTCTTTCATAGAGAGTTTCATAGGGAGGCATCCAAATACTAACTTGATAACTATTGTTGTATGCAAATTCAATTAACGAGAGGTGTCTATCCTAACTCCCCTGGAAGTCCATTACATATACCCTAAGCATGTCTTTCAATGTCTGAATATTTTGCTCTGATTATCCAATGGTTTGAAGATGGAAAGCTGTGTTGAATTTTAGTTTAGTCCCTAAGGACTCTTGTAGTTTAGGCCAGAACTAGAAAGTGAATCGGGGATCATGATCTGATATAATTGACACCAGAATCCCGTGGAGTCGGACAATCTCATCAATGTATAGTTTGGCCAACCTCTCCAAAGAGTAGGTGTTTTGGATTGGGAGGAAGTGCGCAGATTTGGTGAGCTAATCTACTATCACCCAAAGGGCATCATGATATCTCAGAGTACGTCACAACCATACCACAAAATCCATGGTGATGTGCTCCCATTTCTATTCGGGTATAGATAATAGTTGAAGTGTTTTGTCCGGTTTCTGATATTCGGCTTTGATTTGTTGTCATACAAGGCACTTTGCTACAAACTTGGCTATCTCTCACTTCAATCCTGACCACCAATAGATTTTCTTGATGGTTCGGTATATCTTAGTGGTTCTGGGATACATCGCATAAACCGAAAAGTGTGTCTCTTTAAGTATGGTCTTTCGAAACTTATCATTTTTGAGAACACAAATCCGTTTCCCATATACCACCATGCTATCACCTCGAATATAAAAATCACCACCTCACCCTTGTGGACCTTCTCCACTATACTCTTTAACTCCTTATCAGTTACTTGGAACTCTTTAATATGGTCCACTAAGGTTGGTCGCACCTCGAATTTGGCAAATAGCATACCATGCTCATCATTGGCCAACTTGACTCCGTGTACGGAGTCCGATCAGGAATGAGAGATAAGAACTCCTACAAGATGAAGAAGAAGATGAGGACTTACGGCTTAGGAGTCTACAACCATATTTGTTTTGCCCGGTGACAATCAATCACTAGGTCACAGTTTTTTATCAGCTCCAACCACCTCCTTTACCTCAAGTTGAGCTCCTTTTGAGTGAGCAAATAATTAAGACACTTGTGGTCGGTAAAGATTCTGCATATGGCTTCATATAAGTAATGTTGCCAAATGTTCCACATAAAAACAGTGGCTCTAGTTCTAAGTCATGGGTAGGGTAATTCAACCTATATTTCTTCAGTTGTCGAGAAGTATAGGCGATAACTCTATCACATTGCATTAAAATGCATCCCAACCCCTGTTTACTAGTGTCACTATAAACCACATAGTCGTCACCGCCAGTGGCAAGAGCAAGTATTGGAGTAGACGTGAGTCTCTTCTTGAGTTCTTGAAAATTCTACTCACACTTATTACTCTATTCACATTTAACTCCATTCTGAGTCAAACTAGACGTGGAGCCGCTATTTTTGAGAATCCCTTTACGAATTTTTAGTAATACCCTATCAATCAGAGGAAACTTCTCACCTCGATGATATTTTTAGGTTGTTTTCATCTCAGAATTGCCTCTACTTTCTTCAAGTCAACAAGTATTCCTTCTCCGGATATAATATAGTTTAAAAATTCAATCTCCCTTAGCCAAAACTCGTACTTGGAGAACTTAGCATACAGTTGTTTCTCTCGAAGAGTTTGCAACACATTCCGAAGATGTTCTGAGTATTCCTTATCATTCTTGGAATACACCGAGATGTAATCAATAAAAACTATGACGAATTTGTCAAAGTAAAGACGAAAGACTCGATTCATGAGGTCCATAAAAACTGTAGGAGTATTCGTTAAATCAAAGGGCATCACCAAAAATTTATAGTGCCCATACCACGTCCTGAACGTAGTTTTGTGGGCATCTTCCCCTTTTATCCTTAATTAATGATAACCCGACCTCAAATCAATTTTTGAAAAGACATTATCCCTTTGGAGTTGATTGAACAAGTTATCAATTCTCGACAAAAGGTATTTATTCTTGATGGTTACCTTATTTAGCTACCGGTAGTCAATACACAACCGAATGGTGCCATCTTTGTTCTTTACAAAAAAAAAAAAAAAAAAAAAAAAAAAAAAAAAACTGGAGCACCCCAAGGTGAGGTACTTGGTCAAATAAAACCTTTGTCCGACAACTCTTGAAGTTAATAATTAGTAGCTTGTAATAATTATATGTCAAGTTAATAGCTGAGTCCTTATAAAAGAAGAGGGGAGAGAGAGACAGCTTTGATCAGGAATCTTTTAGGACAGGTAGCACTGCTTCAATATACTCTAAACAGACAGAATTGATGGACAAGCACTCAGGAGTTAGGAGCTGCTGTGATTATATTTTCTGTAAGCTCAAATTAGCTGTTGTTTATATCTTTAGGCACCATCTGATTCCATAACATAGTGTCGGTTATAGAGGCTACACAAAATTTACTGAAGGATTTGAAAAAAAAAATGTAATGTAAAAAAGACTGAAGAAAGAAAATATTTACAACGTTTATTCCTCTCTGGGGATCCATATGCTCCACCACAGGCTCTTTCTACGGCGGTTAAGCTCATCCATGCTCTCGTTCAGTGTCTTTATGATCTTCCTTTGAAACCGAAGAATTGATGCAAGTGACACTACAAAAATATCGCCTTTTTGCGAAGAATTTTTAAGAAAAATTTATTACAAAAACTATTTGTGACAAATTTAGTGATAAACAATCTTTTTCACTATCAGCTTGTCGTAAATTTTAATGACCAAAAATTAAAATTCATCGCAAATTAGCGACGAACCTCGGTTCGTCGCTAATCTGCGACGAACTCTTTTCATCACTAAGTTTGTCGCTGATCTGCAATGAACCCAAATCTATTGGAGTTTTTATTTTAGTCACAAATTTTGTTGCAAACGTATTTAGCAACAAATTTTGCATCGAATTTGAGTATTTTTGGTCGAAAATTTAGTAACAAATTTGAAAATTTTGCAACAAAATTGAAATTGAATTTTATAATTTGACCATTTTTCTTGTATACCTTATTCTTGTCTCTCATCCAACATCATAATTAATTAAAAATCAATCAACCAGACACCTAACAGTATCAATCAGCATCAAACAATATCACTATCCAATAATAATACCATCAACAAACCACATTATCAACATTATCAACATTGTCAACATCATCATTTACTAACCATGAAATAACAATAAATAATGTCAACAACAAATACAATACAAAATCACAATATTTAAAAATAATAGTATGTAAAAACCATATTCAAATGTAACCATTAAATAACATATAGAAATGTCAAGAAATACCACCACCACCACCATCATCAAATAAATCATCACCATCGTCACCATCATCACCATTATCACCATCAGGAGGATTATCAGAACAAAACGGAAATGGAGTCGTCCGACTTAAACCTAGAGCTAACTGAAGATGTCGTATTATGAAATTCTGATTTGCTCGTAGCTAGCTGATTACGTCCTCATTTTGCCTTTGCTATGCACGTAATTCTTCAATTTGATTGTCTTTTTCTACCAGTAGCTCCTGCAACTGGCTCATCTGGTTGTTTATAGTATCATTTCTTCCCTTACAACTGCTGGAGTGGAAGAAGATTGACCGATGATTGCTCAAAGAGCCCATCCCAAGTATTCTTTCTCCCTTTTTTGCACCACCACTTGTCTCGACCCATAAAACTATACTATCAATAGATGGTTCAGATGAGCCAGCATTTTCATTACCGATCGAATTCTACTCTAACTCATCATATGTTTCCTACATTGTCATTACATAATTTCAAATGAAATTAGAATAACATATATAATATCGAAAAAAAATAAAGGAAAATATTCATTTATAGTTTAACAATGTAATCATATATATAAAAAAAAAATCAAAATACAAACTTCGTTAATTATTAAGCCATTGACAGTTAACAATATGATATAAAAAATAATATATGTATCACACATTACAAATTTAATGAGGTATTATCTTATTGGAATTAAAATTGAACAACTATTACGACTTCGAAGTTATGACAGCTCTACGAGTAAGAAAATAGTATAGTTAATATTAATAAAATATTAATATTGAACTGCACCGCACACCCACAGAAAGGAACTTACACATGAAGGGAAATATATGACAATATCAACAAACAAGTAAAAATATATATGCTTTGGAACTTAATGAAACTACAAGGGCACATTATAGATTATACTACAACCACCAAAACAAAGTCTAGGCCAGGCAATGCAATAATAAACAATATATAAGGGAATTCATTCACCTTCAAATCCCATCCAAACAAGAGATACAACCCCCCAATCAATTGTATCTCTGATGCATTTGAGCAACAACTATGGACGATTAACAATTCTAGCCAGTACATGTCTCAAATTTTCTGATTTTAGACACTGTGGATAATGAATCAAAATTAAGAAGAAAGATCCATCCATCATGAATAGAAACTATAGATACTAGCAATGTCAGTATAGTACCATTACCAGTACACATATTAACTCTTGCTTTGGAAATTGTTTATTTTTTTAATTTATTTTTTTGTTAATTATTTATGATATAATATCAATATGGTAACCCAAGATTCACCCCCTTTGCGGCAATCAAATAAGTCTAAGCAAAGGAAATAGGAATAAAGATTTGGAAATTATAATAAAATAATCTCCCTAAATTTAATTAATATTAGTAAAATAGAATAGCACTATTCATCCCCTAAATTAATCATAAAAAGAAAATTAAAAGAGATTAACCTAATAAATTTATTATCCAATGTTATTATGAAAGATTCAATAAAATAAATTCAAATCAATATTGAAAGTGTTTATAAAATAAAGGAAAGTTTTCAAATTAAATACCACAACAGCTCTACCTCTCTCCTCACTCTAGCTCTTGTCTTTTTTTTTAAAATGTTCGCATGAAAATGTCTATAAATGATGGTTGGGATCTTATTTCTTTGTCCTAAAAAAACATTGTTAAATATAATGAAATTATTATAAAATAAATAAATTAAAATTCAAAAAAATAGTGTTTTAATAAATATTACCAATCTATTTCTATGTTCATCAATATTGATTGAGCCTCCAGCATAAATAGCAGACATTTTCCTAGAATTAAAAAAGCGATTCTTCTTATTCTGCTCACTCTTCCTTCGGCTTTTATCAGATTCTCAGAAATTCAAAATTTGTCAATTTTCATTGGTTATGCAATTTGACTTCCTTCTACTAATCTTTGCATGACTTAATACGTCTCGAATGTGATGACCACATTTCTTGTTAAAAATTCTTCTTATTTCAAGCTCATCCACCTCGTCTCAAGTGAACTGTCGTTGCAATAAATAAAAAAATAATTAATTATATTTAAATTATAAACTTAATTTTAAATTTGAACTGAAAGACTTAATTTACCTTAAACTCTCTTCACCATAAGTCTTCGTTTCATCTGGAGTGCTTGTGAATGATAGTCACTCCCCTCCCCAATGGTTGTTCACTATTTGATAAAGTTCATGATCCACATGTATAGGATTTGTGAATCTGTTATAAAATTACGAATAAAAATGGTAAGTAAATAAGATAGTTAAAAAATTCATATGTTACATAAATAAAAGAATCAATACTGATGAAAGAATCAAATTTAATACTTAAGAGTCTCCATAAAGGGCAATCACCTCTTACATGTCTTTCCCATCAACATGCGAATGTTGCACCGAAGGTGCAGCCGAAGGGGACGACGAAGGTACAACATTAGTAGGTAAAGGCAAATAGGAAGGTCCAACTAAAGAGAACTGCGACCCTGAAGAGTCTGGTTTTTCATCGTTATTTCGTCTATACTTCCTATGTCGATACTGTCAAATATAAATGTTAAGATAATAAACAAAATAAAAATTGTCAACTTAAAAAAAATAAAATTGAGTACATAAAAATACTTATCATATTTAAATTAACGTAATAATAGCTTATCACAAGCCACAAAACTAAAAAATTCGTTTCAAATCATCTATAAAAAAGAAAATAGTGTATTAACGAGCAAAATTCAAAAATTGATACATGATCCACTAAATAGGAAACAAATTGACAAATGAAATTAAACAATCAACAAAAACCAAACAATATTAGGGTTTTATTTAAATAAATAAAGTAAATAATAAATCAACAAAAAAATGGAAATTATGATCTTCACCAGGAGAAATCGGAGAAGACGTACGAGAGTTAGGAATTGGTGGAAAACCACGAATACAGTCACCTCTGTCAGTTTGTCATCTACCACCACGATTTTTAAAAGAAAAAAAAATAATTTCATGTCACATCATTTCGACTTTAATATATTTTCGCTGTCAAATATAAATCATTCAAATGCATATTACAAATTAAAATAATTAATATTTAATATAATATGGTATTTACTGATAATAAATATACAAAAGAAACAAAAGAGAACAATAATATGATCGAAAAATAAATACATCAACTGCTTAGAAAGCTATTTTTCTCTCCTCTACTTGAATTTACCGAGCAACCAGAACAAATATCTCTACAATACAAAATATTTAATATTATTTATAAATATTTAATGATAATTACTCTTAATGAAAAAAATAATAACATATATGACATCAAGTAGTAGGACTTATTTTTCGATATCTATCTATCTATCAAGTTTTATCAAATCAATCATGCCTTTGACCTTTTTTAATAAAAAAGGATGAAGTAAATCACTACAGGGGTCTCTTATTATAAAATATTGAGAGATATAATTATTATTTTTCGGGAGATTCATTATCATACCCTCACTATATGTTAATAGGTTTGGTTGTAATTTTTTTTTTTTTTAATGATCTCATAATTAGGTGATTGATTTTAAGTTTATTTGGACAATCACTCCAACAGTAATTCTTTTTTTAGTGGTCGAAATGATAGACTCAAATTAGGAGGCAACAAAATCTCAATGAAGGAATTTTAATGATATATGTCATTAATGGATATGTCACTTAGAGTAGACGTGGGTCAATGTGTCAAAAAATGAGGAGAGATTTATTAATGTATCGATCAAGTGTTGGGTTCTGCAAGGTCACGTCCCAAAATATTCTCGATTTCTAAAAATTTTCTACTGGACAGAAAGTGTTTCCTATGTTAGAGTACAAAAATGATGCAGTGAAGTTAAAAAAAGAGTGAGCTGTACCTGTACTATATTCTTTTACAAAGCAACCAGCAACAGGGCAGCCACTATATCCTTACCCTATTTTCTTTTGTCCAGCTGCTCAGCGGACATCAGATCCTGCGTATAAAATATAAAATAAATCAAAATTACATTAATTACCATCCAAAAAATTAAAAAAAAATCATCAAAAAAAATAAGTTACCTCTGATTGTCACTATTGTAATGAGTCTCTCTATTACTACTAATGTAAAAAGGGAAATTATATACTTTCATTTTTGCCCTCGTATCATGGATAAGCAGAGGGTAAATTTGGGATTTCAAAACAAAATTTTAATTTACTAAGAGAGGCCATAAAAATTCCAAATTGACAACCTAATAACTATTATTTTAAATGTTAATTTGGTAGGGAAGGCTACGAAAATTTCAAATTGATCCAGTTTTTACTTCACTCTATAAGATAATATAAAGAATCAATATTAAATAATTCATATATCACCACTCACAGAATTATTAGTTAATTCATATGTCACCACTCACAGAATAATTCATATGTCACCACTCACATAATTATACCTAACTTTTTTTTTTTTCAGAGGAGCAAAGTTTGAAATTGATCCAATTTTTACTCTACTCTATAAGACAATATAAAGAATCAATATTTTTGTACAAATTGTATGTAATAATAACATATATAATGGCGCATGTACTTTATAGCATTGACAACCCTCTATGCAGATTTATCCCCACCGAAAAGTCAGGTTTTAATTACTCAAATCCTTTGAACATGCCACACTAAATAAAAATAAAAAATTATATTAATTAAAACAAATAAACAAATATAATTAAAAAAAAACCAGTGAGGGAGGGAGGTCTCCCTCCCGCGGCAACTACGATAGGCCGCGGCCCTCGCGGAAGGCCGCGACAACTCACGGCCCCACGAGGACCGCCACCTTCGTGGCAACGAATCTTCAAACGCCACACCAAATCTGACGGCTCTGCCACCGGATCTGGTGTTGGACTGGCAGATATGGCGGAGAGACGTTGGATCTACACGAGAGAGACAGAGAGAGAGAGAGAGAGAAGAGAGAAAGAGAGAGTTTACCTCTACCAGCAATAGAGTGGAGCGAGCAACGGAATCCCATTTGAAAAGATAAGAAAATTTTTCTAAGTATAGCAGAAGGAAATGAAACAAAACAAATGGAGAGGACGCAAAATTTTCTAAGTATAGAAATTGCAACAAATTTTGCAACGAACTCTAGATTTGTTGTAAATTCTGCGACGAACTCAAAGTTTCGTTACAAATTTTGCGACGAACTCCAAGATTCGTTGCAACTTTTGTGACGAACTAAAAAGTTCGTTGCAAATTTTGCGACGAACTCAGTGGTTCGTCGCAAACTTTGCGACGACCTCTAAGTTCGTAATAAATTTTGTGATGAAACTTTGCGACGACCTCTAACTTTCGCATGGAGAGTAGACGTGAATCTGTAACCTTCTGATATCTCTCTTCTTCCCCTGTCTCTTACTCTCTTATTCTCTTCTCCTTCCTCCTCCTTTTCTCCTTCTGTCCATTGTCTTTCTCTTCTTCCTACCTTCTGATTACTTCTAGTCATCAAACACTAGTTCAACAACTTACTTTCCATACCATTCTTTACCTAAATTCTCATTATCATCACTGTAATTCATCTCCAATCTTTCCTTCGTAAGTCAGACTGTGACACAGATTTTGGTTTGGGCTCGGGCTAGCAAATCGGGTCGGGAATTGACTCATTTTAGTGTAAAATTCTAAAAGCGGATACTTGAGCCCGTTATGAATTAATCTATTGAGCGCTGCAAACTTTGGGTCCTTATAGGGCAAAGGCAAGAACTTCATCTTGCTTAATTTTTATTATTTTTCAAAAATGGATTATTGATTTCAGGGAATATATAGTAGAAGAGTAATAATTTGAGGGATAGAATTTATTCTCATAAAAATTATCCTTTTCTTATATATATGTATATATATATAAATCATCGGTATTCGATAATAATCAACTAAATCTGAAAACGATTAAATTAATAAAATTTTTTACCTTTGACATTTTTATGTAATTACATTCACTAATTCCCATTTTTTAGATAGAGAAGAAAAGAAGAGAGGGGAGAGAGAAAGTCCCATAAAAAAGGAAAAATCTGTATTCTTTTTTTATATTTTATATTATTTAATTAAGGGAAAAAAAAGCTTTTCCCCTTTCCTTTTGTCCCAGCACCATCCAATATTTATTTAGGAAATTTCTAATATTTATTTCCAATATTTTGTCCCACCACTCCAATGCAAATATAGGTCTGTTTTCAGGGTCTCTTTTGGTGCTCTCTTATTTTATTTGATCATTTCATCTTCTATAAATTATAGATGTCGACTTTGAGTCAATGACGTGGGTCAGTAAAAGTTAGCTACATACTGTATAGAAGACAAAAGGCACAAGGAATTTCGATTTTAGGACACCCCTACCCTACTCTTTTTGTCCTATAATAATTCAGAATTTGCCTTAACTTGTTGTGACATTTTTCCTCCACAAATATTTAGGATTTTTTTTAAAAAAAAATGGTATGAGAAAGTACTTGAAAGTGATGATATGAATCAATGATGAATGAAGATGAATACTTTAATTCCTTAATTTAGAATATGACAGCTAGCCTAGTTTATTACATAGTTGATGTTACAATTTCGTCTCTCTTAACTCCAAATTTTACGAATGTCCATTTAAAAAATCAATATAAAAAAAAAGAAAAAATAATAAAATAATAAAATAACATAACATAAAAGCTCAAATATATATAGATAGATTTAAATTATTATATTAATAATTCTTTACATTAAAAAGCTCAAATAATATAAATTGAATTTAGTTTTTATTTATCCAAAAATATCACTCAAAATGGAAGCTCCACCTTTCAGGTCCCCTATGGTATTCTCTCTTTTCTTTTCTCATTTATTGGGATAGTCATAGATGGGGAATGTGATGATTCAGCCGGGGACCATATGACATCTGCTAAAGGATATGGCATGTACCAAAAGCTGTATAAGTTTAGTTCTAATTTAAATTTTAAAAATAAAAAAATAGATATCAGAAAATATTAATTCTTAAAATTAGGTTTTAATATTAAAATAATTAAATCGATTCAAATATAGATTTATATTATAAAATAATAATTTATAATAAAATAAAATTTTATTTTAATATAATATTATTAAATAAAATAAAAAGGTTTTTTCGAATTTATTATAATTTATAAATTTTATTTTTATTCTTGAATAAATATTGTTAAATTAAAAAATATATATTAGGCTATGGTTTAGGTAAAGTATGAGTTGGGTATGTATCGGATATAAAATCAGTTAAGATCAGATCAAATCGATTTTTTTAAATTATATAATATATCATATCAGATTTTTTTAAAAATTAGATATAATTTTTTATTTTTTAATCAAATTAAATTAAAATCAAATATTGATACTTTAATTAAGGTTTAAAATCTAATATAATATTAATATAAACCCAATTACAACCGATCCATTGACATCCAACCTTTAACAATTCATAAACAATGGACGAGACGCGTCTTTCCAGCCTGGCTTCTTCCCCACTCTGTATTCTGTCCCCCCCCCCTCTCTCTCTCGTTCGCTCTCTCTTCGGAAAAGTAAGAAAATTGTAAACAAGAACAAAAATTAGAACGAACAAAACAAAAGCATTCAACCCAACTTTCCATTTCATTCACACTCACAACTAATTCTACTCACTCTCACGTGACCATGTTCGAGTCCATACACCGCCGCTTGTTCCTATTGCTGCTGATCCTACTCATCACATTCTCCACCGTGTCAATCACCGTCAACGGCGGAGACTTACCCAAATTCCGAGAAGCTCCGGCATTCCGAAACGGCAAAGGATGTGCCAAAACCGACTCATCAACAACCATTCACATAGCAATGACTCTTGACTCCACATACCTCCGAGGTTCAATCGCAGGTGTATTCTCGGTTCTCCAACACGCCACGTGTCCTCAAAACATCGCCTTCCATTTCCTCGCCTCTCATCGCCGATCCGAACTCCGCAACCTCATCCTCTCCACCTTCCCTTACCTCAACTTCGACCTCTACCACTTCGACACCAGCCTCGTGTGCAACAAAATCAGCTCCTCCATTCGTCGCGCACTCGACGAGCCTCTCAATTACGCGCGCATCTACCTGGCCGACTTGCTCCCTGTCGGCGTCAAGCGCATCATCTACTTCGACTCCGATTTAATCGTCGTCGATGACGTCAGCAAGCTTTGGAGATTTGATTTGGGCACCCACGTGTTAGGAGCGCCGGAATACTGCCACGCTAACTTCACCAACTACTTCACTGACAGGTTCTGGTCCGACCCGGTTTTCAACTCCGTGTTCCAAAACCGGAACCCCTGCTATTTCAACACGGGCGTCATGGTCATAGACCTGGTGAGGTGGAGAGAGGGTAGGTACACGGAGAGGCTGGAGCATTGGATGAGGATACAAAAACGACGTCGTATATACGAGCTGGGATCATTGCCGCCGTTTTTGTTGGTCTTTGCGGGTGACGTGGAGGGAGTTGAGCACAGGTGGAATCAGCACGGTTTAGGTGGCGACAATTTGGAAGGGCTCTGCCGGGATTTGCATCCCGGCCCGGTCAGTTTGTTACATTGGAGTGGAAAAGGTAAGCCATGGTTGAGATTGGACTCCAGGCATACTTGTCCATTGGATAGCTTGTGGGCCCCGTACGATCTGTTCCGTCGCGAGGTATTGTTTTCCGACAATTGATTCTGATGCGTTGCACATGAACTGAAGGGACGAAAGTGGACAAAGAGGAGGAAATGATGATGGACGGCTGAGATTGAATTTGTTTTGTTTCCTCGTATGGAAGGAGAAGATGAGGATGAGGATTTTGATGGGTTCATTTTGGGTGTTTTGTAATATATACCATATTAGATTAGTGAAGATTGTAATGTAGATCGTAGATTCTTTGAAATCACCATCACTTCCGAATTCACCCACATTTTTACTGGATTTTATGGATGCAATATTAGGTATGTATTCGAACGTGGATGTTATCTATTGAGAGAAAAGAATTAAATATTAAATTTTTTAATTAAATCTCGAATTTAAAATTTAAAAATAAAAAAATATTACATCGAGAGAATAATCTTTAAATAGAGTCTCTGTATATATTCGAATTGAATTAATTAATTAATTAGATCATGATTTAGTATGGTATAAAAAGATATTGATTGTAATTCTTATTTATTATAAATGTATCATATGAAGAAAATGAGGAGTAGGAAAATAACTAAGAATGATTAGAGCTTGGTGCTCTACTCACCCATCGGAGATCTTGATAATCGGATCTAAGACGATATATGCATGCAATGCGAGTGTTGATACCAATCATTAACAATGGCAATGGTGCTGACTTAGAATGCATTACCAGTTGCTCGCAGGGCAACCTTTGTTGACCTATTTTACCCTTTAATTGCTCTTAATTGTTGGTGTTAAGTGGGATTTTTTCTCTCTATTTTTCTTCACCTTCTATTTTAGTAACATTTGGACTGTCAAAAGGATCTCCTTTTCATAGAAAGTTTCTTTTAATTGAAGGTGATCACTTTCTCTAATTGTCTCCAAAAGATCTAAGATGCATATACATGCATTCATGCATTTAACTTCTATGATAAGTTTGGAGAACAAATGAATACATTGATTCTATTTTCTTTCTTTAAAAAAATAAATTTTAGTTTGATTAAAATTAAGCACATATTAATTTTCTTTATAAACAAATCAAATTGAATATATTGAAAATACTCTCTTTAAATTAATGGATAGTTGATCTAGTGAGTAAGAATATTAGGTTTATTAATCAGATTTTGGATTCAAAATTTAAAAATAAAAAACATTAAGTTGAGAGAGCTCCTTCCTAAATTAGATTCAATGACATTTGAACTGAATTAATCGAAATATGATTCTAAATATCGATAAGTTATACAAAAAAACACTCTCACTAAAAAACTAAAGTTAATTTTTCTTCTTTAAAAATAAACAAATCTATTTTGTTCTCTAAAATGTTCAATTTAATTCATATTTCTCACCAAATTCACTCTCTTTAAGTTTTCTTTCTCTGTAAAACTAAAATTATGGTCGATTTTAAAATTTAAAATTAAGATTCAGATTATCGTTATTGTTGTTGTATAAAAACTAAAATATTTCTTTAAAATTATCCATATTAATTTTCTTTACCTAAAAAATCAGTTTAATTTATATTTTTTGTTTTTAAACACATTGATTTTGAGTTTTCTCTTTAAATTAAATAAATTAATTTCTCTGTCTACAAAAAATTAATTTAAATCACATTTTCTCTCTTCAAACTTATTGTTTTAAGGTTTCTCTCTTAAAAGAAATCAATTTTAGTTTTTCTCTTTTTAGAACTAAACAAATTAATTTTTTTCTCTCTAAATTTAATTTTATTTGTTTGCTTTCTTTACAAAAATAAATTTAATTGTCGTTTTTTTCTAAATATATCTGTTCTAAAATTTTTATTTCTTTTCTCCTTATGTTACCTTACAGAGTAACATTCAACTCCACTCTGGCAGTAAATATTACCAGCCATAAAAATTTGGAGGGTTAAAATATGGACAACAAAATACTTTTAAAAGAGAAAATTTTAAAGAGGTAATTTTTAAAGGGGTAATTTTGAGGGTTAGTTTTAGTTAGTAAATTTTTTAATAAAAAGATCATTTCATTTCAGAGGAATAAAAATAATAATAGATAATAATAATTTATATTGTTGCTAACGTGATATTTATATTATATTATATTTTTTTAATCGATACTCTGAATTAATTTGGCAGGAAAGTCTTTATGTTCTAGTAATTTTTTTTTTATTTACTATTCAGTGAATATTGATATTTATGATGCGAATTTAATAATTTTTGGATAACTTCAAAAATTAAAATAATTTTCTAAGGTGTGAAAAATAAACATATTTTATTCCTTTTTTATCTTCTTATTATAACGTGCAACATACGCGCTTGATTAGGAGTGGGCATACGATATGCAGTCGAAGTGAGTGAATACCGTCCAGTGGACTGATCTGGTCATAAAGTGATCTTTTAATCATCCCGATGCACGCAATCGTGGCCGTTGACGAGGGAGACATAAGTGCTAATCAACGTTTTCATCCTTACGGGACCTACCAAGATCTCTTTATCCAATGGTAGTTTATCTATTATCCATCCCACCAAGATCCTTCTTTCATTAAAAGCTCTGATGACCATCCAGTGATCTCCACCCTTGAACGATGGGTCTTCGATCGGTGAGAATAGGACTGAGTCAGGTGAACCTCTCATTGATTAAGGTCGGAACCCTCGCTGCTGGATCTTCGAATTCCTCGTTTGTCACCCATGAATCAGGCTTAGTTCATGAATTTTGCGGCAAAGCATAAAACAATTGCCACTTTCACACCTTCGTGCCACGCTCGTGAGTTGTACAAAGGAGTGCGGAGCCCCATATTCCTAGCTGAATTCCTTTTTTTTTTAATATTTTTGTAAATGTAAAATATTTAATTTAAATTATTATTATTTTTATTTATTGAATTCATCGTATTATACTAAAATATCAAATCACTATAAATATTTTTTATAATTCAAATATTTTAGATACATTTTCATAAACTATTAATCAGAATCTTAAAATTATAATGTAATTATTGTATTTTCTTGAGCAACTATCTTGGTGGTAATTTATAAAAATCAATATAAATATAAATTTCAAATCTTATTTATTAAACAAATTTAACTCAATTTTTCTTTTTGTGTAAGCGGATTTTTTTTTAGAATGTTAAGATGGATATGTAGTAAAATTAGAAAATATAGAATTAGAAATGAAGAGATATGCATTAAATTGGAAGTAAGCTTAATTGTGGATAAAATGCGAGAGTATCGCTTGAAGTGATTTGACCATGTGTAACGAAAACAAAAAAACGTATCAGTTATGAGAATAGAGAGATTAAATATAGAAAATTTAGTAAAATGACGAAATAAACCGTTAAAAATTTAGATACAATGTATTCGCAATAATATGATAGCTAAGGAGTTAACTGAAAAAGTAATTTCGGACAGAAACGAGTGACATAAGAGAATTAGAGTAAGTTAAATCATGACTTTTTGTATCATAAATGTATTTGGACAGTGTGTGTATATGTGTATGTGTGTGTTGTTTTTTTTTGTTTTAATTTCATATTATATATATATATATATATATATATATATGTATATATATTAATCTATCTCATATTTGTCTCTAAGAAGGTCGAACTCAAATTTTGGGATTAAGTTTTAGATTGTTTTTGTGTAAGCGGATTTTTATTACTATTCGGTATTAGGGTTTTGTTCGACTATTCTAGTTTGAGTATTGTGAAACTCTTTAAAGAGTAGACTCTTCTATATTTCATTTTTTCCATTCTTATGACTTAAATTTGAAATTTATGATTAAAAGAGTACAGTATTTTATCGCTATACTTATAAAAGTTTGATAACTTGACATTTTAAATTTGTTAAAGTAGATTGACTTGTTCGAAACTTACTTCTATTTTATTTATTCAATTAAATAAGTTAAACTTTAAAAATATTTATAGCATCATGTTTAAGTGGGATTAAGTTAGCACATTTAGGAAATAAATTGAACTCTAACGCATTGCAATTCGGTTCAACTATATTCCATCTTCAGGTTTCAATTTCAAATGTGTTGTTTGAAAATAAAATAAAATAATGACCAAAGTTATATGGCATAATTCTTTAACCTAAGTGAGAGATTGCCGATAATGAATAAAATCCTAATGATGAAAACCTAGTTTAGTCATGATCTTTTTTTCTTTACTTGATCATATGAAAATTTGATGAATTCAATTTGAGTAATTATATGATCGAATTTAGATATTTACTCTCTCAATACCTGTTTTTTTATTTTTAAAATTTGAATTTAAAATTTTAATCGAAATCTAATTACCCTATCACAAAATCCATAGATCGTTAGTTTATTTAGTCATGAGATTATCACATTGATTATCTCCTCTCGCCACATGGACCGAACAAGTGCACAAATCTTTTTGGCTCCAAAAAAGGAGACAAATGTGCTCTAATGCTCATTGAGTACATATAAAGAAAATCAAGATGAACGATATTTAATTGTCATTTGAGTGCTATAAAGTATTATATTTAAGGTGGGAATGTTAATGGATTAGGTTTGGTTAAATAATTAAGAGGATTGTGACCATTATTTGATCCTTATAAAAGCAGTGAGCGAAGAAAGGTGTTGTATATGTATATGAGATTGTAGATACATTTAAAGCGTTTTTCATATAATTAAAAGTATAATACTTTCTTCATATTGTCACACTTTTTAATTGACCCATAAGCTATGCTCCTTTTTTTATTAAAGAGAAATAGAATAACTTTGAGTACACTAGTGATTGTGATAAAATGGCGTTTTAATATGATGAAAGGAAAATAAAGAAGGGAAAGAAAGCACTTTAATTTTTGGACTTTCCATGCTGATAATTAATGTGCCCGCACCTATTGGGAAACCTTGATCCGCCATTTTCACTGCATTCACTTCACAGGTTGGAAGAGGGGGAGATGACAATGTGCTATGGTTCAATTTGACATTGTCCTCCTCCCCTTTTAAGGAATGGGGGGAGGTGACGTGACATGAATGGGGTTGGCAATTGGACAGGCCAGGCTGGCTTGTCTTGCCCATTATGAGAACGTACTCACAAAAACATGCAGACCTTTTGTTTTACAACTTGCCCAACTTTTACCAGATTCATTCTTCTCTCACCATTTCTTGCCCCGCCTAGGCATTTAATTCCCTGCTTTGGCCGTTGCGTGTAGTAGGGGTGGGTCTGCAGTCTTTTGAGTCTAAATTTTGTCGGGGGAAAGTCCTACGCATGCCCTACGCATTCGAGACGCCCGATTTCGGTGCTGTGTTATTAAAAATTTATATGAAATGAACATACAATTTAATATTCAGAATAAAAAGAAAATACTTTATTAGTTAGATTTAATGCTTTTTTTTTTTTTAAAAAAAAAAAGGCATTTGGCCTTTCCCCTCTTGATTAGAAAATGGTGAGGCTGCAATTTCCAAGCAAGGGAGGAGACCGGAGAAAGAAAGACGAGAGGGGGGAGAGAAAAGAGGAGAACCAACGACAATAACACATAGGAGAATTGAATTAAATACTTAGATCTAGATCTAAATTTTAAAATTATAGGTCCAAGAGAAAAATATCAAAAAAATACTTATATATATAATAATAAAAATAATAAAATAAAATAAAATAACAAATAAATAAGTATTTGAGGTGAGTTTCGCGTTCACAGATTTCGTTTCCTTTTGACTCAAACGATTGGTTACTTAAACGATTTGAAACCTGCAAAAGACCCTCCAGCAAGAGAAATTCCGACGTTCAAGTCAGAAAAATGGTTTTCGATGGAAAAGAAACAGACTTAGAGTAAGAGAATGAGAGAGAGAGAGAGTCGGTCTTCCTATGAATTGTGTATCAAATGTGGGGATTTCAGAGAGTGTATTTGGTTTTCGGTATACCAAAAACGTATATGCATAGGCATTGCAGGAGTTGTGTGTATCCGGGGTGTTACAATCCTAGTTTCCTTATATGGGGTCCAAAGATTTTGGATTTTATAGTCAAATATTCTATATGATTCGTGATAGTTATCGTTTAGGAAGTTCATTAGTACAGGGAGATCTCTTTCTTTATCAATTAGATTCTGAAGATTTTCTTCCTTATCTGAGAGATACGCTTTATGTCGAAATAGAAAACAGAAGATCAATATGAGGTTTAGTCAGATTTCACCTTTAGCTAGTACGATCAGTTCCTTAAAGAGCGCTTGCCTATCGACCGAGGAGAAAAAAGGGGAATCGGTTCGGGTTTACCGAACGCTTCTATGTCCCAATTGGATTACCCTTATCGGGAGTCAGTCGAACGATCGGTCGAGATAATGCCGATGGCATTCTCTTAGTGTATCGGGCCGTGTCTGCCCTTCAGGGAGATTAATCTCAGTTTATCGACACATTTAGACATACCTGCCTCTTTGGATTATGAACTTTATAGAATTGACCATTTTTCATATTGGACCTTTTGAACGGTCTCTATCATTTATCCCCGACTCATGGTATCATTTCATGAGAAATGCACCATGAGTGATAGACATCAAAGAGGTGCGAGACTTCTGACATGACACATGTTACATCACGTTTTACGAATTGTCCCCAATGCTCTTTATAAGGTCAGTCATTTGGAATGATTAAATGTCTTTTCTTGTTGCACCCATTTTGCTTCCCGCACGAATTATCATTGCGCAAAGAGAAAATCTTTCTAGAGGAAGATGGCAAGTGGTTCTGTTTCTCAGATCCATCCAGAAATTGATGACATTAGAAGCGTCATGATAGGACTGGAACTTTAAGAAGTTCAAACCGACATGTTGATGGTGACAATTATACCATAGTATCGGTTACGGATGAGGATAGAGCCAATAGGGCATCAGAGAGTTGTGTTCCAATGTATAAGCAATAGGTGAAGTTCGGCCTGAATGTGTCATACACTGGTCCATTTGCAGAAGTATTGCATCATTGGAATGTATTTCCAACATTGTTGATCCTAAGCGCTTGGCGTTTAGTCATCGTCGTGATCTCTCTGTTAGGGTTTGTCGTCTTCATTTCAACTTTGAGATTCTGGCAGATATTTTTTTGTTTGTAAGGTGTGGCAGTAACAGCTCGACCTGGGTTTGGTATAAGTTACAGACCCGATCTAAATTCGGTTGGGGATTTTATTATAAGGAATCAATTGATAAGAATTGGATATACAAGTACTTCGTTGTAAAGTTCAAGAATAGAGATCTTGTGCCAACACTTCCTAGTGCCCATGGGAAGCCATTGTTGGGGTTGAAACCTTCTACTTCCTTCCGTCATTCTCACTTTGCATTATCAGTTGGTAACTATTGTGAGTCTACTCGAAAGAACATTTGTATTGATTCTTTGGTGGATGACTAAATGCTATCTTTAGCCGCCTTATTGATAGGAGAGAAAAGAAAAATTGATAGGTCTCTTCTTGTTAAAAGGAACAGGATCGAATTGGCTGATGCTTGAGATTTCTTGGAGGATATCATGTTGAAAGCGATCACGACAGTCAAGGAAGTGCGACCGAATGCCAAGAAGTTTAGGAGTGTTGACATGGCGTTTGAGGTCCGACCAAAGTTCGCATCCCCTTCATCCAAAAGGAGGAAGATCATACTGCCCGACCTATCAGTTGCCAAAGAACATATAGGAACCAAAAGAGATGGAGAAAACTTGTCAGTGCCTCTCAAGCCTGTGGTTGCTGATCCACAAGGGGTCAATAGCTTGATATCCGGTGACCATTTGTCACCGGCCAATGATGAGAGTTTTACTGATTTAGAGGTGCCCAAAGCAGGAAAGCCTGAGGGTATTCCTAGCGTCGAGGCAAGGCCATTGGAAGGAATGGAGATTCCTGTTGTTGCTGTGAAAGATGTCTGGATTATCGAACGCGATCCCATTATGGCCTCCTTGTAAGTAAAAATATAAGGTGCTCGATGGAATTCTCATCCTTTCTTCCATCCCCATTCAATCTTTTGATGGCAAGATGGGTTCAAAGGAGAGGGGAACGGTTGCCATCTATGCTAAAGACAAGCAGTACAACTACGTGGATTTGGTCGAGGCAAACCGAATAGTCGATCGGTTTGATTTTCATCGATACGAGTTGGAGTTACACAGGATCGCCCTGGAGCTTGTTGGTGAGGCTCTTAAGTCTCTTGGATTGATGGTTCTGTTATTTTTAGTACTCATTTCATCTTGCTTCCTCTTTATCCTTAGTTAATCCACTTCCTTCTTTGTAGACGATGGTTTTGGCAGAATTCCAGGACCGGAGGAGGAAACAGACGATGAAGCACTTGGAGGAGAAGGCCGATCAATTCAGGGGTCAGGTTTTGGCACTGCAGGATGCCCTCGATCAGAGGGGGGAGAGCACGAGAGTGGAGAAGGCGCTTAAAGCCTCGCTTGTCGAGAAGGAATAAGAGATAAAGAGCTTGCGACTGGACCTATCTTTGTGCCAAGGGCATTGCAAGAAGCTGGAGGCCGAGGCGAAGGTTCATGAGGCATACTAGCAAACCGTCAAAACGTTGATTCAAATGTGTGAAGAGTCTCTTCAAGTGGCGGAGCAGAAAACAACTGAATTCAAGAAATCTTTGAGTAAGAGTACTGCAACCTTTAGAGATTCCCAACGCAAACTGAACGAGAGATTAAAATATGCTGAGAAGATAATTTGTTGGTTCAATTTGGAAAAAGCTTGGCTCCCGAGTGGGGGAGTCATCAGCTAGGAAGTAATGGTCGAGACACGACCTCTATTGATCCAATCGGTGCTTTTGCTGAACCTATCATAGTTGCAGTGGAGTCTTCTTATCGGGAGATTCTAGTTCTACCTCCTATCCCCCTAACTCTTCGTAACCTCTGTACTATTGGCTCCCAGAATTTTATAGTAAATTTCAATGGAAAATCTCTTTGTATTCTTGCATTTATTATGTGTTGACATGGGGGGACATCCCCCAATCGTTCGAATAGTGATGGTAGATTTATTAGTTGTGCTTCATCATTTCAAACTATTTGAAAGTATTGGCCCGTCTAGGGATATAATGTCTCCGTCAAGAGATCTACCGTTTGGCTCGAATGTATTAGTTTGTGAGGAAACTTTGTTTTTCTGATAGGCTATTTCCGTTAAGATTCAATCGAAAGGACGGGACCCTTCGGGAGGGTCTCTTACCGATGAGGTCTATCATGCACTAGGAATCGAGCAGTAGGATAGGGAGAGTTTACCCGTTCGAGCAGTTACATCCCGTATCATTAGTTCGCTTCAAATGATAGAAACGGGCCATGTCTACCCTCCCGGAGAGTTATATCCCTTATTGATAACACGTTTCGTTTGGTAGAAAACAAATGATAGAAATGGGTTGTGTCCACTCGTTCGGAGAGTTACATCCTTTATTGATGACACGTTTCGCTCGGTAGAAAACAGACGATAAGAGTGGACGTATCCACCCGCTCAGGAAGTTACATCTCTTATTGATGACATGTTTCATTTGATAAGAAATAAATGATTAGAATCAGTTGTGTTCACCTGTTTAGGGAGTTACATCCTTTATTGATGACATATTTCATTTGATAGGAAACAAATGATTAGAATGAACCATGTCCACCCATTCAGAGAGTTACATCCCTTATTGATAACATATTTTGTTCGATAGGAAACAAACGATTGGAATGGGCCATGTCCACATGTTCGGAGAATTACATCTCTTATTGATGACACATTTAGTTTCATAGGAAACAAACGATTGGAATGCAACAGTGGGAGTTATACGATAGAATGCAAAACGATAAGGTATCATGCGTTCTAGTCGTCAGATAGAAAAATACTACAGTAACGATATGGAAACTTTAGAGGGAGATAAACGAGACGTACCTTGTCAGTTATTTGGAGGTAGACGCCGAGGGCTCTGGATCGCATGACAATGTTCCAATCCCGAGTGAGGTTCTAAATTTGATCTTCATATGTTTAGTGTTGGATAGGGCTTCTAGGGCGTTTAGACCTGACCTATCCAGGAGAGCATTGTAAAGCAATGGGCAATTGATCACATTAAATATCAGGTAGCTGTTGCATGGTTTGGTGGTGTGCTGAAAGTGACTGAAAGTGAAATACCCTCGGAATATACCCATTCGGCCCGAAAGCCCCTTGACCGGGCCCACGTGGGGTTTGAGATGTGTGGGGCCAAGGCACATCCGTTTAGAAGCATCCTAATATAAAAGGTTGCACCCTACTCCCTGGTCGATGAAAATTCTCCTAACTTCATACTGGCCAATCTTAACAGTAACAACGAGGGTCATGGCGATTTGGATCCACCTCAACTAGGTCCTCATCAGTGAGGCCGATAATAGGTCGTTTGCCCTTGGATTGTTCAATCGCATGAGTCGTTAGCACCTCTAGCAGAGCAGAAAATAAGTGCAATCAGATATTTATACTCGCCCCTCAGCGAATAGTCTTGAGGACTTGTGGCATCAGACGGAGGATAAGGCTCATGGGGGTGCGCTCGTCATGGACTTGGAGGATCACTCCATCTTGGTTGAGCAACCAGTCTGTCATCTAGTCCTTTTTGTCATAGCAGAACGTGTCGATCGGGGATGGACATATTCCCTCCCCTCTATACCAATGAATCTTTGTAACCTTTCGCTTCAAACCAAGAATTCCAGCTCGTCCTTGTGCTTTCTGTAGTCATCGGTTATGTGACTGTAATCACGATGGAAATGACAGTACTTTGTTCTGTCCTTTTTGGGGTCATCCTTATTAGGGTGGGGAAATCGTCGGACGTACAGTTTGTCTCTGATTTGAAGCAAAACCTAACTCGAAGTCATATTTAGAGGAGTGTAGGTATTAAACCTTTGCGGAGGTGGAGGACTTGATCGATTCTTTCTTGCCAAAGACTGCTGGGGTGATCGGCTACGTTCTCTCCGGGATGAGCGGTTTCTACATCGATCGAATGCTTCGGTGTCTTCGGTCGTAATGCTCTTCTCGCAACAAGTATAGAACTCTTGAATAGAAGAAGGAAGTTCTTTATGATCAAGGTTTTCATACCCGAAGGGCACAACCCAGTGAGCAGAGCGGCCAACACAATAGAATGGTCGAAAAATGGGACCTTCATCATTTCATCTTGAATTTTTCCAAGAAGTCTCTCAGGGATTTGTCACCTCTTTGTCATAATGACAGTAGAGAGGTAGATTTTCTTTTGACTCCTCGGCTAATCATGAAGTGAGTTTCGAACTGCTGTTGAAACTGAGAGAAACTCTTGATACTAAGCGGGCGAAGTGAATTAAACCATATCAGCATATTGCCCTTGAAAGTAGTGAGAAAGTGTTTGCACATAGTGGTGTCCGTTATGTCTCTCGAGATCATAACCGTCACGAAGTAGGACATATGATCACGGGGGTCGGTCATGCCGTCATAGCTTTCCGTAGGAGGCAAGAGTACATCGTGGGGCATCGGTTCCAACGTGACTTTCAGATCAAAGGGTGACACGCTAGTAGGATAAAGGGAGGTTCGTTCCCTTCACTCATTGGCTCGCTTGAGCTCATTCGCAACAAATTGTTCGACTTGTTTCCTTAAATCCTCAAGATCGTGGCAAGAAGTTACCGAGGGCTCATAATTCAAGGGCGTCATTTACCTTCAAGGGTGTACGTGCCCGGATCCTCCCAAGGAGGACTGGCCTTTTAATCTGATAGCGCGATTAAATTCTTCCAACTGTTTGCTTATATTTTGAATTCTGGACTCTAGTCTCTCCATATGAGGCTGAATAACCCGTTGTGGGGATATTGGCGTAGGAGGCATGATCGGATATTCCTGAACCGCAGGGTGTGGAACCTGCTATGGGAGTAGGGGTTGAGAGTGAACGGCACAATTGCTAGTAGAGTGAACAGGCATTGTGGGAAGCGTGGCATCAGTCGAGGTAGTGGTATGTCCATTTGTAGCGGATGTAGCCCTCGAGGTGGTTCTGGTTCTCCTCTTAGAAGGTATGGCTATTTGATGATTTGGAGAGTTTTATTGGAGTCACTCTAGTCTGATTCCCATAGACGACGCCAATCTGTTAGAGGTGGATTTTGATTCCACAGATTTTAGCTCCTTTCGACTCAAATGACTGGTTACTAAAGCGATTTTTGACCTGCAAAAGACCGTCGGAGGGTGCTCCGTAGGAAAGGATCTGACACTCAAATCAGAGATTGCGGTTTTCGGTACTTAGAGCAAGAGAACAAGAGAGAAAGAGAGAGTTGATCTCCCTGTGACTTGTGTGTCAAATGTGGGAGTTTCAAAGAGCGTACCTGGATTTTTGTATACCAAAAGCTTATATGCATGGGCACTGCAAGAGCCATGTGTATCTGGAGTGTTGCAACCCTAGTTTCCTTACCTGGGGGTCTAAAAATCTCGGGATCTTATAGTCAAATATTTTGTATAATTCGTAATAGTTATCGTTTAGGAAGTTCAGTGGTACGAGGAGATCTCTTCCCTTATCGACTAAATTCTGAAGGTTTCCTTTCTTATCTAGGAGATACGCTTCATGTCCAAATAGGAAATAGGAAATAGAAAATTAATGTGAGATTTAGTCGGATTTCACCTTTAGTTAGTACGATCGGTTACTTAGGGAGCGCTTGCTTATCAGCCGAGAAGAAAAAGGGGGAATCGATTCGGACTTACCGAACGATTCTATGTGTCAATTAGATTATCCTTGTCGGGAGTTAGTTGAACGATCGGTCCAGATAATGTCGATGGCATTCTTTTAGTGTGTCGGGCCGTATCCGTCCATTCAGGAAGATTAATTCTCATCTATCGACATGTTAAAGTGTACCTATCTCTTTGGATCATGGGTTTTGTAGGATCGAACATTTTTCATATTGAAAATTTTAAACAGGCCCCTTGTTGCAGGATTCAGAAGGACCCATATCAAATCCTCTCCCTCCACAATCAGAAGCATATGCTGATTATAAAAATGGGTTGACGAATTCTACACAACATGTGTTTAACAATGTTTCTCAGCAAATACCCAACCGAGCAGGTATCATTCTGTTCATTGAGGCCTGGCTTTTGTTTGTTAAGATGCCTTACTTTTAGTTTTTCCAATAATTATATTAGCATGTTCAGTCAATATGCGCCTTTTAGATTTGTGAGGACGATGATTAATATCGTTTGATTTTTTTGTGCTCATACACCAGGATAGAGCTCACTGTCCTTTTCACATCAAGACTGCAGCTTGTTGATTTGGGCAGCGTTGCAGCAGAATACATTTATGACCTCATAAAGCTTGCACATTACTCATGAAGAACATGAACAATGGACCTGGTTTAGCGTGGGAGCAGGATGATTAATGATCCTTTATGTGATTTTTGTATCTTGATAACCTCTTTAATGGACTTCAATTTTTGACAAAGAACAGGAGGATACCTCCTGGGCTGCACACTTGCCCTTTTCCCTAGTAGTAATATAAAACGAAATAAGCTAGGAAATTTTAGTGATAAAAGAAAATGAAGTTCAAGAATTGTTATCTGTGGTAATATCCAATATTTTGGAATCCAATGTTCTCTCTCTCCCTCCCCCAAAATTTATCAAACATCTCTCGTCATAAAACTCATTTTTTATCAAATAATTTTTATCATGGAAGATCTTTAATTTAAAAAAAAAAACATTTTAAATCATTTTTTATCATAGACAAAATTAATAATTGTACGATTTTCATTTTAAAAAATATACAAATCAAATATCAAAGATCATAATTATATTCATTTCAGAATTTAAACTAAATAAAAAATATCATACTTTGATTTTGAATACGGACCAAACCCTAGATGATCTGTGATTTATTGATTCATATAACAATCACAAACTCTCGTGTCAATTAAAACACAAAATATTGCAGAAACTGCTTTTTTTGAATCCATAAATGCATGGGGTGATTTAGGTCATTTCGTTTGGATTGGACCTCCAAGAAAATGACCTAAACCTAATTATACTGGTTTGCTGCCTTAAATGCCCGTTTTCGTGTCCGAAACAAAAAGGGCACTTAAAATGGTTGACCCTTCATTAGTGTCCCCCCGCCGCTTTTGTTGTGATGTCTCACATAATTTTTTCCTCACCACTTTGTGAAGCACAGAAGCACACTTGAAGTCCTTTAGCAAATGCCCATATCCATTCAAGGAAGATTACCAAACCAATGGCCAATACATGTCTAGGAAATTGAATTTTTGAACAAAACAAAAAATATATATTTTTTGTTTTTTGTTTTTAAAAAATTACTTTTCATACTTTATTTTTGATAATTGATATATATATATATATATATATATATTTCAAATTCTATCTTATTCTTACCTATACCGAGTTCAAGACTAACCAAACTATAAAATCAAAGATAAATAGCATTGTTTTTTTTTTTTTTACCTTACATCGCAATTTAAATTCGGGATTACTGGATCCCCTTGAAGACAGATAAATAGCATTGTTAATCTCAAATAAGCATATCTTCTGTATTTCTTGTGATTCTCTTGTAACATATGTAGCATATCAAATAATATTGTAAAAATAAAAAATGTTTTGAATTAAGTGAACCAAAATTTATGTAACGATGCATATTCGTATAGTTTTAATTAAATATTAATTTGAATCGATTAAATTATGTAAATAGCTCGATTGCAAATGGGTGATAACATAGTAATAGAGACTGTCACTAAAATCTGATATATTTGGCCAAAAAATCATTTGGTCCATGTATAACATATCATTCTTTCTTTCAATGGCATAGCCATCTTAGCTAAACTAGTAGATTGCATGGCTTTTAATTATATGAATTGGACTTAATTCTCACACTTCACTTGCTAACCATATGTCACCTAAAAATTACTTACTTACCGTAGAAAAAATTGAGAACTTTTGAATTACCAAAAAAAAAAAGAAAATTACAATTTTTATATGAAAAATAAGTGCAAAAATTAATGAAATACACAAATAATATGCACGCCCAAAAATAGGAGAAATTTGGCAACGAAGTTAGAGGACTGATGGTCTCCTCACACCCTGACTCCATAATTTATTTTTTGAAAATAAATATTTAAATTATTTTATCTTATTTGGATAAAGACTCTTTCATCCATTCCACTTAAGTCATTTCAAACAGGTCCTTTTGCCCAAAAGATAAATAAATAATTGAATAAACTAACTGGAGTAAGCCACCCTTATAATTATAAATTTTCTGAAGAGATAAGGGATAGAGGATCCCCTTGGATAAGCTTTCATGTATGATTAAGAAGAATGTCAAGAAAGGGGTATGGAAAGCAGTTAAGGTGTCAAAGAGAGACCAAATATCTCTCACCTCTTCTTTGTAGATGACCTCGTCCTTTTTACAGAAGCTGAACACCTCGATCTTAGTTCTATTCTTTGTTGTTTAAGAGAATTCTCAGACGAAAGCGGTCTGCAAATTAATCCATTTAAGTCAAAAATATGGGTTTCTCCTAAGGCGCCAAGACACCTTAAAGCTTCTCTTGCGGCCTGCAGTAACTTCACCCTCACTAAGAACATAGGGAACTACTTAGGAGTGCCAACAATTCATGGTAAGGTAGGAAAAAAATTCTATCATCAAGTTCTTGAGAAAGTGCAAAAAACATTATGCGGTTGAAAGGCTAAACTCCTTAGTATAGCAAGAAGATAAACCTTAATTCAATCAACTACAACTGTCATTCTCCTTTATACAATGAAATCTTCTTGGCTCTGAAAGCATACATAGAAATTTCTTATGGAAAGTAACGAAGAAAAAAGGAAAATTCACATTGTGAAATAGGAGAGAGTGTGCACTGCTAAAGAGGAAGGTGGGTTGGGTATTAAAAGTATGAGAGAATCTAATGTGGCTTTCATGACGGAGTTGGGATGGAGAATCATGAAGAATGATGGAGCTCTTTGGTGTAAAATCCTAAGAAATAAATACCTTAAAGGTGAGGGTCTGTTAGAGTATCATAAAAGTGACAATTCTTCTGCGATATGGAGGGGCATCTGCAGTAGTCATGACTGTTTGAAGAAAGGCACTAAATGGAGGATTGGCTATGGAGAAAGTATTAGCTTCTGGTACGATAAGTGGCTAGGAGAGGAGAAGTTGGTGCACAAAGCCATAGTTCCACCAGCTATATGTGAAACCAACATGAAGGTTAGCCATTTTATGGATGAAGATAGGAGATGGAAAGAGGAGGATCTATCCTTGATCCTCCCTAGGGACATAATTCAAGAGATAAGAGCCACTGTTATCCCTAGGATCAGGAGTGGAGAGGACACCACATTCTGGTAGGAGAATCCAACTGGTGATTTCACTGTTGTTTCTGCTTATTGGCTGCAAAAGAAAGAGCAACACAACCAGGACAATAGAGACCTACACTTGAGCTGGGTGTAGAAAACTAAGTGTCCAGAACGTGTGAAAATGTTCACATGGCTTGCAGCTAGTGGTAGAATCCTAACTTATGAGGAGTTGAAGAGAAGAGGCTTGCATGAAAATGGGATATGTAACATCTATGGTACGGTGGAGGAATCAGTTGTTCACATGTTAAGGGACTGTCCATGCAAGAGAGGTTTGGTACAGTTAAGCCAGAATTTAAAAACTAATGTAAAGTTCTGGAACAACAATGCTCTAGTTTGGTTGAAAAATGGTTGCACTAATATTCAGGAATTGGGAATGAAGGAGGAGAACTTGATATTCATGTTAGCAGTGTGGGAGATTTGGAGATCCAGATGCATGGCAGTCTATCGGTGTAAGCTTAGGACTTCCTTCTTTGTATTGAATAGAATTAGGAGCACTGCCAAGATCTACAATTTGAAGTGGGGGGAAAATGTCAGCAGTATGACAGACTTCAGAGTCAGTTGGAATCGATCAAAAGAGGGTGTGTTTAAACTCAGTGTTGACGGTGCGGCAGACCGGATCAGTGGAAAAGCAATTGCGGGGGGAATTATTAGAATTATAGAGGTGAATGGCTTTATGGTTTCTGGATGAATGTAGGAAAAACTAGTAGAAATCTTGCTAAATGTTGGTCCCTGAAAGAAGGTCTTCTGCTGGCTAAGAATAAGAATGTTGGTCCTCTGGAAGTGGAGAGTGACTCTATGATGTTAGCGTCCGCAGTCAATGAGGGAGTGGGGGAGTGTCACCCTTGGAAGAATATGATCACTGAATGCAGGGAGCTTCTGAAGGAGTTGGGTGTCACTCGGATCTATCATATTTATAGAGAAGCCAATCAGTGTGCCGACAAGTTGGCAAGGTTAGGCAAAGAGGCTGAAGCTGGTTTCTGCGAAGATTGTATTCCTCTAGCTACCGTGAGGCAGACGCTGTTAGTTGATATGAGTAGTGTCGGGTGGTCAAGAAAGAAGAGGGCTGTTCCCCTTCTGTAGTGTTTCTTTGTTCTGTTTTTTTCCTTTGTTCTTGTCTCAACTCATCAAAATAAATAAATTTTCTACATAAACTGGGCCTTAAGTGGGCTTGGCTAGTTTTCTGCTTCAGGAAAGCTCTACAGCTCTGGCACATGGAAATGCATTACCCCACTCTCCAATGTGGTTGTCCCAAAGGCCCTTTCCATGGGCTTCGAGGCTTTTCATCGTCAAGCCAAATATGAGGCTTTGGAGAGGAGAGAGACTGAGAGAGAGACAGGCTGACCAGATTGTAGTGCTGCTTTTATTGAACTTGGACCAACACATAACTTCCCTCTATTGAATCTCTGCTGACGGTGGGCAGGTGAGATGAGGACAAGTCAATTGAATTGATTGAGTAAATGGTTACTTCAACCGTATATATGAACCCCATCAATTCGAATTGCTAAAGAAACTGAGACCCAGTTTACCAGACTAGTACTTAATATGAACAAAATTTTCTCTTTCTTCTATCCAAGATGTTTGCGTTGGACTTTTTAAAGCAACTTGTTCACTAAGCACTCTTAGTCTTTCATCCACACCCCTAAAGTCGATATAGAAAGTAATCTATAAAGAAGAATCAATTGGGGGGAGAGAGAGAGAGAGAGAGAGAGAATTTTTTTTGGACTTTGGCCAAGAAAGGGGCTAAGTTGGCACATGGTGGAACCCCAAATTATGGCCGAAACATCACTGTAAGTGCATTGGACTTGACATATGGAGTGGAGTGATCACTTTGACCATTAACGTTTTGGTAATCAGTCTTTCTCATTGATACCGAAAATCTTCGATTACCACCCATCAAGCCTTAATTTTCAGTAGCTTATCAATCATCTTGAGCTTTCTCAGAAATCATATTTAATGCTTTTCGCTTTTCTTTCACCCTTTGGAATAATTTCTTCTCTCCCGTTTATGTAATTGCAAAAAAATAATTAAAGGGTTTTCGAAAAAAAAGGGTTGAATAAACCTAGAAACAACAAAGTTTAGAAAGAAAGGGGAAAGAAATATATAACAATGCTATATATTATACTTTTAATTTTATCGTATCTACTAGATAAATCTAGTATATAAAGTGCTTTTATTTTAGTGCGGGGTAGAGAGAGGTTGAGATATATGTAGTCTTTTTCTTATATTTTTATAAAGAAATTATTTTTATGTCTCGAACTTTTGATCTCAAGGTCATAAAAAAATAACTTTATTGTTGCGTCAAAATTTACTTTACCGTATCTACTATATGAGAGGAATTTTTAATAAAAATTTTAGAGAAAATAAAAAATAATAAAATAATAAATTTTATTCACTAGAGTAAAATATTATATAAGAAAAGTTATTATGTTCTCAGACTCCCTTGCCTGCTACAAAGACATGATAGCGACCCTTTTTTCTGGAACAATTAATAATAGAGAAACAAATTAATAATTGAGCATTGAGCAAGAAGATTGAAGCAAATGGCTACCTCACATGCATATTTTACCGCTTGAACTCTGAAGAGAAGAGCTCAAGAGTCAAGACAGCAACAGTTGGTGAGGTTTAACAGAAACCTACTCCCACCAAGGACTATGAACTACGACTCTATTCATAGTAAATTTGATAATTTATTTGTCTCTAATGACATATTATTAAACTTAATGACGAATTTATGTTCAATATCAGAGACTTGTGAACTGACACACAGTTTCTCATGAGTTGGGTTCTGCACCTAAAGTCTGTGAAGAACAGAGAAATTACTTGTGGTGGGCCTTTCAATGCTTTTTAATGTGTTTGAAGTTTGGGTTTGCACTAAATTCTAGTTTTTTAATGTGTTTTAATGTGTTTTACTAATCAATTGGGTTTGATACCAAAATTATGCTTTAGGTATAATACTACAAGAAATCTTCTCTGTTAATCCTGTTGTCAATATTTTAGATCATAACCTAATTCAACTCATTTCAATCCAAATCACGACTTGACTGTATAATATCTGAAATATATATATATATATATTACTCTATTTATTTATTATATAAAGAGCAAGTTGGGATTACTGTTCATGAACAGTAACCCCATATATTTTAGACCCACCCTCTTTTTTTTTTCTTTCATTTACATCCTTTTTTTTTTATCCAGCTTCTTTTTTTTTTTCCTTTTTTCACTCGGGTCTTCTACTATTCATGAATAGTAACCCCATATTTTTTGGACCCGCTATCTTTTTTTTTGTCATTTTTATCTTTTTTTTTTTTCATCCTGCTCTTTTTTTTTTTTTTTTTTGCTTGGGTCCTCTATTGTTAATATGCTTTGTTTCGGAGCCTTTAAGTGATCCATTCATATTTTTGTCTAGCTTTCTTTTTTTTTTTTTTCATTCGCATCCTCTATTATTTATGTGGTTTTCTTAAAAGTCTCTATTTGATCTCCCCATATTTTTTGTACTACGCTATTTTTTTTCATTTACGTCCTTTTTTTGGGATACAGTCATCTATTTTGGGAGATGTCTTTGTTTGGTCATTCCATATTTTTAGAACCCTGCTATTAATTTTTTTTCCATTGAAATTTATTGTACTTTTATGCAGACCCTGCTATGTTTTTTTTTCGTTTAAGTCTTTTGCATTTTTTTTTTTACCCATGGGACTACATTGTGTTTTTTTTTTAAAAGTCTTTTATACTTTTTTAACTATTTTTTTCGCTTAACTCTCTCGAATCATGTTTTTTTTTTCATTAAGATCCTTTCACTTTTTTTTTTAACTTGTAATGATACCTTTAGTTTTTTTTTTTCATTCAACACCTTACACTTTTATTGACTTTTTTTTTTCTGTTTAGTTCCTTTGCCTTTTTGAGACCATACTTTTTTTTATTTAAATACTTTGTCTTTTTAGAATCACCGTTTATTTTTTTTTCAGCTTTTTACCTTTTTTACCTTTTTTTTTCCTTGGATCTTTTATCCTTTTGAATATAGGTTTTTTTTCTTTTATTTTTTTTACCACATGGATGGTTGTCCAATTATCTTTAGATCATAGTTTTTTATTTTTTTCATTTGGATCATTGCTCCTTTTTTTTAACCTGACTTTTTATCTCTTAAATTCTTCATTTTTTTTTAAATATAATTTTTTCTCCTTTTATTTTTTTAACCTCACGAATGATCATTTCTTTATTTTTAAATCATATTTTTTTTTCATTCAGATCATTACTCTTTTTATTTTTTTACCTAAATTTTTTTCTTAAGTTATTCTTTTTGTAGACAAAAATTTTTCTTCTTTTTTCCCCCTATTTGTCCATTCAAATTTTGTTCATTATCCAATTTTTTTAAAAACTTTAGTTTTTCATCATTTTTAATATAGGTTTTTCTTTTTTATTCTTTCACCTCATATATGATCATTCATTTATTTTTAAATCACAGTTTTTTTCTATTTAGATCTTTGCTCCTTTTATTTTTTTACCCTTTTTTTCTCTTTGGTCCTTCAATTTTTTAACACATGTTTTTTACCTTTTGTTTTACTTCACCAATAGTCATCCCTTTATTTCTATTATCTTTTTATTTTACTTATTATATATTTTTTATTTCATTTGTTAGTGTTTTTTAGAATTTTAGTTGTTAGATTTTTTTATGTCATTAATATATACTATATTTTTTGTTAGTTTAGATAATAATTTAATTCAAATATTGAGTTAATTATAAATTTAATAAATATTTATATGATAAAAAAATATAATCATATTTTATGGGCACACTGCGTGCTAATGGGGGCAAAAAACACTAATATATATATATAAAGGAGTTGGATTGTTGGGATATTAATTTAATTGCATAAAAAGTCCACGAATGGGGACGTCACAACAGCCAATTGTTGTTACCTTTTGCATAGCCGGTGCATGGTTACCACGCTTGTAACTTCTCTATCGATGAGTTGGAGTTGATTTAATTGGAAGTGGTGTTAAATTTTTTGATTAAAGTTTTATATTCAATTCTTATGAATAAAAAATATTATATGAAAAGGATAATCTCTAGAATGAATCATTATAAATCCTAAATTGTATTAATCAAAATATAATTTTTTTTTTCAAAAAAGGTAAAAATATAGTTATTTTTTTATTCCAAAAATATTATTAATTTCAAAATTGATTTTTAAAGAATCGATTTCAAAATCAATTTTAAACTGTTCAACTATCTGTTTATATTTAAAAAAAAAATTAAAATCGATTTCTCATGAATCAAGGTCAAAGTTGATCTGATAAAAATCGATTCCTTCTGAGCACGCTATCTTCTCTCTCTCTCCCCCACACCCTCTCCCTCTCTCTACCAGGCGCATTAAATGTGCCTCTCTATCTCTCCCTCTCCCTCTCTCTCCCCCACTCCTCACCCACCACCGGCGCATTACATGCGCCTCTGTCTTTCCCTTTCCCTTCCATACGTATTCCCTCTCCCTCACTCTCTTCCTCAAAAAACCAAACCATTTTTATATTTATAAAATTTTAAATTAAATATTTATAGTTTAATATTTATAAAAAACTTATAAATATTAATATTTAAATTAATATTAAATTAAAATACTAAATATCAAAATATTAAATATTAAATAGATAAATATTAAATCAAAATTATAATATTTAATAATTTAATTTAAATAAGTTTATAAATATTAATATTTAATTTAAAAATTTCTAAATATAAAAATATTTACGTATTTAATTTAAATATTTAAATATTTATATAATATTAAATATTTTAAATATATAAATATAATTTCATGACTATACTTTTTATTATTAATAAAACATAAAATTATTAATAAAAAATTATTATTAATAAAAAATTATTATTAACTTTATTTTTTTCGATACGAGCAAATTACTTGGGAGAATCCTGAAGTAAAAATGTTGGTTTAACTGCAAGTTAAAAATTTGCTTTACTCTTAATACAACATAGATATGCTTGTTTGGTATCCATAACTAGAGTGGACTGGTTACTTCCCATGAATAAATATTTTTGCTAAAAGGGTCACCTTGTATAAAGCAGTAGCTAAGTTATATTTTCTGTAAAATTCTTAACTATCAGGACTAAATTGAATTTATTGTTTGATAACGTGGATAAATATAGATCATTTGGTCCAGCTATATTTTTAATTACATGTGGTGTGTCCATGTTTGCTTTATCCTATAATTTCTCTGTTCTCGTCTGTAACTACAATACTCTTTTTAAGATTTTGGTATAATATAATATAGAATAATAATTTGATTGGAGAAATTTATATAAATTGTTCCTTATATAGCATTTTCAAGGATGGGTGATTATGCTTCTTTTGTGAATATTTCTTACTCTCCTAAAAGTAAAAAAACTCTTTCACCATTCCTTTTATAACTGGATTAGATTTGTGAGTGATGTTCTTAGGATATAACTTATATTTAATTATTTAATAGACAAGTAAGTAATATTATAGTAAAACGATATATATTGGTCAGACATATATTTGAGTTTATGAAAATTTTATTGAGATATTTTGCCTGTGTTTATAGAGTAACATTGTCTTTTAAAATACAGCTTGTAATCCAGATTCACGAAGGTAGGAAATTGAAAACTGACGAACCCTATGCTACCGTCACTTTCGTCCTTACCTCATCCACCTCTCTCTGTCTCTCTCTCTCTCTCTCTCTCTCTCTCTTCACTAACTTTCGTCAATATTGTACTTTTTTTCTTTCCAACATTTTACAACCAATCGTGTGAATTTACCAGAAAATCTTAGTCTCACGTTTGAAGTATGTAATCATAATGTATTAATACTTATAAAATTGCAAAAATTTTTATTCAACTTGGTGAAAATTTGAACGGTACAATTCAAAAGCTTAGTAGTCGTAACCTAAGAGTGAATTTCTTTTTTAATCTTATTATTTAAAATTCAAATATCGTATAATAAAAATAAATACCAAATTAGGTGAATGTGCCTCGACCTTTGTTGAGATAGGCTCCATAAATAGTCCCAACACTGGAACGAACATGTCTAACCCATTGGAGACATGTACCATTTTGATCCAAAAAAAAAAAAAAAAAAAAAAAAAATTCTTAAAACAACATTTGAAAAAAAAAAAATTAGTTTTAACCCAGAATTTTCGCATTTTGAAAACTCGACTAATACTGTTCATACACTATTCACAGATTGGTCAAATATTCAAGATTCAATCAATACTATTTATACTATAAGTTGGTCGAGTTTTAAAAACTCGACCAACTATGAATAGTGTATGAATAGTGATTGGTCGAGTTTTCAAAACTCGACTAACATAAGTCATTTTTTGAATATGTTTGTTTAAAAGGCTTTTTTAAATTTTTTTTTATTTTTTAGGTTGGATCCGAACATTTCTCTAGCCCATTGACTTCAAGTGTCACCGTGGCAGTTACTCTTAAAATATTAAAAATATATATAATTTTAAAAATTATTAATTGAGATATTATTTTTTTTAAATTATAACTCTCATTATTTAAAATTATAATCCAAAATGTACTTTGTATTTTAATATTTGATATATATTTTTAATTTCACCCTCAATTACATGCTGCATGACCTATTGTATACTACAATTTAAGGGACTGTCATGAATAATGAAGTGGGTCGTCCCTGAATAACAAATCTCCCTCTCTGTACTTTGACTTATTAATCTAATTTCTCTTTGTTTGTCAAATATTAAATTTTTTTCTATATTTTTAATTTTACCTCAATTTTTTTTTTTAAAAAAATTATAGCCAATCATTATTGGCAAAAAAACTTAAATGTAAAAGGACATTCTTTAATTAAACCCATAACCGATTTAGTTAAGATTAAATGAAAATTTAGGACCGGTCCCAATAATCACCGATGGAACTGTCCCACCCTGCAATTATCCAAATTTCAAAGCACAATTGAATCATAGGTTTTCTACGCTTTTGTTGTGTACGGACACAATTGTTATGGAAAACCTGCCAACATGAAAAAGACAATTTTATTTTTAAATAGCTCACAATTATTATTTATAAAGTCATTTTCTTGTCTATTAATCATCCACAAATAGGTGTCTTTAATCATTTCCCAATCACTTTTAATATTTCACCCCCACATAAAAAAGTTCCAACGAGAAAGCATGCTTTATAGAATTTTTCTACATAAATAAATAAAATGATAACCTTTAAAATTAAAAATTGTGGTACGTTACAGTACTGTTTTGCAAACATCTTCTAAAAGTAATAAATAAATTTGAGTAAAAATTATTTTTTAGTAAAATAGCTAATTAATTGAAAATTTATTTAAAATTTCTGACCTTATAATTTTATAGCTTTTTTTTTTTGATAAAAGTAGTAGTGAAAATTTAGATTTTTTTAAAGATAAATTAGGGCTATTATGCTAACCGACTCGAGTTCGAATCGCTCGTGAGTCACTTGATCAACAGTTTGATTTGACTCGATTTTGATCGAACTCGAGTTTAGTTTATTATACAATTGAATCGAATTCAAATAATAGAATTTTAGATTCGAAAGTTCGTCGAATAATTCGATAATATATATTAATATATTATATATAATTATAATATAAAAAAGTTAAATAAAATAAAATATATTAATATATGATATAATAATTAAATTTTTGAGTCAATTTTGAATGTTATTATTTATTACTTCTCTAATTCAAATTTAAATTAAATTAAAGAAAATTGAATTTAAATTCAAGAATAGAAATATTCGAAACCATCGCTAATGTAAATGGTCCGCTCCGACACAACAAAAGAGCTAATATTATCAATTTTCCTCGTGCCGTCTCTCCCCACTCTTCACGACTGTCACATCTCCTTCCATCCGCTAATTTCGCCTCGCCTTCTCTCTCTCTCCCCGACTCTTGTTGTTTCCTCTTTAGTCATTTCCTCCTCTCTCTCCTCATGTCCGAACGGCTAACGAACCAATCATGTCTCTCTTCCTCCTCCTCCTCCTCCCGCCGCTCGTCTTCCTCTGTCCATTTTCTTTCTCATTTCCCTTCGGTACTCTCTCTCTCTCTCTCTCTCTCGCTCGCTCGCTCGCTCTGTCTTTCTTGCATTGTGATTTTTTAACTGTCACTAACTGTTAGCTTCACTCTCGCAGACACTTCATACCATATAGACTGCGGCGGTCGAACCAACTTCACCGACAAATTCAACACCACATGGCTCGCCGACCACTTCTACACTTCCGGTTCAACCGGCCTCGTCTCCGAACCCCTCCGGTTCAACCACCTCCAAGAAAAAACCCTCCGCTACTTCCCAGTCTCCTCCGGCAAGAAAAACTGCTACATCCTACCCGTCCCAAACGGCCGTTACTTCGTCCGTACATTCACCGTCTACGACAACTACGACGGCAAGCTTCACTCTCCCAGCTTCGACCTCTCCGTCGAAGGAACCCTAGTTTTCGGCTGGCGCTCTCCATGGCCGGGTGACGTCAGCCGTAATGGCGCTTACTCCGATCTCTTCACTTTCGTCTCCGATTCAGAGTTTGACGTCTGTTTTTACAGTATTGCCACTGATCCTCCCGTCATCGCTTCTCTCGAAATCAATCAGATTGATTCGCGGTCCTACAATTCATCTTTGATCGGTAACGGTTATGTTCTAGTCAATTACGGTCGATTAACTTGTGGAGCGAATCAATTTGGACCTGGATTCAGTAATGACACTGATTATTTTGGTCGATCTTGGCAATCTGATTACGATTTTAGGTCCAAGAATTGGAAAGGAATCAATGCGATTTCTACGAAAAAGGAAATTCTAGGTACTAATCAGGAACCTAATTATTTTCCTATGAAGTTGTATCAGACATCATTGACTGTACCAAGTGACGGAGTGTTGGAATATGAATTGCCGGTGGACGCAAAATTGGATTATATGGTGTGGTTTCATTTTGCGGAGATAGATTCGAAGGTGAATAAGGCAGGGCAGAGGGTTTTTGATGTGTTGATTAATGATGAGAATGTGACTCGGATTGATGTGTTTGATAAAGTTGGAGGGTTTCATGCTTTGGATTGGTACTATGTTGTGAAGAATTTGAGTAGTACTGTGTTGAGTGTGAAGCTTGTTCCTGTTGTTGGTGCTCCCATTATTTCTGGGCTTGAGAATTATGCGCTTGTGCCTGTCGATCTTTTGACGGATCCTGATCAAGGTATAACTAGGGTTTTTCTTGGGGTTTATGTGAATGTAGGTTCTTGGTAGTGCTGGATAATGATCAGGGTTTGACTTGTACCATAAACGAGTCAAGCCTGAGCTTGACTTGTGTGATGAAGAGGAAGAGCTGAGTTTGAGCATCCCCCTGCTCATTCACTCCTTGTTCTTGGTGGTTGAAAGGATGTGTTATGGAGAAAAATTGGTTACTTTGAAAATTTGCTGTGAAAATGAATAGTTGACGTTGTTTTTCTTTTGCAGTTGTTGCAATGAGGGCATTGAAGCAATCTCTTCGGATTCCTGATAGGATGGGATGGAATGGTGATCCTTGTGCTCCTACGAGTTGGGATGCATGGGAGGGAGTTACTTGCAGTCCCAACAATGATGATTCTGCCCTTGTGGTCTCTCAGATGTAAGCCCTTTTCTTTTTCCTCCTTTTATATTTTTGAACTATACCAAAATTATTAGTGTTAGTTGTAATGATTAGCCAACAGTATGATGAACAATTTTAAGGTGACAGGCATTCGTATCATGGAGAGGATCAAAAGAAGCTGTCTCTATGTTGTACAATAATTAGCACATGCATAGAGGACGAATGCAACTAGATTTTAAAGGATGATAAATTTGATATGGAAGACACGGTTAACTTGTAAAGGATACTAACAGATACATTAGTGGTTTTTCTTTCTTGAATCTAGGAAAGAGCAAAAGATAATGTTGTATTGGGGAAAAAATAAACATATTGTTGAGAATCATAAAAGAGGTTCAAATGAGTTGCATTTATGCAAACATGTGCATGTTCTTTACATTTGTCTCTCTTTTCCCTTTTCCCTGCATTTATGGTAAAGCAAAGCAACAGCGAACTAAGGATTGGGTGTTACTGCCTTGGTCTTTATCTGGTTCATCAATAACTTAATTGTTTTACAGGAATTTATCTGGCTCCCATAAAGTATTGCTTCGTGGTGCAAAAAACTATTTCACATTATGTCAGACTTGTATTGAACATCTAGCTTTACCCATATTGGTTAAGTTCCTTAAGTATGCAATTCAAAATATTTTGGTTTCTTAATTAAGTTTTTTCTCTTTTTCTTTTTACTCAATTATTTATGAAAAGACGGTTATTAATAAAATTTACTAATTTTAGTGATCTTGGGAGTCAAGGCTTGAAAGGATACATCAGTGACCAGATTAGTCTTTTATCAAATTTGGTAAGCCTGTAAGTATCAACTTTCCTGTTCTTATGCATTGGACAAGTATGACTTATTAATGTTTTTCCTATGTTGATATCTATTTTTGGAAATCCTATTTGTTATATAATCATGGACGAAGTAAATAATGGTTTTTCTCTTAGTTGTGCTGTTCAACTGATCGAAGAGCCCAGAATATTCTAAGATCAAATGTTTCCACATGCAAACTTCTGATCTTAGGCTATATGTCCACTAAACTCTCTCTCTCTCTCTCTCTCTGTGTAGCCACAAAATTGACATGTTCAAACTTCTATTGCCTCTGCTTCTGTGGCTGTTGGTTTGCATTTGTCTTCACAATTATTTGTTTACTCTCCAGGAATTTGAGCTCTAATTTACTTGGAGGAAGTATACCTGCAGGGCTAGGTCAAAGCTCTCTTGCGAGATTGTAAGTAATTGCCATTTTTATGGAAATTTTCTTGCCTCATATGAAGTGTCCTCTGATTGGCATAGTCTACCGTATAGCTGGAAAAAAGGGAGATGGGAGAGCAGAAGATAAGAAAAAGAGCTTGTTCTCTGACTCAATACAGAAATAAGCTTTGGCTTTTAGATTTCCCTTGGTCACTTGATGTTTAATGTTCTTTTAGCATTTTTAAATTCATATAATTTCATCAGTTTATGCCTGCTCCCTGCTGTTTTTTTCTCTCACTACATCAGAGTTCCTTCCACCTAGGGCGTGTGAGCATATATACAAAGCTGGAAACCATCTTTAACCTAAAAGTTTAGCCATTATGGTGTTAGGCCAACTTTATCTCGGTAGACCTCAGTCATCGACTACATATTGGATGTTGATTCACCGTTCATTCATGAATTCCTACAATTTTCTCCCTCCTTTGTGATGCATCCTCTCAACTCATATTGTTGAGATCACCTGGAGCCTTTTTAACCATAGACCCACTTTAACACTCAACAACAAGAGTCTCGGAAAACCACAAGTCCTACTTGGCCATGGGATGGGATGAACCATAGGAGTGTTTGTAAGGATTAAACCCAAAAAACGCCAAGAAATTACTAAACACATCACCTACAATCACACCAAAAATATATAACAAGAGACAAAATATTTTATGTGGTTTGGTGCCTTTTCCTATGTCTGCAAGAGATCCAAGTTCTTCTCTTATGAGAATAAATCGATACAACTGATAATGCCTATTTGAGAGCCCACCCAAATCCAAGTATCACTTGTACACGCTCTCACAAATCTCAAAGAACTTTTACTACCCTCTAGAACAACTAGAGAAAATAATAGAGCCCCGAAAGTATTTTCCACAACCCTAAGTTTACCGTAGACACTTTTTACAAATAGGGTTGTATACAAACTCTATATAGTGTTCAATATTCCTAAATGAAATATAATTCTAAATGGTTAATGCAATATAACTCATACAAAAAACTTGGTGCCCAACAAATTGCATTTCCTAAAAATATGAGCTGATACTAACAATGTTCAACCATTGGAAAGGATAAACTATGGGAGTGCACATTGCTTCATCTCCTGAACTCTTGTCATGCCCTGAATTATTGGCTCTCATACTATGTGTTGGGAATTGTATGAGAGGAATACTTTGGGGTTTTCAGCTTGAATGCATAGCTACAATGTTAGACACCATCTCTTTCTCTCTCTCTCTCTCTGTATTAGATGTTCAAGCTATTAAATGTTGGCTACCTCTATGTATATATCACACTTGTCACAGAAATTGAGAAAATATGAAATTCTAATGATCCATCATTTCAACTAAACTATTACAATAAATTTGGTTTATGTACAAAACCCGTTACTCAAATATGGAAATATAAAAATAAAGAAAGTAGAATATTTATCAAATCAATTGCTAATTTATTTTGATATACTATATTTTGTGACATCTTTTCAAACTTAATGCAATTTGATGAAATTTACTTTTGAGTTTGAAAAGCACAATAATTTTCACTGTATCCATAAGCCTCTTTGTAAGAGTTTACAAGAAAAGCAGTGATCCTCTAGGTAGACCTACAAAGAATGTAAGATAGGACCTAAAAACGTGAGTCTAAACATATCAATTAAAGAAAAGGAGGGGGAAAGAGGCTTGTGTCGATGCAAACCAAAACCTCTAGCACTAGAATAACATCGTCTGGTAAAATTGATTTTTCTTTTTTTTTTTAAAGCTTGAACAAAGAAAATCTAATTGCATACATCGAAAACAATAGATCTGATAAATGTGTCAATAACTCATGTATGAAAATGGGGCAAAAATTGCAAAGAGATTTTTAGAGAAGTGAATAGATGGAGTACGAAAGATCTGTGACTTTAATACAATTTGAGCATGGAAGCAATATATGAATATAAAACTTTAATAATCCATTCTTTAATCTAAACTATTATAATAAGTTGGTTTTATATCGAAAGTCCATTATTACAAATCTGGAAATATAAAAATAAAGAAAGTTATATATTTTTTAAATCAATTATTAATTTATTTTGATATACAATATTCTCTAACGCTACTCATTCACTAGCTTATTATGAATACTTACAAGTGCTTCTGAGCCTTTTTTTGTATAATAGTTTCTCAAGTAATGTGTCTCTATGGTAATCTTTTTTTTTTTTTTTTGGTGGTTGTTGTTTGGTGTAGGGACTTGTCTTACAATCAGTTAATTGGATCCGTCCCAGATAGTCTTGCATCTTCAAATTTGCGGCTCGTGTAAGTTGTCCTTTTCTATTGAAATTTTTCCTTTTTGGCCTTTTCAAGCTGCAAATGGGAAGAGTTATTGCTGCATTTTGAAAACTTTTGAGTTAAATCACTCATTTGGACGCTGAACTTTAAGTCTGAATAATGGAATATAAAAGTTTCATGTTAAAAGAGGTTCATGGTTTTCTGGTATCTCTAAAGAGTTATTTTGCTCAAATTAGCAGAACTCTTCATGTTTTACATTTAAACATAAACTCAGTCTAGAGGGCCATGATGCCAATGTCAAAAGCAGTTATAGGCCTGCACTAACACAGCAACTTGGCATGATCTTACAAGGATGTTATTGCTTTCAAGCATTGAGAAGATGTTTGTTACTGATGATATCGTGCAACATTGTACTCTGCAGCAGGCATGTAGAACTACCATAGGTATCATAAGTCAGTTGCCAATTTATCTGGAATTCGATTTGGGGCATTATGCCATCTGAATGCTATTTGGAGCTGTCTGAGTCTTGCGGAACAAACTAGATTGTTAATCTGTTGCCAAATTGATAGAAAAGTTTAAAGGTCCCAAAAAGATAAACATCAATAAATAAACCAAACAACTGAAATCTGCTTATACATCATTATTTCTTTTCTCTATCATCTTTTCTTCACAAAGAGCTCAATTTGACCCATTAACTAAGAACATTAACTTTTTTTTTTTTAAAAAAAAAAATCATTTAACATGGTTACTCACCTGCAATGCATCATAGCACGGGATATATCAAGTTTATGTGACCAAAATGGGTGAGGATGCACCAAGAAAATGTGAGAGAAATGAATAAAATATACAAATGAAAAGGATAATGACTAATAGCACGCAAAATTTTTTTGGATAGATAGAACTTCATTGGACTACCTTTTTGTGATGTGCATAGGTTTGATACTTTTTGGCTAATGCAGCAGCACTTTTACAGGCTATTGAATGACAATTTATTGGAAGGGCAAGTTCCTGAGGAACTTTATTCCATTGGAGTCCATGGCGGAGCTATTGAGTATGTAATCCTTTTATCTTCATTTTTTCATCTCTGTTTGTAATCATTGTTTAAAATGGAATCATCTTGTCCTTGAGCACTGTAAGTTGTGATCATTTATTCGCTCAGCGCTTTGACAATGTCTGTCACAAGCTAAATGATTTGATGTGCAATTTTAAGAAACTTTGTGCTGATAAAAGTCAGAATTGAATTACAGTCTGAGCAGAAACTCAATTGGTATTTCAGATAAGATATAGAATATCTGCGAAAATATGTTACTAATTTTATTATCAACTGACCCGTATGAGCAGGCCTAATTACTAGGTTTCAATTCTGAACTAGTAGATGACTCGCACAGACACAAAGTTTATCATATCCACTTAAGTTGTGTCATAAGTTCTGTGCTGTGTTTTAGAAGAAAATGTTTGATTAGTTTTAAATTTGAATATTTGATAGGCTTTAACTATGATACTAGCTCATCATAACTTGAGGTGGACATAATCTAGCATAGGTCTCAGTGGTTTGCTTGGTCAAGAATGAAGACCTATTGCTAGTGTTGGCTTAGTTGCAACTTGGGGAAGTGGGGAAACTTGTGGATTAAAGATGAGGCTTATAAGGTTTTAATAAAAGAGAAAGATGCCAAATGATGATGAGGAAGTTACATAGACAAGATATATGTTTATATTCATTTAGAAATTGTGGAAGAGAGACTACTCATCTCAGAAACTACAGATTTTGAGGAATCTTAGAAAAAATTACGAATGTCTTAAATAATAGAGTTTTTGAGAAATATAAAACAAGTAAAGGTACAGAATTACAAGTGCAGGTGGGCTGATGCAATTAATATTCAGTTATTTACGCTCGTAAATGTGGATTCAAAATCTTCTATATTCTCTTCTTCTATTTGTCCTACCTTTTGAATGCTTGATCCACTGTCTTCCTTCTGTATGCTCCCCTTTTTACACCAAAATTGATACGCTAAATGTGAAGAAGCAAAATACTAAATTCTTGTGTACCATTGGATCAATTTGGGTGTCTAATAAATGCATTGAGTTGGGATTTTACGATTTGGTACTTGGTGGCATCGTCCTTAATAAATGGACTTGTCTCTTTTCACTAGTATTAGTATGATTAATTGCAAATTTGACTACTATGACTACAAAATTGCATGTTCGATATTATTCCTTTTAATTTATAACCTGCATAATTTTTTTGCAGCCTGTCCGCTAACAAGGGCTTGTGTGGAGTGCCGTCTTTGCCCCCATGCCCTACATTCTGGAAAAATGGTCAACTGTCCTCAGGTGGTAAAATTGCAATAGGCTTATCATGTGCAGTAATCTTCTCTGTGCTTCTGTTAGTTGTATACATATATTGCATTCGGAGAGGTCGCAATGATTATGACTTTGGTCTTCCACACGAGTTGATGTGTAAGTAAAAAAGCGAAAGAATTGATTTTGTTTTATGTTCACACATCCGTTTGCATGCATTTACACTTGCACAGTATCTACTCTGTCATCTTCTGTGAAGTGATATTCTCAGGTGCTAGACAATTTAGTTCTTGCTTATCGTGAATGCATTTACAAGCAAGAGTGTCATTCTTTTGAGCATAGAGATGCTTTAATGGCTCTGGACTCTGGAGCGTGCTTGAAATATAGTCTCTGGTAATTTTCATTAAAAAGTGATGGGTTAAATGAAGAATTAACGTATGGAATTTTTATTCCCCATCCACAAGGTTGAAAAAAAAAAAAAAAGAAAAAAAGACTGCTAATCTAAGGCTGGAAGTAAATCTGTGTTCTGCTTTATTGTTTGAGCATGCACTTATTAGCATTTTTACTTTTATTTTTCCTCAACCTAATGTCTTAAGTATTATACTCAAACTGTCAGTTATTGCTGTTTAGAATTTTTTTTCTGGATCAGAATTCACCACCTTTATCTGGTCCTTGGCTCCATAGAAGCCCTTGTTGAACATTGGCACAAAATTCAATTTTAGTTGGTTACCAAGTCACTCAATCCATTTGAATCATATGTACAAGTGTGTGTGTGTGTGTTTGTGTGTGTGTGTGTGTGTGTGTGTGTGTGTATTTATTTCCTTTTCACATATTTTCTCTCTACTATTTTGACCTTAACTTACCAAGCGCAATAGTCATTTTCTCCCCCGGAATTATTAGGTGATGGCTGCATAGTACTATAAAGTCATATCTTTATTTCATCAATATCTCTGGGTTATATCAGTTTCAGTCTCTCCTGCATATAGATGAGGCTTTAAGATGGCCAGCAACTTGTTGGTGTCCTTTGGTATCTCTGCAATCTCCTAGTGCCCCTTCCCTTGTCACTTCGTTTTGCTAAACTAAAAATCTTCAGGATGTCTTTTAGTTTTGATATCTTCAAATCTCTTAGTTGATTGATGGTACACGTATAAAACACGTACTTTGATTGGTCACTCAAGACAATTAATTTTTATTTCACCTGATATCCTCATTTTGTAGAATGCATGTGTAAACCTACTTTGATAGGTCACAAAGATTTTTTATCTAAATTTTTATTTACTTTGTTGAATAACAAACGTTTCAAGCCTACTTGATTGCTATGCCCATGCCCAGAATTCCAAAAATTCTAAATCTAGGAAGCAGTGTCTTGCTCTTCTGGCCGCTTGTGAGTGCCGAGTGCAAGGACAAAAGATTCCAATTAAAATAATTTAATTGCAATATGAAGCCAAATCATTATGTGCATTTTTCTTTAATTGATAAGGACTATTGATGGTTGCTGCAAACTTAATTTGACTAATGAAGAGCATAGCAAGCATGAATATGATTACTCTTATTGGATATTTACACGCCTGAGTCCTGTTTGATTGCATTGAGATGCAAAGAGGATTGTCACTGCAAAATTTGTTGTCTTTCCTTTTCTTTTTTCCAACTGTATGATTATTTTTTTGGAACAAATTGCTACAGAAATGTGTTACCAAGTCCCCTGTAAATGCATCATTAATAGGAGACCAACTGTTCTCAGTTTACAGATCCTATTAGCCAGATCGATTGGCGAATTCCAATCGTATTGATAGAAACAAAAAATGTTATGTGTGGACTTCTCTTTTGCTAGTCCTCATCTATGCACTAATTAATTGCATTAGTTTTGGCAATTCATTCTTGAGCTTGATTAGCTGGTATCACATAGAAACGCTAGGCATGTTTTTTGGGTCTTTGCCCTTATAAATTCTTTGTATGCTTTCAAATGTCTGCTGGACATTCCCTTTGTGTATTTGAATTTAGATTAGTTCCTTGATTAACGTCAAAGATCATAAACAACCCTTATAGGAGGCCAAACTGATCTTTCCTTCTGCAAGAATGTGGCTTTGGCCTCTAGTCACTTGGGTTGCATTATCAAATGGGTTATGAAACCATCTTCTCTTGTGATCAGGCAATTGGATTGTGTTACATGGTCTGATACAATGTTTATTGCCAGGTGTTTGAAATTTTGATGTTAACTGTGCCATGACAATGATTTTGCAGCACTGGCCTCAAAGAGAAATAAATATCAGAGGCAGAAGTCCTTAATGCTGCTGGAAATGGAGAGCCAACATGCCAAGGGACTTCCAACAACCTTGATTCCTCACTGACAATCTCTTTTCACGAATGGATAATGCTGATACTGATAACCTTCACTCACCAAGATGGCATAGAGAGGGGTCCTTCGAAAGCATGACAGAAAATGCTCGGATACACGTGAGGAAAGTACCATTGCTAAAAGATTATCTTCAATGTTTTGGCTTTTTCGAACAACTTGGTACCAAATTGGGGTCGTGGAAAACAACATTGTCTATAGAATGCAATGTATCTCATTCTTTTGGATAATACAACAATAGTCATACTTCCTATTCCCGCTATCCCCCGCACCCAAAAAGGTACTTAAAAAGTAAAAGAAAATTCGTTAGAAATGTATCATATCCAATTTTCCTAATGTAGTACATATTTGCTGTGAATTAAACTTTTTAATAAATATGATCATTGTCCCGAATTATGCTTTACAGGTTTGGTTTCATTCCCACAGATTCTTCAACTTGCAAATACCTGTCTCGGCTTCAATACCGGTTTCTAGTTGTACTTGGCAAATTCCTGTATTAAAGTTTATGAAAAATTATGTGACGTAGATTTCATATCCTATTGTTAGTGTAGGCTTTCGGGAGATTATTGTGGAATATGCGTTGCATGTGAGATGCCTATGTTGTTATCTGAGAAACTTTTGAGGTGTCTTGGAGGGTAAATTTTTCTTCACAATCCGGTTTGTTTGGGTTCACTGCCTGAATGAACCATGGTCTTAATTGAGGTCAAGCACAACTCAGAAGCCTGCTCATTAAAAATGAGCCGAAGTTGAGTATAGGTTATCACCTTAACTAGTCAAACGACCTAAGCCTGAATAAAATTTTCAGGCTTGTTGATACAATTTGGCTCATTTTTCCAACTCGACACAACTAGTTCGTAGCCCATTGTATTTGGAAATTACCTAGTTGTCTCGTATATTATGAGTTTTTTTTTTTTTGGGGCGGGGGGGAGCCACATTCCCATGATTCTAGAATTGGCAAACAAGAAGTTGATGGTCCCTTAATTTGGACAAAGAGGAAGAAAAATAGCAAACTAACAAAAAAACACAAAACCCCATTTTTTTCTTGGCCCAAAAATTCCCTGTAATTTCCTGTGATTCCTGGCTGGACCCTGGTTTTAAGATTTTCAACTCTCCCAGCACAAAATTTATGACAAATTTGATGCAGAGACCAGTTTCTGGAGTACCATAAAGCATTAAAAATTTTTAGGACTTTGACAAACGTTAAAGGTCAAAAGGCTACCCTAAACTCAAAATAAATCAAAGAGATCGGCAGCAAAACCTACCTCTCTCTCTCTCTCTCTCTCTCTCTCTAAACTATTGTGTGGCCTATTATTATTTTTTGGCTGAGTACTTAACTTTTGAGGAATATTACATAGGACAGAAATATTTGTCAAGATGTTGGTGCTGAACTCAAATTGGAATCTCTTGTGGTTTCACGTTACCTTTGTCAAAATAAAAATAAAAATAAAAATAAAATTTCCTAACTAAACCTAAAACCTAAAACCTAACCGAGAATTTCTAGATGATGTACGGAATCATTTAGTTCAACTTGTTTTCTTTCACTTATGGTCATTCTTCTTTGACTGTTCCCTCATAATTCATTTCACTTTGAGAAAATGTTTTCATGCTATAGAAAAAAAAAATGATAACATTTTTCATAAATTCATGTGTATTCCACAAGCATCAAATTATATATATATATTTTGAAAAAATATTTGATAGTAGTTTTCTTTCTCATTAGACATGTTCTACTTTTTCTTGATAAAATGGGAAGAAGATATATCAGTTAATTTTTTTTTTCAATGTAAGATTTTTTTCCATAATAAAATATTCCTTTTCAAATTATATTTTCTATTAATTGATAAATTTTTTTTATTCCAATTTCATCAAAATGTTAAGGGTCAAAATCCATGGCTATAAATATATTGTTTACTTGGGAGAAAGAAGGAGAATTATTTTTGATCCAACGGACTTGATTATCCATTGCCTTGAAAAATTCTATCATTTTGGTTACTCCATGCCCCAGTGGATGTCGACATTTGAGAGAGAGAGAGAAGACTTTTACTTGGTCAAAATATATGAAACAAATGAATTCCCCATGAATGAGACCTGACCTAACGATGTCTGTGAAGTATAATGAATGAAAGAGAAGTTCACAAAAAAAAAAAGGGGAAAAAAAAAAGATACTGGCATTGAGTTTTGACTCCACCATATCCGTTTAAACCACGTTGACAGTTCATAGAGTGCAAGTGGGTGTAAAAATATAAATATTATATAAATATTATATATATTTATACATATTTACATGCACAACTACGACCTACACAAACGTACAAACACCCATTATAGGTGCCTTCCTTAATTAATGCAAAATTTCTGGATTCATTAAAATTTCAAAACCTACAACTGTACCTCTTTGAATGTTCCTTTGACTAATAACTTCGTTTCTCTAATTTTCCATATTTGAAAATCTTAGGATAATCCATCGGTTTATTAATAACATAATTCATATTGTAAATATTATTATAAGGATTTTATTAATATGTTAAAATTAATGATGATTATAGCAAAATATCATTCCTAAACCACCACCTCCTTCAAATCTTACCTTATTAAAATTTGGGCTAGATTGAGAATACCAAATTAGGACATCTGCCACTTTGTCACTTGTGGTTGCATGTCTGCCTCCAAAAATGGCTCATTCAGTTCAATTCGTGAGAATGTTGATGTGCACCCCTTGTGGGAATTAAGAAATTTAATTGATAAAATTTGTGAAACACTCCACTGTGACAAATACATGTTTGTTTGTCTGTTTCAGATATTTGATAGGAAAGAAGTGATATTAAACAATCTGGAATCGGATTGGTGGGTAAAAGGAACATATTGGTTGCTTGTTGACGTAGGCTGTGAGGATTTTAAGAAAGCAACATGGTTTTTTTATTTTTTTTTATTTTTTCCCCCCTTTTATCATCGAAATTCTTAATCACAAAGTGGAGAGGCTGGTCTTCCAAATTTTTGAGAAGGGACAGAGAGATTCCATTTTTTGACTGAAGTTTGCTTACACGAATCAAATAGGAAAATATCAAACGATGTTAACTCATGAAATCAATGAAAATGTCAGAGTGATGAACAGTTGTAAACGCGTGAGGGAAATTCAGAATCAACAATTTGGGCATTGTTTCTTGACTCGATTGACCTCGAAATACGCAGCAAGTCCTCCACCACAGCAAATGCGCCATGACCACAGTTTGATAAGCTAGCCCTCTCTCTCTCTCGTAAGTTCAAATACCATCATAATTCATGTATATTGTTTGTATTTTTTTTAGAGTAACTCTCTCTCTCTCTCTCTCTCAAAAATTCAAATGCAATCATAATTCACGCGCGCAGGTATATTGTTTTTTTATTTATTCTTTTCTAAAGCAACTTGTGCTATTTGCTAGTGATAATTATAGGCAGCAGATGACGATAGACTAGGAAAGCTTCTGAAGTAGTTGTCTGCAACAGAAGAAAACAAAAATAATGTTTGGCTACACAAGTATTAGCAAATCCTCTCTCTCTCTCTCTCTCTCACTTTCACTCTCAAGTTTCCAAAACTAATTTGACTTTGTAATGCCCTTAGTTTGGTGTTATGCGTGTCATGTCGGCAACATAGCCACACCCCCACGAGAGAGAGAGAGAGAGAGAGAGAGAGAGTTTTTCTCATTTACCCATGTGATAATTTGAATTATTTATTAATTAAAACGATTAAAATAGCCTTACTTGGTTGTCCCATCTTCAATTACGATTTTGATTTTTGAATACTTTAAAAGTTAAACTATGCATGCTCAGGGCCTATATTTGTTTGATTCCCTCCTAAATACAACCTGGAACGACAAAAATAGAGGAATGACTGTAGTGGAACTCTACTGGACTGTAATGTAAATTACAAAAAATATAAATAAATAAAAATAACTGATTGCGAAATAGTATATACAGTAATAGTAAAATCTCTCTCTCTCTCTCGATTTCATAAGCACCTATTATTGTCAAGGTCTCAAGGAAATAAAATGGAATTTTTTTTTTTTTTAGAGGAAACTATTATTACATTGATATATATAGTATTTTCATGGTGACCATCAAGAACAGTTGGAAGATAGAAGACAAAGTGAGTTCCTTATCCCTTCACACTCTTTTCTGGGCCACCTGACAATAATCTCCCAGTCTCAGCCAATGGGAAGCCTTATGTGGCATACAGGAGTTAATGGGTTCCACAAATGGCCTAACAGCAGGTTGTGATATGTTCATTAGTCAACAATAGCAACTTCTGCTCCTTTTGTCCCACTTGACACCCCAAGTGGCCTTAATACTCCCAAACTCCCATTATTTTTTTGTTTTATTTCAGTTTTATTTTTTTTTTGAAACAAAAAATATATATATATATATATATATATATGGCAAGGTTGTATGTTGACCCATTCAATCCACAGTCTTTAACCATGTGACCTGTTTTTTATTCTAGTTTTTCTTATCCTACATTTTTTTTTAAAAAAAATAACAAATTTAGAAGACAACAAAATGATATATATTTGTTATATATTTATATGAGGGTTCGAGCATATTGGAATTAATATAACTATTAGATAACACTGTTTACCAATAGCTGAAAATTCAATAATTCCATCTCTTAAAATGAATGATGTTGACGGATCAATTCAAGTTTTAATATAAATCTAACTGACCATTTTTAAATTTATTTATTAATTTTTGAATATTAAGTTAACTGATATAAAATTTAGGGCATTGAAATGATTTGACAACCAATATAAATATCAACACCGATGGTAGAACATTACCTTAACATATATACACAGAACAGAAAATAAGTTTGGACAATAAATAATCTCTTTGTGAAATTAATTGAACTTAGGATTGAACAGGAGCAGGTGGGAATCTTCTCACACGCTTTCTTATGACTTAAACCTATTTATTTATTTGTAATTTTTGACCAAAAATTATAAGTTTCTTGGGGTGGGTCCACTCCATGTAGGTTTGATTCGAGTTAGGTTTCGTTTGTTTGTCTCATCATGATCACACACCCACACACACTTGACTTGAAAATTTTGTATGGATTGGTTGAATAGTAGTACAGTTTTTGCGTTAGGTAAGCTGTTTTTTGGAATTAATAATGTTTTTCTTTTGTTTCTTGTGATTTCTGAGGATTGCATTTTCAAAGTCAGTCATCGTGGCCTCTTATTCTAGAAATTTTTACTTAGGCTATATATATATATATATAATTTACTTTTTATAATTTTTCTTTCTAGCAAATATGACCATATGGGACATTTTCAAATAATCTATGAACTTAAAATATTTCTACTTGTGCTTGACAGATATATATCTGCCAATCAAAAGATCATTTGTGTGTAATGAATGACTTGGTCTACATAATTTAGTTGGTTGGGAAGAGCAAAGACAAACGAGAAAGGTCCCCATGTGTTTAACCGTGTAAATATGAACCTTTCATGCCACATTTTTCTCTATCATCATCATCATCATCACCTCTCAATTTGTAATTCTAGTACATTCTCTTCAATTTGATGATTTATAAATTAGAATGTAAATGTATATCTAAATCAATTTTCTTTGAATTTAATCACTTAAAACAAAACAAAACAAATATAAATTAAAATAAGTCGAATGAAATTAAGATATTTTAGAGATTGGCTCTATTTGTATATATGTGTGTGTAAACAGTACAATCTATTTGTTAAACTATCTCTGTTTAAACGTCTGTAAAGTTCTTATTTAGAGGACAATTCTTCTAACATAATATTTTTCATTCTTAATTTTCAAACTCACTCGAAACTTAGTGGTTGGTGTATGGGACAACAACGTCTCCTCTCATTTCTCATCCTCAAGTTGCACCCAAATCTATTGACCGATTCAAGTTAAATTGGAAAAAGAACCAAAGTTAATTGCTATGGAAATACATTAATATTTCCCTTTTTTTCTTGCATTGCATGTCAGCTCAGCAACCAAACCGAACAGATTCTCCTAATTGATTTAATTTGAAAAATATAATTATATATCTCAAATTACAACCCAAGCTTCCTAGTTGGTGATTCGATCACGTGGGTTGACCCGAAAAGTTGGGTCTTTGTCCACGTGGGTAAGAAGAATACGAAGCAGGAGTCAAAGATTTCTCCTATTCACTCCGTCTTTTTTTATTCTTTTTTTTTTCTAATAGCTTAATTAGGTTAAAGATTTTATTGATATTATTCATTAAAGATCGAAGAAACAAGTTGGAGAAAAAAGAAACAAAAAAGGTTGTTGAATCCTGCGTTTCGTTGGCATGCAAGAAGCTTCCATGCTTCTTTCCTATTAATTTAAATAAGAAACTTCCAAAATAGCCGTTTGAAAATTCGAGATTAAATAAAAAATTATTAATATAAATAATTTTAATTTTTTAATGAAAAATTAGAATAGTAGAATAAGATAAATTAAAACAAATCGAGCATTTCTATAACAAGCCAAAAAGATAATTTAATTTTCTTTACACCTATAATGAAGATTTTAATTTGAATTGATGTTGTACTCAATTCGTATTTTCTTTTACTGATTTGGTATAATTATTAATTTGAGATCTGAAAAACACATAATACTGTACTCTCAAATCTACAAAAACTTTTATGAAAGCTTTTCATTTGTTTCTGTAGGAACCCAAGTTTAGTAATAAGTGGAAAATATTCTCCATATTTTCTAGAAGTATTTTTCTAAAATCTTCCACTTGTAGGATTGAAAACTGATTTAAGTTCAATCAATCAATTAAAGTTTTAGTCCCAACAATTAGGGTCAGTTTTGAGAGTGAACATATACGTAAACAGCTTTTCCTTTACATATGATAATTAAATTATTGGTTTAGTGAATGAACTTAAAATTGAGCTCAACCTCACTTCCTTTAAAATTACGAGTAATTATCCAACTTACGTATTTTTTTTACACAAATAATAACATCGAAATAAAAATCTTAGAGGCTGTTAATTTTTTCCTCCCTCTTCCTTTACAAATTATTCTTCTAGATTTGAGTAGATTTTTTATTTTTTATTTTTTATTATTTTTTGGGGATCAAACGCATGCTAAGATACTAAATGTGTTTTCTCTTGTGAAAGGAATGGACAAATTAGAAGATGATTAATTTGCATATCAATAGAGAGAGAGTTTCCAAATGTGTATGAAGAACAAGAGAATGACGTTTTCCTTTCTTAAAATGCCTTTAGTTCTAGTAGTTATTTAGGTGATAGAAAGCTAATGTAATGTAGTCTTTGTTTATATATATATAGAGAGAGAGAGAGAGAGAGAGAGGAATGTATTGTCGGGTATAACACATTTTAGATAAATAATGCATTTTCTTAAAATACATTCTTTAGTTTACATTGAAAAAATAGAACAACCATTTTTATTTTAGATTGTGTAGAAAGTATTATAGACTCGCATTATCTATTGTATACTTACTTTTAAAAATTACCTATACAAGTGAGAGAGAGAGAGAGAGAGAAAGAATTGTGAGTGTGTGTGTGTGTAAGAGAGAGAGAGAGAGAGAGAGAGAAAGAGAGAACTTTTTTCTACTTGAATTTCATTAATTTCTGTTGTCCATAAAATGTAATAAAAATCGTAGGAAAAAACGGTGGAAATTCTAGAAATAATTTTAAACAAGACAAATGCTAATCCACAGTTCCAAATGATCACCGAAAGCAACCAAATCCAATATCATTCCCTCAGTCATCACACAGAAACGTGTTTACAATCATTTTTCTCGTTGAAAATTCAAGGAGTGACGTGGCATGTTTGCATTTTCCTTGTTGGGTATGACGTGGCATGTACATCTTTGAGTTTGAGTGAGTCAATCCCCAACTAAAGAAGCCCAGGAATTGGGAAAGTGGTAAATTTCACTTAAGAATTAGTTTAAGATAATCACAAACATAATTTGTTTAATAAAAAAAGTGGATTAGATTCAGATTGAGACACGCTTTTCTTTTCGCTTTTTGAGGCAAAGGCACTAACCCCAGTTGAGAGATTGAGATGACATGTGAAAAGGGTTTCATTTCGATTGTGAAATCAAAAGAAACTTCAAAACCCCATTAGAAAAAAATGAAGTAATTGATTGTGTGATGATGAAGAATATGATAAAATGATGAGTAGAGGAGCAACAACAAGAAAATAAGTTATCTTAATTTATAAGGAAAAAAAAAAAAAAACAAACAAAGAGGCCATCACTAAAGTACTTTTATATTTAATATATTATTTTTTGTTGAAATTCAGAAAAATGAACATATTTGTGTAAATATGGATTATATGAGTAGTATTCTTGATTTAAAGATTATAAATTTTAAAAATATGCCGAATTCTCATGTTAATTTTTTTTTTTTAAATAATTGATTATGATTAATTAAAAAGTAACATGCTATTTTATCTCTAAACTTAAATCTCATAACAGGGAATTGCATGCTGATTTGTTGAATCTGTCAGATTCTGATGTGTTCGTGACCTCATTGCCCCCCAAAAGCACATCCCCAGATTAGGACAGGCTTGCGCTTGGGTCACCTTGGTTGAAGTTTAGTGGTCTAATCTACATCAGGAATTCGATTATGTGCATCTTATCAATAATGAAAAGTTTGGAAATTAATAACACATGTTTGATGCACTTAAATTGCTTTCAAATCACACATTTATAGTTTTGCGAAATATATCTTTTTTTTTAATATATATATATATATATGAAATTTGAATTCGAGATATTTAATAGAAAAAAGAATGATATCAGTTGAGTTATAGTTCATTTGCCAAAAATCATATGAATGTCTGACGATCATGGCATTATTGATTTTTTTTAACTAATTGTGAGTGGCTAACTATTAGTAAATAAGATTAGTGACTAGATAATGGATGCTTTACTGCCTCTAATTTAATTTTTAATTAAAAAAAAAAAGATTTCCACCACGAAATTGGGGTACTATTTCTTCTATTTTAATAAAAAGAAGTCCCTTCGTGTTACACGTTCACTACTATTAGCTTCACAATAATTCTGAAATGGGAATAATCATTTGATAATGGATAAAGGGCACTATGGATTAGGACCACTAAAATTATTTATTAGATGAAGTTCTATGATGTCCAACACGAAAAACAAAAAAATCTTAATAACAACAAAAAACAGGAAAATTTTGAATTTTATTTTTTAATTCACGTAAATTTTAAATGTAACCAAGAAATTGTGATTTTGTCAAGGTCCATAAATGAGTGAGAAATCGTAAATTAAAACCATATTCTAGAAGGTGGACACATGCAATACAACAATACCTTGTACGTTTTAGATATTGCAATAATCTATCAAGAAACAAATAAAGTAATGATGTCGATACATTTTCCTTCTAAAAAAAAATTTGAACATGATTATGGTAAAAAATTTTGAATATGATTCTGATATTATGATAAAAGAATTTTAATATAGCTCTGATACCATATTAAATATTTGAACCAATATGTAAAGAATTTCGAACATGATTCTGATATTATGATAAAGAATTTTGAATATGACTCTCATATCATAATAAAAAATTTTGGATATGACATAATTTGAACATGAATATGATACATATTAAAAATATAAAATTGTATAAAATATGAAATATAATACTCAATTGTTTCATTCTTCAAATATTACAATATATTGGGTTTAAATAGAAAACTCATTATTACAAATATAAAAATAAACATTACAAATATAGAAATAAAAAAATCAAATATTTTCAAAATCAAATAATATTTTCTAAATATTCTTAAAATATATAATTCTTCTAACGTTCTTGAAATACTTTATTGCTACTTATTTATCCAAATTAATTTATACTTTTGTTAGTGTATTTGTTTCTATAATTGATTATTTCAAATACAATAATATGATTTTCCTTTAATGTGTTTTATACGTATCATAACACAATATAATATAAAAATAAAATAAAGTGGTTTGCAAAATATTTAGCAAATTACCTTGCATTCTACAGAATATATCAGTACTATCAGCAAAAGTCTTGGGGGGCTAGATTAATCGATTATTCTTAAAACCCTTGTGCAACAGTAATGTCTTAATTACATTTTCAAAAACATAATAAATTTTATTTTGTTTCACTTTTCAAATTATTACTGAAAATCCTTTTCATCGCAGCTGGTTTGTAAATCAGTTCAAGCTATATTATTACAAATGATTAAATTTTTTTAATTGAAAATAATTTAAAAATGATTTCAAAATAGAAGTTATTTATAATCTTAACATTATGATTAAGAAATTGTTTTTGGTGCAATACAAAAGCATGTTCTTTTGTTAGGCACGGCAGTGGACAATTGGGGCATGCAATGCAATGCAAATGAATGGCTGAGATTCAGTAGACATGAAGCATTTGAGAGGTTGGTGATAGGGAAAGAGAGAGAGAGTTGTCGGGTCCATGAAGGGGAGCATCAAAGATGATAGGCTTTTACGTTCATCACATGATGCTTTCTCGTAAGGGATCATATAGACAAAGTTTCACTTCCCATCTGTGGGGAGTTTGGCCACATGATTCCTCCATATACGGCTTTTCCGTATCCAAATATCGTACTTCTACAGTTTTTGATTACCCTACACTAATACAAAAGACACCCTTAAAAATAAATCTTTTTTTTTTTTTTTTAATTTCCAACACGATCTCTTTCTCTACGTTGGAAGTATATAATATCAAAAATATTAAACTGATATAATCCAAATTTATTAATTTGTCCTATACCTTTTAATATTATAAATTCATCAAATATATAACAGTTATTCGTAAATGCTAACATCAAGCTGCTTAATATTACAATATTAAAAAATTAAGTAGATTGAAAAATAAATAAATTAAATTTTTTGCGGTTGGTAAAAAATTTTTATTTGAATTAAAAAAAAAAATAGTTTTGACAAATTTTCATATGGCCTTTCACTGATTTTGCAAGCTCTATAATTAGATTACTTCCTAAGGACAAATTGAAAATCAAAATGAAATTGAGATTGGAATCCAGAGGAAGGGGCCCCACATTTCTAATAACTCAGAATCAAAACCCGCAGCGCAGATCCACCGTCTCGGGCGCTCTGGTTTCCATCAACTTGTGTGGGAGGTGGGCCCATTCAGGTCCCAAGGACTCGACCGTACAGAATCAACCCAATTTTTAATATCAAATCATGATCTTGTTCATCAATAGCAAAATGATAATCATAATACGGTGGAGTTGGCAAAACCCACAACATCATCCAACCCTCTCAAAGTTTGTTTGCCAGTATCTTTAAAAGATTTTGGTCTTCGATTCTTTTCTCTTTAAAATTGGAATTCGTGGTTATCAATCTTGATTTTCTTAACTTCATTAGGAGATTTTGAAATAATTTTTCCTTTATAATTCAAGGCATATATTTTGTACGTAATAATCGTAGATTTAAAATAATAATGCATGTAAAGGGCAGATTTAGTTTGATTGGATGATTAGAGAAATGAATGCACACAAAGGCTTCAAACGTATGAAAAATCAAAAAGAAAATCCAGGAATAAAAGGGGGAAATATGCCAATGTTGGTTGTGTACCATGTTCATGGGAAATACTAGAATAGAATACAAGGGGAAGATAACAAGGTGAACCAAGGCAATAAGACAAAAGAACAGAAGTTGGAGATGGCGAATGAGGACACGCCAGGTAAGAGATGTGAGAAATAACTTGTTGGATGGAGACACTGTGTCCTCCTCCTCTCTCCCTCAACTCTTATCCATTCCTCCAAACACCCCCTCCCCCTCATTAACTTGGGCCCACTTCCCATCCCAGTTGAGCCAGATAAATCCCCTCTCTCTCTCTCTCTCCATCCTTCTAGAAAATACTTCTATTTTTATTTTGGCAATTATCTTATCTGATACTTCCATCAAAATCTCCTCTATTATTTGTTGCTGCTTTTATTACACCCAATTATATTCTAGATAAACATTGGAGAGAGACAGAGAGAGAGAGAGAGACTCCATGCTGATGGTCAGCAGTAGCAGCAAAGCTCGGGGGGGATGAACTTACAAAAACAAGGTCCACAGTCATGTGAACCCCATCAACTTGCCCCTGTGGGTCCCACCTCACATACACAGGCCACAACACTCACATACCCATGAATCTTCCCAACAATTTAACTCCTTCGGTTCGGGGTTGACCCACTTCACACGATGACCCCCTTATTTAGCCCCCCAAACCAAAACACAATATTTCCCAACCCCAAATAAATAAAATCAAATCAAATCAAAACAAAAGCATAAGCATTTGAACAACCCCTCCTTCCCTATATATACATCCCACATTCTGTCCTCCCACTTCATATACCTCTGTCTCTCTCTCTCTCTCTATACACAACAAACCAGCAACTCCTCAATCTCTCTCTAAACCATGGGTGGAAGTTGCACAGATGAGAGCACAACAAGTGACACAATCTCAATCTCAGTCCCACCACTCACTGCAAACGCAACCTTTCCAACTAATCATAAATCAACAAAATCTCCAGAAAGCCTATGCCGTGTAGGCAGCGGGACAAGCGTAATCCTCGACTCCGAGTCCGGCATAGAAGCCGAGTCTCGAAAGCTTCCTTCCTCGCGCTTCAAAGGCGTGGTGCCCCAACCAAACGGCCGTTGGGGAGCTCAAATTTACGAGAAGCACCAGCGCGTGTGGCTCGGAACTTTCAACGAGGAAGAAGAAGCCGCAAAGGCATACGACATCGCCGCACAACGTTTTCGCGGACGAGACGCTGTAACCAACTTCAAACCATTATCGGAGTCCTCAAACGCGGATGACAATTTAGAATCCGCGTTCCTCAACTCTCACTCGAAAGCCGAAATCGTCGACATGCTCAGAAAACACACCTACAATGACGAGCTCGAGCAAAGCAGGAGAAACTATGGACTTGGCAAAAACATGAGACTCAGTGGAGACAATCAATCCGGGTTTTTAGCAACATTCGGGTCGGACCGGGTTATTAAGGCCCGTGAACAGCTCTTCGAAAAAACCGTCACACCGAGTGATGTGGGTAAGCTGAACCGGTTGGTGATTCCTAAACAGCATGCGGAAAAGCACTTTCCTTTGCAAATTGGAAGCACTTCTAAGGGAGTTCTTCTGAATTTTGAGGACGTAAGTGGAAAGGTTTGGAGATTTAGGTATTCCTATTGGAATAGTAGTCAGAGCTATGTGCTCACAAAGGGTTGGAGTAGGTTTGTCAAGGAGAAAAATTTGAAGGCCGGAGACATTGTGACTTTTCATCGGTCAACCGGATCCGATAAGCAGCTTTATATCGACTGGAAGGCCAGAACCGGGTCGGGTCTTATCGGGTTTCCTAGCCCCGTTCAGCCTGTTCAGACGGTTAGGCTATTTGGTGTCAACATTTTGAAAGTGACAAACAATTTTGCAGAGAACAACAATAATGTTAATGTTAATGGAAAGAGAATGAGAGAAATGGAGTTGCCTTTAGAGTTTAGCAAGAACCAAAGGGTAGTTCTGGGTGCTTTGTAACATTTTTAGCCTTTTTTTTTTCCCTTAAAATTTATTTTCAGCTCTTTGTTTTTTGGTTGGGTTTTGTGAATGTTAAAGAAGGAGGGTGTGGAGAAGATGAAGAAAGATAGAGAGGAATGGTGATGGTGCAGCAAGTTGCAAGTTGCAAGTTGCAAATTTGATTTGTATATTACAAGACAAAAAGCTGAAGAAAGCTGAAGTTAGATGTAACCATGACAAGTACAACAAGAAAAATGAAAAATAGAATTGTAAGGGGGGAAAAAACAACTCAACTGTCTATGTTCTGTTTATAAGTCTTTGGAATTCTTTAAATTTTATTATTGCAATGTTATAATTATTAGTAGTAGCATTATTTTTTCCATGCTTTTCTATTGTCATTGCTTTCCCGAAAATCTCTCTATGTTGACACATAATACGCCTTCTTCATGAGAGAGAGAGAGAGAGTGGGTGTGAAAGGAACTTTTTCTCACTAGGCTCGGAAAGGAAAATTATTTAGTTCCGAGTCTTGTTTCCCTTACACGAGGGGAAGTTTGGCATGGGGTTACCTGTTCATCTTACTTTTGGTCGACATAAAATTGTGCAGGAATACTACCAGAATAAGGCAAAGTGATAATGATAAAAATGACACTTGCATGTTAAAGTAAATACAATTCTTTTTTCTGAGCCTGAGATGTCAGGGAAGTAAGCCTGTTTTTTCATTATTTTATTATTATTTTGGGGAAAAAACAAATTGGTCATTGATCGAAAGAGCAAGGATCGAAAAAGCAGCAAATAATAGAAATATTCCTGTACTAAATTAGATTTAATTGTTTCAATTATTAGTATTTGAGCTCATAATAAACATTACGACTAAGGTAGTAATTATTAATAAATAATAAATAATTTTTGAAAACAAAAATATTAATTTTTTCAAAAGTTAAAATATTCATCTCAAACAACATTTCTAATTTTCATCATTTTCACTTGAGAAAAGGAAAAATGCAACTATGGTCAACAAAACAAAAGGTGGGGTTAATTTATCAACAAAGGGTATCCATCCACAAAAGATTTTTTTTTCTTTATTTTTTTTCCTTTTGTACTTTCAATTTTAATTTTCTTTATAAAGAAACATAATTCATAAATTAAGATGATTTGACTAGAAAGAAAAACAATAACCTAGTGTATGTTATATATTTTTGATATAAGGAGATATAATTAAACAAATCGAATCGAGAAAGGAAAGATGAAAATGGGAAGATTTTAACCGTCGAGGGTCGCTTAGCATATGTTAATTGTCCTGCCACTTTGTAAGACTTCAGACATAGCACAACCCGTAATATGGGGTTTATGCTTTTCATTTTCTTTATGCGACAACTTTATACCTTAATTTGTTATAATTATATATTTCTCTATGATGTTTCCTTCCCAGTTCCATCCCCTTTTCTCGTGTCCATTATTTAGAATTTTAGATTGTGATACTTACACCCCTCGAATCCCATTTTTTAAAAGTACCATTATCCAAAGAGCCAACTTGCATGTGATTTTCGCATCCAATGCGCAGAGAGTTGTTCTCAAACTTGAGATTAATTGCATGTAAACTAGCATATCTGACTTTCATATAGAAAACAATGATTAAGAAGACGAAGAAGGAAAAAAAAAAATAGTTGTCCAAGAAAGAGGAAACTTGAAGATATGTTAGTAAACCCCAAGGGCAAATATTATAGATTTCTTGCTTCTTTTTATTTTTTATTTTTTATTTTTTTTTTAAGAATTTGGACACTCAGAAGCTTGTTGCAATTATTCTATCCATGAAGTTCATACACTACAAAAAAATATAATTTTAGTCAAGGAAAAAATTCATCACTATTTACCTACGAATTTAACGACAAAAATAGAATTCGTTACAAATTAATTACGAATTTAGCCACGAATTTTTGTTCGTGGCTAAATTCGTGACTAATTTGTCACAAATCCATTTTCGTCTCTAATTTAACGAATTTTAGAATCTGTGACTAAAGTTAGCCACGAATTTAGCTACGAATTAGAATCTGTGGCTAAATTTTGAATTCGTGGCTAAATTTAGCTACGAATTTAAAAATTCATGGTTAAATTTTTGCGACGCGCTATTAGCCATGAATATGAGTTCGTGGCTAAATCCATAGCTAAACAATTTAGCTACGAATTTTTCTGATATTTTCGTGACTAAATCTGTCGCTAATTCGATATTTTTTTATAGTGATAGCTCATTGTATTTAGATCTCAAGTCGAGTGGTGGAGAAACACCAATTTATTAATATATAATTTATGATTTCTTTTTTTTTTGTATAAAGAAAAGACTCGAACTCGACACCTCTAAGAGAAAGGAGATGATATAATTATTATTATATATATTTTTTGATAAATTTATTAGTATATTATTTATTAAAAATAATAACTAAAATTCCCAACATTTTTTTTAAAGGATCACATCTTGACCTTGATAACATAAGCTATGTCTTCCGGGAAACTAGAAATGACATTAAACAAGAGATAATTGCCTAACAATATTAGAATCTCTTTTAAGCAATCGGTCGAAACATACTCATGCACACTAAGCGAGTGTTAATCATAATTAATTAACTATTTGTCGATTATCGTATCAATGGAAATCAATCAAAAAGTGTGTTTGGACTTGGTAATCCAACTTAAAAATTTGCTAATTAAGTAATTTAATTAAGCCATACCAATATTAATCTGGTCAAACATGTATTTTCCGAAGGAAATGCGTGGGAATCTTAATGACCATGCAACTCACATGAGGATCGACAATCTTTCTTTTTCTACTTTTATTGTTTGAAAAATTGAAGATTCCATTTGAAATGAATTTCAACAAACAAATAATAAATTTTGTAAATCCATTGAAAAAAGGATACTCTTGTTACTCTAATTAGGACTTCATTAGATTAATATGAAAAAAATAAATCATCGATATCTATTAATCATTTTGAATTTAAATAAATTCGATTCTAATCAAATTGATACTTAAGAGAGATAAAACTCTGCTGATATCTATTTTTTTTATACATAAGAGTTAATTTTAAAATTTTATTTAAAAGATAAGACTGGCTTGCCACTGAACCATCATGTTATATGATTGATTAATTATATACTAATTATATTTAGTCATGTAATGCAATATATGAGGCAACATAGTTGGGAATGATGGGATGAATCCATGAAAATCCTAAGTTTGTTAGCTAGGCTTGAAACTGAATACGTAGGGAAAGGAAACTCATAAGAATAAGTTTCACGCGTCTGGTGAGTCATTTTCTAATGCCTCTTTTTCTCTCTTCATGATTGTTGCAGGTTTCTCTCTCGGACGAACACAGCCAAATCACAGCTGTCCAATCGTTTTCGGTGGCTCTAAGAATAATTTTGGTGGCATCCTTCCAATTGTACTCTCTCTTGTTTCGCATTGGCCCAAACTCTATATCAGCCTCTGGTTCGCCAATTTTGACTTTCCTCCCAAGTCACAGTGATCTCTCTCTCTCTCTCTCTCTCTCTCTCTCCATCTTTCCGCCTTGGTGCTAGGTAAGAAAGAGAATCTTTAATTGGTTTCATACTTAATTTTCCATATTTTTCTTCCTCCTGGAAACTTTAGGCTCAATTTTATTTAATTTTTCACGTTTCATACTTTAATATATAAATTCTTAATTATAAGATAAAAAATATAAATAATTTATTATTTTAGAATCAACTTTATATTATTTTTGGTTAAATAAATTTGGTTTCTCATATTAAAGTTTTATAAAACTATCGAATTATTGAAAATAGTTTGAAAGTCACATTAACGTAACATCGAATATGACACTTGTGTGATGAATCATACTTTTTTACATGCAAATAATCAAATTAAGATTTTCCCACATATGTACCCTCCACCTCATTTTAATGTTCGAAGGACATCACAATCTTATGCTGTAACGCAAGGAAGGAATGGTTGCCGACCAATAATATATATATATATATATATATTTTTTTTTTTTTTTGGGGGATGTACGTACAATGCAGAGGCTTGAGGAAATCTGATTGGGGATACATGACAGCCTGGGCTTGTGATGGACTGAGGCCCATTAGTATCACTTAGAGAAGTCGGCAGGCAGCAGGCAGGTGAGGTGAGTGAACCACCTACCGTGGGCTCCTCGTACCCACGTGACCAGATGATTTCGGTTCAGGCGCCCTCTATTGCTTAGCACGTAAAACAGCTACATATATACGGAGAGTCCAAAATAAAATATTATATCTTTTAATTAATTCTTAAATTTAAAATTTAAAAATAAAAAAATATTATATTGCCTAATCAAATTTCAAATTTAAATTTAAAAATAAAAAAAATTATCCTGAGAAACTATTCCTAAATAGGATTTCTATAAACATTCAATCTAAATTAATTAAAGTATAATTTTAAATACCGTAATTAAATAAAACAGCTCCACAATGTCAACACATTACAAATTATTGAAAATGTTAGGTTCTCTATACTAGGAAGACATTATTTGGCTGGATCTAAGATATAAAAGTAAATAAATAAATAAATCTTTGCTTTTAATGAAATTGACAAAGATTTATGTGGATAGCGAGGGTCACGTCCTCTCTTATCATCTCTGGTTCATGAATGATCTAAATCTTCTTATGGAGAGAGAAGAGTAGGGGGAGACTAGTGACAACAACTATAGTTTTTTTTTCTTTTTTTTTATTACAATATAAATTAAATTTCAGATCATGGGATTGAGAAAATGGATTGTTGTCACTGGGTTATTCTCTTAGAAACATGACAACAATGAGATAGTATCTTATAGTTCAAGAGAAATAATTAATTTACGGATCGGGTCAATATCATTTTAGTAGGGTTATGATAATTGACCCCCAATAAAAATTAGCTATAGTTTTAATATTTTACTATTAAGTAAAAACTAGTAAAACACAAAGAGAGTAGTTGTGTCCTATGTATAAAAACTTATCCATATTAATATTTTTTTTTGTTTTCGAATCATTTAAACATGTTAAATTAATCAATATTTACATAAAAATCTTTATATTTTTATATTTTTTCATATTTAATAAATTATTTACTCATTTAATTATAATTTTTATTTTTATATTATTTATGTTTTGATTAATAATTACATATTTAATCATTTTAGATTTTTATTATAAAAATATGATTATACCATTATTTTTATAAAATTATTAATATTTACGTAAAAAATTTTTATATTTTTTGTATTTTTGCTTTTATTTATATTTATCTTTTTTATATTCTCACAAAATAATATATATTTTTTTCATATCTTTTGGTATCTGTTTTTGTTTTATATCCACTTTGTTTTCACTTTTCCCGACTTACAATACATGATTTCGAATATTATTGCAACTTGGATAAGTGGGCGTTTAGAATTGTTTATAAGTTGGTTAAATCAGTTTATAAGTTAAAATTAAAATTTTAATTATTTGGTAACTAAAATTTGTAAAAATATTTATAAATTCAAAAAATACTTATAAACAAAAAAAAAAAAGAAAATAATAATAAATTATTCCTACCGGCCTTTTCATTTTAGTGCTTTTAAATACAACAAAAATAAGTTATTTTGACCAATAAGTATATTTTTATTTTTTTATATTTAACAAAAATTACAATTATACATCTCACTATGGTCTTTTATCTATTTTATATAATTTATAAATACTCATTTTACTAAATAGTTAATTAGTTTTAAATAATATTTATTTTAAATAGATAATAATTTATTTTTTATAAAAGTTAAAATGAATTTGTAAAGTAAAATGTTAGTTATAAGCATATAAGCAACATCTTTTGAGCAATTCTAAACGGCCTATAAGTTGGGTTGAGCACTGACCTGGGCCGATCTGAATTCGAAAATGGGCTCTTGGGAGGTTGGCCATTTTGTTTATGGACTCAAAAGGGACCTGGGCCGATTGAGCCATTATAATGGTAAAAGACTAAAAAGATATTAATGGGTTCGGGCAATTTCATCCGGGGTTCGTTATCTCCCCTCCGAACACCCACTCTCTCTTCATTCTCCCTCTCTCTCTCTCTCTCACACACACACTTTTCCCTTGTGTTCGTATGGCTGCTACTTCATTCTCATGCTTAGGTTCGGTGAAGCTCTCTTCATTCTTTAATGGGGAAACATCGTCAGCTTTTCTCAAGGGTTCTTCCCTCACCTTTTCGACTTCGAGTCTCTCTGGTCTGTCTCAGTTACTCCTCACTCTTTATCCATTTCATTGTCGTTATAAAATCTGTTCAGTTAAATATATATATATTTTTTAAGAAAATTGGTGATTTTGTTTTTTAATTTTTGTTTGTTGGTTGATTTCAGGGAAAGAATCGAGTGTTAGGAAACCACTTGTTGTCATTTCAAAGAGGATATCAGGCTTGGAGGAGGCTATGAGAATTAGGAGGTACCAAATTATTATTATTATTATTTTCTTTTTTTTTTTTAGAATTGAAGTGAATCTATTCCTGGGTTTGAAATGAGATGTTATATCATTGTGGTTTTTGGTGTTTTTGATGCATTTTTTGTTTGTAAGCTGTTAAACTATGAGTCGTGGGAGGCTATATCTGTCCCTATAATTCCTCCGCACTTCTAGAAACGAGCATCTCTTAATTTACAAAGAAACTTGGTAATTTATAATAGTGTAATATTTTTAGGGAAAAACTGTATTCTGTCTTCTGTGTTTTGCGCGTTTGGCAAGTAATTCCCGAGTTTTCAAAACTGACAATATGCCCCCCAATGGTTCACTTGGTTGGCAATTCACCCCGTGCCCATTAGTTGCCTGTTAAGTCGGTTCCATTGTCAAAATGCGCGTGTCAAAGCAACGGGGAAAAGTGGCTACTTCCCTACAGCCTTAAACAGCAAACAACAATGGAGAGGTCATTTTTGTTGATGGAGGGAACTACAGAAGATTACTTTGACAGTCTTTTTTAATAATGTGTAATAAACTAAGTTAAGGCCAAGCCAGAAGAGGATAGAACTGGATTCTCTTTTAAACATTTTGTCAAACACCATGGAAATGTTATTTTCTCTAAAAACCTTCTATTAGTAATATCTTAACTGATTTGGACTGCCTCCAGCTTTGAGACATATTCTGGTGGATTTGGACACTCCTTTGGGCTTTCTGCCCTGTCTTCTCTTCTTTGTAAAGCTGTTGTACTTGTCAGCATATATGTTTGGAGAGTAAGAGAGAGGTATTGATACATACTGATCATTAATTAATGAAAAGTACTGAGAGGTATTGCTTCAAGGAGTTTGTTGATGCAAGAGACTGATTCTCCATGTGCAATGGAAGCATGGGTCAAGGATGGTACATTTTCCACTAGACCTTATGATTGTAGTGCTTGTGGTTGATTTCATTGATATAAGTGGAGTATTAGTAAAATCTTAACCTGCTTATTATTTTATTTTATTTTTTATTTTTTCATCTAGAGAGCGTGAACTTCGAGCTGCAGCACCATTTAAAAGGCAGCCACCATTGAGGCGTGGTAGAGTATCACCACGTCTGCCAGTGCCAGATCATATACCAAGGCCTCCTTATGTAGGTTCGAATGTGTTGCCTGAACTTTCAAGCGAACCCCAAATTCATGACTCCGAAGGCATTGCTCGAATGAGGGCTTCCTGTGAGCTTGCTGCTCGTGTCTTGGACCATGCAGGGACATTGGTTAGGGTGAGGTTTGGCAGAGTTTTGCACACACACACACACACACACACACACACACACACACACACACACACCCACACCTCAGTTTAGCTTATCTTCTGGTTTGCACATCCTTTAGGTTTAGAATATAGCATCATCTTTTTCACTTGTACATTAGACAGCGATCCTAATCGGTTTTACAAATGTCTTAAATTGTAAAAATATCACTTGTATATTCTCATGCTGATATGGATAGACATCACGCATGCTCTGCATATTTTCTTTCTTCCCATTTATTCAGCATCATTATTTCTCATTTAATTTAGGCAATGGGAAATGTTACTGTATGATATATTTACATGCTGCTATACATTCTTATCAGCCATCAGTGACTACAAATGAGATTGATAAAGCAGTGCACCAGATGATCATTGATGCCGGGGCTTATCCTTCACCTCTTGGCTATGGAGGATTTCCAAAGAGTGTATGCACTTCAGTGAATGAGTGCATGTGCCATGGAATTCCAGATTCACGCCAACTTCAGGTTCTGGCCAGTCTTGGTGCCTATTGCTACTCCATAGAATGCTAAGCATATCTGTACTACCATATTCATCACTGATGGTCATCTTTGGTGCAGGATGGTGACATAATAAACATTGATGTGACTGTCTATCTAAATGTATGTAAGTGAGTTGTGATTGTTTCACTATGATACATTTTTCGTTTTTGTTTTTCCATTATTCTTACTGGTTCTCATGCCTATATGCTTATCCCTAGTTATCAATTATTTCTAGCTCATTATCATGCCATCCTAATATATTACTGATATTAGCAAAATATGATGTCAGACTGAACAACATTTGTAGTAAATTGTCTGCCTTTCTGTTATTATATTCACAAATTTGACTCTTCATTCATCTTTTAAATCTTATGGTAATTTTTTCTTTTTTGATAAATAAAAGCTTTATTAGAGGCATTAAGGGGATGCCAAAAAAAAAAAACTTACAAAGCTTATAATTAAAAACGAGACAAAAGGGCTACGTCTATATTTAGGGTCTCACTAGTGGACCAAAAAGTAACAGTATATAATCACTTTGCTTCTAAAGAGTCTATAGAGCTCTCTTTTCTGTCAAAAGCTCTAGTATTGCATTCGCATTGCACAATCCAAAAAATAACCAAAGGAACCATTTTTAAAAGTCTTCTCTTCACCTTATGCAAAGGAAAATACGACAAAATTCAGACTTCATCAATAACCAAAGGAACCATTGCTAAGAGCCTTCCTTTCACCTTATCATAGGAAAATACAACCTAGTCCAAACTTCATCAGTAATACATCTGCCACCACCCATAAACATCCAAGAAAACCTAAGAACTCTTTCACCCACGGGCCATGTAATATAAGATGATCAACGGAATCCGCTGTAGATTTGCAGATATAACACCAATTCACAATAACTTTTTCCTGTCTTTGTGAATTATCTAGAATAAGAATACTTTCCCACACGGCTTCCCACCCAAAGAAAGAAACCCGGAGAGGAGATTGCACCTTCCAAATCCATTTAGAGGGAAAGTGATTATTACCAACTATGGGAGCGCCAGCCTGTAAAAGAGTAAAAAATGACTTCATGCTAAATTGCCCCTCCTTCCGTCCTGACTTCCAAACTGAATCTGCCATATTAAAACTCAAAGTCTGCTTCTGTAACAAATCAAAGAACTCAAATATTCTAGGCAACTTCCAATCATTCATATTACGCAAAAAAACATCTCAATGCAAAGAACCATCGCCCATCACATTAGTACAGTCACCAACCACCGTTTCCTTCAATCTGGCGATTTTGTACAGAGATCTTGTGTCAATTACAGGCACAGCTGATGGATATCCCATTATGATGTATACACAACCTTTTGAGAACCTGTATTCATCATTCAATGACATTATGCTGTTTTTTCTGGACCTCAGAACATCATAGCAAGAGTGAAGGCTAATGTAATCTGTGACATGCTACCATTTCAGTAGTTTATGTTAATTTTGAGTGCTGACTTCTCTTTTCCTTGTGCTAGGGTTACCATGGAGACACATCAAAAACATTTCTCTGTGGGGATGTTCGTGGTGGACTTAAACGCCTTGTGGAGGTTACTATTTATTAGTGCTTTTTAGAATTCCATTTGTGAGTTCTAGCAAACTGTTTTCATACCGCGTGAACCAATCTGGGCCAACCTTGGTCCACATCATTATCTCTGAAGGACTAGCCAAGTGACCATGGTTTGGTTTGTTGCATTGGCTCTTCTTAAAGGTTGTCTGAAGAAGCCCTCATCTAATCCTCCATGACATAGATGATACTTGCATTGACCCTTATTAAAATTTATGCCAGGTGACCATGTCATGTGGGCACTAAGGTCTAAGACTTAGTCCAATGTCATGAGCTTTTCTATGAGACTCTTATTTGTATGCTCCATTTGGAGTGCATGAGCTCAGAAGTATTAAAACCAAAGGCACAAGGGTTTCCACATGCTCATTGAAGGCCGATAAACTAATTCCTAATTGTACACTACTTGGAGAGCCCAAAATTTCGTTCTATGCTACCCCTAACCATGTATCACATAAATTTGCCTAACTGCGAAAATCTGCTGTTTTTCTCTTGTGAGTCAAATCAAGACAACAAGCATATGCACTTTTGTTACCATACCATGCGACAACTTTTTTCTTCAAGTTACCTCATCAGCCAGAATCCTCTTCTGTGAGAGACCTCTATGGACAAAGAATCCTTGTTCTACCATCTACAATTTGATTCGTATCTTATCGTTCTTGTTGTGCCTTAACAAGAAGCATTGGAATGTGTTGACAAAAGAACAACTATGCTATATGTCCATCTCCTAGAGTTCCATATTACCTTTAAGGAATGTAAGATGATTTTTTTAATTTTATTTTTATTTTAGTGCTTATCTTATTGCCCCACTTTATGTAGTTCTTAAAGAATCTTTTGTTGTTTAGGTAACTGAAGAGTGCATGGAGAGAGGCATTGCTGTTTGCAAAGATGGTGCTAGTTTTAAGAAGATTGGGAAAAGGATAAGGTAAATTTTTTTTCTTCATTATCTTTTGACTTCTATATTTAAATCTAAAGATATGTGTGCATATCACTATTCATAATTGTGATGTATACAATAAGATCAATGATGTTGGAAAATTGTTCATTGTTCCCAAACTTTGTGAATGGTTGTCTCAGTGAGCATGCAGAAAAATATGGTTTTGGGGTGGTTGAGCGCTTTGTTGGGCATGGCGTGGGGACTATATTTCACTCTGAACCAATTATACTTCATCACCGTAAGTAGTTTTTATGAGCTATAAGAATTAAGCACATGGGCTTACAATGGAATATTCTCACCCTGGAGCTAATTGATATTCTGTTTACAATCATATCGAGAATATCTTGTAATGTCTATTAATTTTTGAATTTGGTTTTAACAAATTTAAACTTTTCGCAGGCAATGAGAGACCTGGTTTCATGGTGGAAGGTCAAACATTTACAATTGGTCAGTGATTTTGTGTCAAAATTTTGGATTGTATTAATAATATACCTCTGTATTTTGGTTTCTTAGGTCTATCGGATGGGGGGTGGGGACCCTAAAATTTAACTAAAGTTCAGTGATAGCCGTCGGTAATTGACAAATTTCTATTGAGGTGCATTCTGTCTTAGTTATGGTTCTTAGTAGATCTTAAGTAAGTCCAATTCAATACTCAAAAGAATGAACTTTTAACACTAAAATGACTTGTTAGCCGCATTGAGAAATTTTTGTAAGTTGGCTGCCTATAATGTCCAATCTTTGTTTGCATAACAATCATGGAGCTTCCTTCTAGTTCTGTGGATCGTGGAAAAGATCTTGAGTTTTGTTTTAGAGTTATATTGCTTTGAAGGAAACATTTTTGTCTTCCAGGCCTGTTTTCTGGTCTTTGAACAGCTAAAGCATCCTGATCAGCGAAATTGATGAAAGCCATGGGATTTAGCACTTTTATCCAATTTCTTTTATGAGTTATCATCCCCATGGTTTATTTTGTTTCCATTGTCTTAATTGCAGAGCCCATTCTTACAATGGGAAGCACAGAGTGCATAACATGGAGCGATAACTGGACTACACTGACAGCTGATGGGAGTCCAGCAGCTCAGTTCGAACATACCATTTTAATTACAAGAACGGGTGCCGAAATTTTGACAAAATGCTTAAAGTAAGGCAAGTGATTTTCATCATATCATTGTATTTTCATATAGTAAAGGTTTGGAAAATTGATTGTAGTCCAGTCCATTTGACCTCATAGCATTAGGCAAAATGAGGCAGTCTCTTGCAATTTGATGATTGATTTACTGTATATGAATTTATAAGTGGTCAAAATTATGCTATTTCATCTTCGTGATCATGATTGAAGGAAGCTTTGTTTCATCATTTTGTTTGTTTCCTCTTACTGTTGTGGAAGCTGACCGTTAAACCTGATCAGAGTTTGATTTCTTTAAACGCAGTTCAAAAGCGTTATCATTTTCAATTTTCCAACGTATTCTTAATTTGAACTTGTTTCCTCAAATTCCTCAAGAGCTCTTTGGAGTTGTAAATTCTTAATAAATCAATTTTAATTCATTATTAGTTAAATAGTTAAGTTTAAATATCAATTTAGGCATATTAAACTCAACTGTTATATAGAAATTAAATAAATTGTTCTAACTCTTACGTTTAAGCAATTATATATATATATATATTAAATATACAAAAAGATTTTTATTAGATATTTAAATAATGTATTTGATTCAAGAAAGCAATGCACTGCTACGGTATAAATATAATATATTAATAATTAGTTAACGGTGAAATGATACGAGATTAAAAATATTACTTAATTTATTTTTACTTTTATAAAGATAAAAATAATTAATAAAATTATTTTTCTAATTTTATCGTTGTTATATTTTTAAATGACTTTTTCCTCTTATCTTGTCTCGCCAATAGTGTCATCGCTTTAGTTTACCCACCTCGAATCAGTGAACACGTTGGCACGTGATTGGACACTGTCAGAGTGCTCATACTTGCCGACCATCCATAGGAAACCGTCCAATACATTAACTGGACTATTCCTCCGCACATTGGCGTCAAAAAAAAAAAAAAAACCACGTGGCCAACAAACCCCCCTTTGGCCCTTTAAACATCGACTCAAAGCAAAAAATATATAATATAGATTAAAAAAAATTTTATTTTTATTATTCAAATTTTTAAAATTCATCATATAAACAATATAACGAAAGATTTTTAATAATATATCATATCAAATTTTAAAAATTTATTATTATATTATTTATTTAAATAATAATATACATCCCTAGTTTTAAAATCTCATCATAAAATTATTTATATAAACAATATGTTGATTGGTTTTCAAAACCATCGTATATGCGTTGAATGTGGAAATTTTTTTGGACTGTTGTTTTAAAAATTCTTTTTTTTTTCCACGCCAAAAGCGTGCTTATCTCTATATAACGATCCCTGCACCCACAATTGATTGTACTAGTAATAACTTTACTCTTTTGACCTACTTTACCCTCCTTCCTCCAGCCCCATCTTCATTGATCTCCTCCTAAATCAATGGCTTCTGCCAGTGCAACCTCTCTCAAAACAATCTCATCATCCTTCAAATTAATCGACTTCAAACCCTCTGTCCAAATCACCCAACTCTCCTCTCTCAAACAGATCTCATCATCATCCTCTCCATTTTCAAATCAAGCCCTCAAATCATCAACCCCAAATCACTCCAAGCAGATCTCTACTACCACCACTGCCTTCTTTGGAAAGTCAAAACATGAAAAGCCATCAGATTCGCCAAAACCCAGTAAGCAATTTCACCATTTCCTTTTTGGGGTCTTTTTTTTTTAATATTTAATTGTTGTAATTTTTTGTTAAATGGGTTAACTTCTTGTTTTTTTAAGCAAAAGTACAAGAATTGTATGTGTACGAGATCAACGAGCGGGACAGAGGAAGTCCAGCCTTCCTTAAACTAAGTAAGAAAGAGGAGAACTCATTGGGCGACCTCGTACCTTTTTCAAACAAGCTCTACACCGGAGACCTACAAAAGCGGTTAGGAATCACGGCAGGAATATGCGTGCTTATCCAACATGTACCGGAGAAAAAGGGTGACAGGTACGAGGCCATATACAGCTTCTACTTCGGAAACTACGGACATCTGACCGTACAAGGTGCGTATTTGACGTACGAGGATACGTATTTGGCTGTTACCGGCGGGTCGGGTATTTTTAAGGGCGCGTTTGGACAGGTCAAATTGCAGCAGATTGTTTTTCCTTTCAAGCTGTTTTACACGTTTTATTTGGAAGGAATTGGGGAGTTGCCCAAGGAGTTGACGAGTAAACCGGTTGACCCGACTCCGAGTGTTGAGCCCTCTCCCGCTGCTAAAGCTTGTGAGCCTCAGGCCACCATCCCTAATTTTACCAATTAATTTCACTTTGGGCCCTGTTGAGTACTGCTTGTTTGGAGGTCCTTTTCTTTTAATGCTTTTCTTTTTGGGACTTTTTTGTTTTGGTTTTATGCCGGACTTCTATGGCAATGAATAAGAGATCAGTGGATTATCTGCCATTTCTATTCTAAATCTAATTTGAAGTTTGGTGAAGGATAGACAATGTGATGATCAAAAACATTCTAAGGAAAGAGAAAGGCGTAAAAAGGTTTGAATTTGAGTTTTATGGCAGCCCAAAAAATAAAGAAAATTTAACTAGTTGAGATCCGATGTCTGTGACCAAGGAAGAATAAGAAGAAGGGCAAAAAAATCCACAGCAGTCTAAAATGTGTGGATTTTTATTTTTTTTAAGGTGCTGATAAAGGCAAAAGAAAGGAAACAAGCAACAAAGGACAGCAAAAAAGGGTAGAAAAACACATTCCATTTTGATTTGCTGAGCTTTTAAACCCCATTATATTGAACATCCATAAACGGAGGATTGGTCAGTATATCCTCTCTCTCTCTCTCCAAAATCTTAGAAAGGAATCCCGTGGCACAAACTACATTTTTCTAGCTTCATTTCTAGTCCAGACCTCCGCAATCAGCTCACTTAAAAACGGGGACTTCCATGTATTTCTCGTTTTTCTGGGATTCTTATTTCTTCATTTTTATTGATCTTTCCTTTTCTTTGATTCCATGGGCCGCAAAGAGAACCATTCAATTAGCCTTGCAACCAAGTGATCCAACGGCCTGATAACTTGGTCAACAATGGGTTCCAAGGCCCACCTCAAGAGAATAACTCACAACAAACATTATCAAAGAGCAATTCTTTTCGATTTTTTGAAATGAAAAATACTATATTAAGAGTAGTTTATAAAATGAATCATTATAAGTTTCAAATCGGATTAGTCAAGATATACCTCCAAATATTGATTGGTCTAGCGCAAAAAAAAATAAAAATAAAAATGAAAGAGCAATGCTTTGAGCCAGATAGAGAATTATAGCTCTGCTCTTGTTACTCCTGTGTTCACCTCTTTGAAGTACACAACATCCTTCACATCCTTCTTGCTGGTTGTTTTCATAAAGAACAAACAATGGTTCGCCCTCAGAGCTTTAGCAGAACTACTTAAATCACTGATACTAATATTTATTTTTCATTAAATTTTTAGTTTAACCTGTAAATATTGTTTGATGACAAACTTATGAATGTAGCATTTGAAAAAATTTACAATTGGAAGAAATATTTTTTTGGGGGATTAATCACTATCTTGAATAGATTTAAACTCAAGAACACGAAACATTGTTACTATTTCTAGAGTTACCGTACTGTCTCAGCCTCATCGGGGCCCAGAACGTGCAGAACTGAAGAGATATTTGCAGAAACCCAAAGAAGAACGGGCATCCCAACTCAAATGGAAACTTGCCATTGATCGTTGGCGCTGATTTAGAGGGCTCTATTGTCGAAACCCGATGATGGCAAGAGAGAGAGAGAGAGATTATTGTAATTTTGAAATCCATCTGTTGAAATTAAAACAATTCAAGTAAAATCCATATCGATGAACCCCCCAAACCTAATTACAGGTTTCGCCTCAACAAAAAAAAATTTAGGGTATTAAAAAAAAAAAAAAAAAAAAAAAAAAAAAAAACGTAGTCGGCAACAGGTTATAATTATTCTCCGTGTATGATTAACCTAACTTCATAATACACAAAAAGTCGAGATGTTACGTAAATAGAGGGGAGCTGTCATTAGTTTTTTGATTTTAAAAAGAAAAGGTTTTTCAGATTTTTTAAAATTATAATATTAAATGTGACTAATTCTTTTAAAAATAATATTTTTGCTCCCATGAAATTACAAACCGTTTATTTTAGTTTTACTTTCTTGATATAAAATGTTTTGTGCTCCACTTTGGTCATTGAGTACAGGCATGATCCCAACCTCGTGCGGGAGGATAGGAAGGGATAACTCTCTCTCTCTCTCTCTCTCTCTCTAGTATATAAGGAGATTCGTATTCAAGACTTTTATATAAAAAAATAGGACAATACCAATTGAATTATAATTTATTGATCTCCCTTTTTCAAATCTTATAAAGGAAACCCAAATTGTAGGCCAAACTCCATTAACCCGGCTTCATTTCAAATCAGATCTCTGCAATCAGCATATATTTTTCGTTTCTAAGGATTTTTATTTGTTCATATTTTTTTGCTATGTGTTTCTAATATTTTAGGGCAAATGGTATTGGTAGCATGGCATCTAATATAGCGTGACTAATGGATAGTCGGTTTTGTAATTACTAGTGTCATGTATTTCAACTAAATCTTAAATTCAAAACTTAAAAATTAAAAAAAATTACATTAAAAGAGCTCCCCCTAAATTAAATCCAATAAAACTTGAACCAAATTAGTCATAATATGATTACAGATGCCAGTGGATTATAAAAAAAAAAAAATCTAGCGCAATGCAATGAACCAATCCATTAACATTGCAACTAGGGCTGTTATGCAAACTGAATCAAGTTCAAATTGCTTGCTAGCCACTCAGTCAGAGACTCGACTTAACTTTGACCAAACTTGGATCGAGTTTGAGCGGTTTTATTATACAATAGAGTTGAGTTCGAATAATAGAATTTTAAACTCAAAAACTCGTCAAATAACTCAATAATATATATTATATATATCTATATATTATTATAACATAAAAATTAAATTAAGTTAAATATATTAATAAATTTTTATAAATTAATAAAATCGAGTTTTCGAATCGATTTCGAACTCATTAAATTATAAAGGAGTTGAATTCCAGTCATATTATTACTACTCGTAGAATTCGAATTTGAGTTTGAGTATCATTAAAAAATTTAAATTTGAATTTGAGTATAGGGGTATCTGGGATCGACTCGATTTGAATATACTCCTACTTTGCAACCAAGTCTTTATAAAAATAAAAAAATAAAAAATAAAAAAAAAAAAGAAGAAGAAGAAACCTTGCAACCAGTGGCACAACGGCCCAACAGCTTGATGGACCAAGACCCAATATACCTACGGGCTTGAAGGCCCACAACAAGAGAACAGGTCACAGCTAACTCCATGAAAGAGCCATGTTCAGAGCATCATGTGTTGGCAAGTTTACTCGCTGACAGCTTTCAGAGGCCCAAAGTTAGTACTGTGAATGGGACAAAAGCTCAGGTCTCGTGAGGAATAGCAGATGATTGATCGTTGTACACTTCTTTTTTATACAAATGTATACAATCTATGTATCAAGTTTAATAATTGTTATTGAATCTCATGGGTCAGAACGTTTGTAATTTAAAGAGGGAATAGATTTTGAATTAATTATGAATTAGGAGTGATTATTCATGAATAGACTGTTATGTTTTTAAATAAAATAAATCACTATAAAAAAAATAGAAATTTAGTGACGAGATAAAAAACTCGTCATTAAAATATTATCACTAAATGTAATACCAAAAATTCGGTATTAGAAATTTTATTAATATCTTTATAATATTTAAAAAAATTTTAATTTTATTGATTTTTGATTTTGAAGTATTAAATTTGAAATTTTTGATATATTTAAAACAACTGTGTTTGTAAATTCGAAGTGCATTTCATTTTCGATAAATTTGAAGTTTTATTGTAATGTGAGTATAAATAAACATTAATACATATTTATTTTTATATATATATATTTATTTATAAAAAAAAAAAGGAGAGAGGAAGCGTAGCGTTTTGGGACAAAACACTATGTCCCCCTTAATAAAATTAGGGTTAGAAACACTAATCTCATTCCCTCTCTCTCCTTCGTCTCTCGCCTTTCTCTATTTCTCTCTCTGTCTCTCACTGCAACGCGCTCTCTCCCTCTCCTCCGTCTCTCTCTACCACTTACCGGTGGCTCCTCTGACCACCGCTATCACCTAGTTGCTCATCTCTCTCTTTCTCTCTCTCTTTCTTTCTCTCTCCCGCGCGCGTGACAACCCTTTACTTCTCTCCCTCTCCCATTCGCGGGTGGCTCTGCTCTCTCTCTGCCGCTACAACTCCCTTCTGTAACCTTTGTAGAAGTCCCAATCGACAGTAGCAGCAGACCCTCGAAAACCCTAGGCCACCTACACTCTCTCCACTACGCAGGTAAGGGTCGATTTCTGACTATAGTTCTAGGGTTTCAATTTTTCTTGATGATTAGACTTAATTTCTAAACTTTGCTTCAATTTAGAAGCATTGCAAGATTTCGGAATGAATTGAGCATACACGAAAGTTAGGGCTACGAACTGCGAAAACCCTAAGTGAGAGAATTTCTAATTCCTTCAATATTCGAACAAATTTTTGCTGAATTTAGGGTGAGAAAACTTGTATATATCCTGAAAATATATGTTAAATTTGAAGGAAATGCATTGTCCTGAAATTCTGTATGTAGTTATTAAAGTTAAGTCTAGAATTTTACATGAATTAGGTTGTTTAGTATGAGAGAATATGTTAAATAATAATAGAACTTTGTTTGGGTTGATTAAAATAGTTTTCTCTGAAATTTGATTAAAATATGTCTGAAAATATTAAGGTTATGTAAATTTGGGAGGAAATTGAAAAAATTGAGGAATATTGAGAATTAGAGTCATTAAAGAGGCAAATAATTCTAAATTGATGAAATGAGAATCTAGAAATGTGAATGTATAAATTAAGGTTATATTAAATTAGGAGGAAATTTGAAAATCTTTTAATAAGACTTTATTTGGTGATAAATTGTGATGATTGGTCTATGTTAACCTTTTGAAAACTTGAAATGAGTTATTTTGGAAAACTTGTGGAAATATGGAGTGAATACCCTCCCTAGAGGTAAGTGGATGGTTATGTATCATTTAAATAAGTAAATGACTTTAATATAATTTGTAAATTTGATTTTGAAAAGAATTTATAATATTTTGTGATTGTGGTGAGTCTGAAATGGAATTGTGAATTATCCATCACTCTTGAGTTTGATTATTGATTTATTTGCACCATGTTACTTTGAGATACTCATGTGAATTGTGAAATATTGCTCTATTTTGTAATTGAGCATGAATTGATTGATAAATGGAAAATTGGTAACATGGTGTTGGGAAAAATGACTATAGTCAAATTCTTTCCACGGACCGGACCATCGAGACCACGTGATTAAGGCTGGTTAAATTAGCTTGGGGGAGGTGGGTTGAAGAGCCTCCACAGGCTGCCGGATAACGTGGTAGCACCCCACGGAGTTCCGGGCTAACGCCAAGGTAAAAAAGAGGATTTTATAAAAATGTGAAAAACTTTTGGCGGGTCTTACCAACGACCATTGGTAGGATAAGGTTTTCGACACCTTAAAATTGTGGGAAAAAAAAGAATTTGGACTGATTAATTTGATTAAATGAGTCATGATGGTTTGATATGAATGATTTTATGTAAATGAATTTTTTTATTACATCAAATTATATTTAATACATGTATTTGACATCACCTCCCTCACCCCTTATTTATATGCTGCATATCATTGCACTCTACTCACTGGGTATTTAAAATACTCACCCCCCATTTAAAATCATTTTCAGATGACATGTAGGGAGACAACGTCCACTATTATGGATTGGAGGATTATTTTTTTTTTTTGATTTTGAATAAGTATGAATTATATAATTATTTTGGGAATTGTAGATCGTTAGATCATTGGAAGAAAGTTCTATATATCTCATACTGCGCGGATTTTACTGATACTGATTGAATTCTCCGAGCAAGTATTGGTAAAATCCTAACGAATATGATTTGGGATTTCATTCTTTTGTTTGAAATATTTTTGTAAAAATGTTTGATCTTGTACTGGGACATTTGGTTTGTAATGTTGGATTTTGATACTTTCTTTCGGTTTTATGAAGTTTTGTACATCTCATATCGTGTTGACTTTACTGATACTGGTTTGAATTTTCGTGTAAGTATTGATAAAATCCTAACGGTTATGATTTGAGATTTCATTATTTTGTGTAAACTCTATAAAATACTTGAGAACTTTAGATTGACTGGGATGGTCACACTGCATACATGCATGTATAGGATCCCCTCCCCAAATGTGTGCCGATGTATGCTTGTATGTACAGGGATGAGCCGAATGAGCTCTTTGCATGTGTATTGATTATATGATTTCTTATTTTGATGGGTTTTATATTTTTGAAGATTTATTGTACAATTGGAATGTTTTGCGCTATCCCGGTATATGAGGAGGTCATGCTCGTATACCGAGATAACGTGACGGTTGTTGCGTGCTCGACGGAAGAGTCGGGCGTGACACTAAATATATATTTTAATGATAACATTTTAAATCGTCACTATTAGATTGTAACATGAATCATTTCAGTAACAACATTTAAGAGTTATCTTTAAGTTATCACTAAAATATAAATTAATGACAATAATATATTTCATCATAGAGTTAGTGATGAAAAATAGTGATAACACATTTTCGTCACTATTGATTTAGTACAGTGACGATAGCATCTCGTCACTACACGTAGTGACAGTATTTTCTTGTCACTATTGACCCATTTAACGATGACATATTATATCGTCACTGTTGATCACTTTATGATAAGATTGTTTCGTCACTATTGATCCATTTTTAGTGATGATATATAGTGTCATTATTATTAATCCCTTTTAGTGATAAAAATAGTTATTGTCACTATTAATCTCTCTTAATGATGATATTTTTTCGTTATTAATGCTTAAATACACCAGAAAAAATAAATTAATAATTAATATATAACAAAAATTAAAATGATCAATAATGAAATTAAATAATTAAAGAAATGGTAATGTATGTATTTCACACAACTTCACAATAAGGGGCAATATGAAGAAATATATATAAATCAAAAATAAAATAATAAATTATTATTAGAAAAATAATTTAAAAATTATAACTAAACCCTTTTAGTGACGATATTTTCTCGTCGCTCAAATGCTAGAGCCCTTTTATTTTTTTGTACAAAAGAAATTGAGGAATGACTCTCTCTCTCTGCCCCCTCTTAGAAATACATCGCGACTCTCTCTCCGTCTCCCCCTTCCCTCTCTCCTCTTCCTGCTAGAATAGGTTCGTCTCCACCTCTTGTCAAATCCCATGATTTTCGACCTCGTCGTCGTCGCCATCGCCGTCGATCCTCTGTTCAGGTTCATCTCTCTCTCTCTTTCTTTCTCTCTTTCTCAAACTAGGGTTGTTTGTGAAGAATGGTTGAGTTGAACTCATCATTTACTCTCAGATTTCGTAGCTGTTGCTGTCTAGACATTGTTGCGCCATTTCTGGGGATTAGTGTTGAGATTGATAACAGGTATTCTTGCTCTTTCGCCACTCTATTTCTCTCTCTCTCTCTCTCTGCATCTCCTCTTCAACGTCGTGTTGTTTTTGGTTTTTGATTTTCGTCTTGCTCGCCATCCGACTCTCTCTCTCTCTCTCAAAATATCTTGGCTTTGTCTTGTGCTGGGAGTGTTAGGGTTTCTCTGATTGCACTTCTAATTTGTCCTGCTGGAGAAAATTGTGATCTTGCGGCATTTACTTCTCCAGTTTAGGGTTTACTCGTATTCATTTTACTCTTCTATCTTGCAGTTAGAGTTTCTCGTACATAGCTGCTTATCGAGCATACTATTCTAATTTGATCTACTTAAGTTGAGAAAATAGAGAAAGTGGTGTTGTCTTGGCATAATTTGCTTCATTGGGTGAAACCCTCTCTCCCTCCCCCTGTTTTGGCAATACAACTTCAAGAAATTTGTTTTAATTTCAATAATATAGTGTCTGTAAATCCACATTGAATTGAAGGTTGGGTTGGCTTTTGTTGATTATTCCCCGTGGAGTTTTCTGAGGAATATGGCAAAATAATTGTAGCTGTTACACTTGTTCTTATCATGCAAACTTTTGTTCTTATTAGTTTAAACACCGCAATTGACCCCTCTGTTTTTGCTTTTTTGGTTCTTTTCACATAAGCTGAGCTTGCTAAATTCATTTTTTCAGGTTGCAAAGGGAGAGCTACCAATAGTTGCAGCCCGTGGGTAAGCATTAGACATCCTTATATACTCGATCTAATGATTGCAAGTATGTAAATCTGTTCATTATTATGTTAACGTGCAGTGCGGAGGTTGAAGCATACAAGGAGCTTGATCCAGGAGTTCATGCCGTTATCCTAAAAGCATTGTGTGACATTAGTGTAGAGGTATTATTGTTACTAAGATGGCTTAAGCTGTTCGCATTTAGATTATCTGTTGGTCTACTAATTTTCATTAGCCCTTTCTCCAATCACGTGGAGGTAACAAATGTTGTAAACTTTTCCCCCAAGTCATATCTGGAGCATTCCCTTTTGCCCCCAAGTAGAGATAGAGGCAGTTCAGTCAATCTCGGTTGATGTGAGCATTCCATCTATCCATTTTCTGAAATACAAAATAGGACCAAATAATCAGATTTTACAGGAGGCAGAGGAGGAAGATAAGGGTCCATCTCTTAAGGAAATCATTGAATAGGAAAATTCCCAATGATTAGAGCAACAAAAGCGTTTCTCAGTTTGTGACCTTGCCAGTAAATTTGACAAGGGCTTGGCGACTGCTACAAAACTATCGGATGAGGTTCCCATTGTTTATTTTCTGTTTTGGAATGATGTTTTCACTCCTTCATTGTCAAAGTACTAGTATTTGCTTGTATTTGTATGTCGTTTTTGTCAATTCTATTTGTTTTGTGTAAAATTCAAGCCAAACTAAGAGAGGTAGCTTCATCGGAAGGGCATATACTTTTGAAAAAGCTTAGGGATGCTCTCAAATCTCTAAGAGGTCGTTTGGCAGGTCGCAACAAGGATGATGTGGAGAAAGCTATTTCTATGGTTAGTTTTAATTTCTTTTATTGATTCAAATGATGCCACACAATACTATTAGGATGTTTGCTCAATTGATTGAAATGCAATCCAGGGAGTAAAATAGTTAATGTATCGCTTGGCCTTGTAGCTATTGGATGCAACATACTGGTTAGAGATTTAAGAGACAAGTCATGAATTTCTACTTTTTGGTTATTTTACTTAGAATTCCTGTATTCTATTTTTCTTGTTTTCCACTTTGTTTGCATCTACTAGAATTTCCCAGTGTAGGTGCTGTTTTCTCCCCTTGCTCTTGCATACACATTGCTAAGTTTTGAAATCTTTGTGTGCTGACAACATGGTGTTCGCTGTTTTACTGAGCACGTTCCTAGTAGATAAAGGAAACTGATACCTTTATATAGTCTAATTTACTGCTGCATGTTCTGACCAGTGCTGCATTTCTAGCGCATCACTTATACTTACACTAAGATGATGGAAAAATTTATGCATTTCATTTTGTCAAATTTTTCCCACTTATTTCATGGACAAGGCCGTATGAGTGTTGGCTGTTGCATTCAGATGGCCTGTGTGGTGCATATGTTTCTTATTCTTGTTTATCCAGAACTTAGAATGCAACTAAAATCCATGTAACCAGACAAGGTAAACTGGCTAAAATATGAGGAAATAGTTTCTGCTTCTTTTGTATCTTGGGACATGATAGATTCACCCCATCATATCGCATCTTCAGCAATGTGTTTCCATTAGTTAGACATGAGAAAACAGGCTAATGATAGATTCACCCTTTCACATCACTGGCATAGCCCTTTACTAACTAAGATCCATCTTCTTTAGCATCCTGGGACATGTTGTACTGTGATGCTGGTATCTAATATTTGGTAGATATATGCAGTTAATCCTGGGACATGCTGTTTTCAGGGTATCTAATATTAGGTATATAGATATATCGCAACTTACAGCAAACTGCTGATGATATGTTTCTTTTCATTTTCCTGTTGTTATTAATAGAGTGCTATTGGCAAAGCTCAAACATCAAAGTGAGAATAAAGGAGCACAGTATTGGATAGTAGATTTCATCCGATCACACACACGTGCACACACACACACAGATAATTATATGTTTTCTGTGTTTTCTTCGTTGGAGCATTATGAGATAGACTAAATGAGCATGAATGTTAATCCTCCTTAGACTACCAATCTTTTTAGTCTTCACTGATTATTTCTATGTTATCATTCTCTTCTAGCCTATTGCCTACACGCCAAGAATACTGTTTCAATACTAGTATCTCGCCCAACAAGGTTAAAAGTTCTAGCTGGGTTTCATCCCCTCAAAGGGCTCTCGATTGTGTGCATATTTTGATATAGACTAGCAACAATTTTCTATATGTTTAAAATATGCATATGTATTTGAACTTTATGGTACGTATACTGTTTTAAATCTGTTCTTCGGTTGATAATATCACTTTTATTTTTGTTGTGTTTTCTTTTTATTGTGTACCAACAAAAATTGAAGGAGGACATGAAGGACTCAAGTGAAGGGGAGGAAAGCATGGATGATGATTTTTTGAAAATTAAAGAATGATGATGGTGACATTTTTTTTTTGTTATTTTTTCTTAACATTGGAGTTAAGAAGATATATATTATTTTTTGTACGTACATAATATAATATTTTATAATTGATAAATTTTATTTCCTTTTAAACCTGTATGTGGCCTTTTGGTAGAGTTGTAGTATTTTAGAACTTTGTCTAGATATGAATTAGATATTTGGTATTTTTAAATATATAGGTGTGTGTATGTGTGTGTGTGTGTGTATATATACATATATATATATATATATATATATATATATATATATATATATATATATATATATATATTGATGACTTTTCATTTTGTATGCATGAGAATAATTTTAGATATTTCTATTAACGGATATATATTATAATTTTTAGTTTGTATAAATATAATAACAATAGGAATAAAGTAATATAAATAATTATAACTTAATTAGTGATGATAAATAAATCGTCATTATGTGATACTTTTAATTAAGACTTTAAAAGTTGTCACTATTGTCACAATAAAAGGTAATCACAAATGGTTTATGGTTTATCCTCTTTAGTGACAAAATCATGTGGTCGTTGATTCAGTAACAACAAAAAGTTGTCACTATATGATTATTTAGTGACGACATTAATAGTTGTCACTGATGTTGTAAAGAGAAATCATCACAAATGCTATATGATTTATCATGTTTAGTGATATCCTATCGTAACTATCTCAATAACGACAAAAAAATTCGTCACTATAAGGTACATTTAATAACGATTATTAATGTCGTCATTGTATTAGCAACAACAATTTGTTATGAATGTTCCTTAGATTACCATATTTAGTGACAACATATATTGCAAAATGTTGTCACTATATAGTCACTATATAGTACATTTAATGATAATTAGAATGTTGTCACAATTGTCACAAGAAAATGTCATCACAAATATTTTATGATTTGTCATGTTTTGTGACAACATAGATCGATATTATGATAACTTTGGGTTATAATTAGTGACAACATCATATCGTCACTATTTTAGTGGCAATAGAAAATTTTGTCACTATATGGTATTTTTAGTGATAAACTCGTCACTATTAAACCTTTTTATGACAATAATTTAGTGACGAAACAGTGACAAGTGAAAAGTTGTCACTAAAAGTTTTTAGTGACGACTTTCGGTTGTCACTAAAGGACTAAATGTCTATTTTCTTGTAGTATATGGTTTCTAAATTATTTTATAAATGATTTTAAATGACTTTTTTATAAATGTTTGTGATGGTGGGATATCCCGAAATAGGAATTTGAAATATGTTTATATCTAATGTATTTTGAATGAATTTGAGCCATATTTTATTAGAAATTATATTCATGAATATTATGATATAGTTTGATAACTTATTTGTTGAAATCATGACATATTGAATAAGATTAGAATATTTGTGAAATAATAGTGTATGTGATGTAAATAACTATAGTCATTCTCTCCATGAAACGATCTGACAGGGTGCCGTGATTAAGGGTTATTGGCAAAGAATGGTAGATACGACCTCTTGTGCCCCCGTCGAATTATTCGGTTGCACCACTGGGGAGATAATGAGTTAATGTCAAGGAAATTGGGATTAGTGTTATGAAACGGATGAATTGAAAATCTCTTGACGGATTTTCACCTAGATTCATCTAAACTTTAAGCATAAGTGTTTTTTTTAAGGAGACCACATTATCTTTGAAAAATATGAAATTGTGGATACATCCTTTTTAATTATTAGGATTATTTGAAATTTCTTACAAATTATGAGTTGTTTGAAACTTATGATTTTGTTATTCTCACTTTCACCACTCACTGACTGTCACAATTATACTATTGCATTCTACTCATTTAGTGTTTTTATACTCATCCATCTTTCTTTTATTTTTCAAAAGAAACTAAAATTTGGAGTTCTAGTTGACTGTAATGTCGGATTTTGTTGAATTCGAGTTTTTGTTAAGTGTTCTACTCCGATACTAGTTTGAGATTTTGAGGAAATTAATTGGTCTCATATGGAGGGTATTTTTTTAAAATTGCATTTGAAACTCCATTTTGTTTAAGCAATTGGATTATCATCTTTAAATTTGTACTTGAATCATTTATATTTTCTTCTGTTGGATTTTCTTTTGAACTTATGGAAATTTTATTGGAAATGTTCTATCGGCTAGACTCACTTTATGCATGTGTTATAGTCATAATGGTCGGATTGGTCTTGTGCATGTATTTTGAGATAGGGATGGATTGAGTCGATCTTTTGGTTTTGTTGAGTTATTTTAGAAATGGATAGATATTGATGAATGACTTGCGCTATCTGGTGTACGGATAGGGATTATCCGTATTTTGAGATGACAATACGGTTGCTGTGTGCCCAATTCGAGGGTCAGGTCGTGACAATTGGACCAACTAGATGCCAATGTTTAAGCACATATATAGATTATGTCCCTGAGGAGACGGTCTAAGTTCCATCATACTGTTCTTAAAAAAAAAAAAAAAAAAAAAAAAACACAAATCTGTTTCTTATAAAAGTATGATACACACCAATTTTGAGTAAAATATTTGAAGGGTTTGAATAGTAACTACATAAATTGTAGGAAAAGGTCTTGTGTAGACTATTTGCTGCAACTGTAGCAAATGACTCGGATCTCATACTCGAACTTCAAATTGAAACCCAAAAGGAACATAAAAGGCTGTACACTATATGACTAGTTGTTGCACCTTTTTGACACCAAAGCCAATTTGTAGTTGTTGAAGGCCTCCTCGTTAATCCAAACTAAAGATATTTATAATCGTGCAATTTCTCATCATCATAATCATCATAATACTGATGTCTCCTTCTCCCTCTCCCCCTTTTTATTTTTATTCGGTTTGAGAAAAAAAAAAAAAAAACTACAGCCCCTGCACATGGGAGTTTTGAACTCTAACCAAATAAAATACCCCGATATTGTTCGGCCATGGTCAGAGAGTAACCCTCTCTCTTCGTCGCTCAACCCAATCTGGTAAACACAATAAATGATAAAGATAGCATGCAAAGTCATAAATCAAAATTATCAGAATATATGAAATTATCACCATAATTCTTTCTTATCGGAACAGGTATATATCATAATCTAAATATAATATGTATTATAAATCTATATTTTATATGCATGCATGCACGGTACATCACATTTAAGATCAGATAGTGCAAGAGATAGGATTAAACATAAAAGTGGTAAGGAAAGGACGGAGAAAGAAAGTGAGAGAGAAGGGGGTCTGAAAATGTATGGAAGGAAGTGTTTGGTTGTTGGTCTGAAAAGGAAAAAGGAGAGGCGTTTGGGTGAAACCCCAAAAACAGTAAAACTATCAGTGGTCCATTGTTTTGCATTCTGACAAAAGGACTCGATCAAAGTGTTTTACTACTAGTGCTAGTTGAGGTTCCCAGTCCCACTCCCAGAAAAAACACTGACCTAAAGGGGGAGAGAGAGAGAGTAGTCGAGTAAATTTCGGTCACTGCACATCAGAACATGCAGACATGAGAGCACAGTGAACAGTTCACAGATTCTACTGTTCATTGCTTTCCCATATTCCATATACATCTCTCTCTCTCTCTCTCTCTGAGATACATTAATTAGAAAGATAGATGAGTCATAATTTTCAGATAATCGAAGGAAAATTGCAATTTATTAGTGCCTAAAACCGTGGCTTTTCACTATACAGTTTGTCCTCATCCTCTCTCTCTCTCTCTCACCAAAGAAATCTTGCATATCTTGTGAGTTCGGAAGATTTAAATTTGGGAACATATCTTGTGAGTTTTCTTGTAAAAAACTTGATATGCTAGTCTACAGAAAACTTTATTATGCCAAATCTTGACAAATTTTACTCAAAAAAATTGTTTAGATAAACAATTAACAATCAAAACAACTCTTATGACAACTGACATTTCTCATGTTTTAATTTAAATTTTTTGAACTTAGTTTGGAGTTTGATTTAACTAGCGGCTGATCTGATTCTTTTAAAGGAACCACAAACTTTTCCTCTCTCTCTTTAAGGGGCAGAACCAAAAGTTTAAATGAGGGGATAAGAATATAATTAGTATTTTGAATAATAAATTTATTAGTTTGCGGTCATAATTGCAAAGATGCAAATAACATTATATGTAGTAATTCTTAAGGTTATATATATTTTTTCATAAAATTTCTAGGACTTCCCCCCCTTTCCCTTTGCTGCTACCTCTCTCTCTCTCTCTCTCTCTCTCATACTTAAACAAAAGGAAAAAGAAATGTTCTCATGTAATTATATAAAACAAAAGTGAAACTTTAAGATATATTAACAGAAAATAGAACCAAGACCTCCATTACCATCATCGTCATTGTTATTATCATTATTATAATCATCTCCTTCCTCTTCTTCAACTACATACAATTCCACAGTATGCTGACCATGCCCATTACCAAAAGCTCTAATATGATCCTTGAGAGATCTCTTGTGCTTAAAATCAGACCCACATATACAAAACCAAAGCTTTCCACAGTTCTTCTCGTGTGTCCTCCAATCTCCTTTCACTGCAAATGCCTTACCACACTTGCGGCAAGCAAATGGCTTCGCGCCGTGCTTTCTCTTGTAATGTGTTTGGAGTGTCCTAAAGTCCTTCAATGGCCTTGATCTCGGATGATCTATGTTGTTTTTGCAACCTTGTGCGCAGCAGTAGCATGGTAATCTCAGCATGGATGAAGATGGTCTTGTTCCTCTCAGTGACTCTGGACCTTTTCGATATTGTGAGCCATGTCCCCACATATGCATCTAGAATAAAAATAAGAATTAAGATGGAGAAAAAAAAGAAAACCCTTTAAAGAAATTGATTGAAATGCACAAAACTACAAGTGTAGCATAGGAAAGTAATTTAATTAGTAAAAGAGTTGCTTAGAATACTGTAGTGCAACTAGGAATTAGTTAATAAGGTGTCAGCTAATTCGATTGTATAAAATTTAGTTCAAAATTCAAATTTCTCCAGCAAGACAGGGGTTTCTTTTTCTTCTTCTTCTTCTTCTTCCTTTTTTTTTGAAAAAAAAAAAAGGGAAAAAGAAAGCCTTAACTCAACCATTGTTGCATGTAAGGAACATAAACCATGATACAAAATTTTTTGAGTGTACACATGATATACCTGCATGTTGTTATAGCGATTGAAGGTTTTGTCACATACAGTGCAAGAGAACTGGGTAGGACCGACAAGTATTTGAGCAGGGGAAGGAATCCAGTACTGGCCCTCAACGAGGCTACCACTGGTGGTTCTTGAGTTACTTGCGGGGGTAGTTCCAGCGGCTGTGAGCGGAGGACCAACGTGAAGAGCTACCGTGACGTCACCATTGTTAAGGTTAGGGTTTTGACAATTATACGGAGGATTGTAGTGAGAGAGGTAATTAGGATATTGTTGTTGTGGCTTTGAGATGTGTTGACCTGGTGGGGCTAGTGAGAGTGAAATGAAGTCTTCATCTTCTAGCTCGTCGGGTTCAAGACAAGCACTCTCACTGGAGTGTGTGTAGGTGGAGGATGGTGTTTGCATGGTTAGGGCAATAATGAGAGAGAGGGAGGGGGAGAGAGAGAGAGAGAGAGAGAAGCGGGGAAAGGATGTCTTCCTTTTCGTTGGTGTTTTTGGGTGGAGAAGATAAGTGGGGGCGATGGAGAAAGGCAACAAATAAAAGGGGGATCGTATGGGTATTCGTGTCTGGAATTTGAGTTTTATTAGGGTTTTTGTACTTTTTGTGGGAGGAATAGTGTTTCCGTGGTTGTGTGGCCGTCTCTTTCACCATTCTTTGGTTTTGGTGTTTTGGGGTGCAAGGCATTTTGCCATTCCCTAGTTTTACCCTGGTGCTTCTCCCTCAATGGAAATGGGCAACGGGGCCCTAAAAGTTATTTTAGAAAACACTGCTACTTCCTTAATTTTTATTAATCAAAATATTATCTTCAAGGTTAAGATAAAAGAAAACAAATTAGTGAAATTAAACCCATAAATCATTCCTAATCATTCTTTTCAAGTTATATATATTAGCTTTACACTGGAAATATTTTTTAGCTATTTGTCATTATTACCATTTGAGAGAAACAATTTTATGAATTTAAGTAACAATTACTATAAGACCTACAACTTTTTTTAGAACTAAATTATAAAATTATAGAGCATTTCTCTATTTTCTACCTCATCTAGGGAAAGGAAATGGAAATGGGGGGAACAGAGTCCGCGGTTGGCCATATGCTTCACTCTTTGATTGACATTGCACTAAACATAAAGACCTTTTACAGAAGGCAGGAAAACAGCTTCCCTTAATCAGATTGGGCCTCATTAATTTCTCTCTCTCTCTTTTTTTTTTTTTTTAAATATCGTGTCCATCCACAATACAATGAGAGAGAGAGAGAGAGTCTTGATGTCCGCCCGTACCTATGTTTAAATTATGTGGTATGGTGCGGGCTTATGTTGGGTGGGAATGTATATTAAGTGGAGGAAAAACCATGAAATGGTTTTGGCGTGTTTGGGTCTAGGGGAGACATCTTACCGGCAAAGAAGGAATTGTGTGGAAGATGAAAAAAAACACATAGGTTGGCGTACCACCACCCAACACACACACACACACACACACACACTGTTCCCCTCTCTCTCTCTCTCTCTCTCTCTCTCTCTCACTCATCCCCAAACACAACAAAACACCTTCCTAGTTTCCCAAACCCTCTCTTATTCGATTTTCTTTTATCAAAAGTTTAATTTTTTGGGTTAAGATAATTTTGACGTTATCCTATGTATCGTAAATAATCCCAAAACCGTTTAAATTGCATCGCCGCTCTTTCTTTTATACTTTTACGCCGCATTCTCTCTCTGTGGCATTCCCCCCACATCTCTCTCTCTCTCTCTTTCTCTCTCTCGTGTATCCTTACATCACAATCAACTGATCTCTTTTAATATCAAAAGTGGAAGAGAGAAAATCACGCTTTGTATTCTACAGGGCAACGTTGCTCCACGTTTACATGTATCTCGATCACTCTTCTGTCATATCCACAGAGAGAGAGAGAGAGAGAGAGAGAGGGAAAGAAGAATTTGCAAACCATGTAGTCATGTCATAGACTATGCACATTTCTCAGACATCTTTGATTGGACTGCTGCTCCCAAAGTCTACAACTCTGGGTAAAAGCCACTATGCTTCTCTTTCCACTTTTTACTTACAAATAGAAATTTGATAGTGAACCAAATACAATGCAAACTGGTTTAATATTCCTAAACCTTTATTGTTCTTTTTTTTTGTGCCCCAAATTCTCCGCTTTAACATGTTTTTTACAACTTCTGAAAAAAACTTCACCAATTTTATTAAAAATCATTTCTTTCTTTTCCCCCAAAAGTATATATAGCACGTCATTTTTAATGGCCAATAGTTCAAAAAACATATTAAAAAAGATTAAACAGTTATACCAACAAGCCATCTGCAACAAAAAAATATCAATAATTATAACAATTAAACCTTTATCTCATTAATATGTTTATCGATATAATTGTTTTATTTATAGTGTATCTCCAAAAAAAAAAAAAAAAACTACTGGAATTTGAACCAACAAAAACTATCGATCACAATTAATGTAATAAATAACAACTAGCCTGATCCAGACCTTAGCTCAATGGTTAGGATAGCGATCCTTAATAATTGCACTAAGGAAGTTTGAGGGCATACACAAAATTTGCTCGGTAATTTTGACCACAGTACATGCTTTGTAGGTTATGCCCTAAAAAAAATACACACCCAAAAAAAATAATAAATGAGGTTTTCCCTCAGTTTTATATATATATATATAGATACACACACCACACACCCAACAGTTGCAATTATTTGTTACAATTTACATTTCTCAATCTTATTCACCAATATATTGCCTTTACTCGAGGAGATTTATGAGTCTAAACCTACATAATGTATAATTTGGAATAAATTAATACGTAATTAAAATTTTAAATATAGAAATTGAGTAATATATAATTAAATTTTAATGTTGAAAAAATGGGTGCGCATATATATATTAGCAACACATTTTAGTATTTCTTCAATGCTTTCTTGTCATTAAAAAATAATAATAATAATTGAAATTCCCAACCAAGTGAGGCAATAGGAATCGTGGATGAATCGAACCTTATTCATAGTAAGGCGCTGATGTGTGTGTTCCCACACCTTGGAAAGCTTCTTCACAAGAATCTGGTTTCTAAAATGGCGTATAGTATTTATCTTCACCCTGCAACGTCCTTATGTTGCTTGGGATCACATGTTGAAACTTTAGCCACGATCAAGTATTTGTTTCTTTCTTCATGAAACTATTGCTAAACCAGAGGTGGCTGACTTCTGCAATGTCCTCCAATCATCAACTTTAGTAACTATTTTCAAAATGGTGAGAAGTTGGGGTTATTTAGTAGCACAAAACAATCTTGTTTATAAAATTTTGCAAACGAAAATTGCATTTAAACATGTTCCTTAGAGAGAGAGAGAGAGAGAGAGAGGGAGGGAGGGAAGTTTTTAAAATTTTTAATTTAATTGTCAAAAACAGTTTTAAATATTTTCTACTGCAATATATGGTTCGGTCTCTTGACATTTGAGCATAAAAATTGGGACAAAAACCAATTTTCTATTCTTCACTACGAAACATAAAATAATCTCCCTGTTTTTGGTTACATGAGAATTTGAATCTGGGATTTCCAGATTGGGAGAGAGAGGTTGTGACCACTAGCCTATCCTCTTAGGGACTAAAATAATCTCCCTAACTAGTATATTTAGAGGTCATATGAAAATTTAATAACTATTTTTTGGCTATACACTAATGAAATAATATGGGTGCGTAATAATTTATAAATCATTCGTATTAGACAAGTACACCAGGGATTTTGTTTGTAAATTTAAAAATTTCTTGGCTAAAATTATCAAAAATTGAATTGAATTTAATTTTTTTTTATAAAAGATAGTTTCATTCAACTAGGTAAGCTGGGGTTGAATGCTCATTAGAGTAAAAAACTTTTGAGGTGTTTAATTAGTTACCTTAAGTGTGTGGCAATAACTTTGTAAAATATCACCTTTTTTCCTTATAATTTTTTTTTTGGTATATACTGAAACTCGAACTTGAGTCTATTACAAAGAGAGAGAAGAGATGCCACTTGAGGTGAAATTCATTGACTTATGTTTTAATAACGTGTTTTACAATTTCTTTTTTTGTTTTTTAGTAGTTAAACATTATGTGTGTGAAAAAACATGAGAGATTCAATCAAGGCATAAAGGGGAAGTTCTATCCTAAGTGAATAGTTAAGTGGTTATAATCTCTCTCCTCTAACTTAATGACACGGGATTTGAATTTCATGTAACCGAAAATAAATAAATAAATAAATAAAATAAATGGGAAGTTCTGGAACGGGCCTGATCTGCGAAAGAAGCCCAATGCTAGGTCCAATTTCATGATCAGCCCACTAATAAAAGAGGAAAGAGAAAGACACAAGTAAAAAAATAATAAAAATAAAAACATGGGTCGTCGATATTGAGGAATGCAGTCCTTTTTCCAACAACGCCTAGAAAAACAAATTAGATGATATTTACTATATAAAAATTTTTTTAAAAAATGATATTTAGCTAATTATTTTGTGACGCATCAACTTCAAAATAAACTCATTGCCATTTGAGTCATGTTTAATAGTACTACAGAATCAAAATTTTGGTCATAGAATCTACATATTAATTGGTTTTGATCACACTAATATGGGAAGAAAAGGATTTTTTAAAATTTATTTTGGTTAAGAAGGATTTTTTTTTTTTTTATAAATCATCAATATCCAATAATTACATTAGATCTAATAAAATTTGATTCGAATACAAATAATTTTTAAAAAATAGAATCTTTTTAAGTGTGAGATCAATCGGTATTCAAAATCATAGTTTGACTATTCTAATCTAGGATTTACAGTGATTCATTTAGAAGACTATCCTCCCAACATAACTCTTTCCCATTTCAAAACTGAATTCATAATTTTAATTAAAAATACCAATACCATATCTTATTGCACCGATTATTCGCCGGTTAAAAAACAAAATTCTCCCTTCAAACCGAGTACCGAAAACTGACAAATTGCTTAAGGAGTACTGTAGCTATTAAAAAGAAAAAGTTGTATCTAACATAATCCACAAAAGAGAAAAGCAAAGAGATGGTGTAAGAGTAGCAGATGTAACCATATATATGGGTTTGCTAATGAAATTTTTGATACCTGAGTAAAATAAATTTGAGAAAGAAACATTCACAGATTGCCAAATTCGTGGTCTTGTTTTTCTGTCAAAAAATGGAAACTTTGATGAGACCCTTTTTCCCCCATACTTTTTCTCATGTGCTACTACCACGCCAGAGACCACTTACCACTGTGCCACAACCTCTGTTTACTCGGTGGCAGTTGTTTTTTCTTTTCTTTTCTTTTCTTTTTTGGTTTTTTAACATATATATTGCCATTCAAAAGATAAAACGTATTAGAAATTAATTTTATTTTTCCAAGTTGTGTTGAATTGAATATTGATTGCACAACAAGAGTAAACATTTCGGTCCTTTGTACTATCGGAATTTGATTATAGAATCTTTTCATAGTATTTTAAGAAGGAATCTTAATAAATAAATAATCTTTATTTTGAATTTACATTTAAATTATTTCTGATTAAAAAAATTCGACTATCCATAATAGTATTAGATAGAATAGTAAATCTTCTCAATTAAAAATAATATTACGTAATACAGATGTGATACTAATGTATCATTAATATTTGCAATTAAATTCGAAAATTAGAGTTTACCTAAAAATTATTTATATTTTAAATATCAGAATTAATTTTTTTTAATATTGTCTATTTAATTTGCCGTAGTTTGTTAGTTACTATATTAACCATAGCCCATTTAGGTTTCAATATGATCAAGAGGAGTTTTAACAATAGGAGAAAAGTTAAGACAGACACTTCGATTTGATCATGACTTAAAAAGACTCTTGAGAGAGATTTGAAAGTCTCCACATTCTGGGAGAGGAATTGAACCTTTAAAACGGATGAGTTAGAGTAGTCTCTCTCTCTCTCTCTCTCTCTCTCGCAAAGGAAAGAAATGCATTAGAAAGAGGAAAGTTACAAGCTTTTTAGGTAAGGAGTACCTACAGAGTCATAGAAATACAAAAGGCTCACATTTAAAGGAGGACCATTCAACAAAATCTTCGAGTTCTCAGAAATTCTCTTCTTGGCAAGGGCGTCTGCACAAGAGCTCGCCTCACTGTAAATGTGCTTAAGCCGCAAGTTGTCCATCCTCCGCAAGTTGCGGTGAGGATTATATAAAGTAACAAGTGAGAATCCACTTGAAGGACAATTGACTTGAGGTCCAAACCTTTAGCAATTCCCAACCCTTCTCTAGCATCCCATAGTCTGGCTGCAGTTGAAGAGGCCCAGCCCAAATTGCATCTGAAACAAGCCACCCATCTACAACAGCTTGTCCTTTATCGCCCCATACCCATCAACACCTTGGTTTTACCTAAAGACCCACCATCAGCGTTAAGGGCAAGCCAGCCAGCAAGGGGGGGGGGTGTTTTCCTTGGTAGCAACTCTTTCTTAAGCACACAACCAAAGAAAAACCCAAACTCTGTCTCTGTGTGTTCGTGTGTGTCTGGAACTTAGATTAGGCAAAAAATAGAAATACAGATGTAGAGTGTAATGATTCCAAGTATAACTTTTCTTGACCTTTTAGCAAAGATCAAGCTTTCTGTAGTTTCTCTCTCTTATCAAACCTATTTCTATTAAACCTACGTACAAACTAAAAGAATTTTGCTAATGAGTTTAATACCCAAAAGATAATTATCAGTCAAATATTAAATTTAACTAAAAGAATGTAAAATCTTCGACATTTGGAGAGTAAAGACCATTTCTAAAACCTGTGTTCCGAAGAAGGTGATTTAAAATACTTGGCTATACCTGGTCCTTGGTTCGAGCAAGGGTAGGGGAAACTCCAAAATATCCCTAAAATGTCAGGGAAGTCTTGTTATATTTAAATTTTTCATTAGATGCATCCTTTTTAATAAACTGAGTTTAACATGCTTGAAAGCAAGTGGGTTTAGAGTGGTATTTTGGGAAATTTAAACCGAGCCTCACCCTCTCCTATTTGAGGTCTATTTTGCTTCAATCTTAATATTATAATTTAAATCAAATAAAAATCTAAGGTTTTGTAAGCAAAATACAAAACCTTAAATTTTACTTTAAAAGAGATTTAAATTATCATTATAATATATATATAATCTTTTTCAGATTTGGGAAGTCACGCTTAATCTAAATTCAACTAATTTCAATTTTTTAATTGGGGTCTAAAAAATAACATGGCCTCAAAACTCAAATTTTGGTATCATATAAATATATATATATATATATAATATATATATATTTATATATATATATATTGGATTCCACCTGGCTCAAAACTCAAAACTCAACTAATTTCAATTTTTTATGCAAGCCGAGTCGAGTTTGAATACTCTTTCCCACTCACCTGAGCCCCTGTTTTGTTTTGTTTTTTTTTTTTTTTCTTCTTCTTTTTCATTCCACACACACTCTCTCTCTCTCTCGATTTTCTCTCTCATCCAAACTCACAGCACTCTCCCTCCCACGAGAAGGGTTGCTCTGCAAAAAAAAAATTCTAGGGCTTTTGAAACCCAAATCCCAAAATTCAATTCAACCCCAGAGTCAAGATAATTTTATATTCTTAATCTTAAGTTTAGTTTCTTTAATATTAGATTTAATTGTATTGTAGAGATTTGATAAAAATTTTACAGGAGAATCAAAAACCCTAATATGTGAATACTGAAAATTGGGACAAAACGAAATGTAAAATGGTAGAAGGGTCCAAATGATGTCTAAATGGTGGAAATAGAAATGTGAATCCAAATACTTGAATTGATGAGAAATTAGGGTCATGTAAATTTAGAAAAAATTATTTAAAAATAGAAAAATCTAGGAGAATTGTGAATATGAATTTTGTAATGATACAAATGACAATAAATTGATAAAATGAGGACAAGAACAAGAAAATGCTCAAAATTGGGGTTTAAATAAAATTAGAAAAAATTTGTAAATCCTTGAATTGGAGGAGAAATGATCCGAAAATTGTTATTGTTGATTTAAAACAATCCATTAGAGTTTAAAAGAAGATTTTTTGGGAATTGATAGGGTGTAAAGAGTGAATAATCCCTACATCGTTTATATTGGAATTTGTTCATTTTCTTTTAAATTTCATTTTTGGTAAAACTTATTGTTTGAATGGGACATTTAGTTTGAAATGTTGAATTTCGATACTTCCTTTCGATTTTACAAAATTCTGTACATCTCATACCGTCTGGATTTTACTGATGCTGGCTTATTTTTTTCAAACAAGTGTTAGTAAAATCCTACGACTATAATTTGGGACTTCTTTTATTTTGAATGCTTTATTTATATTACAAACTCTGGAATGGCTCGAATGACTATATTGCATCTTGTATGTACAAGAACCCCCTCCCCAATTGTGTGCTAATGTGTGCTTGTGTGTACAGGGACAGACCGGATAGATCCTTTGCATGTGTATTATTACATGATTTTTCCTATTTTTGATGGGTTTGTGTATTGGAAGAATTGTTGTACTAATTTGTAATCTTGCGGACTCCCGATATATGGGGAGGTTCTGTCCGTGTACCGAGATAACGCAGCGGTTGTTGTGTGGTCGATCCGAGGATCGGGGCGTGACAGAATACCCTCCCGATAGGTGAGTGGACGGTTATGTCTCATGTAAATGAGTAAATTGTTTTAAATTATGATTTATAAATTGATTTTGAATTGAATTTGAAATGTTATTTGAAATTTTTGTGAAATTGGTATACCTTAAAATGTGATTTAACAATTCATGACTTGAGTATGTTTATTGAATTATTTGCACTGTATCATGTTTGGATACCATGAGAATTGTGAGATGTTTGCTTTACCTTGAAATTGGACATGATTTGATTATTTAAATGGATATTTGGTAATAAGGTGCTGAAAAATAACTATAGTCTAAGTTTTGTCACGAATCAGGCCATCGGGACTATGTGGCTAAGGTTGTTTAATTTAGCTTGGTGGTAGGTGGGTTGGAGAGCCTTTGCACCCCTCGGAACTCCGGGCCAATGCCAAAAGGATGAGATTTTTGAGAAAAATGTGAAAAATCTCTTGGGGGATCCTACTAACGGCCATTGGTAGGATAAAAATTTCGGCATATCCCAAAGTTGTGAAAAAGGAATGTAAATTGTTTGATTTATATATATATGAGTCATGGTGGTTTGAGATGAATTGTTTTATATAAATGCTTTTAATTATAGCGATGTATTTTGTATATTATTGTTTGGTACAAACATTTTCACCCCTCATTTATATGTTACATACCATTGCACTCCATTTACTGAATATTTTAAAATACTCACTCCTCTCTTCTAATTTTTCAGAGGAAGTGTAGCTTAAGGACGTCTCGTAGTCGTGGTTGAAGATTTCTTTTATAGATTTTTGGTAGGTTATGATTATATATTTATTTTGGAATTAGGATTATGGAAATCTATGGGAATGAAGTTCTGTACATCTCATACTATTTGGATTTTATTGACATTGACTTAATTCCCTTGAGCAATTATTGGTAAAATCCATACGACTATAATTTAGGACTTCATCATTTTGTACGAATCCATCTTTAAAAACTGTTTATTTTGTATTGAGACATTTGGAATATTTCTTTGGTTTGTAAATTCATGAAATGTTTGAGAATTCTGGAATGACTGGGATGGCCAAAACTGTATATATACATGTATAGGGATTCTTGATTGTGTGCGGATGTATGCATGTATGTACAAAGATGGGTCGGATGGGTCCCTTGCATGTGTGTTGTATATATGATTTCTTGTTTTGATTGATCGAACTCGACTCAAGTTTGAGTAATAAAATTTTAAATTTGAAAATTTGTCCAGTAGGTCGATAACATATATTAATATATATTATATATAATTATATATTATTATAATATAAAAAATTAAATTAAATAGAATATATTAATAAAATTTTATAAATTAATAAAATTAAGTTTTCGAGTCTAATTCATTAAATTATAGACAATCGAATTCGAGTCATTATTAGTACTTGTCGAGTTCGAGTTCGAATTCAAGTTCAAATTCGACTTTGAGTACCATTAAAAAATTCGAATTTAAGTTCTAGTATAGGAATACTTGGGATCAACTCGGCTCGAATATACCTCTAAGTCAGTTGAATTTTATTTTAGATAAATATCATGACAACTTATTTTTCAAATTAGATATTGAATGTTATAAATTTTATAAATATTTTATAACCTTTAAAAACTTATAAAACCGTTCAAAATAAGCCAAACAATCGAAAATCATTAAATAAACCCAATTCACCACTAAAAATAGTTCTAATCGACTAAATCACCATTTTATGAATTCTCCAAATATTATTATACATTTCAATGATTCCCTTTCTCTCTCTGCATAATATTTTCATTTTCTAGAATCACAGATGAAATGGTTTCTAGTTTGTTATCGAATTTAGGGTTTGTTATCGGATTATTGACGACATGATTGCCAAATTGGATTGGCAAAATGAAATGAACGTGACGTATTGATTTAGGCCAGGGTCTCTTTTTAAGAAATAATAGCCCATCATGGAAGAATTTAGAAGATACCATGTGAGAGATTTAGAAAGAGGAATTAAAAATCAAATATTATTTCAAGTTGATTTAGAAAATAAAGCAACAATCAAGATTCCAATGTCAAGAAATAAAAAGTTAGCCAACGAAACCCCATGTTTGCTAAAAAGCCACACAGAATCCCACCTGCAAATTTCTCTATTATTTTTCTTTTTTGTTATTTCATAGTTATTTTGTTCAATTTAATAAAATTCTAATTTTTAAATTTATTCATCATTGTTATTCATTCCATCCGGGTATTGTCGATGGCTCACAATCGAATAGAAGCCCTTACTCGACTGTCTATTGCCTAATTTGCTCTATGGCATTTAATTTTATTCCTTGTATACATAACAATGATGATCTTCCAAACCAGAAAATTTGGCTTGTATTAGTAATAACTAATAAAGTAAAAAAAAAAAAAAAGAGAGAGACAGAAGGAAAAGATAAAGAGAGCATTTCATCAACCGAGGGCAAAACTGGAAGAAGAAATTCACCAAAAATTTTTGTGACCTGGAAAAAAAATTTCAATAAAAGTGAATATGATTGTACGTCTCGTACGTCCAAGACGCTACAGTAATGGTTGACGTGTCAAAGTTTGATTGGAGACAAACAAATGTAATGTGACTACATTGACTTCCCCAAAACGTAGAAAGGGTTGGCTCTGGCTGGGCCGATCATCTTTTAATGGCCCTTATGAACTCCAAGAGCTACACCCTAAAACAATGGGAAAATAAAAGTGGAAAATTTGAAAATTAAGGAAATATTAAATGATACCTAATTTTTCTCGAACTTCCAAAACTGTCCCTATATCATCATTCGCGGAGTTGGCAGGCGAGAACCATGCCGAAACGAGAAGATACTCTTCTCTCTCTCTCACATTAGGAGAGTCTCGTGATTCTTTACACCCAGAACACGGATATTCGGGAGGAGAAAGGAAGATTGAGAGAGAAGGGACCTTGATCTTATCTGATTGGCATAATGGATGACGCAAATGCCGGCCCACTTGGAAACGGCGAACGGGGAATCACTCCGAATATTCAACACCCTGTTTCCTTAAGATAATTATTGCCATTTTTCTCTCTCCTCTCCCACTCTCTCTCTCTCTCTCTATGTATATCTCCCTCATCAATGATTCGTTTTCTACGCGACGCCCCGACTTCGATCGTTCCTACACCCTCCGATCTACCCCAGGCTTTCTCTCTCTCTCATCATTTTTTTTTCCGCGTCTCTCCAGAATCTCTATTCTCGTTATACAAGATTATTCCGTTTTTCGATTCTACTCAGATCCCTTATTCTCCTTCATTACCTTTCTCTTCTTCCGGATCTATCTATGCTCTCTCCCTCCCTTTAAAATCTCTCCCTTTCTCTCCCCCAGGTCCAAATATTAAAATTTCCAGAACATAGAAGAAAATGATGAATTACGCGGATAATCTGCAGATGTGTAAAGAATATGTCGAGGCTCTTGAAGATGAAAGAAAAAAGATTCAAGTCTTCCACCGTGAGCTTCCCCTCTGTTTACAACTTGTCACCCAAGGTCCAAATCTCTCTTTGTAAATATATATATATGTATTCTTTTTCTCTCTCTAGAGTTTTTTGCTGATTTTTTGTGGGGTTTTTTGGGTAGCGATTGAAGCGTGTAAACAGCAACTTTCAACGACGAGTACAGAGCATGATGGACAATCGGAATGTTCGGAGCAAACATCAAGCGACGGACCGGTGATTGAGGAATATAAATTCATTCCGACAAAGAGAACGGCGTCGTTTGGCGAAGAAGAAGAACAGTATCATAAATCGAAGAAGAACAACGTAGGAAATGAGGAGATATCTACCAAAAAATCGGACTGGCTTAAATCTGTTCAATTGTGGAACGGATCACCGGATCGATCTCCCGAAAAGGTACTGTCTTATGTTTCACTCAAAAATATTCGCTAGATTTGGAAAATGTAGGAGCAAATTGGTAAACAATTTTTTGTGGTTTTAGGATTCTCCAAGGAAAGGAGTTGTGGAAGTTAAGAAAAATGGAGCGTTTCATCCATTTACTAAAGAGAATAAGATCAGTGGGATAAGTCCTCAAACGGCGACGGTTGGGGTTTCGAATTCGACTGCGACGAGCTCGACCGTGGAGACGGCAAACGCCACCACCAGTACTGGCGGAGGTGGTGGCGGAGGAAGTAGAAGAGAAGACAAAGAAGGGCAGTCTCAGAGGAAGCTGAGGCGGAGCTGGTCACCGGAGTTACATAAGAGATTTTTACGTGCTCTAAAACAACTCGGTGGTGCAGATGGTTAGTGTAGTTTGTTTTGGTCTACGTTTTGATTTTTTTACTGGGGATGTTTTGTGTGATTTGGGTGATTTGGGTTTGTGATTAGTTGCGACGCCGAAGCAGATTAGGGAGCTTATGAAGGTTGATGGACTCACTAATGATGAAGTTAAAAGCCATTTACAGGTTTGTTTGCTTTATGTTACGGCACAAATTTATAACCTTAGTGCTTCATTTGCATCATTCAGAGAAAGAGGGAGAGAATTAATGGCATAAATACAAAGTTGGGTGTTTGGAATTTGATCAAAGGTTTATAGGAGGGCATCTCCTTGGATGAAATGTTGTCTGTATTAGGCTTTCCAATGAACCAGAAACTTATGCATTAGGCCATTGTGACAATTGTAGAGATCCCAAATTTGAATGTTCCAGAATTTGTAAATAGAAATGATTATGATAAATGGGCCACTTTCATTTATACAAAATATACAATCATTTTTATAAACATCCGCATTTAGTATTAAACAAAATCTAATTCTCCTTTTTGTGCTGTGTTCAGAAATATCGCCTGCAAACAAGAAGACCAAGTCCTGCAATGGCCAGCTCTGGCAATCCGCAAGCACCCCAATTTGTAGTAGTAGGTGGCATTTGGGTTCCACCTCCCGGTGAAACCACCACCGTTGCACCCGGAAATGGAATTTATGCTCCGGTGGCAACCCCGGCTTGGCCGCTCCAAAAGTCCTCACCCGCTGGATCCTTAACAATATCTAATGATAAACAACAACAAAAGCAATCACATAGTTCTAATTCCGAGGAAAGAAGTCAAAGCGATGATGGGGTTCACTCAAATTCCCCAGCCACTTCCTCATCAACGCATACCGCGACAGCCTCACCAGCCTTTTGAGTTGAGAAACAGAAAACAATCTTGTCGTGTAGAATTTTTGTTATGAGTTACTAGTGTTTAAGGAATGCACATGTGTGTATTTTCCGAGGAATAAGAATAGAGAAAGAAGTTGTAGACGTGAATTATGTATAATGTTAATCTTTATTCCATTTTCTGTGCTTTATGTGGTAATTTTTTCTCTTGGACATGATTGAGCCATTGGATAGTGACATTCAATCAAGGCTGAATTATACTACTTTAGGCCAGAGATGTAGTTTTCTAGCAGCATTCTTCTTTTTCAAGAAAATTTAAAATTTTAAGTTCAATCGCTTTCTAAAGGGTTAGCCGTGGATGGAGCTCACTTATTTTTTTTTTTGGCTTAAAAATAAAAATAAAATATGGATTACATTTCTAATTTCATAAAATTATGAATTTCTAAAAATAGGTAGAAACTGTAAATTAATTCTATAAAAAGTTTATAAATCTACTTAATTTATTACTTCTTAATTAATATTTTATCTTAATTAACCTTATTGGAAGGGAAAACTAAGAGCGATTTAAGTAAATAATAATACGTAAAAATAAATTTTACCTTTTGTTTTTGTTGGTTCAAATATAGAAATTCAATTAAATTTTAAATTTTAATTTTTAGTTCCAAATATTAGAATTTAAATGTAGAAATTCAATTATTATTTTGTTCTAATCGGGGTAAAGAAAAAAAAAAGGCAATTTGAATCCCAATACCAAACTTGAATATTTAATTACCAAATTTAAACTTCATTGAATTTGTATATGGAAATTCTTGTAACTTTACATTTCTTTGACCAAAAAAAACTTTTTAATCTGCAATTTATTTGAATCCATGCTTCAATCGTACCTTCCTCATTCATTTCATTTCATTCACCTGAAATGAACTAACAGCTCTGCCATTTCTTTTTTAAGCAATGAGGTGGCAGGAAAAGTGAATACATCAAACATGTTAAAATTTCAAGATTGTGAGGATTTTAAGAGTAAATGTTGATCGAAATTTTCATCCAAGCATGATTTGGTCATCTCTTGGAACGGAAGATACCACCGTATCGTCATCACTTGGAATGGAAGATACTTCCATACGGGGAGATCAAATGATATTTGAGTTAGTAGAAGAAAGTGATAAATTTTTTAATTAAATTTAAAATTTAAAATTTGAGAATGAAAAAAATTATATTGAGAGAACTGTCATTTAAATAGAATCTTAATAAATATTCAAATCAAATAAATCAGAATATGAATTTAGATATGTGTGTTAGATGTGGATGGAACAATATTTTTAAAATCAAGCCAATAAATAATTTGATCAATCTATTAATTAATTGATTCATTGGTCAAATCGATCAAACCATTTTACGAATCGAATGACATCATTATGATATCATATATATAATTTGTATATTATATATTTTAAAATAAAATAAATCATATATACCTTTATAAAAAATGAATTTATTTTATCATATTATAATTTATATATTATATAAATTTTTTAGGCTGATTTGAAAAGAATGAAACAAATGAATTTATATATTATATAATTTATAGATTATAATTTTTTTGGGTCAATTTGAATGATTTATTAATTTTGATTTATTTTAAATAATTTTAATTAAATTTGATTTAATAATAAAAATTTAATTAGATTATAAAATAGTTTACTATTGAATCGATCAAATCGATTAATCTGGTTAGATTTTAAAAACGCCGGATGGAAGCGCTCAGGTTCACGAGAATATTCGACTATATAAGAATGGTGTACAATGAAGGCATTATTTCCTTTCAAGAGGAATATGCAACATCACAAGTTTAGAATCTCAAGAGATCTTCCTTCCACAAAAATCTCTTTTGTACCCATTCGAAGCCCACGCGGACTCTTTGTTTGGTGCCCTTTCCCATCACCTTTTAAATTCCATACCATCTTTATTTAACTTTTTTTATATGGTAAAATAAAAAGGAGTGAAATCGAACAACGTAACATATTAATATCTCTTAAGTTTAACTTTTAATTTTAAATTTAAAAAAGTTAAATTAAATAGAGTTTTTAAAAGTTACCTTAAAAACAAGTTAGCTTTTTAACAAAAAAATGGAGGAGAAAAAAAAAAGAAAAACTTTTTTAAAGAGATTTTGTTTCTACACCTAGTAGCTTTTTAAATTTTTTTTATTATATTGAGATTTAAATTCAGAATTATTAGATTGAGGATAGAGCTTATGATCACTAAACTATCCTTTTAGGGACGTATAACTTTTTTTTATAATGATATTGGTTTAACAAAATTATCTATAACTATTTCAACCCGTAATGTCTATAAACCCATAAAATATTTAAATATTTAATTAAACAAAAAAAATTTATTTCATATGCTGAAAGTGAGTTGCAACTCTATAGATATCTGCTCCTTATAGACTTAAACGCTTGCCGTCAGAAGTGATATAATACCTGTAAAAATTGCCAGAGAGTGCTCCGGTGGGGAGATTTCGACGCTCAAATCAGAAAAAACGGTTTTTGAATGAAAGAGAAACAGACTGAGAGACCAAGGGAGTGATTTCCTATAATCTGAGTGCCCAATGTGTGAGGCCAAGAGAGCGTATTTGATTTGGAGGATTTTAGGATGTCTTATACTTGTGAGAGTCGTGCGCCGTTGGGGTAATTCAACCCTACTTTTCTTATCGAACAGATCCGAAAATTTTGAAAGTTTAATATTTCTAATTAGTCGTGATTTTCATCCTTTGAGAAGATTTCGTTTTCTAATGAAATTCTTTTCTCAACTAAAAAATCTTAAAAATGCTACTTTCAAATAGAAAATCGGAGCTGTTAGGATATTTTGTCTTTCCCTTGGAATCGTTAGAACTATTGGCTATCGATCGGTCGTTCGACCGATGAAGGGTTTTCGGAGTTTGTTTGCTTTATGGATCAGCGATTGGATACCCGATCGGGACGGTTACCTTTACTTGATAAATCACGTTCGGGGTGACTAAGGCCCTTATCGTTCGGGAAAATCGAGCGACCAAAACCCTATCGCTCGGGAGATTTGGATGATTAAGACCTTTCGGTAGACAGTTATAGAGAATATCAAATATCGGTCGATAGCTGTCCCTTTGTGGGTCTCGCGTGTAGGCTTTATTGATATTAACTCTTCCAAATTGGGCCTAAAATTATATCCCATCAGTTGCTCCCGACTCATGGCCTTCTTGGTAAAGAAGCGCTATGTGTAATGATAATTTAAAAGGCGCGAAACTTTTTAGTATGACTTTCGTCGTTTTGGTTTTTGAAAATCGTTTTCTGCACGTTTCATAAGAATTCACGTTCGTTAGAGGACCTTGCACCACAATTTTCTTACTCATTGCTCTTTTAATCATCCTTTTAGATCTGTCAAAGAAGTCATCTCAAAAAATAATGGCAAAAACGTCCACTTCTCAAGCTTTTCTGAGCATTGGTGACATTGCGAATACTATGTTCTTAAGAGAACTCCAAGAGGCGCAGATTGAGATGCTTACGAGAAATGATTATACCTTGGTGTTTGCCACGAAAGCTGATATAGTGAATACGGTGCCAGAGGGTTGCGTACAGATATACTTGCAATCGGTTAGGTATGGATTAAAAGTTCAATACATGGATCCATTCGCGAAGGCACTACGCCGTTAAAACATATTTCTGACTCTTCTAATCTTGAGTGCCTAGCGTTTGGTAGTTGTTGTGGCTTCCTTATTAGGGTTTTGTCATCTTAACTTTGATTTCGACATCCTGTCTCCCATCTTCGTTTTGATGAGATGTGAAAATAGTGGCTCAAACAAGGGTTGGTACAAGTTGTAGACTTGATCTGAGTCCAACTGGAGGTTTTGCTATAAGGAGTCCGTTGACAAGGATTGGATGCAGAAGTTCTTTTATGTTGAGTTCTTGAATAAAGATCGCATGCCCATGCTGCTCGAATCTAATGAGGTGCCTTCTTTGGGGTTGAAGCCCAACCCCCAGCCACATCAAAGCACAGTCGTTTTATTTGGTCAGTCGGTGGTTATTGTAAATCCATCGGTCAAAATATATGGGTTGAGTCCCTATTGGATAACCAGATGCTGTCCTTAGCCGGCCTGCTAATTGGGGAGAAGAGAAACATTGGCAGACCCCTTTTGTTAGAGAGGGGGAAAATCGAGATCTTTGATTTCTTAGATTCTCCTGACGACACCGTGCTAGAGAATGTCATTGTTGATAAGCCGATTCGATCAGGTGTGAAGAGGTCTCCTCAGGAGGATATCGGGGCATCTAAGGCCCTTCTTGGATCTTTTACTAGGGCGTTTGAGGCCCTTCGAGAGTCGTCATCCCCTTCATTGAAGAGGAGGGTGATTTCTTCTCATTCACCTTTATCCGGATGCGCATTGGTGATTTTACCTGAACATTCGGCCCCGATAGCAGTTACGCCAAGGGAAACTATTGTTTTGGATAGAAGTAGTTCGTTAGGTAAAATGAGTGCTGGTATGGGCGAATTAGGAGGATCGGGAGGTGATCCTTCATCTGGTGTCATGGCGCGAGCGAATGTTTCTAGAGCCGCAATGGGCAAGATAACAGGGCCCACTTCTGCTGTTCCGATTTGGCCTTTGCGTTAGGGAAAGCGCAAGATTTTCGAATGAGCGGTTTCTCCGTCTGTCATCCCCATTTGGTCCTTTGATGGAAACAATGGCTCGAAAGAGTAGGGAACCGTCGCCGTTTGTGCTGGAAATATGCAATATAGCTACATAGACTTGGCTGAGGCGGATCGCATCACTAACCGATTAGATTTTCATCGGTGTGAACTCGACTTTCATAGGATGTATTATGAGTAAATCGACAGGGCTTTTAAATCCTTAGGATTGATGGTATTACTCTCTCTATATTTGTTGGGTTCTTTCTCATTTTTATCTTCGTTAACTCAGTTTTCTTTTCAGACTATGGCTCTTGTCGAATTTCAAGAACGGCAGGGGAAGCAGGTAATACGTCACTTAGAAGGGCGTCTCTCTGAGTTAACCCATCCAACTCAAGCGCAGGAAGAGATCTCTATTCGGGAGGAAGAGGCTGCAAAAAGCGAGAGCACATCCGGTGCATTGCTTAATAAGAAAGAAGAAGAGCTTAGAGACCTTTGATTGAAGTTGGCCCAGTATCAAAAGCGATACGAAAGGTTAAAATCGGAGGCTACGGTGCATGAGACATGTTTTTGATCGATAGAGAAGTTAGCCCAACTTCGTGAAGAGTCTCTTCGAAAGGCGAAATGCAGAATAGCTGAGGTTGAGGAATCTCGCACGAAGGATACCATTGTCTATAAAGACTCTCAACGCAAATTATCCGAGAGATTAAAGTGTGCCGAAGAGATAATCCGTCATATAGGTCTAAACGACGCTCTGTTCCCGATTGAGGAAGCGACAAAGACCCAGAGTTCGGCTGTCTCCCCTCCTTGATCATGTATAACATTCGTTCGAAATTTTGTATCCGATAACTTTTGTTTATTCAATAAGAAACCTTTGATTTTTCATCAATAGAAGTCATCTTGTTATTTCAGTTGCAATCCTTGTCACATCAGCCTGGCAGAAGCTTTTAGATAAAAGCGACCGTGTCCACCTATTCGGGAAGTTCCATCCGTTATTGACGATGCGTTTAAACGATAGGAGTTGGGCGACTTAGACCCTCCGAGAAATAGGAAATCTTTAGATAGAGGAGTCGCGTCCACCCGTTCGAAAAATTCCATCCCTTCTTGACGACACGTTCGGACGATAAAAGCTGTGCGACTTAGGCCCTCCGAGTAATAGGAAATTTTTAGATAGAAGAGTTGCGTCCACCCGTTCAGTGAGTTTCATCCCTTATTGACGACGTGTTTGAACGATAGGAGTTAGGCAATTAGACCCTCCGAGCAATAGGAAATTTTTAGATAGAAGGGTCGCGTCCACCCCTTCGGAGAGTTCCATCCCTTATTGATGACGTGTTCAAATGATAGGAGTTGGACAATTTAGACCCTCCGAGCAATAGGAAATCTTTAGATACAGGGTTCGCGTCTACCCGTTCGGGAAGTTTCATCCTTTATTGACGATACGTTCGAAAGATATGAGCTGAGCGACTAACCCCTCCGAGCAATAGGAAATATTTAGATAGAGGGGTCGTGTCTACCCATTCGGAGAGTTTTATCCTTTATTGACGATACGTTCGAACGATAGGAGTTGGACAACTTAGCTCCTCCGAGCAATAGAAAATTTTTAGAAAGAGGGGCTACGTCCACCCTTTTGGAGAGTTCCATCCCTTATTGACGACGCGTTCGAATGTTAGGAATTTGGCGATTTAGACCCTCCGAACAATTGGAACAGGTAGTATGTTTGCAGAAAATCCATTAAGTCGGTGTTTCAATAATTTGAAAAATACCCTCACAGTCCGGAAGGGGAGCCATTGACAATAGAGCCTGATGATCATTTAGGAGCTGAAGTCGAGGACTCCGAATCGCATGATAGTGTCCTGATTCCTAGCGGTGTTCCAAACTTAATTTTCATGTGCTTAGTGCTGGGTAGAGCTTCCAGGGCGTTTAAGTCCGGTCTGCCCATAATGACATTGTAGAGCGAAGAAAGATCCACCACGTTGAATATGACAGAAACTGTCACATGGTTAGGAGGCATCCCGAAAGTAACCGGAAGTGAAATAATACATTCGAGATATATCCATTCGCCTGAAAGCCCTTTGACTGGGCCTGCATGAGGTTGGAGATGGGCATAAGTAAACCCTATTCATCTGAAGGCATCCCGGTATATGAGGTTATAGCCTGCCCCTTGATCGACAAAGATTCTTCTAACTTCATGTTGCCCAATCTTGGCTGTCATCACGAGAGGGTCATGTCGGCTTGGATTTTTTTCGACTAGATTTTCGTCCGTGAAACCAATGACGGACCTCTTCCCCCATGTCATTTATTAACGTCTGCCGCTAGAATTTCTTGTAGTGCAGAAAGAAGTGTCTTCGGGAAGTAGAAGATCGGTGTGATCATGCATCTTGCTTCATTTTCTGATGGATTACCCAAAGAAAGAGAAAGCTTCAGAAGGACTGGTCCATTCTGGATTTAGAGTATTACTTTGTCTCTCCTCTTGGCTGGGGGTCGAGCAGCATGCCGGTCTTTCTCGCGGTCACGTCGCGGCGGTTCGCGGCGGTGATCGACGGGGGGATCTCCTTCCCTCCTGATGATAAACTCTTGTAATCTCCCATCGTGCACCAGGAATTCTAGTTCATCCTTTCACTTCTTGCAATCATCTGTCGTATGGTCATAATCACGATGGAAGTGACAGTATTTTGTTCTGTCTTTGTGGGAGTCATCCTCGGTTGGCCGTGGGGACCATCGGATGTACGGCTTGTCTATGATTAAAGTTAAGACCCGACCAGGGGTCTCCTTTAGTGGGGTATAGTTGTTATACCTCCGCAAAGGAGGGAGATTCGTTTGGCTCTTTCTTGGTGGAGACCTTTTGGGTGATCGGTTACGTTCCTTTTGAACGGATCGATCACTCTTGTAGTCGAACGCCTCGACATCCTCAACAGTGATATATTTCTCGGCTCGGGCGTAAAATTCCTGAATAGTAGCAGGAGAGTTCTTCATGATCGATACTTTCATGCCGAAAGGTCGTATCCCATTAATAGCGCAACCAGCGTGATTGAATGATTCAAAAATGGAACCCTCATCATTTTTGCTTTGAATCTTTCCGATAAGTCCCTTACGAACTCTTTTTCCTTCTGATCCAATGACAACAATAAGGTGGATTTTCTCTTGACCCCTCCGCTTATTACGATATATAACTCAAACTGTTTTCGTAGTTTGGAGAAAGTCCTTATACTCAACGGCGGAAAAGAATTAAACAAAGTTAATGCATTTCCTGAAAGAGTGGTGGGAAAATGTTTACACATGGCCGCATCGGACATATCTCTGGAAATCATCACGGTCACAAAATGAGTCACATGAATCCGGGGGTCTGTTGTCCCATTGTACTTTTCCATGGGGGTAGGAGTACGTTGCAGAACATAGGTTCTGAAGAAACCTTCGGATCGAAAGGTGAAGCATGAGTATAGGGGGAAGGTTGATTTCCCTGGGCATTAGCCCGCCTAAGTTCTTCGATAACGAGTTGTTTGACTTGTTTTCGAAAATCGTAGGGATCTAATCTGGAGTTTTTGGATATTTCATGGCGTGAGGCGACGGTTGCCGCTGGGGACGTTTAGACCCCCAACAGAAGACTGGCTCTCAGGCCTAAGGGCACGGCTAAGGCCCTCCGGTTGTCTGCTCATATCTTGAATCTTTGACTCCAACCTCTCCATTTGGGGATGACTGACTCGCTCTGGAACAGAGGCCACAATCGACTGGCCGAGGATCGTTGGCTACAGGGCCTGATCCTGATGAGGTGGGTGAGGGGAGGCCACATTATCACGAACAGAGTGATCGGGTGCTACAGGAAGGGCGGTCTCAGAAGGTGTTGTAATGCGCTCTTCTACAATAGCAGCGACTTTCGAAAATGCTCTAGTTCTTGGAGGCATAATTATCAGAGTAACAAAGGTTGCTCTAGTCTGTTTTCCACAGACGGCGCCAATCTGTTGGAGGTGATTGTGGCTCCACAGATATCTGCCCCTTGTAGACTTGAACGGTTGCTGTTAGAAGAGATAAAATACCTGCATAAACCGCCAAAGGGTGCTCCGGCAGGGAGACTCCGATGCTAAAGTTAGAAAAAAGAGATTTTCGAATGAAAGAAAAATAGACTGAGAGCTCAAGGGAGTGATTCCCTGTGATTAGAGTGCTGTGTGAGGTCAAGAGGGCGTACATGATTTGGAGGATTTTAGGATATGTTATACTTGTGAGAGTCGTGTGCTGTCAGGGTGTTTCAACCCTACTTTCCTTTTCAAACAGATCCAAAAATTTCGGAAGTTCAATATTCCAAATTGGTCGTGATTTTCATCATTTGGGAAGTTTTCATTTTCTGGTGGGATCTTTTCCTCAATTGAAAGATCCTAAAGATGTTGTTTTTTAATAGAAAATCAGAACTATTAAAATATTTTGTACTTCCCTTGGAATCATTAGAACTGTTTACTATCGATCGGTCGTTCGACCGATGAATGATTTTCGGAGTTTGTTCGCTTGATGGATCAGCGATTGGATACCCGATCGGGACGGTTATCTTTGCTTAATAAATCACGTTTGGGGCGACTAAGGCCCTTATCGCTCGAGAGGACCGAACGACCAAGACCCTATCGTTCGGAAAATTTGAACTACTAAGACCTTTCGGTAGATAATCATAAAGAATATCAAATATCAGTCGATAGTCATCCCTTTGTGGGTCTTACGTGTAGGCTTTATTGATATTGACCCTTCCGAATTAAGTTTAAGGCTATGTCCCATCATCATATATGTTCAATTTAACTATTTACGAAATTATCTATTAAAAAATATATAAATTTTAAATATTTTAAAATATTTTAAAATATTTTAAAATATTTTATGAATATTTTAGAATATTTATGAACTTAAAACACTTATGTCTAATTCATGAATATTTTAAAATTATGTATAAACTATTTATTTTATGAAGTAATAATGAATCCTTAATATCATTTCACCTTTATTATAATTTTATTAAATATTAGAGGTCACACAAGTCATTGTGTCAAACACTCTACTTATAGAAAATAGCTTTTAAATAAAATTGTAAAATCATTTATTATTTAAAATTTAAAATTCTTATTTTTTATATTAGTTTATAAGTTAAAAATAAAAATTTTTAACAAGAAAAAATTAGACCAAGGCTTTAAGTATATATAAATGTATTTAATTTACTAATTATTATAGAAGGATATTTATAAGGAACAACTTAAATCTTTTCATCAACAAAAATTAGAGGCTATGAATCTTTCATTCCCCATCCTTGAAGCATATTCTAAGTATATATCCCAAACCTAATGAGGATAGAAGTCAACACATTTTAGGCCATATGCCTTGCATTGTCCGAAAATATTGCAACAATCTTTTATTAGGTCACAATATATTAATTGATAGCAACTCCAATATCCTCTCTCTCTCTTTATTTTATTATATAAAATTTAAATTTTGATCACGAGATCGGAAGATGAGATTCTCAACTGTTTCTTTTGGACACCTCTCTCTCTCTCTGGTCGGGGGTGATATAATAATGCATGGCGGTGATACAGACATGACAACAAGTAATGGTGAAAACTTTGGGACTCCAAAGACAAGAAGGACTAATAATATTATCATGTTAATGTCAACTAAATATAAGAGACAAAAGAGTCAATTGATGCAGCATCCCTTTTCCACAACGAACCAAAATGCCTATGTTCCCAATCCGAATATTCTAGGCACTTTGCTACGGCTAGGATTTTTTTTTTAATAAAATAAACAGATAATGTGTGGCATTGAGTGATCAAAAATCAAAGTCATATTTGAGTAATAAAAAAATCAAAGTCATATTATCTTGTTAAGGTGAGCCTGAGGGGCACCGGGTCGAGTAGGAAAGAAAAGATGTTCTCTTCTGATCCTGCAGAGTCCTTGCATTGCCCAAGATTCCTATTCATTAGTTAATTTTAAAGTTTTTGCATTTGTTGTTGTGGGACCTACATCCGTCATCTGACGCCTTTCCTACCCACCTTGGAGATTGCCTTTTAACGGACGATTAATATTAGATTTTTAAAATTTAAAATTTTAATTTTAAAATAAAAAAATTTATATTAAGAGAGGTCTCATAAGTTTTGAACAGATTAATTAGTATAATTTTGATGTGGATGATATAAAAAAAATTATTATGTAATTAATTATAATGATAATAGGAGAAAAAGAAAAGAATAAGGTAGATAAGGGATAATTAATAGAAGGGTCCAATTAGTTGATTAGACCAGCTGTCAATAATGTTTTGTTTGATTGGCTGTGAGTACAAGAAGTAATATGAGATAAAGCCACGTGCTCCGACAGCTTAAGGGGACTCTGTTAAAGGCTCGAGTAAACTAACATTATTAATATTATTAGTTTTTTTATTGGTCGTATGTATGTATATGAAAGTGGGAATTTAGAATAAGAACGATAGAAGTGAGGAAATATGCAGCTCTTGAGAGCACCTAAAAAATCCGAATACTATATATACGTATCCTTCCTGTTTGCGGTATTTCACATCTCTCTCTCAAAACTAGAGTAGAATTGACTCACTGCGTGCTCACGAGAATAAAAAAATTTTTGAGTTATTAAGATAATGCGAGCTTCCTTTTTTTTTTTGATAGAAAAGAAGACAACACAGCAAAGCAAAAGGAGCCTACGAGGAGGACAAAACTCGCACCCTCCTGACCAAGAATCTCCCGCTGGCATCTGCCTACAGAAACTCCTTCAAATCATCGGGCGGATTAACAGCTTCATGGAGACCAGCTCATGACTCTTTATCCATAATTGCCAACTTGTCGACACATTTGTTAGCCTCCCTGAAAATGTGATTGATCTTGGGGATGCCCAAAACCTTCATCAACTCTTTACAATCATTAATTAAGTTGAGCAAGGGATGGTTCTTGCCAACTCTCTCATTCACTGCCTTAACCACCATGAGAGAGTCACTTTGAACAATAAGCTTACCAGCATTCCTCCTAATGGCAATCTTCAAGCCTTATCTAAAAACCCAGAGTTCCGTTGACTCTCGTTCAACTTGCCAATATTCATCCAGAAACCGTGTAGCCAGGTTCTTTCATCATCTCTGAATAGGCCCCCGATTCCAGCTCTGCCGCTTCTAAGGTCAACAACTCCATCATTGTTTAGTTTCAACACATTATGATCTGGCCGGTCCCAACTAACGAGCAACTCTTCACCCTTCTTGGAATCTCTATCTTCACTTAGACCACACATCCACACCTTACTCAGAATTCGGTTAGCCACTGCCGCAACTGGATCCCTCATTTTTTGGTGAACCAAGTTGCATCTTAACTTCCATATTTCCCACAGGGCAATCATAAAGATAACATTTGTATCACTCTCTTGCAAGCTGGAAGTTTTGGAGCAGCCATCCTTCAACCAAACTGACACACTTTTATTCTAGAAATTGGAGTCGATCATGAACTTCATTTGAAGCTTGTCCCAGATCTCCCTAGCATGAGAACAGTCCCTTAGAACGTGGCCAACCGTTTCTTCCTCCACCCCGCATATAGCGCAGGTTCCATCAACCTTGATGCCCATTTTCTTCAATTCTGTAAAGGTGAGGATTCTCCCCTTAATGGCAAGCCAACAAAAAACTTTTACTCTTTTCGGACATTTCTTACGCCAGATCCACCCAACATCCTCAACTCTAGTGCTGAGATTGTCTCTAACCTTTTTTTTGAAACCAATACGCTGAGGTCACTGTGAAGTTCGCAGCTATATTCTCACTCCAAACTACCGAATCATCACTTTCTCCACCTGGGGATAGCCATAGCTCTGATTTCCTCGATGACATCCCTGGGGAGAGCCAGACACAAATCCTCTTCTTTCCACTCGCCCTTCTCATCCAAATAATGACTAATCTTAATACCCAAATCACACAACTCTTGAGGGATAAGAGCTTTATTAACAAGGACATAGTTCCCCAGCCACTTATCATGCCAGAAACTGATGCCTCTTCAGTTGCCAATCCTCCATTTTAGGCCTTTCTTTAAGCAATCCCGGCAATTGCAAATGCCCCTCCAGACTGCAAAGGAGTTACCTTTCTTGCGGTGAGTTAGCAGACCTTCCCCCTTGAGGTACTTATTGTTCAGAATTTTGTACCATAAGGATGAGTCATTCTTGATAATCCTCCAGCCCAATTTGGCCATGAACGCCACATTGCATTCCCTCATAGTTCTAATGCCTAGCCCACCTTCACTTTTGGTTGCGCACACCTTGTCTCACTTCACTAGGTGGACTTTTCTCTTCTCTTCATTACTCCCCCATAAGAAGTCTCTGTTTAACCTATCTAAATTCTTGCAAATGGTTTCTGAGAGCCAAGAAGACTGCATCTTGTATATAGGTATGGCCGTAGTGACTGATTGAATAAGGGTTCTCCTTCCAGCCATGCTAAGCAATTTGGCTTTCCAATTGTTGAGCTTGCCTTGGACTTTTTCAATGATATGGTGGTAGAAATTCTTGCTAATCTTTCCATGGATTATGGGAACTCCCAGATACTTTCCTAAATCATCAGTGAGAGAAAATTTACTACACGCCGCGAGGGAGGATTTGAGATGTCTAGGGGTCTTAGGGGAGACCCACATCTTAGACTTAGAAGGGTTGATCTGTAATCCACTTTCTTTCAAGAACTCTTTAAGGCAGCTGAGGATATTACTCAAGTTCAAACGCTCTGCTTCAACAGCCAGAACAAGATCGTTAGCGAAAAACAAGTGGGAGATCGTAAGCCCTCTTCTTGAGGCTTTAAATGGCTTTCAAACACCCTTGTTCACTTTCTCCTGAATCATTCAACATAATCTTTCCATTGCAAGAATAAAGAGGTTAGGGGAGAGAGGGTCTCCTTGTCTTAACCCCTGACTAGTCTTGAAAGGACTAAGAGCTTCCCCATTCCAAATTATTGAAGTATCACCGCTTGAGACCATGAACAAAATAAGTTTCACAAGGCTTCGAGGCATATTGATCTCTAATAAAACCTTGGCAAGGTACTCCCAATTGACATTGTCGTAGGCATTTCTCAAGTCAATTTTCAAGACCATGTAAAACTTGGAGCTCTTGTAAGTCCTAATGGAGTGAACCACTTCTTGAATAGCTATGATGTTGTCCAAAGTTCCTCTACCCAGGAGAAAGCTATTCTGATGGCTCTCGATGAACCTTTGGAGAACAGGTCTCAATCTGGCCACCAAGCATTTGCTAAGAACTTTGAAAGAAGTGTTTAAAAAACTAATGGATCTAAAATCTGAGATCTTTCCAGGATTTTTGGTTTTGGGAATAAGGACCAACAGAGCTTTGGAGATTACTGAACATAAGTACCCATCCCACAAGGCTTTGTTGACAAAGTTACATAGCTCTCTCTTGACAGTGGATCAAAATTTTTGGTAAAAAACAAGTTGGATGCCATTCGGGCCAGGAGCCTTAAGACCTTTCATTGATATAACTGCCACTCTAACCTCCTCCTCCTCAAAAGGACTGCTTAATCTAACTTGCTCCTCTTCGCTAAACCTCTGTCTGCTGAGCTGAAATCTGCAGCTGGGCTCCGAAACGTTCCTCCCCAAGAACAGATTAATGAAGTAATCCTTAGCGTGAGTTTTCAGCTTCTCCTGATCAGATGTCTAGGTCCCATTAATCTTCAGAGAATTAATGTGATTGTTGCTTCTTCTGATTCAGGTAGTGGCGTGGAAGAACTTAGTATTCCTATCTCCCTTGAGAAACCACTTGATTCTTGACTTCTAAAACCAGAAAATCTCTTCTTGCTCAAGAACCTGGTGATACTCCTGCAGCAAATTGTGTTCCAAGCTCTAGAGATAAGAGGAAGTCCAGTATTTTGAGGATCTTTGGATACCCCTTAGCCTGACCTCTAGCTCTTTTTTACGATGGAAGATGTTGCCAAACACTAGTTTTTTCCAAGCCTTAACTTCCTCCGTGGTAAAATGAATAGCTTGCTCTAAGGAACCTTCAGAGCTTTTCTAGACCCCTTCAAAGACATCTTTAAACATTGAATGGGTGAGCCAAGTAGCTTCGAATTTGAAAGGCCTCTTATCTTTGCTAGGAGGATGGGACAGACATAGATTCCAACTGATGGGGCAGTGATCACTATGAATTCTAATGAGAGCCATCGCTTTCATATCTAGGAAGATTAATTTAGCCTCCAGATTGCAGAGGACTCTATCTAGCTTCTCCTACAGCTTTAATCTACCCTGACCTTGTCTAATCCAGGTGAACTTCGGGCCTCCCATTAGAGTGTCTATTAAATTACGGGAATCCCAATTGCTCCGGAACTTCTGACATCTTCTCCAAGTGGAAATGCTGCAATTACTGGCCTCCTCAATGCTGGCGATCTCATTAAAGTCACCTAACACGATCCAAGGGCCTTCTATGTTGTTGGCAATGCAAGTTAATTCAGACCAAAACTTATCCTTGGCACTAGAACAAGGCTGATAGTAAACCCAAAAGACATGCCAACTCTTGGAGCCAGCCTTCATGTTGCAATGAATAAGCTGCTTAGAAGTGGAGATGATATCAAAAGAGATTTCATTAGGGTTCCAAGACAGCCACATACCTCCCTTGAGACCCTCCGTCGGCACTATAAACTCTTTGCTCAGACCATACTTATTCATGAATTTCAAAAATTTATTATTTTTAGCTTTTGTCTCCAGGCAACAGGCTTTTCTCTCTTGATCAAGTCACAACAGGATCTGCGGAAGTTGCCACTTCTCACCCCTCTACAATTCCAAGCTATGAGTTTGCAATTCATTAGAAAACCTAAAAAAAGGAAGAAATGAACGCAGGCAGAAACTCAGCAGTCCATATCATCCGCTCCTCCCCTCATAATCTTCACAGACTCCTCTGCATCACCCAAAACATCGCAATCCATGCCTTTTCCCGCCTCAGCATCTCTAGTCGTTGCATTCAAGTTTCTTTTCCTGCTAACATGCTCTCCTGGATCCAATTCCTCTGGGCGGGCCTCTAACAAATACTGGTTGTGCTTCATTGGCTGCTAATGATAATACTCTTCCCTCCAACTTTAGATTCAGGGCCTAAAGAGAGCTGGGCCTCGTTCATTGAGCCCATTATTTATAATGGAGCCTTGGAGTTACATGGGCCTAAGAAAGGGTTACTTGGGCCTGCTCTCTCTTGAAAGTTTGCCCTCTCTACAGCCCGATTACGATTCTCCAATGACCTTTTCCCAATGTCTTCTGCCCTCTCCATAACAATCTCATCCACCTCGAGAACCCATATTGCCCTATTCTTCTTAGTTCTCTGCGACAACGCCTTTTCCACCTCAAACCCCTCCTCTGTCACAACCACTTTTTTGTTTCCTCTGAGGGTGGATCTACTCAGATTGGAGGAAATGATCAGTTAGCCATCATCTTTTCTAGGCTCAGGACTCACGCCACCCGAGGAGACATTGACTTTCCCCAAATAGTTGAACTTGTTGCTGTAAGTACCTTCGCTCTTCTCTTTTCCTCTAGGTTTACCATTTTTGTAAAATCTGTCTTCTTTGAACCACCATCCAAGGGCCTAAGCCCCATCGTTGACCACCTTGTTCACCGCCTCCTTTGACCGCTCACCTGATGAACTGGTAGAGCCAGGATCTAGATCCATTTCACTAGAATTGGCCCCCTTCGCTGCAGTCCTCTGTTTTGTGGCCAACCATCCCACATTTAAAACAGATGACATGGAGCCCTTCATACTCGATCCTTTGGATCTTCTTCTGGATTTTGACTCTAGAAACCAAAGCTTTGTCTAGGTCAATCTCCACACACACACGAGCGTATTTGCCCCTCAGGGCATTCGCCGTATTTGTATCGATTTTAATCAGCTTCCCCACTGCTTTTGCTATTTCAAATAATATATCTTCATTGAAAAATTTTATTGGGAGCTGCAGAAGTCTTATCCAGACAGTCGTAGATTTGATTTTACCATCTGCAGGGAAGAACCAAGGATGCCATTTCCTCATTGAGAGGTAATGGTCATGTATAAGCCACGGTCCGCCTGTTAGCACATGATAGAAATCCTGTTTACTAATGAATTTAGCAAGAAAGAACCCTCTTCCTAGGTCAATTAATTCCATACTCCCTTCCAATCTCCACATGCTTGTCACCTTCATAAACATCAGTTGATATCCTACATCTTTGCTTAGCAGCTTGATGATCAGAGTTTGCCTCCACGGCTTCCACAGTCCCTTTAATACTTCATCCGACACTACAATTTCCAGAACATAGCCAGAGCCAACAAATGGTTCCTCCATGTCTCCTCCCAGTAAGTCTTCCTCTTCCTCTGCATCCAAGTCCTCCATTAGACCAAAACTCATCTCTGGTCCTTCATTCACAATGTCACGGCCTACCAATATATCCTTAAATGAAGAATGAGTCTGAGGGCCATCCACACTGGCATCTGCTTTAGGTTTCTTAATGTTGCGCTCCCTGTAATCATCTTCCTCCGTCGTGCCCTCCATCTGCTATAGTTTGTCTTCAATCCAAATTCCAATTCAAGCAGCAAAATTTATGCGAGCTTCCTAACATTGTCTCACAGAGGTTTCTGCTCTAAGAAGTTTTAGAACACAACCTAGGAAGCTACTTTTAGAAACATTAAACCAATGACAATGTTAATTACGATTCCAGGAAAATGAGAGAGATTCATTCACGTCATCTTCATTACTACTAAATCGTTTTTACATTTTTTTTTACATATATAATGGTGGAAATTTTGCCCTCCCTAAACCTAAACCGGACCACTCGAGTTGGTAACTTAATATTATTAGATCTTATTAATTTCAATATTAAAAAACATATTTTGGCCGAGTTTAACATTATTCTGTAGGCAATACATGTATTGGAAAAAGAATCACTTATGTTAATTTGGAGTCTCATGTCTAAAAAAGCACTTAACATTAGGCAAGTTATTGTGTTAAAGGGGCATCAAACAGAGGCCTCATGCTTGAGCCGCCTTAGCTAAGCCCGTCACTTACACGAATAGCTCACAGAACATGAGCACCACACAAGCAGACTAAACAGACTGCGGGCGGGATTCAAAAGTCTTCCTATGCAATTATCAAGGATTGCGGTAGCACATGAATACCAATTGGGCATAATCCTCTTAGTTATGTGACATTATCATTGGACTAATTTCGGGGACCCTAACTACGGCCGGCGCAGAACTGAAAATGACAAAGGCATTCTCATTAGCATGTACATTTTCTATTTGGAGAAGGTAGTACAACAGAATATGCAAATAAGCAAGCAGTTGGGGCGCTGAAATTTCAATTGGCACCCCAGTGGGCTCCGACACCTGTGCACCAGGAAGTCCTTTGACAAAAGATCTTGTATTAGAAACCAATAACCTTGTAAGCTACATATCTAAGATATTGTCCATGATCATCATCATACGGTAAAACCTACTTTTAACGACCATAAATATAAAAAAATGATACAGAGAGTGGCATGCACCAAAAGGGTGAAGGAAATGCGTATTGCCAAATCACAACACTTCTCCATACCATATCCGCTCAAGCACTACTTTGGAATCTTGGTTTTCTGCGCGTAACTTATTGAATCCAGAGTAGAAATCAAAAAGAAAAGAAGCTACCTTACGCAAAAGAGACCTCCCCTTGAAGCAAAACAGACCTCCCCTTGAATGTTTTCTGTAATGTTTTGACTGTAGCAAAACAGACCTCCCCTTGAAGAAGCTATTTTACTCAAAAGAAGGGTATCAAGGCATGTATTTATAGATATGAAATGCTTCAAATAGAATAATTGGAACAACAACCAATACCACCATATCTTGTTGCATCTTTGAAGCACAATATAAATTGTATCATCTCTTATTTTTGCTGAAAGAAACAAAGTTTCTGCCTTTTATTAAATATTAGAAAGATTCATACCTTGAATGATTCAATTGTTCCCTCAGCTCGTATAATACTAGCAAGAAACTCTCTGCTGTCTAGATCCCCATTCTTCATTGGCACAAAAAACCTATAGAAGTTTCAAAGATAAGTAAAAGTCCAATCATAAGACAAGTAAAAGTCCAATCATAAGACAAATAAAAGTGAATGTTGAAGTCCCAATATCAAACGATCATATACTTGGCATCAAGCAGCTTTGCTAGTTGAACTGCATCTTCTTGCCCATATACAAATGGAAAGATTGGCAGAAGCTTCTTTATCACAAGTGTAATGACAATGTCAGCCTTTTCCTTTTTCAGGAAATCCTTATTGTAGACACAATGAGGTTCATGGTAAAGAGTAGGCGGTCCTTTCGGAGTAAGAACAAGATATCTGGTGCACATATCAGACCAACGGGAAATTAATAAAAATGGCCTTTGCGATGAAGTTAAGTGGGGAGATGCCATTTTAAATTTAAATACCCATTCTCAGGATGCTGCCAAGGAAGGCCAAGTACAGGCCCTGCAGTTACCCGGATGCCAACTCTAGAACCATTTTTGCTTGAATTTCAGAGCTCTCTCCAGGTTCTAAATATGTCACCTTAAACCACAAACTTTTAAGCATCTAATTAGTATCATAAAGGTAATCAAATGTGTAGGTGTAGGCTGCAGTCAAGCCACCATGGCAACTGGAGTTGCCACATTGTTTTAAACAAGATTTCTAGGAGAGTTAACTTCATAATGTCCAACGGATTATGAGCCCCTATGGGTCTTACGATTGTATCAACTAACAGTACTATCTAATGTGTATCCACCGAACTTTACCATAAGCAAGGAAAATTTAAACGACACTACAATGGAAAAAAAGGGATGATGTGAAGTTAGAAAGGAGAGTCAAGCACAGAAGTATGCAGGAGAAATAAAAATAATAATAATAATAATAATAATAGGATTTCAAAATATCAAAAACCCAAAGAAATACAAAGGATTAGTTCCCTGAAAGTTCAATGGTCAAACAAAGAGAGCCTTCATAGGGAGTAAATCATGTGTGAGGTGACATTTAACCCCTACCATTTCCCCTAGTAGCCAAAGAAACAAAGAGATGCTACCTCCACTCAAGACTTGAGATCACTAGATAACTGCTCCATCAAGAAAATATCCATAATCTATTGCAAATCAAAACTGCAAAATTAGTTTTTAATGGAGCTTTATTAGCAACATCAGCAAATGCCCCTCTACTCAAAGTCAAGTAGGAAAAAAAAAGCATTTTCAGCATTGGGGAAATAAAAAATCCAGGAGTGCCAGTCTCAACATACGTTCTCTACGAATTCCCAAGCCTGAGCTTTTGATTTTCTATTATCTGCATTCGTATGAGTGAACCCAATTCCTTCCCATGGAAAACCTATGTTATTTCCATCCATGAAGAAAACCCTCATTAGCAAACCTCCATAACCACTTCTCTTGTAATCTTGGTTTAAAACTAAAAACATCCACCCATAACATTTCCAAAATATATTATAATGCTTTTTTTTTTTGTGGCAATACTCGCTCCGAGCAATACTTTTTAGAACAGTAGAAGTAGTAACAGAGAACAAGATACCAGAAATAGTTAAAAATAGGATGAGATAAGCAATGGCTGCACATATATTTGTTTTTCACCCCTCAATTATGACTTCCATGTCATTTTCTTAATCTCATTGAAAGAAAGTGCAATATTTGGGAGACAATTTTAGCAACCTTAAATTTGAACCGGAGCTGTAATATGGTTCCATATTTCATGATGAAGGAAAAATGATAACATTTTCCAATATACACATTGTACATACATTGCTGATTAGAGATCTCAACTTCTCCTTTGCATTTGGAGTTGCTATCTTTGAGATTGGGATACATTTCCTAAAGCAGCTTCAAAGTCTCCAAATGGCATTGGTCATCAAGACTTTTCATAATCAGTAAGCAATCAATTTCAGGAAGATCACTAAGCTGCACTAAAGGAGATTTCATTGACAAAAATGATCAACATTGTTTAGCAACTCCCAACACTACAAAATTGCATAATGTTCTGAAAGAGCTAATACTATTAAAAAACAGCGCACTTAGTGAATCCTATCTTCTACGAACTTTTCAATGAATGAGAATTCCATGTGTGACAATTCAGCAGGCACAGCTATCATATAACCCCTTAAAGACCAAACATATACATCTTTATTGTGTCCATATTTTCGATACATCTTTCTTTTGGTCAGTTAGACAAACTTGGCTATAGTAGGTCATTCCAACAACAAAAAAACAGATAGACACAAAAATGAAAATCAGTCAGTTGTTTTCTTAATACCCAAAAAATATTTGAAGAATATGTAGACTTGAATCCAAAAATCAATATAAATCCAAGTTGGGCATAAAATGATATCATAGATAAACCTAGTTTAAGTGAAAATGCACATCATATCAATAATTTTTATTTTATATGCTTATGAAGCAATTCTTGGTGACTCATAAATTTTGTAGTATATGTCTCTATGAGGTACATTCTCCTATTCCTTTTTATAATACACAAACTCGTGTCCCAGATTCAATGGAGAGATTAAAAAGTTAAAGTACCCGGAAATTCTTCAAGAACTTCTTGGCAGCATCATAAAGCCAAGGAATCCCAAATCCAAGTTACCCACCAATATTGGATCCACCAAAATCTTTGCGCCGCTTACATCCCACGGCCGACTATTTCTCTTAGGACATTATCATAAGCATTTGGGGAAAAAAAATCTAATTTGCCTCGATATTTATTTTTCTCCCCTGGAACCAAACAAGTTACAGATGCCCATTTCCTCTTCCATTCAAAACGTCCCTATAGAATCCTAAACTTTAGAAGGCAAATAAGCAAAGACCCAGATAATAAAAACAGAAATCTACCTCTAAATATGTGAGTTTGAATACATCAGCGCCAGTAGAACTAGATTTAACAACGTTCTCTTGGGAGACAACAGTAGATACAACCCTTACAACTTGTATTCTCAAACCTAAAGTTACCAATATAGATATACCAAAGAAAGAGAGAGAGACCTTATGGATGAGAGATTAAATGGGTGAGAATCGAAAGAACCGGTCCGGGTTTTATGAGTGAAGCTAAGACGAGTTAGTGAAGGAGAGACGAAAGAGAGTTTGATAGGAGAGGGTTTGTAAGAGCAGGGAAATGTTGGGTTCAACTTCAACCGAGCAGCCATTGCCACTGCCTAATTTGGGAGTTGAGACTTCTTCCCGCGACTTCTTGTTTCAATGATCGCAATTCACAAAACCCTCTTGTGAATTTTGATTGCTCTACTCTCAATTGGTTCTGATTTTTTCCACCTGGCATTCGCCGACCTTTTTCCTTTTCAGCCACACTTGGATCATTTCCTTAATTTGACTTATTTCCCAAAAGAAAGAAATAAATAAAATACCTTACTGGGTACCAAAAATAAAAAGAACCAAGTAAATTTTATCATGTCTCCTAATTTTATTTCTAAAAAATAATTATCGCTTTTCTTTTTTTTATTTACTAAGCAAAGTTTATGGCATTTCCATCTTATTGTTTGCTTCCTTTAGTATTTCAATTAGAAAAATCCTAGAGCTGAAAATTTTTACAGATACTTAAATCAAATCCTATTATGTTTTCTGCTAAGCTATTTGCAGGGGCATCGTAACATGAATAATTTTAGTCATAGGACATTTTATGATATAATATATAGCATTTTAAACATTCATAATTTGAAAATACTAAAATTAATATTGCAACTTTAAATTTTTTTCATTTATCGGAACAACTTCAAGAGTTCTGTTTTATTTTCCCTTCCCTCCGGCCATCAAATTGCCAAGATGGCAATGCTAAGTTAAGTTATCTGCCTTGATCAAGAGTAAGGAGGGTGCAAAGAGAGCAAATCCTATCACCAACATGGCCTCAACATTAACAAGACTGCACATGTTTAAATTCAATGCGTGGGCATTTCAGATAAATGGAATGATATGAAAAAATACAATGTATGCAATGTTGATGGAGGGAAACCTGATTGGCTGCATTGAGCTTAGCAGATCAGCTTTGCTAAGCTCGAGTCTGTTCAAAATTGTTAACTTGTGAAAGAGATGCTTGCACTTGTAGTTTAATTCACAAAATTTCAACTTTTGCTTGATCAACCAGGAATCCAAAAAGCATAAATTACAGGGGAAATTTGGGGGGGGGGGATATAATCGAACACAAAGCATGAGAGTCCTTTATATTATATCTTTTCGTCATGACAACACAATAGTGGTCTATACATTCAAATCTTGAAAACAGGTTCCCTCTCCCATCTTTGAGGATGATAAGTTATGGCGGTCACAATTTTCTTACCCTGAGGCAGTGGCAATTCGGCCTTTTGTGGGATTTTTTCATGCCACACAAATTCGTTCTCGCTTTCAAAGTAAATCAATGGCAAATCTAATCTCCTGATGGAAGATCAATCTCCATGACTCTTCTCCAGGAATTTTGGATTTGGCTTTAATCAAAGCATGATGGAGAACCCCAGTAGCAGCCCCTATTTGACCGGCAACTTTCAGGCCTTCCGTGAGGTACTTCTTAACTCATGTAAATCTCTGGAAGATGATATGAAATCCTACAAGAACCAAAACAACAGTTGTTGGCAATAAGATTTGAAGGCCTTCTAAGGTAATGGGCACAAATTAAATGTAAAACAAGCCAACTTGCTCATATTTATATCACTCACCTGGATAAAAGGATAACTTATACATGTGCGTATGCATGTGATCGTGTGCTTAATGATTTTAAAAAAGAGTAACTGCAAGCAAGTTTTAGTATGTATCTTAGCTTAACTGGAGCATCAGGTATTGTTTCACTCAGACGAATCAAATGTCAGGATAAGTAGAAAATTAAAGAACCACTCCTGATATTCAACTAACCATTGATGGCCAATAGTGACTTTTGGAATTAAAAGTTGAAGATCTAACATTATTCTGTCCACAAGAACGTTTAACAGACAACAGCAAGAAAAAGGCGAGCCATTTGAGAATGGTATTTGCAAGTGAGCTATTAAAACAAATCATATACAAAAGAAAGGCAGTTGTCTTTCCAATATGCACACAGCATTAATGCTCACCAATATCTCAAATCCTCAAGGTCCCTCAATGAAGCATGTTAAGTTGTCCACTCATTATATGCCTGACCACAGACAAACCAAGAAGTAGAAACCAATTTTTGCCCAGCTCAGCTCGGGCACTCAAGTAACTTGGTTCAATTTTGGTGCAGCACCCACAAGAATTCTGACCATTGGAAGATTGCTCGATGAGAAAACTAATGCAGAACATTGTAATCAAATTGAGCTCAACTAGATGTATAACTGTGTTGCATTGGATTAATGCTAGTGCAAGAGTTATTCACCTAGCCACAAATCGAAATAAGAAAAGTCAACTCCTTACCACCTACCACTTACCCAAAGCCCTTTTTTCTTTTTATTCCCTTTTTTGGGGGCGGGGGTGTGTTCAAGAATGTATTTGGATTTATGGAATTGCTTTCAGAACCAATATTGCAAAGTAAATATTTTGAAAGCTGTGAGGTGCAGAAACATACCATAAAGCGCATTGAAATATCTTTATATTGTTGAAAATAAATAAGCCCATTTGGGCTCAAGAATTGTGACGGGCCCGTAAAACCCAACGGCTATTATAGCCGTTGGGGGCACAACGGCTATTATAGCCATTGTGTTGGGGAGTGGACATTGTCCACTACCCCCCCCTCTCTCTCTTTTATTTTTTATTTTTCTCTCTCTTCCCTCATTTTCTATAAATAGGAACTTTTTCTAATTTTGTAAACACCATTTGGAAGATAATCTCTCTTCCAAAATCTCTCTTTCATCTCTTTCTCTATCTTTGTAATATTTGAGATATTTTTTCTCTTTTATCCTCAATAGAAGAAATTCTCTTTATTTTTCAATATTGTCCTCCCAATAAATATTTTTTCTTTCTCTCTTTTATATTCGATTACAATCTTATCTCTCTTTGTCCATATTTAAGTTTGTGTTTTAAATTTTTGTAAGGCTCATTCACTAGTATGCGATGACATAACATGTCTAGAAAAGTTATGTCTAGTGACAAATACTTGTCCAAGAAAAAAGATACTTAAGCGAGGACAGACGAGCTCCACCTCTTTCCTGAGAACTTTCCTGGTGCCTCTGCTACAGAATGGTCTGGGTTGAACTTAAGTGAGGATTATAAATTTTAACATGGTATCAGAGCAGAGTTCATTATTCCTCAAATATCAAATCCTCTACCCTCATTTACTTCTTTTCAAACCCACCTTTTTTCTTTCAAAATCCCAACCTCCAAAAATTATTTCCAATGGGTATGACATATCAAAAGGTCACTCAATGCTCTAAAACTTTTGAAGTTTATAATGAGTGAACCTTTTGATATTACCAACCCTGCATATGAAGAATGGAAAGAAAGAGATGATCAAGTTTTCATTCTCCTTTCTAGTGCCATTGATCAAACTCACAAAAACATGGTGTCATCTTGCCCAAATTTTAAAGTTTTATGGGATCAAATGTATGATCTATATAGGCAAGAATCTAATGTGGGAAGAATTTTTGAAATCAAGAGGAAGATTGCCAATATTCAGAAGGAAGAAAAGTTCTATCCCAACTATTTGGAGAATATGAAGATCTATGGAATGAATTGGAGATACTGAGACCTCACACATGTGACTCGAAAATATTGATGAAACGGAAGGATGAAGATAAATTCTTCGGCCTTTTCGTCTCTCTTGGCGAACGCTTCTCAAATATCCGTCAAGAAATTCTTCAGATGAAAGACTTCCCTTCATATCAAGAAATTCGATTCTTAATTCAGAAAATTGATGTTAGCATGCGGCTTGAAGAGGTTTCACAATCAAAAGTTAAAATCTATGGATTTAAAGTTAAGCAGCAAATTCCTATTTCTGTACCAGAACAACTCACTGCCAACAAAACCTATCAGCCTCCTTACAAGAAAGGATACTCACATTGCAAGAGATTAAACCATACTAAGAAGAAATGTTGGCTTCTTCATCCTCATCTCAAACCAGAGTATCTTAAGAGGAAAGAGTAAGGAACACCAAAAGTGACGCAAAATATAGGATTGGAAACAGCTCTTGAAGGCATCACCAAACTATTAAAACAAGTCGCCAATAATTCTGGTAATTTTTCAAACTCCACTCATTATTCTGAAAATTGATTAATAAATTCAGGGTGTGATTATCATATGGTTAAGGATAAAGAAAAGATAAAATGTTTAAAACCCCTTATAAATCATAAGATAGTAAAAGTAGTTAATGGACAAAATTTGAAGGTTAAAGAACTTGGAGAAGTTGAATTTTTCGAAAAAAAAATCAAATGCCTTATATGTTCATAAATTCACCTCCAATCTTATGTTAATTAGTAAGATAACTAAGGACCAAAATTGTAAGGCTATTTTTGATCCTGATACTGTTATATTTTTGGATCTCAAATCGAATCAAGTGATTGGTAGTGGATTTAGAAGAAACAATTTATATTTTTTGGACCAAGGCAACCGAGCTCTTGTAGCATATGAAGGAGATAATCAACTATGGCATGCTAGATTAGATCACCCAAATGATTAAGTTTTGAAAATGCTTTTTTCAACAAAATTTTATAAAAATGATCATTGTGAAGCATGTATTTTTGGGAACCAAGTATTTTATCTAATTTCAGAAACTATTTATAAAAATATCTTTGATCTTGTGCATTCAGATATATGGACATCTCCTGTTGAATCTAGAAGAGATTTCAAATACTTTATATCTTTTATAGATCATAAATCTAGATACATATGGGTATACATGCTTCACACTAAGGCACAAGCTTTCGAAACATTTCAAAACTTTAATAACTTTATCTTGAAACAATATAATGCTCATATTAAAACACTTAGAACTGATAATGGAGGTAAATACATGAGTAATGAATTCAAAGTATTTTTAGAAAATAAGGAAATTATTCATCAAACATCTTGTCCTTATACTCCACAACAAAATGGAGTAACTGAAAGAAAGAATAGGTATTTACTAGAAATAGTAAGAACCATGATGTGTTTTGTAAATATGCCTAAGATATTTTGGAGTGATGCGATTAGTACAGCTGCACATATAATTAATCGACTTCCCACAAAGATTCTCAAGGGAGAATCTCCTTTAGAAATACTTAGAAAAGAAAAACCATCCTTATCTCATCTTAAAATATTTGGTTGTACACGTTATATTCATATTTCTTCTCAAATGAGAGATAAGTTAGAAAGAAATGGAAGACGTTGTATTTTTATAGGCTACGCATCATTTCAAAAGGGATATTTATGCTATGAATTCGAAACTAGTAAACTCTATACATCCAAAGATGTAGTATTTTTGGAAGATAAATTTTATTTTAAAGAACATAATAAAGATAAAGACTTCATAAAAAGAGATTTACAAACCTTTTTTTGGAAATTACCAAGAATTGAAAATAAATCTCCCCAATAAATAATTATAGAACAAAATATGGAACAAGGGGGAGAAGAAGAAAATTCATTAGAAAATGAGAAGCCAAACTTGCAAGCTAATGAGGAAATTCTAACGGAGCCATCCTCACCACCTCCACCACTTAGAAGATCCACTAGGTTAAGACATCTTTCAGAATGGTTAAATAAGAAAATTTACTATAATTCCAAGGTTACATCTCATCATATTTCTGTTTTTTATACAACTAACAATGTTTCATCTAGTCATCAAGAGTTCTTGAATGGCATTGACCAAGTACAAGAACCTTTGAGCTATAAAAAAGCTAATGCTAATCAAGGATGGAGGAAAGCTATGGAGGAAGCACTGAATGCTCTTACCAGGAATCAAACTTGGGAGATTACCACTCTTCCTAAAGGAAAGAAAGCAGTAGGATGCAAGTGGGTTTGCAAGGTCAAGAATAAGAGTGATGGAACAATCGACCATCTCAAAGCAAGACTTGTAGCTAAAAGCTTCACCCAGACATATAAAGAGGACTACACCGAAACTTTTGCTCCAGTCGCCAAAATGACCACAGTCCGAGTCCTATTGTCTCTCGCGAGGAATTGGAGTTGGCCAATGTTTCAAATGGACGTGAAAAATGCATTCTTGCAAGGAGAATTAAAGGAGGAAGTTTACATGTGACTTCCTCAAGGGCTTGAAGGCAAAAATGGACAAGTATGCAAGCTTAAGAAGGTCATCTACGGTTTGAAACAATCTCCCCGAGCCTGATATGCTAAATTTAGCTCTGCTTTTCTTAATTATGATTTCTCTAAGTGCAATAGTGACTCCTCTTTATTTACAAAATTTTTTAATGAAAAGGTCACGATTGTATTTATCTACGTCGATGACTGAGAATGACGTAAAGCAAATAGATTAAGTTAAAAATTTTCTTAAGTCTAAATTTGAAATTAAAGATTTAGGGAAACTAAGATACTTTCTAGGTATAGAACTTACCTACTCTTCTAAAGGGCTTGTTTTATCCCAAAGAAAGTACATATTTGATCTTTTACAGAAAACAGGTAAATTGGGAGCTAAAACTGCTTATAGCCTAGTCTCAACCTATAAAGAAGGAACGGATAACGATCAACAATTTACCGATATTTCGAGATATCAGAGACTTATTGGAAAGTTCATTTATTTGACGATCACCAGACCAGATATAGCATATGCAGTTAGCCGAATCAGCCAGCATATGCATAATCCAAAAATAGGACATTAGAAAGCAGCCGAAAGGATCTTAAGGTATCTAAAGGGTTTTCCTGGACGTGGAATATGGATGAAGTGTAATCAAAGCTCCGAAATCATTGGATATTATGATGCGGTCTGGGCCAGAGATTCTCATGATAGAAGGTCTACAACAGGTTTTTGCATGTTTGTGGGAGGTAATTTGATGTCTTGGAGAAGTAAGAAATAATCAGTAGTGTCAAGATCTAGTACAGAAGTGGAATATAGAGCTATGGTAGCATCAACAAGTGAGATTGTGTCGCTTAAAGCTCTAGTTGAAGACTTAGGGTTCAAGGTCTCAACACCAATTCAGCTTCTTTGTGATAACCAATCAGCTATTCATATTGCATCAAATCCAGTGTTTCATGAGCGGACCAAATATATTGAGATGGATTGTCATTTTGTATGGCAAAAGGTTGAAGACAAGACTATAATCACTCCTCACGTAAAAAGCAATAATCAGCTTGCTGATATCTTCACTAAAGGAACTACAACTAGTCATATGAACAATATCCTCAATAAGTTAGGCTCCATCGACATATATTCGCCAAACTTGAGGGGGAGTGTTGAAAATAAATAGGCTCATTTGGGCCCAAAAATTGTGACCCAAATGGGCCCATAAAACCCAACGGCTATTATCGCCGTTGTGTTGGGGAGTGGACATTGTCCACTCTCCCCCTCTCTCTCTTTTATTTTTTATTTTCTATTTTCCTCTCTCTCCCTTCATTTTCTATAAATAGGGGCTCTCTTTAATATTATAAACAAATTTGAAAGACAATCTCTCTTCCAAAATCTCTTTCTCATCTCTTTCTCTATCTTTGTAATATTTGAGATACTTTTTCTCTTTTATTCTCAATAGAATAAATTCTTTCCATTCTTCAATATTATCCTCTCAATAAATATTTTTTTTTCTCTCTTTTATATTCGATTACAATCTTATCTCTCTTTGTCCATATTTAAGTTTGTGTTCTAAACTTTTGTAAGGTCCATTCACTAGTATGCGATGACATGACATGTCTAGGAAAATTATGTCTAGTGACAAATACTTGTTTAGGGAAAGGGGTACTTAAGCGAGGACAGACGAGCTCCACCTCTTTCCTGGGAATTTTTCTGGTACTTTTGCTATAGAACGACCTGGGTTGAACTTAAGTCGGGATTACAAATTTCAATATATATTCCCCGAAAGAAGAATGTAGAACACTACATGCTGCACCAAGCAGCTCTGTAACACCATAGTGCAGCTTTGCCAAGAGACCTTCAGCATTTCCTCTCTCTTCAGCCTTTTTAATAGTTACAGCCTAAGACGCAAAATCATAACTCATCAATAAAAGAAAATAAGAGGCAAGGCTGCAGCAAAAACTTATGAGTTTAAATATGAGTTACAGAAAATCATTGAGATTAGGAAAATAAAAATGACACATTTCCAAAAACAAAGTTACCTATATACTAAAACAATATGAGTAATCTCACCTGAGCCTCAGCCAAGCAAATGAGACTCATAGCAGTGGACACAGATAAGACAGCCTCAGGTGGCTTTTCCACCGTCAATGCAGGTTGTAAGGAAGTAAGAACCACATCAGCTAGATAGCGGTAAACTCCAGCAGCTTTTCTGAAAATGGTGACAGCTTGCACCAAATCTAGAATACCGAGTGTGAGTAAAGTAGCCATCCTAAATGAGCCAAGTGTATGAAAGATCAAGTTGACAAACAATTAATTACTTCCTTGAGAAACTTCAAGAGCCCTCTCCCGAAGAATTGCACCATAAAGGAAAAGAGTCATGCCAAGTTCAAACCTTAAGTTATTAATTTGATAAAACTTTGGACCCGTGAGGTTAAAAAGGATGTTGAGCTAAGAGCACTAGTCCACTGTATCTTAAGGTCTGAAGTCCATTGAACTATCCGGCGGTTGTTGCTTACTATATCTATTTGGAACACCAAATTCTCCAATAAGGGCGGGTATTGTTCCAATTTCTGGACCTCCTGAGGATCCATTATAAGACAACAAAATGAACTATAATGAGGACAACCAACAAGACCAATTCAGCAGGTTCTAACAATGTTGCTATATAGATTCGGACAATTCAGAAAGAAATACTCTGGTTTGGATAATAATTCATCACAACGTGGTATCTTGCATACATTGCATCACAACGTGGTATCTACCAAAGTTATGATTTACAAGCAATAACTTAATGCCACATCTCATATGCCATTGCAAACAATTACCTGTTCGTGTCGAGAAGTCAATCCACCAGCTACTTCTCTTGCTATAGCCTCTGTAAGGAAGCTACTTTTATTAATAGACTCTTCGATCACTCTACACTTGGAGCTCGACTCCTTCAGCCGCTCAAGTGTACCCGGGTCACGTGCACCATAGACATCTTCAAACACGATCTGTTAATAATGGAATTAATTCCCACACATTGTTCCACTTAAGAAAGAAAAAGTGAATAAAAAAACCACGCAACATACACACACACCCCCCAATCTAATCCCACTAATGCCACAATTAGACACATAAAAACAACTTGAATAACAAAAGGCAATTTATTCCAAAAATAGCAAATCAAGTTCACACAAACCCAAGTTAAATTGCCACAAGGTTGGCTAGAAAAACACCAAAGATATAAAATTTGAAGTCAAAAAACTTAAAATGTATGTGTCCCCTTCACTAATCCACAATCATATTACTGTTTTGGGGTTGTGCCCCCAATAGTTCAACTAAAATTGGGTTACCACATCATCTTGTCGCATGATTTACTGCACCGAAAAGATTTAACTTTTAGTAGTTTAAAAACGATCACTGGCAAATCTATTCAGAATCAGCTTCAAACACATTCCTTACATGTCTTACAGCACTCAATTCCGTCTTCACTCACACTGTTCAATATGATCCTGATACCATCACACGCGCGTGCGCACCCCCGGGGGGGGAGAGAGAGAGAGAGAGAGAGACCTTTTTAGATTTCAATTTAGCAGGGTCTCCAAAATTGAGCAACGTGTCCATAAAACCACTACAGTTACTATCTGCTACAAGCATCTGCAACAATCAAACATACAAAATGGAAATCAAAAGACAAACAAACCCCAAATCTTCATTCTTCTCTGAATGGGTTGTCTCAAATCACAAGGAAAACCAAGTAAACACAGAACCCTAAAGTCAACAATTTCACATACCATGGTTTGAATTAAGAACCTCCCCCAACCCCCGAATTCTCCAACTTCGTAATCGAAATCAACCCAAAAAAAAAAAAAAAAATCCTAAAGGAACACAAAAATCCATTGTTGTGTGAGTCAAACCCAACAACTTGAAAACACCAGTTGATCGACAAAAAAAATGTTATTCTTCTTCTTATAAAGTTGACTCTTATTTTGTAATTGAAACAAGGGTTGCATAATATGTAGCTTGTCACGATTCGCCATATGTGTTTTGGTGTGGAGGAATGTAATTTTGATCATTCGCAGTACAAGAATTAGTTTTAGTTAATGCCCTGGTATACTATAAATTGAATTAGTCTTATTTAGTATCATTGTTCACTTTTTTGAATAAAAATAAAAATAGTATTAAAAAAGTAAATATTTCAATCAATGAAAATTTTCTTTTATATAAAAAATAACCACAACTAACTATAATTACTTATATTTTCAAAGATATTTTACCAAAAAGAGTGAAAATTCAAATTTAAATATGTTTTGTTTTGAGAATGGTAAAGACACAGGTTCGATGTATTAAAATCCAACAACAATAAATTAAGGTTTTTGTGTGTTATCATTTTTTGGCATGATATTCCGTTCAATAAAAATAATAATTTAAAATAAAAAGAAGACTGATATTAAAAATAACAAAATCTAAAATCAATGAGAACGATGATCCAAGTCCAACTCCATCTTTATATCACCTCTCTTTCTCTCTCTCAAAATATTTTCATCTTCATCTTTGATTTCAATCCTTGAAATCATCACTATGCTTTAAATACTCTAAAATCCTATTAGCTCCTTCAGTTCCATTCCTTATGATTGGAATTCAACATGGCACCATCATTCGGGCTCCAATCATCACCACAAATGTAATTTTTCTTAAACAATAGAAATAACAACGAATTATACCTTTTATTTTAAAATTTTAGAGTCGAACATATGAGAGATAAATATTAAAAAATTAAAAGAAAAACAAAATCAAAGAGATTTAATTTGTGTGGATTCTCCTATGTCATTTATTTATATCTAAAACTATTTTATTAACTAAATCCATATCTATCATGTCTTTATGAATACTATTTTCTCAACTAAATTCATATCTATCATATTTTTAAGAATACATTACATCCAAATTTTCAACGACCTATCTCTACGTTTTATTAAATCTCATATTTTTAAGTTTTCGATCTTCCTAACTGATGCGTCTTTAAATCTTCATTGCACATATTCAAATCACCTTAAACGATATTCTCTCATCTTATCTACAATTGAACTAACATCCAACTTATTACGTATCTCGTCGCTTCTAATTTTATCTCTTTTAATTTTACCACACATCCATCTAAATATTTTTATTTTAGCAACAACCATTTTTTATTCTTATTGATGTTTAATGGCCTAACACTCAGTATCATACAATAACACTGGTCTTACTGCGATTCTATAGAATTTTTCCTTTAGATGTAATGGTATCGTGTGATTGGAGAAAACTTCGAATATCTTTTGCCATTTCATCCAATCTATTTGAATTCTATTATTTACATTTCCATCGATACTACCATTGTTTTGAATGATGGAACCAAAATATATAAATCATTAACTTTTTAAAACTTTTTTTCATTCTAATTTAATTATTTCTTCATTATCTTAATGGTTACCGATAAACTTATATTTCATATACAATTTTTCTTACTTTTGTTTAAATTCATTAATTTTTTGTTCATATTAATCTTTTCAATTAGAAACAATGATTATACTGTTTTGGTATGTGATTAGAATTGTGGGTTTTGAAATGAAAATCATAAGGGAGGGACGAATTAAGCAACATCCATGGAAACATCCTTAAATTATTAAATCCCTTTTCATCAGATTCAAATGAAAACATAAAAATTTTATGGTTTTAATTATTCTTACATTTTATTATATATATTTATTATTTTTCTCATAAATATATTTCAATTTTTGATGATTTTAATAAGTATATTAAATGGCAAAACAAAAACAGGCTGCAATAAATGAATATTTTATAATTCTCAAACAGGATTATACAGATGATTTCTCTAAACATTCTTTTTCTTGGTATGGGAAGTGCAATAAATAAAACTAAAATCTTGGCCATGGCATGACAACTGAAGGGAAAAATCCATGCCATGGCGGGCATATGCCTACAACGTTTATCTATTTATTTATTCTAATTTAGTTTTTTTGGATGCGCAATTTTAATTAATTTATTGCCACGTAATTTTGTTGTAGTTTCGCACAAACTAAGACGTGGTTTGCTCATTTAGGACTCCTCGACCTCGTCGCAGGTCCACCCCAGGGAGAGGCCGGGGGGGGGGGGGGACAGAGAGAGTTAGGTTTTCGATTCGGCAAAGGAATGGCACAACTCATTGAGAAGAAAATACCAGAGACAGTCCACAGTGACTATTAGTCGTTGGGACAAGGAGGGAATTTGAAGAAGAAGAAGAAAACTTCGTTCCTTTGATTCATTTCAAAATCTTGAAGACCGTTGTTTATTCTGTTGTTTTCTCCGTCAAAACCCTAATTTTAGTAAGTTTTGTTTGTTTGATCAAATAGAGTTTCAAAATTAGGCGGGGGAGGAAAGATCCAAAAACTCTAAATTCATTGAACAGAATTGGGTTGAGAGTTTTAAGGGTGTTTTGATTCTTGGAGGTAGAAACTGAGTTTGAGAAGATCAAGGAAGGGTGATTTAGGATTTAAGGAATTAAGATATGACTGCGGCGGAGAAGCAGTTAATTGTGGTGGTCGAAGGGACTGCAGCTATGGGTCCTTACTGGAAAACCATTCTTCTTGAGTACCTTGAAAAGATTATCAGGTTTGTCTGTTGACACCTCTTTCCAAGTTTTACTGTTTATCGAGTAATGTATTTATTAGATTTTGTTCGAATTTATTGGTTTGACGTTGCCGGGATTTATCTGGATGAGGGTTAACCGTATTTGTTGAAGCCTTAAACTGCTAGCATTATTTTTGTTATGCGGAATTTTAGTATCAGAGATTGACTTCTTTTGCTGTGTTATGTTCGTAATCATGTTTGTTTCACAATTAGAATCCTCAATTTTTACATCTATACTCCTGCCACATGCAAAGGATCTGCGTACATTCTGAGGAGAGCCAAAAAAAGAAAAAAAAAACTGTTAGGAGAAAGATCCAGCTAGAATAGGAGATTGGATACAGTGCACGGGTAGCAGGGGTGAAGGGAGCTGCTCTCCCCCCTCCTCGGAAATTGTAAGAAGAAAATTATGTATAATTTGAAAAAATTAAGTATAACTCCAAAATTCTGTTGTGCTTCATCCCCCCCATCCCCATCTAAATAGCAGAACCCACCATCATGAACATGATTTATATTTGTTATCTAGATTGTCATTTGCACTCCCATAGACTGAATACAAATATATTAGATTTTGGATGTTATTTTGAAAGTCAAAACTTGTGTTGGGTTTCTAACACCACATTGTCCGGTTCACGTATAGATCATAGAAGATATGTTATATAAGATCTTTGTAGAATGGACATGAAGATGAGATGTGGGACATGACATGTCAAACTGATCAACAATTTTATGGTATTGTGAGTCAAACAGTGTTGTATCATCTCGTGTCTAAGGGACATGTCCAATGGACATGATGCAAACATATGTACAAGTTCTGTCAACATAGGTCAAGATCAACCATGAATGGTACTTTTCCCTCGGTTCAATGCTTTTTTATAGCTGGAATGGCTGTGCAGAAACTACGTGCAGTTCTCTGGTCTTAACATGTGCTATATGAAACAATTCTATTGAGGAGAGGAATCTTTGCCTATTTGTTATCCTTGTGCACTTCCCTCCTTGTTTTAGTTATCTTCATGGGGGTAATTCTCTCCCTGATCCACATGCATGAAATAATTTTCATTCTCTGTAAACTTATCCTTTAATTTTTAATGCCTTGATCAATTCATCAAATATAATGTCACTGTGTCCAATTTAACCACAAGATGTAATAGGGAAGGCAATATGAGCTCTGAAAATCTTGCAAGTTCCTTCCAGAAATGTCGGAAAATCTTTATGAAAAACTCTCCTAAGTTTTTCCTTCTCTTCTTATACAATTTTCAGCTCTCTTTTTCTCGTTTCCCCTTCTCTCTTTATTTTTTTCATTAGTTTCCACACACTTATAACAGAAGGGAAGAATTTAATTGGTGGCCTTATGTAAAACAATCCAAATTCAAATCTCGTTTGATGTTCCTATACACAACATATTCAAGATTTTGACTGGTTGCTTGAATTTTAAACTTTTGCAGGAACTTTTGTGGTCAAGAGTTGACAACCCAGGTATTTCTCTAGTATTATGGCATAAGCTATTTTCCTATGTAGTAGTGGTTGCTGGGACTGGCATATTGTTTGTGATCGATTACACTGCTGTCTTATTCCATGATGTGCAAAAAATTGATTAGTTTCTGGTTTATCCTTAGGCGAATTTGACGTGTTTCATGTGGTGGTCCATTTTTCCTACCACTACATCTAAGAACGGATCAGTTTTGAAAAACATTTGGTAGATAAAGCTATGACAGTAGAAAACACTTAGATTTGGTGTGGGCTACCTTTACTTATTGACACTCATGGCAATCTTGGATTCTGGATCCTTTTGCTGAACCATACTATATTAGCTTAAAATTGTGTAATGGTTTGGTGTGCCTACCTTGCAAAATGCAAGGAGAAGATTGCGTACATACACGCCCACCCTCCCGCTACCCCCGCACCAAGTAGGGAGCATTTTGTGCACCGGGTGAGCCCTTTAATGGTTTTGTCTAGTGTGATTCTTATTGCAACTTAGATGGTCTTTTCAAACGGGGGGAGGTACTTGTGATGGGAAGCTTAGGTACTAACTTACATCTTGTATTTGAATATGTACATTAATTTACTACTGTGGTCGCGAGAATTTGTGAAGGCTGTTCCATTTAATAGGAGTATGAGTTTCTTGCAAAGAATAAAGGATAAATTTCTGCATACATCTGTTCAATGTCTTGGGCTCCTTTGCACCATACAGATTGAGATTTGCTTTTTAAACTTCAAGGAAGGATGCTGTTGTCTAGTTCTCAGTAATTTCCTTCTATAATTTTATTCACTTTGATTAATGTTGGACCGCAGAAGCCCTCAACTCAGAACTTTGAGCTCAGTCTGGTCATGTTCAGTGCACATGGAAACTATTCTGGTGCGTATGTATGCGAGACTTATTCTATTTAGCCCTTTTCTTTTCTTTTATTTTTTCTCTCTTGATTGTGCTGCTGCCTTCCTTAATTTCTCGATCAAATGTCAAACATGAGTTTTTTTTTTTTTTTTTTCTTTTTAATATAAATTCCTCTCTCTCTCTCTCTCTGCATGGTGCATTTTTTTTTCTTTTAATTTTTGAACTTCTCTTGACTTTGCAAGAAATTTGCAGCTTGGAGATATAGTTCTTGTTTTACAGCTAACACTAAGAGGATCTTTGATCCCTCTGGCTCATGGGGTTGGAAACATTATCTTGGCATCATTTAGAATTTTGGCTGAATAAAATCGATTTTGGTTCCCTTCTCTCTTTATTCACTAACTTAGACTTTATTATTATGAATTTTCTTCCCTGGTAACAAAGCGTCTGAGGTTACACCTCTTTGGTGCTTTTATTGGATGCATTCTGCTAGGCACAAGCTTTCATATTGCTTTTTATGGGCTGACAATTTTCTGACCTCTGTCCAGGTTGTCTTGTTCAAAGAAGTGGATGGACAAGAGATGCTGATAACTTTTTGCAGTGGCTATCATTTCTACCATTTGCAGGTGGTGGATTCAATGACGCTGCAACTGCAGAAGGGCTTTCTGAAGCGCTTATGGTGCGTTATCTTGAGACGGATTAATGTGTTTTGTCTCTTCTTTCATCCTTTAGATGTGCTTTTAATTATCTGCTTCCCTGAGTACTGATAAGGTTGATAATCGTGCCAAATAAGTTATTTGCTTTTCATGAAAGTGAATCACGGAACTTGTTTATTCCAGGAGGCAAGTTAATTTTTCATAACCTGCTATATATTCCAAACGAGGTACTGCATCTAATTATCACCTATATGAGTGATTATTTGAACAACCGGAAAGTTCTTTTAAACTTTAATTTGCTTTTCCCTATTTCTTTTGATACCATACTCTCCATATTTATATCTTTTGGTAAATCAATATGTCATGCAATCTCATCTCATGAGATTCTCCTATACCAGCCTGCAGCTGGAATACTGAACTATCTATCTCACTCCTATTTCTGCATTTCGTTCTCTAGTTTGCCTGCCTCAAACAAAATGAGAGAAAAAGGGAAGGCCTAATCATACAACTTGAGAAACAAGCTTTGGAGTGCTTTCCCTATTATCCTAATTCCTAATTAACAAAGAGGCAATCCAAGAATTGGAGGTAACTTGTATCGAGATTATCTATATTGTGGGCAGGAGTAGGTTTCCTACTTGCAGTTCACTCCATTTAAGCCTCAAAATACTTGCTGTTCCAATTAATAAAAAAAAAAAACAAAAGAGTCAAATACATAAGAATGGAACCTAAAACAATTTTGGTGAATAGAGTATATTGGAGAAGTTCGCCGTAGCGTTCGATTTGATATTCGTAAACACTTTCTTTAAAAAAAAAGAGTCACACAGTTACGTATAGAAGTGGGTCAAATATTAGTCAGATAGATTTCTTTCTCACTAGAAGAGATGATAAAATGACTTGATTGCAAGGTTATACTGGACGAGAGTGTAATGCTTAGCACATGCTTTTAGTTTTAGACGTACGAATGCCTAAACAACAAAAACAATATCGACGATATATAGAGTCAAGAATTAAGTGGTGGATCTAAAAGGGAAAAATGTAACGACTTTTAAAGACAAAATAATTGAAGTAACAAACTGGTCTATTAATGATAATTTAGAAGCAATGTTGAAAGAAATGTCTAATAATATTAAAAACATAGGTAGAGAGGTTCTTCGAGTATTTAAGGGCAAGGCTCCAAGAGGTAATGAGTCATGATAGTGGAATGAAGAAATACAAACTGTTATCCGAATTAAAAGAGAGTGTTATAGGAATTTAAAAGTGATCTTAGTAGCGAGACTTATGAAAAATATAAAAATGCAAAAAAGACGTAAAAAGATTATCCATGAATCAAAGAGTAAGGTATATAATGAATTATACAAGAGGCTGAAGACTTGAGACGGAGAAAGAGAGATCTATAGAATTGCCAGACTAAGGGAGAGAAAGGGAAAAGATCTAAATAAGATTAAATGTATTAAAAGGAAAACCAATAGTACGTTTATAAAGAATGAAGATATAAGAAAGCGGTGGAGGGAATATTTTAATAATTTGTTTAATGTTGAGAGTACGATAAATATAAAAAATATCGAGATACCCGTAGAAGAGATTCATAGAGATTTTTAACGTAGGATTCGTCCTCATAAAGTAAAAGAGACCCTAAAGAAAATAAAAAATAACAAAGCCATAGGACTTAATGGCATTCCTATTGATGTGTAGAAATATTTGGGTGAATTCAGTATAATAATGTTAACGGCTCTTTTCAACAAAATTTGACAAACAAAGAAAATGTCCCAAATATGGAGAGACAGTACACTTGTTCCGCTGTATAAGAATAAAGGAGACATACAAGATTGTTTCAATTATAGAGAAATTAAACTCATAAGTCATACGATAAATTTATGGGAGAGAGTGATAGAGTATAGATTGAGACGTGAGATAAGTGTGTTTCAGAATCAATTTGGATTTATGTCAGGATGATTTACTACTGAAACAATTCACTTGATAAGACAGTTGATGGAGACATTTAGAGCGCATAAGAGCATAGTGGTCAAAGGCGCGCTGAAGTGCGCTTTAAGCGCTAGACGCAGCGAAGCGACGGATTAGAGCTTTTTTTGGAAAAAACCCAGCGTAGATGAAAAAGCGCAGCCGAAGCATGAAAAGCGCAGAAAAGCGCAAAAAAGCGGGGCTTTTTCATATTATTTATTTATTTATTTATTTATTTAATTTAATAACTCTTATATAATTTGAACCATCGGATGTTTTTAATGGATAAGATGAGATGGTCTATACTATTTTTCATAGAACACATGCACCGGATTGCTATTTTGTATTTGGGTGCCCTATTTGGAAGCAAGATAGATCTTATGTCTTGGCCAACTGAGGAAGCAAGCTATGGAACTGGAAGCGAAGCAAGATCTCTTGGCTAACTGACGAGGCAGACTGTGGAAGCAAAGCTGGTGGTTCTTCTTCTTCTTCTTTCTTTTTTTCTTTCTTTCTTCCTTCTCGGCTCCTCCTCTTCCTCTTCTTCTTCTTTCTTTTTTTGCTTTCTTTCTTCCTTCTCGGCTCCTCTTCTTCTTCTTCTTCTTCCTTCCTTCCTTCCTTCCTTTCTTTCTTTCTTTCTTTCTTTCTCTCTTTCTTCTCGGTTATTCTTCCTCTTCTTCCAATCTCTGTTTTTTCAGGCGCCTGCGCCTCTGTTTTTTTTGTCCCAAGCACCTCTGTTTTTTTTTTCTAAACGCCCCTGTTTTTTTTTTTTTTTTTTACCCAATTGCTGTTCTGCAATTTTCTTTCCCCTGTGTCATTTCTGAAATTTTTTTCTTTGTTGTTTTGCTTTGGTTTGGTCATATGTATTTTATATGCATGCAACTTCCATTTTGGAATTTTAATGATACATAATTTTAATTGTTTACAGAAGTTGTTGAGAGGATCATTTGCCTTCTTAGGACTTCAATTGTTTACAGAATTTTAATGATACAGAAGTTGTTGAATTCACCTGTTTAAATTCTCTCCTTCACGATTATGAACCTTCCCTATCATATGTGTCCAGTGCAACTGAAGTTGTTTAAAATTAATACTTTGTTCGCTCAGAAGTTGTTGAATTCACCTCTTTAATGATACAATTGTTTATAGTCCACGATGCTTAAAATTAATACAAATTATCTTCTTCAAAAAAACCTTATAAAAGTTATCTCCGCAGACATATGTGTCCAGTGCAACAGCAACTTATATTTAAAAATCACATTTTTACATTGCACTATCGCAAATTTGTTCGTTCTTGATTTCATTGGAGTTGATTTGGAAAAGGAGCATTTGCTATAGTTCTTAATTTCATTGAAGATGAATTTTTTTTCCATTTGTATTGTTCTGTTGGTAAAATGTCATCATCTGATGTCTTCACTGTTTCTACTAAAAAAGATATAGGCTGGGAGTATGGTTGTTTGGCTTTTCCCGATACTAAGGACACTACCTCGGTACGATACTTTTGTTTTTCGAAAATTACCAAAGGAGGGATCTATAGGCACAAATAGCATCTAATTGGGGGTTATAGAAATGTTGCTGCTTGTCAAAGTGTCCAAAAGAAGTAAGGGAACAAGTTATGCAATATGTTGCTCAAAAAAAAGAGCTAAAGGAGCAAATGCATGGAATCCCCCATTTTGATGACATAGTCGATGAAGTTGAAGAGATTGAAAAGAAGGATGCAATTGATTTTAGTGGTAAACGTAAGGGTTTAGGACCAAGTCCATTAGGACCAAGTTCACGCGCTTTACAAACACATAAAACTGATAAAAGGATGAAGAAAAGTTCTACGATGATAGGTCCAATGCATTTGTATTTTAAGGCCGGAGAAAAAGGAAAGAACAAAAATGATTAAGCCTCTTTGGAAGCATGCAAAAAGGAATTGAGAGAAAGGGTAGTTCGAAATTTTGCTAGGTGGATGTATGATGCAGGCATCCCTTTTAATGCTGTTAGGTATGATAGTTTCAAGCCTTTTCTTGATAGTGTTTGTCAACATAGTCCTAATTTGAAACCACTGTCGTATTATGAAGTTCGAGTTACTTACTTGAAAAAGGAATTAGAACACACGAAAACATTGATGAAAAGTCATGAAGAAGATTGGGCAAAATATGGATGTAGTTTGATGGCCGATGGTTAGAGAGATAAGAAACAAAAAACTTTGATCAATTTCTTGATCAATTGCCCAAGGGGCAGCATGTTTTATGATTCCGTTGATGCTTCTAACTACTTAAAAGCAGGAGAAAAAATGTACGAATTACTTAAGATGTACATTGAACAAATTGGGCCAGAAAAAATTGTTCAGGTTATCACAGACAATGCATTTGAAAATGTTTTAGCAGGTACGAAGAATTTACTATTAATTTTGTATTATTCTATCTTGTATGGTATATCATTGTTTAATTGAATAGACAATATCTATATCTAATACATATAAATTTTTGATGTTATTTCTTGGATAGGGAGGTTGTTGGAGGCTAAGTTTCAGCATTTGTTTTGGACACCTTGTGCTGTCCATTGCCTTGATTTGTTGTTTGAAGATATTTTTCATATACCAATTTTCAAGAGGACAGTTGAAAGAGCAATTCAGGTGAATATGTTCATTTACACCCATACTTTGATCCTAAATATGATGAGGAAGTTTACAAATCAAAGGAAAATGGTTAGACCAGCAAAAACACGTTTTGCAACTGCCTACTTGACTTTGAGAAGGTTTCATATTCAGAAGGTAGCATTGAGGAAGATGTTTACATCTGAGGAGTGGAATAACAATAAATATTCAAAGGACCAAGTTGGCAAAGCAGTGGTTAGGATAATATTATCGGGAGGTTTTTGGAATGATGTTGTTTATGCACTTAAGATTTCTGGACCACTAGTGAGAGTTTTAAGGCTGGTTGATGGAGAAAAAAGGCCTCCAATGGGTTATATTTATGAGGCAATGAATAGAGCTAAAGAAACTATTGCTAAATCTTTTAATGGTCAAAAACACAAGTATGAAGAGGTGTGGAAGATGATTGATTCACGATGGGATACTCAACTTCACAGGCCATTACATGCAGCTGGTTATTTTTTAAATCTAGAATTCTTCTATTCAACACCAGATATCGAGTCAAATAGTGAAACTATGGATGGTTTGTATACTTGCATAGAAAGATTGGTGTCATCTATTGAAGAACAACATAAAATTAGTAAGGAGTTGCCTATTTATATGAAAGCAGAAAACATATTTAGTCGCCTATGGCCGTGAGGCAGAGAACAACAAAAGCTCCAGGTTAGTTCAAAAAAGATAAAATGAATCGATTTTATTGTGAATTTGATGGTATATTTGCATTAATAATTTTTCATTTGGATTCTTTATAGCCGAGTAGTGGTCTGCATTTGGTGCTAGTACACCAAGCCTTCAAAAGTTTGCCATCAAGATTCTTAGTTTGAGTTGCAGTTCATCTAGTTGTGAGCATAATTGGAGTCTTTGAACATGTGGGTAAATGTCAATTAGTTAATTTCTTAGTAGTTAATATATTAACAATTTGATATTAATACTTATATATTTTATAATTTCTGCAGCTTCACAGCAAAAGGAGAAATAGGTTGGACCAAAAACGCCTTAGTGATTTGGTGTATATCAAGTATAATAGGGCTTTGAGGCGTCGATACGAAGCACGTGATAAAATATACCCTATTACATTGGATGACATTGATGAAAGTAATGAATGGTTGACCGGGGTGTTAGATGCAGAAAATGACCTTGTTAATGAGGAAGAGGGACCTGATGGCTTAACTTGGGGTCAAGTTGGTATAGCTAGTGGTGTTGAAGAAAGTCGTTATGCATCTAGGTCTCATGTGAGTGCAAGGGACAATGTAACCTCGCAAAATAAAGGAAAAGGAGAAGCTGTTGTAAGTTCATCTAGTAGGGTTTACATACAAGATGAAGAGTTAGATGTTGAAGAGGAGGATTTGGAGGACTATGGATCAACTCAAGATGAGGAGGATGATGAGATTGAATTGGAGGAAGACGAAGACGATGACTAATTAGGAGCTTCATGATCTTTTATTGTTTTTTCTTCCTTTCTTTTTTTTTTTTTTTTCATTTTTTTTCATTTTCCATTTGTTGTTGTTTTGAGTTTTATTCCCAATTCTTAAATTAAGTTATTTGTACTAAGTTTTCTAATGTTTAGTGTACTTTCTTTTCATTTAAGGTTTTAATTTTTATTTATATTGATATTCTAGTATTATAACATATTTCATGTATTTTGATTTTATATCAAGTGTGCTTTATATCACTTGGAGCATAACTGGCTATTACAGGCATTATTCTACAGCTTTACTGGCTACAAGTGTGGTGTTATTCTACAGCTTCTTTCTTTAATCTTCCAGCATTTTGATGTTGCTCCTTTCAGTTGTTTGATGATACTCTTCTTTTCTGTAATCTGTAATCTAGTCTCTTTTCTTGATATTGCTCTTTTTTTTTTTTTTTCTCATTGATTGCTTCTCCTTTTTTCTTGTTCTCTTTACAATTGCTTTGCTGCTGCTCCTGCAAAAAGAAAAAAAAGTGTTTAATGAGATTTATATCAAAAATTAAAATTCTTTTTATGAGACATATTTTATATACTATTATTTTATTTTCAAATATATATTTTGATTTTATATTTTAAGTGCGTTTTATATGAAAAAGCCCGCGTTTCGCTTTGCGCTTCGCGTTTAAGCCTCAGGAGGGTCTGTCGCTTTTTTATGCTTTTCGCTTTTAACTACTATGCAGAAGAGAGACCTACATATGATATTCATTGATCTTGAAAAAGCATATAATAAAGTCTCAAGAGACGTGTTGTGGCGGATGCTGATGAAGAAATGGATTTCTTTGAAATACATTAACCTTATTAGGGATATGTATGAAGGAGTTGTAACCAATGTAAGAATTTATAGGGGGTTGAGCAATAGCTTCCCTATTAACATTGGGCTCTATCAAGGTTCGGTATTGAGTCCCGTATTATTTGCAATAGTGATAAATAAAATTACAAAAACAATCCAAAATGAAATACAATGGTATATACTTTTCGCAGATGATATAGTTTTGGTTGATGAAATTAAAGAGAGTTTCAGTACTAAATTAGAGTTATGGAGTGACACGTTAGAATTTAGAGGGTTTAGATTGACTAGATCCAAAACTGAGTATATGAGATGTAATTTTAGTGACAATCATCTGGATAATGAAAAAATGATTAGATTAAAAGGAAGAGAAGTCTCAAAAAGTGAACGATTTAGATATATTGGTTCCATCATTCAGGACGATGGCATTATAGAGGTGGATGTGAATAATAGAATTCAAACAGGTTGGATGAAATGGAGAAAGACATTCGGAATTCTTTGCGATCGTACGATACCATTACATTTAAAGGAAAAATTCTATAGAACCGTAGTAAGACTTGCACTATTGTATGACACTGAGTGTTGGACTATTAAATAGCAATAAGAGCAAAAAATGACTGTAACTGAAATGAGAATGTTTAGGCGGATGTGTGATAAAATTAGAAAAGATAGAATTAGCAATGATGAGATATGTAATATGTTAAGAATTAGTTCAATTGTAGATAAAATGCAAGAGTATCATCTGAGATGATTGGGGCACGTGCAACAGAGATCTAAGAACGTATCTGCTAGGAAGACCGAGAACTTAAATATATAAGAGTTAATAAAATGTAGAGATAGGCCGTTGAAAATTTAGATACAATATATTCGTAAACACATAATAGTTTTGAATTTAGTTGAGGAGATGGTTCTAAATAGGAATGAGTGACGTAGGAGAATCTGCACAAACTAAATCAATTCTTTTTTCTATCTTTATATATATATATGTGTGTGTGTGTGTGTATGTATATATATATATATATATATTTTTTTTCTCTTTCTCTTTTTTGGTATTTGTTTTTCATATGGCCGACCTTAAATTTTGGGATAGAAAATTTAGGTGGTTGTTGTTGTTGTAGAGTATATTGGAGAAGCCGAATAATCTTAGTAGTTTGTTAGGCTCAAACAAGAGAAATCAATGAACAAACAACGGGCAATCAAAACAAAGAACACAATGATTCATGCGGAAAACCCCAAAACAAGGAAAAATCATGGGCAGATTGAGGAGAAATTTCACTATAAAGAAGGATGACTACAATGTGGTTACAAGCTCTCACAAGAGCTCTCTCTCTCTCTCTCTCTCTTTCTCACACACACACACACATAGCCTGTTTCATTCTGAACTGTTATATGCTAGGGTTGCAAAGACAACAGAGTTGACTTAAAATGGGGACCACAGCTGTGCTAAAGATTAATAAGCAAGCTGCTGGGGGTGCAGTGGTTCACAAAATCCATGACAGGCAGTCTCAGCTGCACTGGAATCTTCCAAAAGCCAAATTTTGTGCACCTGCCCAAGATGCTTTGTGATGCCCCGAACGAACTAATGCCCTTAGAATGAGAACAACCTCAAAACCATCACTGAATTTGGATCAGATTCCACTAATCTCCACCTCAAGCCAAACTCCCGAACAAAGGAATACTTCATGCCTTTAACCAGCAATTGAATTTCTCCCAAAGGAATACTCCATTCTTCCTATAATCCCTAAGGATCTCAACCAACAACCCTAACCAAGTTCATGCAATGCTCAAACTTGGCAATGGAAGGACACTAATTTCTCCATTCTTCCAATAATCCCTAAGGATCTCACCCAACAACCCCAACCAAGTTCATGTAATGCTCAAACTTGGCAATGGAAGGACACTTGGTCAACATGTCTGCTAGATTGTCCAAGTGCTGATCTTCTTCACCTGAATCTCACCCAAAGCAATAATATCATGAGTAAAGTTATTCTCACGTCTATATGTTTGGTCCTCTCATGGTGCATCTAATTTTTGGTAAGATGAGTTGCACTGTTACTATCACAAAAGATGACTACCTTATCTTTCTTCATGACCAACTCAGTGAAGATGTCTCTCAACCAAATGCTTCCTTGACCGCTTCAGTGACTGCCGTATATTGTGCCTTAGTTGTGGATAGGGCAACTGTGCATTGCAACAGAGCCTTCCAACTAATTGCACAACCCCCAACTTTACCCACATACCCTGTAATGGACCTCCTCTTATCAAGGTATCTGCATTATCAGAGTCCACAAAACCCAGAATACCATCATCAAGTCTGCCAAACTCCAAACAAGCTCCTGTAGTACGTGAAAGATATTGCATAATCCCCTTAAATTCCTGCTGGTGCTCCTTACCCAGATTAACCATATACATGCTCACTACACTGACTGTATGTGCTGTCTTGATGGGTGTAAACCATGGCATACATCAAACTAACAACTATATTGGAATATGGAACATGTGACATATATTCCATATCCTCTTTGGTATGTGGACATGAAGATGCAGATCCTAAAATAAGCTACAAGAGGTATACCAACTGGTTTTGCGTTTTGCATCCCAAAACGTCAGGTAACTTTTCCATGTACCCTTTGTGTCAGATACAATCTACCTTTGGACCGGTCTCTTCTGATTTCCATGCCCCAAATCTTCTTTGCAGCTCCCAAGTCTTTCATTTGAAATTCATTACTCAGTTGACCCTCCAGCTTATAAATCTCAAACAAGTCGTTAGAAGCAATTAACTTATTATTAACATATAGTGGTAAATAAATTAAAGAGCTACAAGAATCATTCTCAAGGTAGACACAGAAATCAAAATTACTCCTAAAGTTTTCTTCATTATGAAAGCATTAAACCATTTGTATCACCATTGAGGGGACTCTTTAAGACCATAGAGAGACTTCTTGAGCAAACATGTGTGATCTTCTTTTCCATTTAAGTTTGAGTAATGAGGGAATTTCCAAACCATACCTCCTCAGGAGGCTTAAAATCGAGAGCTTGCGATCAAGATCGATTTATTGGGTAGCATGCTGTTGAGATTGTATCTTTCGAATAATCCTTCTTCAACCCAACATTGAAGAGCATACACTGGGCTCTCTCTCCAACAGAGTTGTGCCCGTTCTCTCTTCAACTTCATTTTGCTGTGGGGTATGCCTAACTGTTCGGTGTCTCGCAATCCTTTCCTCCTTGCAAAACTCATTAAACTTTTGAGGAACAAAATTCATGCCCATTATTACTTCTGATCTTCCATTTCTCGAAATGCTTGAACACTTTTCTAGAGAAGTTGTTGATAATTGTTAGCATATATGGAGCTCCACTCTGAATGAACCTGCAAAGGATCCCATAAATCCGAACTGGTATAGTCAGAGTACCCTTTGTCTTAACTCCCGTGTTGAAACTGTCCCATTTCTGTTCTCCCAATACACAATGTTCACAAAACTCCAAATTACCCCTACTCTGACCACAGAGTAGTCTTCCTTGCTCAGCATATTCATATCCTTCTCACTCAAGTGCCCAAGCCTCAACATGGTGACCTCTATGTCCGACAGGAATGATGAAGAGACTGCAGTGCTCCTGTTATGGTTGTCCCTTCCAAGACGAATTCGGAGCCACCATTTTTGCCTTCATCACCACCTAAGCACCCTTGCTCACCTTCATAACTGCACCTTCAATGAAGTACTTGCATCCCTTTTTGCCTAGGGTATCCAACGAGATCTTAGTTTTCTTTAAATCTGGGACATTTCCAACATGAAACGATTGTAACCACTATATCTAACAATTTGACTTGGACCGTCTCAACACCAACAACCTTCAATGATGCATTATTCCTTATCATCACAACTCAACTATTGACAGCCTTATATAGGGAGAACATGCCAATTCTATTACCCATGTATTCTTGAAGCATGAACCATGTGAAACAGTAAGAACAAACTTTGAATCTCCTGATTAGCTTCACTAACATTAGCCTCTGGCTTGTTGTTCTGAATTTGATCATTCTGATTCTGAAGCTTCTTTTTCAACTTCCAGTAGACAGCATTGATATGTCCTTTCTTCTTACAAAAGTGACATCAAATTTCTTTGCTTTGATTTTGGTATATCCTTCTGAATCCCTTTCTTCTGGTCTACCTTTTACTGTAAGAATATCCCCTTGACTCTCCTTTCCACATGAAACATATGCTTCTCCATTAAGTCTTTAGAGGGCAGTGCTAATTTCATATTTTGCAAGACAACTGACTCTCTACTGATTAGGAAGGTCTCTCTAAAGTTCTTGTATATCGAGGGCGAGGAGCATAACAACTTTGTCATCGATCTTTACCACTTGAGGACAAATTGGTGATGAAGAAGTTGAACTCAACAACATGAGACTTCACTGGACTTTCTCTATCCACAACATGAGCAACTGATGCTTCAATTACAACTTGTTGTTAAGTCTTAAGAGTCTTCGTTAGGTATAGGGATTCAAGTTTCGACCATGGGAGTATCTTCTGACAAAACCTCCCTTAATACGACATCTGACAGAACGCAGGTGAATGGCTCTTGATGTGTTTTCATCCATTTCCTCCCACTGCACCATAGTCATCATCTCCAGCTTCTTCTCAACACCTAACAAAGCCCCCTTCCATCCCTTTTGAGTCAACACTGCATGCATCTTCACTTGCCACGTTGATGGCACCATCAAATTTCCCGATATTTGAAGTTGAAGATGCCATCACTCTGACCTCTTGATCAATCTAGGAAATAAGACAACCTCGCTTTGATACAAGTTTGTTAGGCTTGAACAAGAAATATCGATCAACAAACAAAGAGCAATCATAACAAATAACACAACAATTCACATGGAAAAGCTCAAGAGGGGAAAACCACGGGCAGATCGAGGAAAAAATTCACTATAAAGAAGGATGAGTACGATGTTGTTACAAGGTCTCTCAATAGCCTCATAAGAGCTCTCTCTCTCTCTCACTTTTTTTGGTCTACACGGTCCGCTTCATTCTGAACATTAAAAGCCCTGTTTATATGCTAGGGTTGCAACGATACAAGAGCTAACTTAAGATGGGGACCACAGTTGCGCTAGGAGGGGCGCAGCTGTGATGAAGATTAACAACCAAGCTTCTTGGGGTGCAGCGGTGCCAAGGGGTTGCAGCTGCTCTTGAAATCCTTGAAAGGCATCTGAGATCGCAGCTGTGCCATGAAGGCGCAGCTGCGCTGCAATCTTCTGAAATCAGACTTTTGTGCACCTGTGCAAGGTGCCTTGTGATGCTGCGAACAGACACTCCTATGATGAGAACAACCTCAAAACCATCACTGAATCTGGATCACATTCCTGCAGTTTTAGTTGTGTTATAGATTGCGTCTTTAGATGCAAACTTCATCTCTTCATGCACAAATTTTGTTTCTTTGGATGTTAGTAAGCACAAAGCTTCATGTCCTCAGATGCTAGTTGCCTCAAATGGAAGCCAAAAAAATGCGGATGGAAGACATTGTATTCTTGTTGCTGCAAGTAATCCGTATCCCCTGGCAACACCAGTATATAGACCACGAATACAGATGATGGATCAGGGTGAAACCGTAGAGGGACAGTCTGAAAGTCTTCTATCTGATGCTGAGACACTTGCAAAATCATTCCCTCAGGTAACTGTCCTACTTCAAGTATGCAGTTTGATATTCTAGTTGCAAACCATAATAATGCCTTCTCCGGAATTTTGCTTTCAGTGCGGTGCTTCATTGTCAGTCATATGTCCCAGGAAGCTTCCTAAGCTCAGATCAATCTATAATGCGGTAAGGGGATGATTGATGTTCATATTCTACTTTCTTTCCATGTTATTTTACGTTAAGTTTGTTGAAAGCTTATTTTTTATTGCTATCTGTATTGTCAACTTTTTTTCACTCATCTTATTCTTGTGGCATGCTCTGAGTAGGTGGTTGTTGATTTTGGCTGCATTACTGAAAATTAGCTTTAATATTGGAAGTAGCTATCATATCATCATAGCGATTTGGTTTTCAATGATATATTTGGTCCATCAGGGTAAGACATTCACTTGAATATGGCAGTATGTAATAATTGGAAGGAAGCTACTAGTTGCTTAAAAATCTATGTTTCTGATATAGTGGAACAACAACAACGTAGTTATTAGAGAAAAGCTGGGCATGACAAGATATAAGAGAGAATAGTTAATATTCTGGACAGCATAATGGACTGCACTAAAAAGGAAATGGCTAGTATTCTTATAATAAAGTAGACGAAATAAATATTTTATTAAAGAAAGTTATATAAATGTTCATTATATTAGTTAATGGTACAATTTTCTTTGTTGGAGATGCATATTAAAGATAATATGTTCAGCATATATCAATCTTTGGTGATCATTCTGATGTTTGAGCTCAAAATTGTTCTCTCAGTGCTGGTGGGTTAAAGTCTTATTATTAGGGATTGTCATTTGTCCTTGTATGGGCCAGTCTTCAATGCATTGACTGGTGTTTGGGGTAAATGTCTGTGACTTTGGAGAGTGGGGGGTTGGTAGTAGCGTCTGACCAGAACTTGCCATTTTAATACTCTACCCATCTATAAATACAACATTATTAAACCATAATTCCCTACCATTTTGCAAGCACCCATATTCACAAGGTTTCTTGCAATATTATTTAATACAACACTAATCTTGACCGCAAAATATTAGATTGCCAAATTTTTTGCATTAATGCTTACTTATTCTGAAATAAATGTCACTTTATTTGGTCAAAAATTTTGGGGAATGTATTATTGAAATGAAATATTTTTTCTGGTGGAATATGTGGATGGCAATTTCAGTAGTTCATTTGTAAAAAAAGGTTTTAGATTTTTTTTTTCTAAAAATATATTTGTATAATTTTTTTTTTATTTGGAGGTGGGACAAGATTAGGAAACCCAAGTACTCTTTGTTCCCTGCATGGGTGGGGATGGGCGCCCGAATCCCTCCACAACCCTCCACAACGGCGTACGGATAATTCCCACCTTGCCCCCTTCAATGTGGGGGCAGGGGTGGGGACCCATCCCTCTCTCCGCTCTGCTCTGTTGTCATGCCTCCCTATTGTGTTCTGTAGAGTCTTTGTTGCAGTATTGTGTTTGTAGTGCATAATCATTGCTTTAATATAATTCATTTTCTTATAAATTCATTACCATTTTAAAAGTCTTTGGATGTAATACTTTGTTGATGCAGGGAAAATGCAACCTGCGATCCATAGATCCACCAATCAATGCTGTTAAAAACCCTCATTATCTTGTCCTAATCTCAGAAAATTTCTCGGAGGCTCGTGCTGCTCTAAGTCAGCCAGGAGTTACTAACATGTCATCTAATCAAAGTCCTGTAAAAATGGATAATGCACCAGTTGCACCTGTCTCTGGGCCACCTCCAACTTCTCTTCCTCCAGGTTGTATACGCATTCTTCTGCATGGTTCCTAATTTTCTTTTACCTTATCCTGTGGAGGAATTAGGCTCCTGTCCTCACAATTCACTAGCAAAGCTAATTTCCTTCATTAGTGTGCACACTTAGCCTAACTTCGTATTATTATTATTATTATTATTATTTTTTTTTTTTATTTATTTATTTATTTTTTTTTTACCAACAGCAAGTGATTCTAAACTTATATATCTCTAGCCCTCAAAACAGGGGCAGTAGGCTATTAAACAAATTCCTCGGGATGCCTCAAAGGTGTAGGGATCATTTCCTACAGTTGATGATCACATTGCTGCTTATGTATTGATCAATCTCCTTTTTGTCGTTTTCAGCTAATGGATCTGTCATGAACCGGCAACTGACTTCAGTTGGAAATATGCCCACTGCAACTGTCAAAGTGGTACGACTTGGCTTCTCTTTTAACTTCAATTTTTTGTATCTTGCTGTTAAATTATGGTTCTTCTGATCTTTTGGACTAACATATCACCAAATGTGACATCTTTGTTTAGGAGCCAACCACAGTAACTTCCATGGTGTCAGGACCTGGTTTTCCACATATCCCGTCTGTTCCGTGTCCTCCTGCTCAAGGTGTCCCAACATTGCAGACCTCTTCACCTGCTTCTCAGGATGTGACCTCAAATGCTGACAGTGTTCCAGATTTAAAGCCCATCATAACTAATATGCCGCAGTCCCTGCGTCCAGTTAGCGGAGCTGCAGCAAATGTGAGCATTTTAAACAATCTCTCTCAAGCAAGGCAAGTGATGAACTCTGCAGCACTGACCGGAGGAACTTCTATAGGACTGTCGTCAATGGGTGGAGCACCAATTGGCATTCATGTGTCGAACATGATATCAAGTGGAATGGCATCTTCTGTTCCTCCAGCTCAGACAGTCTTCTCATCTGGACAGTCGAATATCACCTCAATTACAGGATCGGGTACATTAGCAGGGACAGCACAGGTTGCACAAAACCCACCTCCGGGTTCATTTGCTTCAGCAAATTCTAGTTTACTGGGAAACTCTAACCTTGGAATTTCCCAAACTTTGAGTCATCTTCAAGCACCTGTTAGTGTGGGCCAATCAGTACCTGGCATAAGTCAAGGAAATCTTTCAGGGGCGCCCATGGTTCAAAGTGGAATTGGGATGAATCAGAACCTGATGAGTGGCCTTGGTCCATCAGGAATATCTTCTGGAACTGGTACAATGATTCCTACTCCAGGAATAGGTCAACAAGTTCAACTAGGGATGCAACCTCTTGGTGTGAACAACAGCTCCGCAGCTAGTATGCCCATGTCGCAACAAACATCAAGTGCTTTGCAATCTGCACAATCAAAATATGTAAGAGTCTGGGGGGTAAGTACTGTATATTTTAGGAGGGACTGATGTTATATTTTTCAATGCAGCATCTATGACCCAACCATGAATATATTTGTTAATCTCCTACCAGTAGTCTAGTTTGGAAATTCATTAATTTGAGTTTGGCCTAAGAATTAATTTGTTAATCACCAAAAATTTTGCAGATTTGGTAGATTTTATGTTGCTTTATTTAGCAAAGGAGTTTGAGTTTGTCCTAAGAACATGCTCTTTGAATAGGTCCGAAATGATGGCTTGTTTAGTTGGGGAAGATTAGTTAATGGCGTCCGCATGTAAATAAGCTCCGAATGTAACGTGTTTACATGTGCCATCCTTAACATTTTCTATTATAAATTTAGTCATTGTAAATTTGCGATCCCCCCCCCCCTTCTCTTGAAAGAAGCATTGTTGCCTGGACACCATACTCATGGGACTTACATATCCTCTTAAGAGGACAAAGTTCCTTAGATTTTAGTATATGCTGGGAACTTGGTTGCCACTTGGGTCTTAGGAGCTTAAAGAAATATCAGCTTCGGCTCATTTGTTAAATTTATGTTGCATAGGTATGATACTATGTTTTTGTTTTTAGAGCCAAACAAGGTTGCTTCAATTCTCAAATCCTCATGTTGATTGTCCGGCACAAAATAAAATTTAACATATATCATGTATAAATATCATAATTTTGAATGTAAAACTTCTTTGTCTATATATAACTGAATGGCTTTTATGATATCGGTCAGATAAAATTGTATGGTTTTATCTTGTCAGATAAAGCCTCTTTGTTTTCTATTCAACAACTGATTATTCTTTTATGGTTCCTATGCATACAGGGAAACCTCTCTGGGCAGAGACAAGGACAGCCTGTTTTTATCACCAGACTAGAAGTATGTTCTGAAAACCAACCAATTTATTTGTTTTGCACATCCCTTATTTTTCTAGTGTTGTGGTTCTCATTCTTTGTATGTCTGACAGGGATACAGAAGTGCATCAGCCTCAGAAACGTAAGTCTCAAGTGCATTATTTACTTAAAAAGCGCCTCCTTTCCATTGAAGTTTGAACTTATTGCTTGTAATTCTTACCATGAGAGGATTTTTTCCTAGAAGTGGCACTCTCAATTTGAGTCTGTGATTTGTTTTTGCATGTGAGATAGTGTGGTTATTGATATTTTCTGTTTCTGCTGCTCTTATAAATTCTAAATCTTCGATTGTCAACATTAATATTGCCATTTTTTTTTTAATTCCCTGTAAGCTTTTCCCTCAGTCAGCTAGCTTGTATTGAACCAAACAGAATTAAAACAGCCTATGTTGAAAATCCAGTATAAAAATCTGAATTAATATTTTATCAATTTGGTTCTGCAATGGATGCTGGCAATGGCTATAAATGCTTGTACATCCTTTTTTTTTTTTGGAAGAAACATATACTTGTCTATAGCAAATTCCCATGTTACTAGCATGAAATGGGTAGGACAAACTTGTAGAAGGTGCTAAACTGTTCTCTTAGCGTTTTGTATTGCTTCCCATGTGGGTATTATCTTTACCTAACACATTATTGCTCTTTATTGACATACATTGGTTCCTTCTGTTTTTCTAGGCTTGCTGCAAACTGGCCGGAAACAATGCAGATAGTGCGGCTTATATCTCAGGACCACATGAACAATAAGTAATTCCTGTCATGTTGCTCCTTTGTCAAGTACTGCTTAAGTTCTCTTAGCTTCTGATATCATTGCTTTCCTTATATGGTAGGCAATATGTTGGAAAGGCTGATTTTCTTGTTTTCCGGGCAATGCATCAGCATGGCTTTCTTGGGCAGCTGCAAGAAAAGAAGCTTGTAAGTCCTCTGAAGGAATGATTCTCTTTGACACATTGCATCATCTCAATGGCCAAGTTATATATTACATAATTACTTTAGCAGGAAAACTTATATTTGTTGTGAATATCAAATGTTTGAAATTGTCTATAATCATTTAAAAATTTATAAAGTCATGATTTTATTTTCTCTTATTATATAATTTTTTTAAAATTTAAATTTAAAAGTCATGTATTTTAAAAATTTTCTTAAGAATTTAAAAGTTATGAATTTAGAAGTCATAATTTATGAGTTTGGAAGCATTCATATTCATATTTAAGACGAATAATAAAGTTTCTAAGATTCTTATTTGAAACACAATAGCTCCTATGAACTTTTTGCACGAGTTTGAAATGGATCGAATTCTAAACGAGACTAAGAGGACTGAGGTGATTTGGTATCCATTTCTTTACATTACTGGCCATGAACAGAAGTTCTGATAAAGGAGATTCAAGGAACATAGAAACAAAACATCAAACATAAAACACACAGAGCAACAACCATAATAAAATTATAGTTGATCTATCATGCAGAGCATCTACCATAAAAAAACATTTGATTGCCATCTTACATAAAACATGACAAACATGTTTACTTGTTCAACAAAAATAAGGAACATACAATGTGTAAGATATCTTCAATCCCACCTTTTTTTGTGATTGTTAGGGGGGGGAGCTGGAAGACTTAAACCCCTGACCTGGAGAAAAGCTATATATACACTATGTAGAATAAGAGAAAAGGATAGAGTTCTTCATGTATCCTTCTCTCTTTTTGTCCTCCTTAAGGTTAGAGGTGTTTATTATTTTTAATTTTCTTCCATGTATAGCCTATACAGACCTAGAGCTGGTTGCTCTTGTTAGGATGAACTGTACAGGGAATTTGCTTTGTGTTTCCCAAAAGGTATTGGGAGCTGGGGACTTTAATGTTTTATATTTAGATCTAAGAAACTTGATGGGTTTAGGATCATCGCTAGTACGTCTTCTTTTGACACTTTCAGTAGAGATTATAAGTTATTAGGTGTTTGTCTTTCTAGTTCTTAGTGCATGTGGTGTCTCAGGGAGAGCGAAGGGTTGCCTCTCAATAATGCTCTTTGACGCATTGCATCAAAATACAATCTTTTTCATTTCATCCCAATGGCCAAGTTATATATTACATAATTACTTTAGCAGTTCCTCCTCTTCTCAAACATGTTCTTCCATATTATATTTGCCTTGAATGACAATGAGCATACTTGTGGTCAGCATTTCTGCATGGACTATATCTCATTGCATCATCACCCTATACCGAGAAAAATTAGTTCTAAGAAACATGCAGATGGTAACAACAGATTGAATGTATATGAAATTGCTGGAAAAGAATATGCCGATGGCAACAATCAGGGGCAAAGCCACAAAATTTCTGTAGCGGGGCCAAAAATATAACTGTTAATTGTAAGGTATTTGATATAACCTTGGTGTAAGGTCGAAAAAATGATAACCTTTAAATTGTTGGTTGTAAGAAGTTGAAGATTATCATTAAGCATATAATGTTAAATCTAAAAATTAAAATTACTATTAAAATTTAAAATGAATGTATACATTTTTTCTTTTCGTTTATTGATTAAAAATATGAAGGGGCAACCAACGTTCTTATCACTATTCTAAAAATATTTCTACACAAGTTTTGTGATAGAATAATTAATTTAAATGATTATTTTGTAATTTTAATGGTCATAAAAATAATTATTATACATCATAATTAACCAACAATTAAAAAAATTCCCCCGGGGGGGGGGTGTTCACCCCATCCCCCTATTTTTCGCCCCTGGTAACAGTCAACCCAAAGAATTCAAACTTTGACTCTGTTATTGGTAACATTCATTGTTCTGCTAGCTGCAGCTTGATTAATGGACCTGTATTGTAGAGGGTCCTAGTTTGGAGTTTGATGCAGTTTCAGGGGTGTTACTCATCAAACTTCATTTATCTTTGTTGTTCTAGTAAAACAGGAATACACTTGATAACTGGTTAGGGCCATGGCTTAGTACCACTTAAGGTCTAAGAAAGAAACTACAACATGTGGAATTAGAGACTTGAGTATTAGAACAATTTCCGATCTATCTTCTTCTAGAAGGACCCATTTGGGTTTTGGGTGAGACTCCTCTAAGACCAAAAGATGTTTGCTTAAGAAAGGGATAAAAAGTATCCTTAATATTCAAATTTCTCATTGATTATATTCTTGCTCTGTGAAGGTCAAACCCTGGTTGATGGACCTTGTGGTTTTGTAAATCATGAGTGATGTTTGATCTTTAGCTTTTCGTGACTTCTTCCTCAAGTTTTGCATATCTATAATTGATTTTTTCCTCAATTTATGGTGAATATTTCAATCATTGATGACTCCTCAGCTTCTGTAGTGTGCAGTTATCCAATTGCCTTCGCAGACACTGCTGCTTTCTGTTTCTGACAAAGCTTGTCGGTTGATAGGAATGCTTTTCCCTGGGGTAAGTCTTTTGTGAACTTATATTTATATGCTTGTTCATATGCCTTTTATACAACATTTGAATGATGAACGCAAGTTAAATTGAAAACAGCAATTAGTTCAGTAACTGATATAGTAGCTTTCAAGTCATGAAGGTGTGCACAAAATAGGTCCTAGGGTAATTTCTGTGATTTGAGCAATTATTCTCATGAAGTTCCATTTAGTAGAATTACTTCTGGTGTTATATTGCTCTAGGAGAATTGCTTTTCAAAATCTCTTTGAAGATACAGAGAGAATTTCCAATATGCTATTTTATCAACAATTTGAAGATTTCACACAACCAGAATAGTATGAGTACCATGTACTAATTGAAGTTTACAACTTAGAAGGCTGCTAGCAAAGCTCACATCAATTCATCACATAAAATTTACTAGCAAAATTACTACTGGCTGGAGAACAAAGAAAAAGTTAACCAGCATAGCCTACACAAAACACAAAGCTATAAAGTCATACACCCAAATTTGACATCATCAATCCTGGGGACCTCGGACCTAGCTAATTGTTGCAAAATCTTGCAAGATATTTAGACCATGCATAATATTTATCTTGTGCATGAGAATGCAAGAGGATGTTGCTTGATGTTTGTCTGCTAGAACCATCTTGCAGAAAGAAAGCGAGATTTTGGAGGTATAGCACCTAACTAACTTACAATTATATGGACAAGATTTTGGAGGTATCCTGATCTGTAATGCTATGAAACTTTTTTTTTTTTTGGGGGGGGGGGGGGGGAGCTACTTGCTTAAGTGTTCATTTTACTTCGCTAGTTCTTTCAAAACAAGTGCTGCAGTAAGACATCGTGTTTTCTTATTCCATAATACTCTCAATCTGTTATTATAGTTAATGGTACATGCTGGAGTTAATGGCTCTTTTGTACTCAAAACCATGCTTCTCACTTGGGATTTTTTTGGTGGGTCACAGGATATGGTTGTATTTAAACCACAAATACCCAGTCAGCAGCAACAGCTGCAGTCCCAACAAGTCCCTCAGCTGCAACAACAGCCGCTGCCCCACCTTCAGCAGCAGCAACTCCAACAGCAGCAGTTGCAGCATTCACAAGTTCCGCAATTGCAGCAGCAGCTTCCCCAGCTCCAACAGCAACAACAGGTTCCGCAATTGCAACCACAGCAACAGCTTCCAATGCTGCAGCAGCAACAGCAGCAGCAAATGGTCGGACCTGGGCTGGGTCAAGGCTTTGTTCAAGGACGGTCGCGGTTAGTTTCTCAAGGACAAGTTACATCACAAGGACCACCAAACATTCCTGGAGGCAGCTATTTAGGTTAATGGCTGTGTGAGGGGGGTTGTTGCTGCAGAAATGAAGGCTTAGCAATAAGAAAACATTCCTTGCTCGATTTTTGTGATGTGTTTTACTTTATACTGTTTATTTTGGTTTGAAAATATTGAAATGTCTCAAGCATGAAGCTTTCATATTTCTTCACAGATGGTTGCTATATTTTGTTATTGCAGACAACAGACAATCATCTTAATACAACTCATAATGGACTGTCGTGTCGTTACTTCATTTCTGGTTCCTTTTCTGCCTTTTTTATTGGCTACCTGGCCTGGGGCCAAAGAGAATCTCTTTCTTTTTAAACAGCAAAGAAACTTTCAATCAAGTAAATATGGAGAGAATCAAATCTGAAAAGGCAAGTGCAAAGTGATGGAATTTCAGCAATCTGTCCTGCAGGGAAAGCTATTGTCAAGGTATACCTCTCATCTTGCTTCACAAGAAAATATAAGTAGCAGACTCAAGCTGATCAAGGAACTTGTTTTTGATTGCAGATTGGATCCATGTCAGATTCAGGGATAATGTTCAGACGTCAGGTTATGTCTGATGATTATAATATATGTTTTGTGAGAATGCTTTGTGTTTTATCTTGCTAGGAGAATTGTAACGTTTCAGGAATAGTTTTTGAAGGTGTGGAGAGGAGAGTAACAAAGCTTTCCGCTTCCAAAGGTACTGGGGTCGCTTCAAAAGGGCAAGGAATAAGACTTCCACCAACTTTGAGGCTAAACCACTCCTCTTTATAATCATTACATATGATGCGATTGCCTCTTTATAAAGTTTTCGAATAATCATGTAGGATGGATGCTAATCACCAACTGTGAAACTTCCCCATCGGGAGCTTTTGAGCCAACAAAGCTGAAATTGCCGCCAATATCTTAGTGCCCTCACACACATCCACTGATGCAAGCATAGGTACAAATAGGGGCTTTGCCATGTATGAGGATGCATGTAATCTTTCTCTTTTTCTGCTTGGTGATCAGTGTTTAGGGGAACCATGTTAATAATGCTTTGAACAATTAATTGACTCGCATACTCTCAACATGAAAAAACTCATATTCGAAAACACATTTCTTCAAGAAAGTGCCTTTTGTCCTGAGACAAATCCCTAAAAAAAGCATTTTGCAAATTATCTAGTAACCGTTTAACATCTAAGTCAGAGAAACGTCATGCTTCACTGACAAGCTATTGTATATGGTTGCATGAGTTCTATTGAGCATAATATTTATCAGGTGCATCTTTAGGATGGCTTATCTTAGAGATAGTTGAGGACAAAGACCAAAGGGCCCCCTTAAAAAAATTTTCCCATGTTAACCAATTGAAAAAGGACCCTAAGGCATTGTGTAGAAGCGACGTACGATATCGCTGGTTGGATGTGATGTCAAATAGGTAAGAGTTTTTATATTTATTTGGACGAATATGGGGAAAGAAATTAGTCCATGAAGAGAAAATTCATCTTGTCACTTGGAACATAAGATGATTAACCGACAAGTTAAAAAAGATAAAATAGGTAATGAGTAAATGAAAAATTAATATCATGTGTATCCAAAAAACTAATAAAACTAAAGTAGTAGAACTTTATGACTATAAATTTTAGTATACAAATAGGGATAGAACTAAAAAGAAGGTAAAAATAATTGTACATAAAGATTTACAAGAAAATGTAATGGAGATAAGACGGAAAGGAAATAAAATTTTGCTTGTCAAGCTAATTAATGGAGAAAATGTACTCAATATAGTTAGTATATATGTATCTCAAATAGGTGTAGATGTAGTTAGTAAAAATCAATTTTGAAAAAATTTAGATGAATTTATACAATTCATACTTAGTAGAGAGAAGTTATTTATTGGAGAAGATCGAAGTGGACATATAGGAGAGAATAATGAGAAATGTGAAATTGTATATGGTCTCCAAAGGGATAGCTTAGCGGTCATAATCTCTCTCCTCAAATCCGGTAATCTCGGGTTCAAATCTCGATGTAACCTAAAAAAAATAAGCTATACATGGAAACTTTGGTTTTAGAAATATGAATAAAACGGGAGATACTATTTTAGAGATTCTCTCAACATTCGATTTAGTACTTGTAAACCTTTTTTTAAAAAGAGGTTTCATATAGTTATATATAGAAATGGATCGAATGTTATCAAAATAGATTTTTTTCTCACCTGGAGGGTTGATAGAGTGACCTGTAAGGATTGTAAGGATATATTAGAGGAGAGTATAACAACTCAATATAAACTATTAGTTTTAGATATACGTGTGACTAAAAGGTAAAAGAAATATTGACCATTTGTGAAATCAAAAATCAAGTGATGGAATTTAAAAGAAAAAAAGTGACGACTTTTAGAAACTAATTAACTCAAATAGCAACTTCGTCCGTTAACTATTATTTAGAAATAATGTAAAAAGAAATGTTTAACAATATTAAGAGTATAGGTCATATTTATTAAACTCGGAACAAACCGTCAATCGGATCGGGTCAATCCTCTACCTGCACAAAACATAGATTGATTCATTTTTTTTGAGATACATTAATTTTAGAGAAAGCATGTGACTCGCAGGTTTAAGGTTAATCGAGAAAGAGAGAGACTTACTAGAAAAGATTCGCTCATAAAGGAGGCAAAATCCCTCGAAGCAGGTCGTAACCAAAGCTGCTTGCAACTCAGCTCCGACTATCATTGGAGTCAAGAAGCCCTATCGTTTCCATCTTGGAATTGTCATTTGTTTGGAAATTCGAAAGTTGCAGGAGAAAGAGAGAGAGTTATGGAGATAGAGAATAGATTGATTGTCTTTTTTACGTGCGTCTCCTTATTTTAGAGAGGGATATAGAGATACTAGATGAGCAAAAAAGTGGGTTTGTATGTACCATTAGTCATTTAAGAACAGAATTCATCTTTTAGAGAGAGATATAGTGTGCGGATGCCATTAGTCATCTTCCACGTGGCCTCCTTTCCCAAACATATAAAGGGATTGAAATTTTTATATTTTAAAAAATATAATTATATATATATTAAAATTTAAAATAATAAAAAAAATCAACAATTAAATCAGTGACCTAATGATTTAATTGATTGAACCATAAATTTTAAGATGTATGGGTCAATGCATAGGTCAAGTTTAATAACTATGGTATAGATAGGAGATTCTTGGCATATTTAGGAATTAGGCTCAAATAGACATCAAGTCATGGTGGTAGAATAATAAAATTCAAACAACTATACGAACTAAATAAGAGTGTTATAGGAACTTTAAAAATAACAAAAGTAGCGATGCATTTGAAAAAAAAATAAGAGTGCAAAAAATGAGGTAAAGAAGATTATTCGCTACTCAAAAAATAAAGTGTATAACGAATTATACAAGAAACTAGAAATTAAGGATGAAGAAAAGAAGGTTTACAGAATTGTCAAACTAAGAGAGAGAAAAGAAAAAAATTTAAATGGTGTTAGATGTATTAAAAGTGAAACCGATAGTATACTTGTAAGAAATGAGAATATAAGAAAATGATGAAAAGATTATTTTAATAATTTTTTTAACGTTGAAGATACAAAAGATATCGGCAATATCACGATACTTGTATAAGAGATCAATATGAATTTTAAATATAAAATTCGTTCCCATAAAGTAAATGACGCCATAAAAAGAATAAAAATAATAAAAGCATAAGATCATATGACATTTTTATTGAGGTATGAAAATATTTAGATAAATTTGAAATAGTAATATTAACGGATTTTTTTAATAAAATCTAGATTACCAAAAAAATACCTTAAATATGAAGGAAGAGTATAATTGTATCACTATATAGAAACAAAAGAAACATACAAAATTCTTTCAATTACAGAAAAATTAAATTTATGAGTCATATTATGAAGTTATGAGAGACAATGATGGAGTATAGATTACGATTGGAGATAAGAATATTTCAGAATTAATTTGAATTTATATCAGTATAATCTATCACTAAATCAATTCAATTACTAAAACATTAGATGTAGACATTTAGAATACAAAAGAGAGACTTACATATTATATTTATTGACATAGAAAAAGCATGTGATAGGGTTTCTAGAAATGTATTGTAATGAACGTTGATGAATAAAGCGATTTTTTTTTAGATACATTAATTTCAATAAAAATATGTATGAAAAAGTTGTTACCAATATAAAAATTTATAGAAGTTTAAGTAATAGTTTTCCTATTAATATTAGGTTTCAATAAGATTTGACATTAAGTTCAATTCTTTTTATAATAGTAATAGATGAAATCACAAAAAATATTCAAGATAAAATACTATGGTCTATGTTTTTTACAAATGATATAGTGTTGATCAATAAAACGAGAGAGTATTAGTGCTAAATTGAAGTTATGGAGGGTTACACTAAAATTTAGAGGATTTATATTGAGTTAGTCAAAAATTGAGTATATGAGATGTACGTTTAGTGGCAATCATTAAAAGGACGAAGGAACAATTAAATTAGAAGGAAATGACGCACCAAAAAGCGAACATTTTCGATATCTTAGTTCTATTATTCAAAATAATTGCAATATAAATGGAGATGTAAATTATATGATTCAAACATGTAGATAAAATAGAGAAGGATATCTGAAGCATTTGAAGGGAAAATTTTATAAAATCACAGTAATATCTAGACTATAGTTTGGTATCAAGTATTTGACCATTAAATAATAACAAGAATATAAAATGGATGTAGCTGAAATGAGAATATTTAAGTGGATATGTGGTAAAATTAGAAAAAATAGGATTAGAAATGAAGAAATACGTACTAAGTTGGGAGTGAACTCAATTGTAGATAAAATGTGAGAATATTATCTAAGATAATTTGGACATATGCAACAAAGACGCAAAGATACACCAGTTAGGAAAATCAAGAATTTAAGTATATGAGATTTCGTGAAATGTAGGAGTAGACCGTTGAAAATTTAAATATAAATTATTCGTAAAAATATAATAGTTACGAACTTAGTTGAATGGATAGTTTTATATAGAAATGAGTAGTGTAGAAGAATTCAAATAAGTTAAATCATCTCTTTTATCATTTTAATTTTCTATAGATTTTTATTTATTTATTTTTTAATTTTAACTCTCTCTATATATATATTTTTTTAATTTCTGTTATATTTATTTTTTAAACGATTGATTTTAAAATTTGAGATTAAATTATACGCCGTTGATGTTGTTATTAACCAATTGAGATTAGTGGCGTTAATATCCGTCCCAATGTAATGGGTGCAATTGCTATCCCCACTCCAAGTGTTAGCTGCTTCAACTTCAAACAAAAGATGCATTCTTCCTTGTCCAAATACTAAAGCAAGACGCCCACTTCCAAGATTTTGTTGGGGTTAGTAAATATAATACTCGAAGTAGGGCCCTCTCCAATACAAATACACTAAGGTGTTCACTCAACACCTACATTCAGGGAGTCACTTTCCTTTGCTGAAAACATGGTTTCAGCTTCTCCTCCTCCTAAGGTGAGCATGGACATCCGCATTTCTTTTTGCCGAAAACCCCCTTTTGAGTTCTGTAAATTGTGATCTAATGAAGCTTCTTGTTTCGTGAACTGACTTACTAGGACTCGAGCTCAGATGCGAAATGGGTGGAGGAAAATCAAGCTCGCCATGCCAAATGGTGGTACTCGACTTTTCATTGTGTCACTGCCATGGTTGGTGCTGGAGTCCTTAGCTTGCCTTATGCCATGGCCTACTTAGGATGGTATGTTGTGCTAAAACAACTACTCTCTCTCTCTCTCTCTCTCACACACACACACACATATGAACCAGAAGCTCACAGAAGAAATCTTTCTTGTTTGTCAAGTTTTTGCTTGTTTTAAATAGTGGTGGATGGGAAAAAAAAATCATGACACACCAAATAATTTGGAGTATAAAGTTGAGTTTATTTTGGGAACAAGATTGCTCTTCTATGTTGGTTTTTTTTTTTTTTAACCTTCTCTGTTGGGATGTCTTAGGGGTCCAGGGACAGCAGTTTTGGCCATAGCATGGATGATCACCTTAAACACAATGTGGCAGATGATACGACTTCATGAATGTGTCCCTGGAACACGTTTCGATCGCTACTATGAGCTGGGACAACATGCCTTTGGTCCTAAACTAGGACCATGGATAGTGCTACCTCAGCAGCTAATTGTGCAGGTTGGATGCGATATAGTCTATATGGCCATCGGTGGGCAGTGTCTAAAGAAGTTTGTGGAGATGGCTTGCACAAACTGCACAAGTTTTAGACAGTCCTACTGGATTTGCATCTTTGGATCTATCCATTTCTTGTTGGCTCAGCTCCCAAATTTCAATTCTGTCTCTGGTGTCTCCTTGGCTGCTGCAGTCATGTCTCTCAGGTATGGTTATGTCTTGTATGGTTGTGTCCTGCAAAAGTATTATTTAAAATGAAAAAAAAAAAAAAATCTAAAGAAAGTCAGAACAGGACGACTTAATACCTGATAAATTTAAAAAAAAAAAAAAAAAAAAATGGAAAAGAAAAAATTGTGTCAAAACAAATCTGGGGACTTAAGTACAAGATTTTTGTTAGTTCTTTAGTAGCTTTTCTGAGGGTCCCAAACATGTAGACTTCTAATTAAAGATGTAGAGACCAAATCGAAATTCAAAATTCAAATGAACATTTACATGGCAACTCTAAGATTTAAGATATTTCTAGGAAATTAATGATAAAAAGTCATAATAATAAGAATCAATAATGATGCAGAACGGACTTGTGGACTTGATGCTAACATTCCGATTGGTTCTGATTGATTTGCAGTTACTCAACTATAGCTTGGGTGGGATCCTTGACCCATGGACAGATTGACAATGTCAGCTATGCATACAAGAAAACAAGCACAGTAGACTACGTGTTTAGAGTCTTTAATGCATTGGGTCAGATATCGTTTGCATTTGCAGGAAATGCTGTGGTCCTCGAAATTCAGGCGACAATTCCTTCAACTCCGGAGAAGCCTTCAAGAGTTCCAATGTGGAAAGGCGCACTGGCTTCATACTTCATCAATGCGATATGCTATTTTCCGGTGGCTCTCATTGGTTACTGGGCTTTTGGGCAAGATGTTGATGACAATGTGCTCATAGCACTAAAGAGGCCTGAGTGGCTCATTGCATCAGCTAATCTCATGGTTGTCATTCATGTCATTGGCAGCTATCAGGTACTTATATGCCAAACAATGACCTGGCTCAAAAATAGGAAAGCATATAAAAGTAGAGTTCAGCAAACGAACTCTTCGGTCAATGAAACTGTACCACTCAGATTTTTGACATAATTGCGAAAGTTTTGCAGGTATACGCAATGCCTGTGTTTGACATGCTAGAGAATATGATGGTGAAAAGATTGAATTTTCCACCAGGTGCTGTGCTTAGAATTATCACTCGCTCTGCGTATGTAGGTGAGAGAAACACAATTTTTTAGCATAAATTTGTTATATCTTGATGGAAAAAAAAAAAAAAATTCATGGTGAAAATAAGATCATAAACCGGTTTTGCAGCATTTACTCTCTTCATTGGCGTGACATTCCCTTTCTTTGGTGATCTTCTTGGTTTCTTTGGCGGCTTTGGTTTTGCTCCAACTTCATACTTTGTAAGGCCATCTCTACTTATCTATGTCTTGATTTGGCATTAGAAAAACAAATTGATGTTTTGACAACTGAGATTTCTTGCAGTTGCCTTCCATTATGTGGCTGATAATTAAGAAGCCTGAGAAATTCAGCCGCTCATGGTTAATCAATTGGGTAAGCAAATTTAATACAAACCTCCACAAACTCTTCTTTTTCATGAATTTCGGTCTCTTACCAAGTTTGATGGTTCTTCATCATGCTGCCCTGCAGGCATGTATAATCATTGGAATTTCCATCATGCTTGTGTCCACAATTGGAGGACTGCGAAACATCGTCATGGATGCTTCTACTTATCGCTTCTATACATGAAATTATCCTCAGACAATGGGGTCCAAGCATAAGCAAAATTGCCCAAAATCCATTTTCCTAATAATGATATTTGTCAAATTATGTTAGATTTAGCTATCAATTATGTACTTTTTAGTGCAAATTGGGGTGGATCCAACCTCATCTAGATCCATTTTGTGCTTAATAATTGTCCACATTTTCCACTATATTTTTCAGCCAATTATCAATGCTGTGACTAGGCATATTTTCACATTAGAAAATTATATAATTATTTTGAATTTCAACAGGTAAAGAATGAAATGGAAAATTAATATCAAAGTTTATGCAAAAAGAGGAAATTGAAAAAGAGATGTTCCTCGTGAGTGAAATTTTTGCCAATTCACACTATATGAGACCAACCCGCCAAGTCCCATGTCAGAACTAGTTAGATTGGTCATCTACATATTCAGAGAGCGACCTTAATGCCTTTTTTTTTATCAAGAAAATCATGGTTCAAGCAATTGGCTGTTGGCCATCGGCCTAGAAAAAGAGAACAGGTGAAAGCATTACTACTACCAAGTAAAAGTGGGAAAAGTTTAATGACTGTGTTCAGTGGTTTCTTACATGATCTTATCCAATCACTGAAGCAGGTTTGGGAATACAAGTCCACGTTGTGAAGTTGAGCCCATTAAGTAGCATAAATAAATTGTATTCTCATAGTTTAGGTTCAGTTAACCTTGCAACACAGTGAAAACTCAAAAATCATAAATTAAATGATAGAGACTTCCACTTGAACACTAATGTCACTAACTTTGTATGTGCAACAAGGGGATTCTCTCTCTCTCTCTCTCTCTCTCTCTCTCTCTCTAGTCTGGGATTGCGTGCATCATGCATAACTATGAGAGAAGGCTGGCAGAAGTTTCAGATTGGATTCTTAAATGGAACCATGTTTAGGGAATATTACTTTCTACCATATATGTCAGAGTTTGCCATGTCTTTTCCCCACAACCAGAAAGGAAGAAAATTACAAGCAAATTTTAAAACTCTCTTTCCAGTTTCTACATAACATATAGCATAAGAAATCATAGTCACCGCCATAAGGCTTCCTCCCACTTAAAGCCTGTTAAAATTTTTAATTTAGGCACAACTTATAAAGTTTAAGATGTTATCCATACATGTCTTGTGGTGTGGACTATGGTGACAAATCATTACGATTTCCTAAGAACTTTAATATGTTAAGATGATGAATTTAGTAAATTTTTTATTTAAGAATATTAACTAGGTACACATTTGACATAATCACCTCCAGCGAATGCCTTGCATAAGGTCTGAGTGAGTGAGTTGATTTTGTATCATTCTACACTGCATCCCTTACTTCTAAGGCCATTTGACTGCGATATGTGGCACTCTCACTCTCCAAACCAAGCCATTCATAATCCCAACCCAGGTTCTCTCTCTCTCTCTCTCTCTCTCTCTCTCTCTCTCTCTCTCTCTCTCTCTTAGGTATCAGTAATTTGTTGTTTCTTAGAATCCTCAAGCTCCAAATGATTTCTACTTCTAAAATCTTACATTTTCTATAAAAAATTTTTGCCCATATTCAGTCATGCCCTGATCAATGTGTATGTTTACATTTCTCCATGTCCTGTAGTCTTAAAAATAAAATAAAATAAAATAAAATAAAATTGAATCCACCCCTGAACGTGGTAATTTGAATTCCTTTGAAATGCAGAGGTCTTTAACATTTGTCCTATGGTTTTTCAGAAAAGTGAGAATGTAGATGCTAGAACAAAGCCTGGCACTTCGTAGGTCCTCCTTAGCTAATCACAGTGTCTTCCAATGTCAATGTGTATACAACAACCACCACCACCTCCACCACCACCTAAACCATAATCCCAAAATTTGTTTTAATCAGTGTCCTTATCCCAATGTAGATGTGTATATAATACATATATGATTGCAATGGTCCCCAATATGTAGAAACCTAAGCCACCTGCCATAGACTAATTAGGATAAATGGTGGTGCTGGTTTGGAATGGAACAATTATGTCCTACTAATATACCTTACCACTGGCTTCCTAAGGTCTGAGAACTGCTTTATATGTACAAGGTATCTGAACTGATATTAGATTGATAGACGGGTGACTAATTATAGTCTTGGGACGATGTTCATGACCTTAGAGTTTTTAATGGGAATGCTATTTTCCCTTTAATGAACACGGTGGTTAAGGTGACGACAAAGATTGGACAGATATAGTAAATCCTAGAAACAAAATGGCGAGATAGTATCATACCATCAGAAAGTACTTCAAAAGGGTATACCACGTGGGCTCAAAGTAGGATACAAACTTGGGGAAATCCCAGGCATTTGATGATGCTTAACAACATTGTTTGTGTTTATTGCGGCCCACAAAAAATTGGGAAAAAAAATAATGGCATACTTCCCCGGAGGATCTAGATTAGCCAAATCAACAGTCCAAAGCATGGCATGCCCAGATCTACAGGGAACATAATGCAGCCATATGAATTGTTTCTCTAATTGATCAATGGTCTATTAAGTATAAATGATTGCTTGCACTTGGAAATCCAAAGCAGCAGAGCTTTGCCATACCGTGTATCACTAACTCCAAATCTTCTGTCTGAAAGCAATCATCATAAAATAACAGTAAGGTGTCAAATATTAGGCAAACTAATGTGTATGCTCTCAAAGATGACCATTAAATGTGCCAACGGCTGAATACCGACCTTAGCAACGCTTCACAAATCAGGCACGTTGTCATGACTCAACAGTTGAAAGAAAGGACTGAATACCAAAAACTATGAAAAGAATTCCTCCTGCCAGGGCAACCTGCACGAAAGCAAAGTGCAGAGTTGATTATGAAGATTAATATAATAGATTTATACAGGGAAAATGTAAAACTATATTGGTTACTATTTTCTCAGATATCTGAGAAGCCAAACTCTTTCCACCAAGGACAGCTGCAGTTGTACACAATGCTTGTCCTCTGCAAAGACAACCATTAACCTTGTTAATGGGAAAAAAGTAATGGGCAAATAAAAGAAACAATTAATGAAAAAAAAAATCTGTCAATATAATCAAGAGAAAGACATTTTAAGAAGGTTTCCATTTAGCATCCAGGAAGATTGGAAAAGGGATAAATAAATAAATATACAAATATATATATATATGCTTACACTACTCCGCCCAAAACCACACCAAAGGGATTCTCATCTGCTGCCAAACCAATAGTAGCCAACTGAAAAGTAAGCAATTTTTTATTTATTAGCTAAATGGTGAAAGGGAGATTACAGTTTTGAAATACATATCTCCAACAGAAAAAGGTTATCTTCCGGTCATTTCATACTCCTATTAATATCCAATGATTTTCTAGTTGCTATGGTTACTTTACTGCTGTAGAGTAACAAGTCAAAGAGTATGAGATATTTGAAGGAATGCAATTGCAAGTGTAATTGGCAATATTCCGATTACTCCTATTTGTGATGTTTACCTGGCTCTTGTCACCCCACTCACCAAAGAAAGTAATTGAAAATGCCTGCAGAACAAAAAAGAATGATACATTTAACCAAATGTTATGATCATCATATTTGGTTTAATAAATGATCATGATGCAACCTTCAGAAAGATAGGTGAGAAAAACTGTGCAAGAATTGATCGATTCTTCTTTTTGGTTTCGTCATCATCCTGTAAGATAATATATTGGTTATTAAAAAATCTCAAGGAAAAAAATTCACATACACGAACAAAAAAAAGGGTTCACCCAGTGCACAAAGTGCTTCCCGGCTTAGTGCGGGGGTAAAGGGAAGGTGGGCATATATATACGCAGCCTTCCCCATGCATTTTTTGCAAAGAGACTGTTTCCACTCACACATTCACAAACCAATATTTAATTTTCATGACTATTCTATAGGATCCAAAGAAAGCCGAAACACAGAATTCATAGCATAAATCGCGAGGCAAATATTTAATCACATCGATTGATCACGGGCAAAGTAACTTCCTATTAATGACGGTAAGGAATTAAGCAGTCAGCTGGGAGTCTATGATCTTACTGTTTGATATCGCTTTTATGTACAGATAGTCTAATTGCCTAAAATGACTATAGATGCTACACACTGCATAGACTATCCAAGTAGATAAGTGCTAAATTAGGAATTTGATAAGAAGTAGAAATAAGCAAAATTTGGTATACCATGCGCTACAGCCAAATTAACATTATCATGGCACTCTTTTCCAGAAATATATAACACATAAAAGTCCACCTTTCATGCAACAAATTGTACCATTGTCATCTCACCTTTCGTACAGCTTTGGAATCTCCCCCATTAGGCTTGAAGTCAGCATTCTGACCATAAAACAAAAGAAAAATTTTAAAAATAAATAAATAAAAGTTAACTACATAATTAATGAATTTATTTATAAACAACAACTAAGTTGGGAAAAAAAAAAAAAAAAAGACAGAGCAAAATGTTCTCACCAATTTTGCTTCAACTTCAGCCAATTCTTCTGATTCCCTGTTGGGTGGAAATGAGGAAGATAAAAAAAAAAAAAAAAAAAAAAAAAAAAAAAGAAGATAAAGATTAGGTAAATGTTAAAGAAAAAATAAAATTATTTCAAAATACTAACAGCATTCAAGCAGAACATGTGAATATGAGAATAACCATCACCCTTCTTTGAATCCATCTCTTAAGGACCACAGCCCAAATCCAAGAAATAACACTGTTGTTATGTGATGTGTCCATTGCCGAGAGATCTGGGAAGTTAAAGATCATAGTAGTACATGTTAGAGAACTAACAAGAAAGGCAGTAGAAAAGTAGAAGATAAATAATGCACATTATCACTATTCATGATATCCCGTAAAGTCATTGCCCTGAGTTTACATTGTCCAATGTAGCATCTCCAGCATGTGCAATCAAAAAGAAAATGAGCATGGTTACCCATAAAAAGAGATATGTGTGCCACAAGTAACACATTTAACAGCATTATACGTTGAGCATCAGGGAAATATAATCTGGCATGCTATATAAGTCAAAATGATGCAGAACAGTTGAAAAAAACTATCAGTTTCCATGCAAATAAGTGTTGGCCATTTATCAGCATTAAGCCTTTGTTGAGAATGCTAGGTTTTGATAATGCCAAAAGAAATCAAATGGACTTAAATGTATCAGAAAATAGGACTGAAAATTACGAAGTCTGCAGTCCCTTGTCGACCCCTTACTAGAACATGTCAATACTTGAGCATTACTAAGGAGCAACAGTCATTCAAGCAAAATCTTGTCAACACCCATGTCAACCTGATGAATCGTCTCCACACTTCGTTGACCTAAATTAGAGACGTATCCACCTATTCATATGACATGTCCACCAATTTAGTCCACAGGTCCACTAATTTTTAGACATGTCATCCTGAATACTTCCATTGTCGACCTAACTATGTACATGTCCACCTATTTAAACACTCAGGTTTATCAATTCAAATCGCAGGTCAACCCATTAATTCTCACATCAATTCAGACCTTAGCAAAGACATTAGAAGAGATTGACATATTTGATACGTTGTCGACCTGTTAAACCGAGCACAACGACCTACATTAAAATGATATGTTGACACACCAATCAAGTCCACCAATTTGAAATATCAAGTCCACATGTTTTACATTGAATAGAACTTTGTCGACTTGAAACTCTACCTATGTCGACCTAATCATCTTGGACTGCGTCAACCTTGAAGTTAAAATATGTCGACTCATCACTATATGTCAACCAATTCTAAAAGCCTTGTCCACCAATTTTGGCACGGAGCAGAATCGTGTCGACTTAATCTTAGGCAATGTCAACAAGCACTCACTTAGAACAATGGATAGGAAATTGACATAGCACACACATCTATCAAAATTGGTCGACAAATCATACTGGTCGACCTGCAAGGCTATCATGTCAAACTAGCCATATAGAATTACAACACAGAATTTTGAAATCAGGTCGATGTAATTATTAGACTTGCCGACCCAAGGTTGTCAGAAATCAAAATTCAAAAATTCTGAAAATGCAACGTCATCTCTTTTCAGGACTTGGTTTGTGCATTTCCTTTTCCATGCAAAACTAACTTTTAAATGCAGCAATACCGCCTCCCAATTGGTGAAATGAAAAGTGCTGCCAGTGGGAATACAAGTCTCAACACAAAACAAGGAACAGAGCAACGGGTGATTACATTTAATGAAGCTAGTGAACAATATTAATACACAATGTTCGGAAGCTCACCAACCACGCAACGGCTCTCATCAATGAGCCTATAAATACCAGATAAAGAAATAAAACAATAGGTTGAATGCGCCGTTAAAGATCTAAACCAATTACGAAGTGATCTTCTTGTACTCTGTTCCCACATTATTTTATTCCTTTTAAGTACAACTGTCTGTAAACCTAAAATTGTTTAATCTAAGGAGTCTAGCCTCAACTCATAGACACCCATTTCGTCGTAATACTGTGGTTTTACAAGACCGGTGAGTGTGTCACGATCTTGGGTTTGGAGAGAAACAACCCGTGAGAGGTTAAGTTAGTGTTTGGGGATAAACACTATGTAAGGTCTAACTTGAACCTGTGAATCAAGTTTGGGAAGGTTTAAATTGGACCTGTGAATTAAGTTTGGCAAGGTCTAAGTTGAACCTGGAATTAAGTTTGTAATTGTAAGGTGTTAGTGAAAAATCCAGGGGGAGCCTGAGAGTGGACGTATATCGGGTTGGGTGGAACCACTATAAAAATTTCTGGTGTCCTCTATTATTTTTCTTTACTCACTGTAAATTACACTCTTACGTCAATCCTTTCAAAAATCCAAAATTAGCCAAAATTTATCCCAGAAAAATCCCTAATCAACTATTCATCCCCTCTAGTTGATTAACAGCGTTGAATATCTCCAACCTGCCTGTATCTTTACAACAGCTACTACAAACACCTTAAAAAAGCAAGTGTAGTTGCAGGTCCAGCAAGTCCATGGCGCTCAAATAGATGGAACCTTTGAAATTTTCCACCAGAGGTATCCAACATTTCCTCCCAAACCACCCACTTAAGCTCCAATTTTTATGCACATTCTCATGCAATGAATTACTTTTCAAGGATAATCTAATAACTAGGTGCTTCTTGTTCTGGAGGTATTAGCACCATAGGACTGAATAATATCAAAAGTTTAGCAGCTGCATTTGAGTTCTACACTTAAATTACAATGAGAAACTCTCAAGTAGGTGCTGCAAATAACATTTAAACAATATGTTGAAGTTGACACTCGTGAAGCCGTAGAACAAACAGAATAAATACAGCAATAACTGTGTCTAATATATAACTTGGCATAAATTTGTGCACAAACCTGATTATATTCGCCCCACAGTCCATAGAGATTAGTAATAAGCTATTTGGGGACTGCACGATTAGTAAACTTACCAAATTTGGAGCAGCCCAGCCAACGAAAGCAGATAGGATGGTCATCACCTAGAATTATGAAAGATTTTCTGTAAATTGTGTAGCCTCAAGGTCAAAGAAGCACTTATCTAATATATATATATAAATATATATATATATATATATATATATTATTTTTAATACTAAGTAATCATGGATGATATTTCAAGCCAAGTTAAAATCCGGAAAGAAACACTTACTATTAGTGCTGTCAGACACCCTGACAACACAAGTCTCCTAGGGTGGCGCATGGCCAAGATCTGTAAGAATGCATTAAAATGTCAGAAAAACCGGAATATGCATTATGTGCAACATCATCAAAAATATAATACTTAATGGGGGAAGCAATAAACAAAAGAAACTACTAAGGTAAGAATCAAGTAATGAACCATAATGATAGTACCGGGTAGAAATCAAGCAAGAATAGCTAGCTCTTTTCTTTTTCAAGGTTTGAGTTATGCCATAAGACATAGGTTTTGCCTTAGTATCCCCTCCCCAGGATGATCATAGGAACTTTGCCTAGGCGGTTTCTAGTGAATTCACAAGATTTTTACCTCCCAACAAAGTCAAACTCAAGACTTCAATCCCTTGCCATCTGCTATTGGTCAACTCAAACCATGGTCTAGATTTCCAATATGTTGTGATCCTATCATCAAACAAAAGGCCGGCAAAAGGACCATGACAGTAGACGTGACGTAAAAACTTGGATTTGGTGCTGGTTCATTTAACTTTCCTAAATATCTTCTTCCTTCAATTCAAACTCAAACAATGTCAAAAAGAATCTTACGTTATCTATTCAAAATAAAAATCCTAATTAGATGTTTTTCCTCTCCGTAAAAATTCGAATGTTTCACCATCTACGTACGGATTGATTAGAGGAAGAACAGAGTTAAAACCAACAATCAAAACCTATTTCCCCGTATTCAAACTCGAAATTACAAGAATAACAAAAGCAAACATAGAAACTGCAAATAATCAGCTGACCGCCGCTGCGAAAAACGTCTTGTCTCCGATCTCGGAGAGCACGGTCATCGCAAGAGATTTTGTGAAACCCTAAATCAAAATACGAACAACTCATCAACAATCAAATCGCAATCCAAATTAAGGAAGAAAAAAAAAGGAAATTATCGATAAGAAGTCGATGAATGGACTTGGAAAGTACCTGCAAAACTGAGAGACTCATTGTTTGGAAGAGATTAGTGAAACCCTAATTTTACTGGATAATTGATATTGAAGTTTAGTCAGAGGTCAGATTACCGCCACAAACTAGTTTCGGTGAGTCGTCCTCCTCACCGAAACCGAGGGGTGGGGGAGAGAGAGAGGGAAACAAAGCGCGTGGTGAGCAATTTATAGTCGCGATTTGGGTGGGATTGTGCTCGGCCTTTTTCGATTTAAGGCCCAACAAAATTGGAATTTTGACAAAACTCTTTCGATTTAAGGCCCAACCTGATAATGGAGAGCAGCTGTCACCAAGAGCGAGTATGGGGGTGCAAACAAGTCACTGGACCGGTCTTAAGTTGTTAGTCTGGTCATACGAGCAGGCCTAGTTTGTATTGGACTATTAAGTTGTATCCCAAATCCAACTTGTTCTGGAACGATACATTTTTTTCCCCAAAAAGGATGGAACCATTATTGTTTTTCAAAGTTGGTGTCAGACATTGTGCACTATAGCATTTGGAAATGAGCTCATGTTGTCCCAAATATGCAAGTCCATCCATGCGATACTGCCGTACTCTAAATTTCTCGGAGCATGAGGAGATTGAGATACAATATCCACTTTGATTATAATTTTAAGCGACAAATAATATCTGAGTTATATTCATCGTGTTGACCTAATTGTAATGATTAAATCCACTTAATTAAAATCTTAAATTTTAATTTTAACAATAAAATACAAATAGATAGTTAATTTTAAATTGACTCATACAATTAGTTAAATCGAATTAATTATATATTTTTTAGATACTTGTTGATGAAGATGGATTATGACTCCACATATACTATCTCTTTCTTGACTCGAACAATAACCGTCGATGGATGAATACACCTGCAAGAACCGCCGGAGGGTGTTTGACGGGGAGATTCCGACGTTCAAGTCAGTAAAGAGCGGTTTTCAATTGAAAGAAAACAGACTGAAAATTGAGGAAATGTTGTTCCCTATAATCAGTGTGCCCCCTGTGTTAGGTTTACAGAGCGTACATGACGTCGAAGGTTTTTAGATCTCTTATACCTATGAGAGTTGTGTGCCCTGAGAGACTTCCACTCTACATTCCTTATCAAGTTAGTTCGGGAATCTTGGGGGTTAAAATTCTGAACTGATCACGATCCTCATTTATCAGGAAAACTTTCATTTTTGGGAGGGATACTTTCCTTATCTGGAAGATTCGAGATTTTTCGTTATGAAATAAAAGACTGAATTTAAAGAAATTTTTACCTTTCTGTAGAATCGATCGGAGTGTTGCGTACTGTTTGGTTACTTGACCGATAAGGGACCTTTGAGACTTGTCTGGTTGAAATGTTGACATTTGCTTGATTGATCGGGGTAACAGTCTCTGTTCAATGAGTCACGATCAGTTAACGGGGCGACTGAAACCCTATCGTTCAATAGACTCGGGCGATTGAGACCGTTCGATAGATTAATCCGGGCGACTAAGACCCTTCATAGACTCTTTTGAGAATTGACTCTTTTGGTTTTGGGCCTTTAGGCCACGTCCCATCATTTACCTCCGACTCATGGTTTTTTTGAAAGAAAAAGCGTCATGAGTGACAATTCTCGAAAAATGAATGTCCTTTTTAATTTGACTTTTACCGCTTCGATTTTCACGAACTGTCTTCTACACGCCTTGTAAGAGTCTTCGTTCCTTAGAAAATACCACTTTCCCCCTTTTCTTCGAAAAGCTTTCTCTTTCAGCAAAAATGTCGACAGACGTCTCCTCATTACGTAGCATAGACAATATTCAGAGCATTATGACCGAAGAGGATCTAATAGAAGTTCAAAAGGAAATGTCGCTCGGAAGCGACTTCGAATTCGTATTGCCTGGCGAAGGGGATAGAGTGAGTCTTGCCCCCGAGAGTTGTGTCCCAATATATAAACAGTGCGTGAAATACGGTTTGAAGATTCCATATATGGGCTCACTGACGGAGATTTTGAGGTATTGAAATATTCACCTTATTTCAAGTGTTTGGCGATTTGTGATTGTCATAATTTCCTTGTTAGGGTTTTTTCATATTCGTTTCGACTTGAAGATTTTAGGGGCTCTGTTTTCTTTGGGGCGATATAGCTCCAAAGGACCCACTCACGGTTGGTATAAACTTCAGACCCGCAGGGAGTCTCACTGGAAATTTTTCTATTGTGGATTTCTGGATAAGCACTGGATATGAAAGTTTTTCTTTATCAAATTTTTGAACAGTGATCTCCTTCCTGCATTTCCGAATGCCAACCAGGTGCCCTTTTTGAACGAGAAAATCCTATCTCTTATTTGCCACTCCCATTTTTTGCGTGCTATGACCTGTTATTGTGAGGCTAGTTATAGAAGTTTGTGGGTAGACAATTTGGTGAAGGACGACATGTTGATACTATCTGGTCTACTCATGGATGAGTCAAACCAGATCACCAAGCCCCTTTTGTTAGAATAACAGGGAAAAGAATTGGTCGACACTGTATCAGACATAGATGTCCGTCTTCTCGATGAAATATCTATTAAGCGGGAAATGTGCTCTCATACGAAGAGAAAGGCGATTGATACTTCCCCTGAGTCCTGGCGGAAAAAATCTAAGACTAGGGCGGCTAGTCCACCTACAAGGAAAGAAGAACAAGTCGAATCTAGAAAGCATATGCTATCCCAAGAGCATTCTGAAACAGGAGGGAGTCACCTAGTCGGCGAAGCCTTTGATGCGTCTACCGAGGTTAGAGAAAGAGGTAATTTTGACAAGGGACTCTTCGAAGTGACTGAGAACGTTCCGGTTCGCGGTCCGCAAAGTTGGAAGAGTCTCCGGTGACGCAACCTTCCACTTCCATTCCGAAAGAAACTTCGGAATAGTCCCATCGGGGTCTCAGTGTCTTTTGATCAATGTACCAGATGATTATTGCGTTCCTCCACCTATTTTAATTGGAGAATGATGGAATTCTGAAGAAGGATCAATAGCGATCTTCATGGGGGGCCACAATTTCAATCTTGTTGATTCGCAGGAAGGGTTACAATTGGCTGAGCATTTCTAACTTCCTTCGAAATCCGCCCTCCAAAAGATGCCTCTCGAGTGTACCGACAGGGCCATCCAAACTCTTTGCCTTACAGTAAGTATTTTTTTTGTGTGAGTTGAAGTTTGATCTTTACTGTCTCGTGATTCTGACCATCGTGTCTTTTTTCCAAACCTCTGCCCTAGCTGAGTTTCAAAAAAAGTTAAGGGTAGAGTGGGATGAGCAACTTTCTCGCATGAGCGACCAAGTGTTGGCACTGAAGAACGCTTTGAAGAACCAAGAGAAGACCATTGCAGAGGTCAAAGATAGGCAGATCAAACACCTTCGGGAAGACCTTGCTTCGGTTCAAACTCATTGTAAGGAATTGGAAACGGAGGCACATGCTCGGAAAGCGCGGTTAACAGCCGTTGAAACGTTAACCTGTTTACGAAAAGAGTCCCTTCGAAGGGCCGAGCAAGAGATAGCTAATCTCAAGGCTTCTGTTGCCAAAGATGCTGTCGTCCTCCAACTTTCTCAGCGCAAGTTGCATTAGCGCTTGAAATATGTTGAAGAGATTCTTCGAGAGATTGGTCGGTACGAAACTCTGCCCTCTTGAATAATCAGCGGATTCAAATTCCGCTCCTGTTATTTCTTATGCCCCTTTTGTTCTTTTGTAATTTTGTGGAATGAGGATTTTTTACCCCATGATTCATTGAAATTTAATAATCATCAATGAACTTCTGATATTTTGCTAGCCAAGTGAAGTCGAGGGAATCTCCTCTGATGATGTGCTCGTTCTGGTGTGTTATTGAAAGCTTTTGGAATTAAGGTTGCTTCGGCCCGTTCTTAGGAGATTGATTCAGAGATATTTTCTCGAAAGGCCTGGGTGACTGAGACCCTCCTACCGATTAAAGACTTTAGGAGGTAGGGCCGTGTCCGCCCGTTCAAGGAGTTCCATCCCATATTAGCGACACATTCGTTCAGAAGATCTAGGTGACTGAGACCCTTCGATCGATTAGAGACTTTAGGAGGTAGGACTGTGTCTGCCAGTTCGGGGAGTTCCATCCCACATTAACGACATATTCGTTCGAAAGATCTGGACGACTAAGACCATTCGGTCGATTAAAGACTTTAGGAGGTAGGGTCGTATCCGCCCGTTCGGGGAGTTCCATCTCATATTAGCGACACATTCGTTTGGAAGATCTGGACGACTAAGCCCCTTCGGTCGATTAGAGACTTTAGGAGGTAGGGTCGTGTTCGCCCGTTCGGAGAGTTCTATCCCATATTAGCGACACATTTGTTCGGAAGATTTGGGCGATTGAGACCCTTCGGTCGGTTAGAAACTATAGAAGGTAGAGCCGTGTCCGCCCGTTCGGGGAGTTCTATCCTATATTAGCGACATATTCGTTCGGAAGATCTGGACGACTGAGGCCGTTCGGTCGATTAGAGACTTTAGGAGGTAGGGCTGTGTCCGCCCGTTCGGGGAGTTCCATCCCATATTAGCGACACATTCGTTCGGAAGATCTGGACGACTGAGACCCTTCAGTCAATTAGAAACTTTAGGAGGTAGGGTCATGTCCGCTCGTTCAGGGAGTTCCATCCCATATTAGCGACACATTCGTTCGGAAGATTTGGGTGACTGAGACCCTTCGGTCAATTAAAGACTTTATGAGGTAAGGTCATGTTCGCCCGTTCGGGGAGTGTTTTCTTCGAAGGTAATTTGAAGTCCTAGGCCACGCGTGGTTAATGAGTAGTAGAAAATATCGAAATTTTCATTAAAAGAAGAGTGCCGAGAAGTCCGGGTCATACGCTGGACAGACGCTAACGGGAACATATGGCTCGTGCCAGCCGTCTTCATTGTGGACTTGGAGGATCACCCCTCCTGGTTCCTCGCGTGATGGTCTGGGATCTGGCCTATGAAACGACTCATTTTCCCTTAGAGCGTACCGCCTATTGGGGGAAGGTAGATTTCTTCCTTCTAAACTGATGAACTTCTGCAATCTTCCGCTGCGGACCAAGAATTCCAGTTCATCATTGAGTCTTTTACACTCATCGGTCATGTGACCGTAGTCTCTATGGAAATGACAATATTTAGACTTGTCTTTTTTAGGATCTTCTTCTGTCGGACGAGAAAGTCATCTGACATATGACTTGTTCTTTATTTGATACAAAACCCGGCTTGGGATTTCACTCAGTGGGGTGTAGACGCTGAACCTTTGTGAAGGTGGAATTCCTGGTTTGCCTTTTTTCGGGGAATGCCGGCGTGGCGACCGGCCGCGTTCTTTCCTGCTATAGCGGGTTTTTTGTCAATCGAAGGTCTCTGTTTCTTCCGCAACAATATATTTCTCCGCTCGGGAGTAAAATTCTTGGATGGATGCTGGGGGTTTCTTTGTGATGGAGACCTTCATGTCAGAGGAGTGCGGGTCCGTTAGGAGCGTGGCCAAATCGATGTTATAGTCCAGATCAGGGACTTTTAGCATTTCTGTCTTAAATCTCTCCATGAAGTTTCTGAGAGATTCCTCTTTCCATTGACGTAATGATAAGAGAGATGTGGATTTCCGTTTAGTCTCTCGACTGATCACAAAGTGGGTCTCAAATTATTGTCAGAGTTGTGTGAAACTCTTGATACTGAGCAGGGGAAGAGAATTGAACCAGGTTAGGGTATTACCCTTAAGAGTGGTAGGAAAATGTTTGCACATCGCGGCATCCGAGAGGTCTCTAGAGACCATCACTGTTATGAAATGGGCGGAATGGTCGTAGGGTTCATTTGTCCCGTCATACCGCTCCATGGGAGGCAAAATGATATCTCTTGGCGTTGGTTCTGATAAGATCTTTGTATCGAATGACGATTCGCCTAGGGAGCGTTGGGGATCTTCCTTGTCCTTTACGCCTACTCTTTTTAGCTCAGTGACCACGAGCTGTTCAATATGCCTTTTCAGGTCTTGGAAGTCGTATTGGGAGGCCGTCGATGGTTCCGGGAATTTTCATCCGGGGGGTTATTTATATTCGGATTCTACAGTAGATGAGTGGTTGTCTGGCCCAATAGCTCGACTGAGTCCTTCCAACTGTTTACTCATTCTTTGGATTCCAGACACCAATCTTTCCATTTGAGGCTGGTTTACCTGTTCTGGTCCTGAGGCCATGACTTGTTGTTTTGGGGAAACGGTAGGTTTAGCGGGCATAGGTATGTGCCCTCCTACAGCAAGGGTGGCTCTAGAAGATGTTCTAGTCCTTGGAGACATGGTTATTAAAATGGCCGAAACCTCTCTAGTCTGTTCTCACAGACGATGCCAATCTGATGGAGGTGGGTTATGACTCCACAGATACTAGCTCCTTTTTGACTCGAACAGTAGCCGTCGATGGGTGGATACACCTGCAAGAACCGCTGGAGGGTGCTCCAATGGAGAGACTCCGTCGCTCAAGTCAGTAAAGAACAGTTTTCGATTGAAAGAAAATAGACTGAGAGTTGAGGGAAAGTTGTTTCCTGTGATCAGTGTGTCCCTGTGTTAGGCTTAGAGAGCGTATCTGACGTCGAGTGTTTTTAGATCTCTTATACCTGTGAGATTCGTGCACCATGAGGGACTTCCACCCTACGTTCCTTATCGAGCTAGTCCGAAAATCTTAGGGGTTAATATTCCGAACTGATCATGATACTCATTTATCGGGAAAACTTCCATTTTCGGTAGGGATGTTTTCCTTATCTGAAAGATCCGAGATTTTTCGTTATGAAATAGAAAACTGAATTTAAGAAAATTCTGACCTTCCTTTAGAATCATTTGGGGTGTTACGTACTGTTTGGTCGCTTGACCGATAAGGGACCTTCGAGACTTGTCTGGTTGGAATGCTGGCATTTGTTTGATCGATCGGGGCGACTGTCTCTATTCAATGAGTCACGATCGGTTAACGAGACGACTGAGACTCTATCGTTCAGTAGATTCGGGCGACTGAAATATTTCGGTAGATTAATCTGGGTGACTGAGACCCTTCGTGGACTTTTTTGAGAATTAACTCTTTTAGTTTTGGGTTTTTGGGTCACATTCCATCACTCGTGGTCAAGTATGAAAGAAAATCTGGGTTATAATTTTTTAAATTAGATATCTTAATTTTTTTAAAAAAAATAATTAGATGGGAGTTGCCAATTACCCTACTCCCTTGCATTTAGGGGTAAGCATTCCGTTAAACTATAATCGAAATGATCAAAATTGATATAACCGATTTAATTCGATTATACAATTTTCATAATCATAGTCTAACCAAATAGATTAAAACTCGAAAATTTGTTTAATCAAAATGGACGATTAATTCGATTCACTTATCTAAATTAACCAAATTATTAAAATTTTTTACTATAAAAAACTTTTAAGCAAAATTACTTTCTATTTGCGTCTACATAAATGTAATATTAATCACTTGTATCAACCTATAACTATAAATTGTAATTTTAAATTTCAAAATTTTATTTATAATTTTAATTTACCAAATTTCAAATAAACTAAATTATGGGAATAAAAAAGAAATGAAATATGAGAGCGAGAGGGAGAAACATGAGTGAGATCAAGTTTAGAAGTAAAAGTACATATTAGATACTGAAAATTTGGAATTAGAAAGGTGGAATCTAAAAGTATCTCAGTAATTGTACACTCTTCACTGTATTAGTTTTAATTTTTAAGTTTTTTTTTTCTTTTAATTTTTAATTATAATATTATAATAATATTTATAAAAATAAAAATTATTCAAATATATATATAATATTTTTAATTAATTAGATTAATTCGATTTGATCAAAATAAAAATTATTAAAATCAATAACTATCCAAATAAACTAAATTAAAATTTGATTTTATCCTAAACTAAACTAAATACTTAATAAATCACTCAAAATATAATTAAACAATCCAATAAAAATATATTTTTTTTCAATTTTAACCGAATAGTACTTACCCCTACTTGTATCCTTCATTGGCAAAAGCGTCTTCATTTGTCACATATAATTAATATGTAAATTTAAAGTAAATACCTGTATAAATTAAATATGTTTACAATTTCATTAAAAGTTAATTTTAAATAATGATCAGTTTAGGATCATCAATCTCGTGGTAATGTGATAAGAAAGATTGTATATACAAATCTTTGTAATTGTATCTGTTGGTTCTTATGAAAACAAAGAAGAGAGGGTAGAATTTATTATCTTCAAATTCTAAATTCTACTCAATTTAGGATCTCAATTAAATTTATGATCAAACTATATAAATTATGTAAATGTAAGTATAGAAATTAAATAGTAGAGAAATTTATAGTGATTCGGTTTTGTGCCTACATTCACTTTTTCAACTCAACAAGTCAGGGTCTAGTGATAGTTAGTTTTCACTATTCCACGAGAGTCACAGGTTTAAGTGGAGCCACTGGTTGACAATCTGTACTTTCAACTTTGAGGATGACTTAATCTAACAAAACTCAATCCAAACTCTCACCCAATTAACGTATCCTCTCAATCAAGTGTTTCTTACACTATCCTCAAACTTGTGAGACCATATAATATAAAACAAATACAAAAACAATATTTGCAAATCAATCTTTGAATAATAGACATTTTTCTAAATTGTTCAAGTAGCAAACTTTCAAAATAATTATCTCACTCCAAAGTATCAAAATAGCTCTGTAAAAATTACCGAATAATCTTTATATATCAATTTTTAAATTTCAAAAAAAGTCCCTGCGAAACTAGTTACTATCATGAAGATATATAACTGCAAAGTTGACTTCCTAGTAACTTTTACTATAGTAAAAATCTAGTTAAATTACTAACTTTATATTTGATTTTCTCAATCATATCTTTTGATTTTAATTGTTATAATTATTCAAATTTAAAATTCAAATTTGAAAATGTTTGAACAGTGGAGAAGCTATACAAACATCTCCTGAAAATTAGCTTTTGCATAGAACTTCTGTTGGAAAAAAATGAATGACCTAACTTATCACATATTTTTCTCCATCTTATTCTTCAACTTTTACTGCCGTAAAAATTTGAATTTATAATCCTTTACACTTTCTTTAATTTGTAATTTTTGAATTTGAAAATATTTTATCACAGAAGAAGATATGGCAATCTGAACATATGCAAATGATCATATCCAAATTTGAAAATGATTGACCGGTGGAGAAGCCATACTTGGGGAAACATCTCCTGAAAATTAGCTTTTGCATAGAACTTTTGCCGGAAAAAAATAAATGACCAGCTAACTTCTCACATATTTTTCTCCATCTTATTCTTGAACTTTGAATGCCGTAAAGATTTGAATTTGTTGTCCTCCACACCTTCTTTATTTTGTAATTTTGAATTTGAAAATGTTTGATCATAGAAGAAGATACGATAGTCTGAACATGTGCAAATGATTACATCACTCTTCTTGAAAAATTTTTAACCTTTTGGAACTTGAAATTTTTATTTCAGTAAATTTGATTCTTAGTTGTTGAATCATTGAATTGCGTATCTGGTCATGTTTTTAGATAGAGTGTATTACTCAATCTACATTTAATGTGTATAGTTGGGTTTTCAAAAATTTTCTACCTTTTATAATAATTTTTATGATCACAATAACTTATTTTCATACTAACCCCTATATTATTATTTAGCAACTTTTATGATAATTTTTAAATAAAATTTAATCTGTATATTTAATAAAAATATCAAAATAATATGAAAAATATTTTTATCATCAAAATTCAAAAGTTTCCGCAATAATTTCCTTACTAGTATCACTTTGATTGAGTTGATAATTTATTTGAATCATTAGTCATCTTTATTAGTAATATTTCACATACTTTCGTCATTTAAACGTTTTACTAAATTTTGTGATGATTTTTTTGAAATAGTGCTAGTCACAAGGGTTGAAGCTAAAAATTGATTTTACGGGCGAAATAGAGTATATATTTGTTATTATAGTTTTAAACAGTGAATATTACAACTTTTAAGAGATAAATAATGCTTAAATTATAATTTTCAGTACATATAATTATTATTTAAAAAAAAAAAAAGCAAAACAAAAGTCAGCCGGTTGCCCAGGACCTTTTGGTCGCCTAATTGTTTCGCTCTCATCAAACATAACAGGTCAGGTGGACCTCCGGTAAACTTGGTCAAGAGTCCAATACCAAAAGTCCTTTAAAATGGGTCAAAAAAGGATCTAAAGTACAAAGAAGCATGACTAAAATTAATGAAATCTATACAATTGAAGGCTCGAAACCATGTAAGTAAAGCACATGCACATGTAGGGTCAACACCCCACCCCCCCATCCAACCTCTTTAATTGATCACGCAGAGTGTATGTAGGAGACCATCCAACATTAGATGCCATTGATTTCACTGAATCACATCTCTCTTTAAAATCTTTGTGTGTGGTTAGTTTA